>CM030363.1:129903133-130511050 GCA_017893485.1 Hemerocallis citrina | reverse complement strand
ACTGCCTATGAGCTAGGTCGACTGTCCAGAACAACGTTTCCAACAATTCTAAAATAAAACATCAGGCTCGTACCAGTCGACTGCACAGTAGGCCAGTCGACTGTCGGCCTACAGATTTCAAATTTAGGTCTGAATACAAAATCAAAATCTGAAGCTTTCTAATGATCAATGTTTACGAAAATAGTTCGTACTCAGGAAAATAGTAAATCTCAACGAATCTTCATCAGGTATAGGCATGTATATCACTCAAAATATCAATAAGTCAAGATTTAAGTTCTCATGTTCTAATCAAAATTCTTTCATTAGGGTTTTACAAGATCTAAATTCCTTCACAAATCTGAATTATGAATCTAATGTCCAGGTATTCATACACAAATCTCAACATGCTTTTAGCAAACAATTTTAATATTAAAGATCTACTATTTCATTCACAATTATTCACATGATTCATACCACATTACGAGATCTAAATTGTTCACAATATCAAATCAATATATATATCAATGATACTTGCACACATAGATCAATCAACAAGACAAGTTTCTTTCATGCAAAACATCAAATCAAACGACAAAACATACATCAAACAACAAAACAATTTTTATATATCTCACCTTAGACTTTGAGAATAGTCCACGAAAAGAATCCTCCTCTTGCTAGATCCAAAGTCTCCTTTCTCCACCAAAATAGATCTCCAAAATTTCGGTATTTTTATCAGCAATGACGGCTGGGGAAAAATCTCTTATATATGCCGGATTGATAATTAGAGTTTTACCCGCAACTTTGCAAAACGATCCTTCCCAAAATACCATTTGCATATATAGATCATTCTTTGGAAATTCCATCAAAACTCATTTAAATTAGAATTTATAAGAAAATATACATTCTAAATACTGTTCAAAACGTCCAGAAATTGTATTTTGCACTTTAACCCCTAAAATGTCAGTTTTGCAAAAAGGTCCTTCTTTTCTCGAAAATTGCAAATAGCTCCAATAAATTTCAGAAAAATCTGGAAAAATACTAATTAAATCTCAAATATTAAATAAAGATTTTTCATAAAGAAAACTAAATTTTCGCACTTCTCATAAAAGTATTTGCACGTGTTTTGCACGTGTACAAAAGATAAATTTTTCTGAAAATGTTCATTAAATCTCCAAAATAAATTTAATTTCATTTTCAAATATAAAAATAATATTTGAAAATACGGGGTTCTACATCACTCCCTCCTTAGAAGAGTTCTGTCCTCAGAACTACTACTAATGAGTCCAAACAACATGTCGTCAAAAGAAATAATATCTCATAAATAGAACATAGTCCAAACAATATATCAACAAAGAAATCAACATCTCATAATGGAAATATAGTTCAAACAATTGCATATGACAATACCATCAAAATAAGAGAAATACAATTCAAACCAAAGTACTATCATTCAAAAGAATTACAATCACATAATAGAAATACACTCATACAAAAAGTTCAGGAAAATTCTTCTGCATGCGATCCTCAGGCTCCCAAGTAGCCTCCTCAAACTGCTGATTCCTCCACAATACCTTGACCATAGGTATCACCTTGCTCCGAAGAACTTTCTCCCTACGGTCAACGATCTCAACAGGCCGTTCCTTGTAGCTCAAGTTCACCTGTAATCCTTCAGGAATCTGTGCCAACTGATGATTCTGATCTGGCACATACTTCCTCAACAATGACACATGGAATACATCATGCACTTGTGCCAACTCCTCTGGAAGCTTCAATCTATATGCTGTCTTGCCAATCCGCTCCATGATCCTGAATGGACCAATATACCTTGGCGCTAACTTGCCTCCCTTACCAAACCTGATCACTCTCTTGGTCGGAGAAACCTTGAGGAAAACTGCATCCCCAACTTCAAACTCCAAGTCTCTTCGTCGAGTATCAGCATAACTCTTCTGCCGACTCTGAGCCTCGACCAATCTTTTGCGAATTAGCTCAATCTGCTCGGATGTCTGTTGTACGATCTCAGGACCATACATCTGCCTCTTGCCAACCTCATACCAACAAACAGGTATCCTGCACCTCCGTCCGTACAAAGCCTCATACGGTGTCATCCCAATACTTGCATGGTAACTGTTGTTATAAGAAAACTCAACCAATGTCAAGTATCTCTCCCAACTACCACCGAAATCCATAACACAGGCCCTCAACATATCTTCCAGCACTCGATTCACCTTCTCAGTCTGACCATCGGTCTGTGGATGAAAAGCTGTACTGAAATCAGTCCTGGTGCCTAAAGCTGCTTGTAGGCTCTTCCAAAATCTTGAAGTAAACCTTGCATCTCTGTCGGATACAATCGACACAGGAACTCCATGAAGTCTCACAATTTCCCCAATGTACAACTCAGCCAATTTCTCCATCGACCAAGTAATCTTCATGGCTAGAAAGTGAGCCGACTTAGTCAAACGGTCCACAACAACCCAAATCGAGTCATTGCCCTTCGAACTCCTCGGCAAACCTGTGATGAAATCCATACTGATATTCTCCCACTTCCACTCCGGAATGGGTAACGGCTATAACAAACCTCCAGGTCTCTGATTTTCTGCTTTGATCTGCTGATAAGTCAGACACCTTGCCACAAAATCTGCTACATCTCGCTTCATACCAGACCACCAAAAGTGCTGCTTGATGTCCCTGTACATCTTCGTGCCTCCGGGATGAACTGACAACAATGTATTGTGTGCTTCCTGCAAGATACTATCTCTCAAATCTGCATTATCTGGAACACACAACCTCTCACCCATCCAAAGAACTCCATCTTGGACACGAAACTCTGATAGCTTGCCTTCTGAAACCTGTTGCAACATCTTCTGAATCTCTGAATCCAATCTCTGACCTTCCACAATCCTCTCTCTCAAGGACAGCTGCAGCCTCAACTGAGCCAAAGATGCCCCTAAACCTTGCAGTACCACCTCGATACCTGCCTGATCGATCTCTGCTGCCAATTCTCTGCGAGTAGTGATCAAACTCGATAAACTACTCTTCCTGCTAAGTCCATCAGCCACCACATTCGCCTTGCCCGGATGATACTTGATCTCGGGACGAATGTCTTCCAATACCTCCAACCACCTTCTCTGTCGAAGATTAAGATCCTTCTGCTGATAAATGTACTTCAGGCTCTTGTGGTCAGTGTACATATTAACCTTCTCACCATAGACATAATGCCTCCATAGCTTCAAGGCATAAATGATAGCTGCTAGCTCCAAGTCATGCGTCGGATAATTCTTCTCATGCGGACGCAACTGCCTCGAACCATAAGCAATAACCTTGCCTTCTTGCATCAAGACACAACCCAAACCTCTGAGAGACGCATCACTGTAGATATCATAATCCTTCCCAGCTTGCGGCAAAGCTAAGATAGGTGCAGTAGTCAACCTTTCCTTTAACTCAAGGAAACTCTCCTCGCACTTATCTGTCCACACAAATGCCACACTCTTCCGGATCAAACCTGTCAAAGGAATAGTGATCTGAGAATAACCCTGGATAAATCTCCTGTAGTATCCAGCTAAACCCAAGAAACTTCTGACTTCCTTCACAGATGTTGGCCTGGGCCAATCTTCACTGCTTCAACTTTCTGAGGATCAGTAGCTACTCCCTCCTTAGAAAGAATATGACCAAGGAAAGCTACCTCAGATTTCCAAAACTCACACTTCGACAACTTGGCATACAAGCTATGCTCCTGCAATTTCTGTAATACCGCTGTCAAGTGCGTAGAATGCTCCTCCTCCGACTTCGAATACACCAAAATGTCATCGATGAAAACCACCACGAAGGAGTCAATACACGGCCTCAAAACCCGATTCATCATATCCATGAACACTACTGGCGCATTCGTCAACCCGAATGGCATTACCATAAACTCATACAGTCCATGACGAGTCCTGAAAGCTGTCTTACTCACATCTTCCTCCTTGACTCGAACCTGATGATACCCTGATCTCAAGTCAATCTTCGAAAACACAGCTGCTCCTCGAAGCCTGTCGAATAAATCATCAATCCGCGGAAGTGGATATTTGTTCTGAATAGTCACCCTATTCAACTCCCGATAGTCAATGCACATCCTCATTGACCCATCCTTCTTCTTGACTAACAGCACTGGCGCTCCCCACGGAGAAGAACTCGGCCTGATAAGCCCTTTGCTCAACAGCTCCTCAATCTGCTTCTTCACTTCATCCTGCTCTACAGGTGCCATCCTGTACGGAGCCTTGGAAATCGGCACACTCTCCGGCTGAACATTGATGCAAAACTCCACATCTCTCTGTGGCGGTAATCCTGAAAAATCATCCAAGAACACATGAGGAAAATCTCGAACAACCAGAATGCCCTCGACTTCATCTGGAATTGCCATCTTAGATACCATTGCAGTCACCTTTGGAATCTTCTTCTTTCCTTGGAAAGTCACTGCAGGTCCACCTGGTGCTTTCACTAACACCTCCTTCTGCTTGCATTCGATTGTGGCATCATATATTGCCATCCAATCAATGCCAACGATGACATCCACGCCCAAAACTTTCAGCTCGATCATATCAATGCCGAACAACCTCACACCAATCTCGATATCACAGCCCTCGTAATATCGATCCGCAATCAGCTCTTCACCTGACGGCGTTGCCACCGACAAAACCCTGCCTGGGAACAACTTAGGTTCCACACCTAAGATCTTTGCAAAACTTGGCGATACAAAAGTATGCGATGAACCAGTGTCAAATAAAACCTTGGCCTTTATTCCATTAATTAAAACAACTCCTGTTACAATAAGAATGATACTCAATCTTAAATTGTTCTCAAATAAAGGTTTCATTTATTACATTGATTCAAAATAAAAATCAGAATTCTTGCATACCCTGTATTACATCTCAGATTTTCTTCAGGATTATGTAAAGTTTTCTTTCTTAGAAATTGTACTACTGCAATGTTATCAGATTGTATAAGAAATTTTCTACTCAGTAAATAAATGTTTAAAGATTTAACTGAGAGTTTTATGGAAAGTAACTCTTTATCAAAAGTAGAATACTTTTTCTCAGTTGTGGAAAAGGTTCCTGATATATAGGCAACCAACTCATAATGTCTTTTTTCAATTTGTGCAAAAAGGATACCCGCCCAATGAGTATCTGAAGCATCTGTTTGTAATATAATTTTATCCTTTTCTTTTGGATAGTAAAGTATTTTTTGTTCTGAGATGATATTTTTAATTTTCTTTATCTCTTCTTTTTCTGTTTCAGAAAGAGATATTTTTATTTTATCAATGTTCCATCTTCGTGGAATTTCAGGATCTTTTCCTTCTTTTATCAAGCTTCCTTTGTATTGTTTTTGTATTGTTTGAAGCTTTTGCTGTAAATGTTTAATTTTATCAGAAATTCTAGGAATGAATTTTCTTCCATAATTAAGAATTCCTAGGAAAGCCTTTAATTATTTTAGTGTACCAATTTCCTCTGGAAATAGTTTAATCTTTTCATAGATATGAGCTTGTAGCTCAATTTTTCCTTTTAGTATCTTTTTTCCAAGAAAGTCAATTTCTTCCTTGAATAATTCAATCTTTTTGGGGCTTAGAATAACTCCATTTTCTAACAATATTTTTGCTACTTGTAGTAGATGATCCTTATGTTCATCTAGAAAAGAAGAGAAGACAAGTATGTTATCAATATAAACAGTAACAAATGGCAAATGCCCAAACATACTGTTCATCCATTTCTGGAATACTTGTGGTGCATTATTTAGTCCAAAAGGCATTACCATCCATTCAAAATGTCCATGAGGACTACTGAAGGCTGTAAGACTTCAGGATAGATAATCTTTTAATTTGATTTGCCAAAATCCTGATTTAGCATCAAACTTAGAATATATTTTGGAATCTTGTACTAAATTTAATAATTGTTCTGCGGTTGGGATGTAATACCCATCGAATTTGCAGGCATCATTAATTTTTTGATATTTAACAACCATTATTGCTTTTCCTCTTTTTTTCTCTGCATGATTCTTGACTAAAAAGGCAGGAGAGCTATGGTTGTTATAACTGGATCTAATAAGTTTTAGATCTAACGATTCCTTCATTTGTTTAGCAAACTCCAATTTATCCTCTTGATTTACCATTATACTTGGAGTTCTAATATTCTTTTTTGTATATTCAGGTAGTAATTCGAGTTGGCAAAATCGTGGAGATTTTTCTAAAAGTTTTAGAGGATCATTGCTATACAATGGCTCTAATATATTATGTATAATTTGTTCTGTGGTATCAATATTTTTGAGAATATAAGTATAGTGTTTTTTTGTATATGGTTGTTGCCAATGATTCTTTTCCACTAAGGGATTTTCAATTTCTCCTCGCTGTACAACATTTAGGTCTAAGAAGCTATGAGTAGTAATTGTGAAGGGTACTCGAGGGATATGGATATTATTTAGTGATAAAAAAATGTTTCTCAATTTGTAGTGGCAAAAGTTTGCTTAGATTGTCCATGCCGATAATACAATCTTCAGCAAGGTCATCAAGTAATGCAAAGGTCATATCCTTGCAATTGTGTTTATTTCCTTGAGAGTCTTCTAAGGATATTTGGAAATTTTATATGTTGTGAGTAACCGTAGAATTAGAACCATTAAAGCTTCTTATAGAGGCTTTATGGGTTAATTATGATCTATATTGTTTTGGTATAAAACATGAGTGTATTATACAGATTTGTGCACCAGTATCAATTAATGTATGTATTGTGATTTCCTTGTACTCAAGAAAACTAAGTGTAATAGGGATGTAGATTTGTAACTCAGCTTTTCGACTGAGGTTAACTACATTGATGTTTGAGCTTAGTTTGAAGACCACTAAATTTGCTAACTCTTTGTCAATATAAGAGTAAGTTATCTCATTATCAACTTCTGAGTTAAGTAACTCATCGTCAATTTTTTAATTTTTTAACTCAATATTTTTCTGTTAGTTTGAACCTTTAAAATTATTTGAGTCAATAGCGATGGAGTCTCCATGCTTAGTCGAGTTTTTCGAGTCAGTAGACTCTGATGATTTTTGCTCAAAAGAGCTAGAATCTTTTTGCTCAGTAAAGCTAGAGTTCTTTTGCTCAGTGGAGCCTCCAAAATTATTAAAGTCTATAGACTTTGTTTCTGATTCTATACAATCAGATCTTTTATTAGAAAGAGCGAGATCACTTTCAATTTTGTTAAGACTTTTATCTTCCACTGCAGAAGGACAAATAACTTGTTCATTCTGAGTAATAATATTTGTTTTTGAATAAGTTTCCTTTTCAAGACGAACTTCTTCTTCTTTAGAGAAAATGTTCTTTTTTTCGTGAAGATTAGTCAAAAGGCTTGTAGGAGATGGTTGAACATTTTCTTTCTTTTTTTTTTGTGGATATATTATGGTTGGTTTTACCACATCATTTGTATTCTCATTTACTCTGTAGAGTATTGTAGGTTTTACTACTGGATAGAATAAGAAGTCATCCATGATATTTGAAACATGTTGGTTTAGCTAAGCTATAACAAACGATCTTTTTCAAAAAATTTCTTGTTTTCATAAAGCACTTACTGTAGTAATCATTGAAAGGATTTCTGATAAGGCTAAGCTCTTAAAACAATAGGTATCGTAAAGATTTCTTTAACTCTTTTTGTGCTTCGACTATTTCTAACATCACCGGTGTCATAGTATTTTTTTGTGCTTTGAATATTTCTATCATCTCTGGCATCACACTCCCACACTTGGATTTATAGCGGGGTTCAGCTTCAAATCTAAGCCACAATGGGTAATAGCAACATACAAGCAAGTCCCTACGGGCAACTAGCACCACAAGCTCATATGAATGCATTAGAGATGAAGATCACAACTCACTAAAAAATTATGACAACATTGGAGACGAAGAGCACAACTCACAAAACTAATTATAGTATAAGAGGAATACCTAAAACATGGCTTTCGCTCACAGCCTAAAGATTAATGTTTTACTACATTGCCTAATTAAACAAGCCTAAGAACAAGTGTTTATTTTTATAGCTAGCTTAACCAACATGAAGGAGATTACTCCTCCATCCTAATCCTAAACTACAAATAGTAGTTTAGAGATTATACCTGATCGAGAGAAGAACGCTGAATTCTTTGCTAAGCTCTGATACCAGTTTTAAGTGACAGCAAAAATTCAAAAGAAATTTTATTTATTGGAAAGTAGCACACATACAAGCACACATACACTCTTTCTAATCTTATGTTAGAAGGCCTTATGTCTTAACACACACCATGGCTTCTCTTTATATAGGGGGAGAGAAGGCTTAGGATACAAGCTAAAGGAAAGCTTAGGATACAAGCTAAAGGAAACTTACTCAGTAAGAATTCACGAAGCTTCCTTTGTAAGTTTCCCACACATGGACAAACTTTATTGGACATACTTTATTACTTTACACATCATACATTCTTTCCTAGTGTATGCTACTACTACTACTGAATAAAATCTTTTCTTTTATGTTCTATCACTACTTTCTTCTTTGAATTTCCGCTATCACTCTAAACTGGTATCAGAGCTTGGCAAAGAATTCAGCGTTCTTCTCTCGATCAGGTATAATCTCTAAACTACTCTTTGTAGTTTAGGATTAGGATGGAGGAGTAATCTCCTTCATGTTGGTTAAGCTAGCTATGAAAATAAACACTTGTTCTTAGTCTTGTTTAATTAGGCCATGTAGTAAAACATTAATCTTTAGGCTGTGTGAGCGAAGGCCATGTTTTAGGTATTCATCTTCAACATTAATTAGTTTTGTGAGTTGTGCTCTTCGTCTCCAATGTTTTCACAATTTTTTAGTGAGTTGTGATCTTCATCTCTTATGCATTCATATAAGCTTGTGGTGCTAGTTGCCCGTAGGGACTTGCTTGTGTGTTGCTATTACCTGTTGTGGCTTAGATTTGATGGTACTAATATATATATATATATATATATATATATATATATATATATATATATATATATATATATATACACACATACTCTTCCATCAGTCTTTTATATATACACACACACACTTCCTTCAGTCTTCAGTTTTTCTTTTTACGCTAATAGTGCATGAAACATGCATCTCAAAGTGGATATATATATATATAGAGTAAGTTTATTTAGAGCTGGGGAGCTGAAAACCTTATCGGGAGTTGGGATTTTCAGCCATTCAATCGCGATTGATCGCGATCAAACAGCTCAGATTTGATCCCGCTCCCCTTCAAAATGTTGAGGGGTAAAAGCGGCAAAATCGAAAACCCCTATCTCTCCCCCTGTCTCTTTCTCGCGATCCCGCGACCCTTCTTTCTCATGATCTATCGCTCCCCTTCTTTCTCACGATCAATCAATCGACCTCCTCTCCCTCTCGCTGTCTCTTTCCTTCTCAGGTTTGGGCTCTCGATCCTTGATGACAAACTTAGGGTTTCTATTTTTATACTCAGTGGGTTCTGCCTCTCTCTCCACGACAAACCCAAATTGCGATTAGGGTTTCGATTTCTTCTCTCAATATGGTTCTATCTCTCTCCTTGCGACAAAAAACCTAAATCGCAATTAGGATTTCGATTTCTACTCTCAATAGGGTTCTCTCTCTCTTCGACGACCCAAATCGAAAACCCAATTTGTTCTGGTTGCGATTCGAAGAGAAACCCTAACCCCCAATCTTTGTTGATCCAGGGATTTCCCTAAATCGAAACCCTAGATCGTGATTTCCCTACTTCGTTGATCCAGCGAACCATTGACCTCCTAGCTTGGGCTGCAGTCTTTCCATCGGGTAATCTCATATTTAAAATTTATTTCCTTTATAATAGCTTTTGTTGTTGTTAGAATTTTATTCCGGAAATTATGAGCAAGGTCCACATGAAGTTCTATTGTCAAAGGCTGGAAGATATGCACAGCTTTGGGGACAGCAAAACTACAGCGATGTTATGGATACAGTTGTTACTAAACTACAGGATTGAGATGAGACTCCCTTTCCTTTCCTTTCCTTCATACTGTTCCCTATTTTAGCCAAAGCAAGAAAGCTTTGCTGTACAATGTTAATTGAAGAACATTGCTCCTCACAGCCTAACTAGAATGTGTATAGTGTATACTTAGTGACACAATTAAAGTGACCTTGGTTATATATCATGAATGGTAAAAAAAAACTGAATGGTATATCAATTTGTGACTCACCTCATATGGTACCCTATATGCAGGGAGCCAAGTGCTCCCTATCCGACTTCTAATTTATTGGAAATAGGCTTAAATACTGATGATAATACTCCAGCATACATAATCAAATACCCTTCTTGTAATGTATATGCCATCTAAGAGGGCAAAGGTGAATGTTCCAATATTATTTTCTGTAGGCATAGGTCTAATATTATGGATACAAATTATCATTTTTCAGGTTGAACAATTAATAAACATTCCAATAGATTGGTACCAAAGTCCCAAACTTCCATCTACAATGATTCTCATCCTATTGTGTGCACTAGTTGGGTTGGTGGATTTGATTAAACTCATAACTAGCTTGCTTAGGTGATAGTAATACTGGAATGGGTTTTGGGTACTCTCGGGGTGCATTCTCAAGAACATGGTGAGATTACTTCTCTTCTTTGCATTTTATTTTTGAACATCAAATCAACAACTTTATTACAATTGTTCATTAATTAATTTCCATTCACTTGTTCAAACTCTTTATTGTTAATTAATTTGTCAGGTAATGTTTGCATCTCAAGAGTAGTGTGTGGAACAAGAGGATCAGCTACAATATGTCAGGGAAGTATTTGATTCCCCAAATAGTCTGTTACATTCATGTGATTGTGAGTTTGCTTCCTTGTTGGATAACTTGGATTCTAGTTGTAAAAGTGATGATGAGATGGATTATGTTTATGAGGTTGCACACTATAAATCATTTATTTAATGATTTGTAGGAGTGACTTGTGATGAATTAATCCTATCTGAGCTTTATTTTTCCTAATTGGTTATAAGTGATGATGAGATGGATTATGTTTCTGAAGTTGCACACTATGATTTAATGATTAATAGGAGTGACTAGTGATGAAATAATCCTATCTGAGCTTTACGATTGTCACTTCACTGAATGTTCAAATTTTCTTGTACTGAGGTTACACATTTTTCACTTTATGATGTGGTTATAAGTGATGATGAGGTTACAAATTTTCTTGGTGTAGGCAGTGATGCAAAATACTATATGATCTGAATAATTATTTCAAGCTTGTATTTATTCTTGATTATATATCTATCATATCCTAGTTGGCGCGGCACCCCAATGCATCCCTAGTTTTGAATAGTGTGTTCTCAGCCTAATGGTTTTTGTTAGTCTATATATATTCATGAGTAAGCCTATTATGAGAGGCGGTCGATTGATCGTGAGTAAGAAAGAGAGAGAGGGGTTTTTGATTTTACCCCTTTTACCCCGAAACATTCTCAAGATAAGCGGGATCGAAGATGAGTTGTTCGATCGCGATCAGTCACGAACGAATGGTTAAAAACCCCCGCTCATGATAAGGATTTCAGCTCCCAAACTCTTAATAGACTTACCCTATTTATATAAGATAGTTGATGATAAGCTCAAAACAACAGAAACAGAACATGAAGTATCAAATTTTGTAAGCTCCAAACAACAGAATTTATATTTTTTGTAACTGACGTTGGATGTGTACGTGTTGGGTACTCATTTAAGCCTTTTGGTGTTTGATTCTCTCCTTCGGTTTGTTGGTGTAGGCAGTGATGTAAAACACTTTATGATCTGAATAATTATTTCAAGCTTGTTGTATTTATTCTTGATTATATATCTATCATATCCTAGTTGGCGCGGCACCCCAATGCAGCCCTAGTTATGAATAGTGTGTTCTGAGCCTACTGGTTTTTTTTAAACCACATGTTCAGTGTTTGTTGTTCTGAGCTTACAAAATTTGAAACTTCATGTTCAGCTTCTGTTTGTCTTGAGCGTACACAATTTGATACTTCATGTTCAGTTTCTGCTGTTCATTTTCTGTTTGTTCTGAGTTAACAAAATTTGATACTTCATGATGTGTTTCTGTTTGTTCTCGGTTTACCAAATTTGATACTACATGCTCTGTTTGTGTTTGTTATGAGCTTACAAAATTTGATACTTCAGGCTCTGTTTGTGTTATTTATGAGTTTACAAAATTACACACTTCATGCTTTGTTTCTGTTTGTTCTGAGCTAACAAAATTTGACACTACATGCTCTGTTTGTGTTTGTTCTGAGCTTACAAAATTTGATACTTCATGATCTGTTTGTGTTAGTTCTGAGCTTACAAACTTTGACACTTCATGCTCTGTCTCTGTTTGTTATGAGCTTACAAACATTTGATACTTCATTATTTGTTTCTGTTTGTTCTGAGCTAACAACACTAGATACTTCATGCTCAGTTTCTGGTTTTTCTGAGCTAACAAATTTTGAACTTCATGTTCAGCCTCTATTGTTCTGAGCTGACCTTACACAATTTGATACATTGGTTTGTGATACTGATATTGCTGTTCCTGCTGCTTCGAAACAGTTTATGATCTAAATGTTCTGTTGTTCTAAGCCTACTATATTTGCTGAATGATATTTTGTGTTCTGAGCCGACCATATTTTTTAATTATTTTGTCTTTTCCAGGTTAAATGAGCTATGTTTAATTTTGATTTCAGGTTGATTTCAGCATGAAGTGCTTCTTGGAGCTATTGAATACTGGACAACTCGACAAAAGTTGATATTTGGAGCAAAAAAATTGTGTTTTTGTTGACACTATACAAAAAACTATATATTAGGAGCAACAAAAAGTTGTATACTTTCAGTATATGTAAAGTTTTTGATGTACCTGTGCGTTATTGAACATTGTATTACATTGTAAAGTTTTTGTTAAGTTTCAGTTTTTTGTAAAGTGTCAGATGTCAAGAACATTGTATTACCTTGCAATTCTATGATGATCGAAATTCTTCCATATATTTAGTTCATTATTGTTTTGGTGTCATGATTGAAATTCTGTGATTGTTTTGGTGTATTACCTTGCGATCTAGTTCATTATTGTTTTGGTGTATTACCTTGCAATTCTACGATGATCGAAATTCTATGATGATCGAAATTCTATGATGATACTGAGCATGAAGTATCAAAATTTGTTAGCTCAGAACAAACAGAAACACAGCATGAAGTATCAAATTTTGTAAGCTCATAACAAACAGAGACAGAGCATGAAGTATCAAATTTTGTAAGCTCAGAACTAACACAAACAGAGCATGAAGTATCAAATTTTGTATTCTCAGAACAAACAAAAGTACAGAGTATGAAGTAACAAATTTTGTAAGCTCGGGAAAACTAGAAACTGAGCATGAAGTATCAAAATTTGTTAGCTCAGAACAAACAGAAACACAGCATGAAGTATCAAATTTTGTAAGCTCATAACAAACAGAAACTGAGCATGAAGTGTCAAAGTTTGTAAGCTCAGAACTAACACAAACAGAGCATGAAGTATCAAATTTTGTATTCTCAGAACAAACAGAAACACATCATGAAGTATCCAATTTTGTTAACTCAGAACAAACAGAAAATGAACAGCAGAAACTGAACATGAAGTATCAAATTGTGTATGCTCAAGACAAACAGAAGCTGAACATGAAGTTTCAAATTTTGTCACCACAAACTGGTTGGAGAGTGTTCTGAAGATTATAGAAAACAAATAAATACACAATTGTAACCACAAACTAGTTGTATCTTTCAATTTCTACTATTTTCATTACAATCCATACATTGGTTACACAATAAAGAATTCCATTTGTCGGAGAGTGTTCTGAAGGTATCTCCGGTTCTCCGCTAATGACCTTCTTGTTCTTCCTCTTGAATTCCTGCACAAAGTGATTCATCAAATAGAAAAAATGCAAGTACGTATGTGGTATGTTCCTGGAGAGTGTATGTTAAACATGGTTAAGCTGGTAATTTAAAACTTGTAGGCTCAGAATAAGTACAATAAAAACAGAAAACTGTAGACTCAGATGCAAAATTCATGTAGGCTCAAAATAACACCACCATGAACCTCAAAATTTGTAAACTCAGTACAAAGGCATTTGAAAATGAAGTTGAAAATGGGTAAGCTCAGAACAACTTTTATTGAACAAAAGGGTGAAGTATCAAATAATTTCAGCTCCCCAACTCAAAACAAACACAAATTGAACATGAAGTTGAACACCATCCAATAAAATTTTCTTTACCAATTGCCGAGTATATAATCATGAATAAACAAAATCATGTAGGATTATTTCATCACTAATCACTCCTATTAATCATTAAATCATAGTGTGCAACTTCAGAAACATAATCCATGTCATCATCACATATAACCAATTAGGGAAAATAAAGCTCAGATAGGATTAATTCATCACAAGTCACTCCTACAAATCATTAAATAAATGATTTATAGTGTGCAATTTCATAAACATAATCCATATCATCATCACTTTTAAAACTAGAATCCAAGTTATCCTCATTTGGAAACAAACTCATATATCACATGAATGTAACAGACTATTTGGGGAATCGAATACTTCCCTGACATATTGTAGCTGATCCTCATGTTCCGCACACTATTCTTGAGATGCAAACATTACCTGACAAATTAATTAACAATAAAGAGTTTGAACAAGTGAATGGAAATTAATTAATGAACAATTGTAATAAAGTTGTTGATTTGATGTTCAAAAATGAAATGCAAAGAAGAGAAGTAATCTCACCATGTTCTTGAGAATGCACCCCGAGAGTAAGTTATTGAAATGAACTTTCTATTCTAAAAAAGGTAACAACATGGAGCATCCTTTTCTAAGAACTAAGAATACATTAGGATTGGAGAAGAGCATGGATTTAATCTCTCCAGAAACAACTGGAATCTTCTCAAACAACAATCTAACTGTCATTGGGTGATATTCTATCAAACAACAATCTAACTCATTTCAACAATATGTACTCAAAGTTTGGATTCAATAATGGAGTAATACCCATAAAGATCTAATCAGTATTGATGATTGTTTTATATATGATGGTTTTATACAACCTGAAAAATGATAACTTGTATCCATAATATTAGACCTATGCCCATGGAAAATAATATTGGAACATTCACCTTTGCCCTCTTAGATGGCATATACATTACAAGAAGGGTATTTGATTATGTATGCTGGAGTATTATCATCAGTATTTAAGCCTATTTCCAATAAATTAGAAGTCGGATAGGGAGCACTTGGCTCCCTGCATATAGGGTACCATATGAGGTGAGTCAAAAATTGATATACCATTCAGTTTTTTTTACCATTCATGATATATAACCTAGGTCACTTTAATTGTGTCACTAAGTATACACTATACACATTCTAGTTAGGCTGTGAGGAGCAATGTTCTTCAATTAACATTGTACAGCAAAGCTTTCTTGCTTTGGCCAAAATAGGGAACGGTATGAAGGAAAGGAAAGGAAAGGGAGTCTCATCTCAATCCTGTAGTTTAGTAACAACTGTATCCATAACATCGCTGTAGTTTTGCTGTCCCCAAAGCTGTGCATATCTTCCAGCCTTTGACAATAGAACTTCATATGGACCTTGCTCATAATTTCCGGAATAAAATTCTAACAACAACTATAAGCTATTATAAAGGAAATAAATTTTAAATATGAGATTACCCGATGGAAAGATTGCAGCACAAGCTAGGAGGTCAATAGTTTGCTGGATCAACGAAGTAGGGAAATCGCGATCTAGGGTTTCGATTTAGGGAAATCCCTGGATCAACGAAGATTGGGGGTTAGGGTTTCTCTTCGAATCGCAACCAGAACAAATTGGGTTTTTGATTTGGGTCGTTGAAGAGAAAGAGAACCCTATTGAGAGTAGAAATCGAAATCCTAATTGCGATTTAGGTTTTTCGTCGCAGAGAGAGAGAGAGAACCCTATTGAGAGAAGAAATCGAAACCCTAATCGCAATTTGGGTTTGTCGTGGAGAGAGAGGCAGAACCCGCTGAGTATAAAAATAGAAACCCTAAGTTTGTCATCAAGGATCGAGAGCCCAAACCTGAGAAGGAAAGAGACAGGGAGAGGGAGAGGAGGTCGATTGATTGATCGTGAGAAAGAAGGGGAGCGATAGATCATGAGAAAGAAGGGGAGCGGGATCGTGAGAAAGAGACAGCGGGAGAGATAGGGGTTTTCGATTTTGCCCCTTTTACCCCCTCAACATTCTGAAGGGGAGCGGGATCAAATCCCCTTTTACCCCCTTTTACCCCCTTTTTTGGTACTTTGCAAGGGAAGGGGAGCCGTTTTTGTCACCTTTGGGGTGGGTTATTTTTGAAATATCCCTAATTATTAAATGATTAATTTAACCCTAATTAAATGATTAAAAGAATTCTAGAAATTTAAATTTAACAAGGTGAGTGTTCTTTAATTTTTTATTAGGTATTAAAATACTATTAAAATATTAATTGTATCAGTGAGAGATATTATGCAATAGAGAGAGAATCTATGATTAAATGACGAATTGTAAGGGTAAAATTGTCAGAAAACTTGAAATTAGGGGCACAATGGCGGAGGTGAGTGATCCACAATATAATTTGTCAAATAGGTTAGCAAAATGCAAAAGAAAAGATGTGAGATGGGTTATTTGTAAACTCATGAAACATGGAGTAGGTTTATTGAAATTTACCTATTTATGAGATACCAAGTGAATATCTGCATTCAAATTAAGCATGTTTGCATCTTTCGGCTATGCACCGTAAGATTTTTTTTTTGTTTGTTTAGAAAAGTAAGAGAGAGGGCGAGAAAAGGATTTTGTCCAAAATGACCCACTTTTTGAAAGTATTTACCAAACTAACCTATGTTCGAAAGTAATTATCACAGATAGCGAGTATGGTGAAAATACACACGTTGTTTAAGATAGAGAGTGTAGGCTTAGGTATTTCTCCACAACTTCGAGAAAAACATGAAGAAAAAATATCAAAGTAAGACTCGCTGTCTCAAATAGCGAGCGTAGTTGTACTACACTCGTTGTTTGAGATAGCGAGCCTGACTTTGATTTTTTTTTTTTAAAGTTAGACTCGATGTCGCTTTCTCTCACATCTTCACTTCATCTCTCCCTCCTCTTTCCACTTCCACTCCCAACTCCAAAACTCTAGCTCCCTAATTTGACATTTTACCCTAAAAAATCCTCCAAAATCTCTTCCAATTCATTTCATCTCTCACAAACCTCTTTCCTCCCACTCTCAAAACCCTAAACCCATCATCCAAAAGGAAGTGAGAGTTGTGAGTGCGATTTAAAAAACAAAAACTCAAACGACACTCGCTATCTCAAACAGCGAGTGTAGTACAACTACGCTTGCTGTTTGAGACAGCGAGTCTTACTTTGATATTTTTCTTCAAGTTTTTTTTTCAAGTTGTGGAGAAACACCTAAGCCTACACTCGCTACCTACTACACTTATTGTTTGAGACAACGAGTCTTACTTTGATATTTTTATTCTAATATTTTTTTCAAGTTGTGGATAAATACCTAAGCCATACCCACTATCTCAAATAGCGAGAGTATTTTACGTTAGCGAGTGGATTATATTGGTAAATACTTTCAGAAGTGGGTTAGTTTGGTCAATAATTTCAAAAATTGGGCCATTTTTTAAAAAAATCCGAGAAAAGTGATCAAGTGAGTGAATATTTTTTGTTCAAATTAGGAGCCAATCATTTCTTGCGAGTCAGATTGGAAGAATAGTGAAATGATAGAATTTTACTATTTGATTAGCAATATTTTGAAAGAGAATTTAATAGAAAAAATGGAACACACCCATCCAATTTTATTAAGGAGAAATAATAAAACAAAGTTTAAATACGATGAAAATTAATATAATTATTACATACATTTTTATTATTTTGAAGGAAAAGGTATCACTAGCTTCTTGCCATTATAAGAATGCTCACTCCCTGTACTAATATACATTTTTTTAAAAAGGAAAAAGGAAAGAATAGCCACCCTGCTTCATTAAAAAAAAAATTAATAAAATAAACTCAGAGTACCGGGCCCAACTACAAGAACTACAGTGCAGAAAATAAAATATAATACCTCCAACAAAACCGTGGAGGGTGCGAAAAATTCAATGACAAAATTAACAAAACGTAACAAAAAGGAGTGCAGAATAGCAAAGAAAAGAAAAGAAAAACTGGAGCGGAGGTCCCCCCAATATAGCCCTGGAGGGTGGGTACTTAGTCAATAGTGGGGCCAACCTGCTCACTATCATACTCCTCCACATGGAATGCTCTAGCGATCCTCCCTCTGGGACCGACGCCGCAGCTGTAGCCCAAAAGAAAATAAGATGCATGATATGAGTAAAATTGTCAGAAATACTATTACAAGTCCCACGAAAGTAAAAGTTATTTCTGTCTAGCTATAAAATCCAAGTCGTTGCGGCAATAGTGATATACCACGCTTCTCTCATTTTTTCGTTCAGGTATAAGTTTGGGGGCAACCCACAGCTCCTCATAAGATAAGGGGTACATCGTATTGCCCAGTGCACAGATGACCTCACTCAGAACCAATCTGCTCCTGTGACAGTCCAGGAACAGATGGTTACGAGATTCCAGTGTAGCATTGCAAAAACAAAAGTTGTCCCAATAAGCGGTTGACGTTTAACTAGATTTTCTCTAGTAAGAATAGCATCATTCAGGACCAACCACAAAAAGACACCGATTTTCAAAGGGAATTTCGGTTTCCACAGAATAGACGACCATCTCAGCCGGCAACCCCCTATAATGGATGCATTTATAGAGTAAGCAGACCGTGAACGCACACGAAGTCTCCAAACCCCAAGCTTTCCGATCCGGGCCTTGTGAACACTGCACCCCCGATTGTCCGATGAACTCTTGCAACATTGTGAGTCTCAGTTGAGACTCCTGCAACAGGTGGTGTCTGAAAGAAGATCTTTAAGAACCTCTTTTCCAATTCTTGGCCACGGAAGCGGGGGGTTGCAAGGAAATATCATAGAGATCCGGGAACAGGTCCCGAAGGGCGTTTGCTCCACACCAATTATCCCACCAGAACTTAGTCGACATTCCATTCCCAATGAAGGAAGTAACTCCTGATCTAAAAGAATCGTGGGCTTTTGAAACGCTTCTCCAAAACCAAGCGACCCTGGGACCAATCCTGAAGCCCTGAAGAAGTGAACCCTTTCCTTGGAAATAGGCTTGGACGAAGTCTTGTCAATCTTTGCCATTCTGATGATAAGCTTTCTACCACAATTTACCAAGGAGGGCCAAAATCTCTCATATCAATAACAACCAAACCGCCATAGACCTTCTTCATACAGACTTTTTCTCACCTGATTAGGTGGTACCTTTTTTTGTCATCGTCAGCGCCTCTCCAAAGAAATCTCTTTCGGATGTCATCAATTTTTTGGATCACCTATTTTGGAAGTACTATATACATCTTATTACACATTATTAAGTACGTTTAATAATGACATTCCTTGCTTTGTTTAACTTTTATGACAACATCAGTTTCAAAACAGTCACTTTAATATACCATGCATATTTCTTTATATCATGAATGTTTCTAGAAGAAATTTTTAATATATATCCTGTTTGAAATTATTTTAAAAAAAGGACATTTGCCAAATTAATTGTGCTCGGCGATTCAACAACTACATTTGTCGTTGCCAACGGCGAGTTAAGTTATTTCGTGCTCGATGCTGGGAATGTCGAGTCTAGTATAAAGCACATCGTCGTTGAGAACGACGAGTTTCTCAAAATATATAAAACTATAGTCGCCGTTCCCAACGACGAGGTACTTTATATTAGATTCGTCGTTTTCAATGGCGAACATGAAATAACTAAGTTCGCCATTGGGAACAACAAGTTTAGTTGAGTTCTCGAGCGCAATTAGTTTGACTAGTGTCATCTTTTTGCAAATAGTTTCGAAAAAGGACATATATTAAAAAAATCCTAATAGAATGCATCTCATTTTGATTTTCCAAAATATTTGTTAAAGATTTAGTCCACCTCATTCTTTTTAGTTTTTCTTTGCACTTGGACGTGCTAAATCTGTAACTCCCGTTTCCGATGGTACAAAATTTTCTAGATATTGCTGTATTTGATTCTTTATAAATTCTTTACCGATCTCTTAAATTTATTTTTTTATATTAAAGCCAAATCATATCCTATTATTAAACTCCTATTTGAATTCAAGCCCAAGCCCATTTTTAAATTTATTTTTGGATCTTCTATTTAAGCCCTTGTATTAATGTGGATCTTTATTTAGAGCCCATGCCTATTAATTCAAGCCCACACTTCAAATCCTAACCCCAAGCTTAATCCTAAACACCATCCAAACTCCCCAAATGCATAACCACTTCCCTATTATCTTCTCCATTATCGCCTATTAAGTATTAACCCCTTAGGGGGGCGTTTGGTACGTGGGAATGTGCAAGGGAATCTCATATTCTCTCTTAGATTATTTTGTTTGGTATGTGGCAAGCATAGTTTTGGAAAGAATGATAGATTTCCAAGGGAATCAAAATTTTTTGTTGGGAAGAATTTCCATTCCCCCCAAAAACCAAGGGATTTGAGGATTCTCATAGAAAATTCATAACAAACAATAAAATAACAAAAAAAAAACTAGAATAAAAAAAAAATATTCCTCCCTAAAATCATGGGATTTGAGCATTCTCATGTGATTTTCATAATAAACAATTAAAAAAACAAAAAAAAACTAGAATAAAAATTACAATAATAAAAGATTCCCGAGAATGCAATGCACTATACCAAACGCGTTAAACATTCCTGGAAATCTTTATTCCCACCCTCACATTCCCGGTAATCCTTTCATTCCCAGGAATTTTTCAATCCGTGTACCAAACGCCCCCTTAATCATCCCAACTACCGAACATTTTGCTGTGTTGACCCACATTTTGAAAATATCTGGGGGTCTGACCCACTTCCAAAAATAACCAGTTTTGGATACGTCAGCATAAACCGTTATTGGAAATAACGACATAGGTTATTTACGTGCCGTTATTCCCAATAACGACATCTATTTTACATTTTTGTTACCATGCTGTTATTTGGAATAACAACATCAGTATATTTCTCTTACAAGCATGAATCTTCTAACTTTAAAAAAATTCTAAGTGTGAAAAAAACTTATAAATAATGCTGTTATCCCCAATAACGGCATTCGAATGACTGATGCCATTATTGGAGATAACGGCATCAGTTATATATAAATGAACTGTTGCCGTTGTTTGGAAACAGAGATGATGAATAATAAGTTAATTTTTTATAAAAAATTTATAATTGATGCCGTTATTCCAAATAACGACATCAGTTATAAATTTTTTTTATAAAAATTAACTTATTCGTCAGAGAGGATGAATAATAAGTTACTTTTTTATTAAAATTTTTTTATAACGGCATCAGTATTGAAAATGCCGTTATTTGATATAACGGCATTTGTTATAAGGTTTTCACACTTGAAATTTTTTCTCTAAATGGAGACTACAAGTAGTCGAAAAACAAAATAACCTATGCCGTTACGCCAAATAACCGCATGACACTTTTTTTTAATATAGATGCCGTTATTGGAAAAAACGGCATGTAAATAATCTGTCGTTTTTTTCAATAACAGTTTATGCTGACCTGTCCAAAACTGAACCAGGTCGCTAATTATTTTCAAAAGTGAGTCAGAACGTCAAATATTTTCAAAAAGTGGGTCAGTACGGCAAAATTTTCCTCAACTATCCCCACTATTTACTCCCACTAATCCCGTAACCTTACACCTCCTCCACTGACTTCTTCTTCTCCGACACCCGAACTCCTCATCCCTACCATTCCATCACCCCCACACTGAAGAACACCCTACTACCTCACCTTGCTGCCTCCATTGAAGCCCTCTTCTCCTTCGCCTCCTCCATTGCACCCGAGCCTCCTTGGCCCCTCAAACAGCCTGGCAACAATTACCTTCTCCTCATTCCATTATCTTCACTGCCTTATAACTCCAACAACCAACCTGAGCTTCCCTCTTTATCTTTCCCATCACCATCACCACTGCCCTCCACTTCATCTCCAACTATCCTGCCTCCTTCAACCCGATCATCTCCTCACTGCACACCCTCAAACAGCCGCAACCCAACTCCAAAACTCCACTGCATCCCGACCTCCTGCCTCCATTGAAACCCTCCTTCCACCACCCGCAACTATCCCAACCTCCTTTCAAACCCGAACAGCTCCCTTCCCGACAACCCCAACCTCACCTCTCGAACATCTTCTCCAACCGACAACCAACTTCATCCTCACCACTCTTCTTCTTCCTCCTCCCTCCTCTCCCCAAAACCCTAAACCCAGATCTTGATTCTGTTCGCTAACACAGAGAGAGAGAGCGACGAGTTTCTTCCGAGGTGTTTTGGCACTATCGAATCTCCGATCTCGCATCGCGAACCAGTCAGCTGGCTTGGGTCGGTTCGTTGGATCCAAATCTAGAGCGCTTGCGATCTCGATCTTCGCTTACAATTGAAGGAGCTCAATCCACAACAACAAGACCGTTTGAAGAAAACCAAGTCAGAGTAGGGAAAAGTTGAGCTTGGGAACATCATAGTTGGCATGGTATTGGGTGGAATGAGAGGAATGACTGCACTGTTGTGAGATGCGTCGTTCCTTGATCGAGGGGAGTGAATTTGCTTCAGGGATCTTTCTATGTAGTATTACCTGATGCAATTAATGGGGGGATCCATGAGGGGGAGAGTCAGTACCTGACGCTCTTCTGTGGTTGCTTTGGACTGAAAAGGTGAATTTTTTCCCAAAACGCCCCATTTTTGCAAAGTTTTTTCCAAACCGTCCTACTTTTTTTTTTAATTCCCAAAGCGCCCCACTCGGTCTCTCAAAGACCGAGTCTAGTGCAAATAGACTCGGTCTTTGAAAGACCGAGTCTTGCGCTTTGAAAATTCAAAGAGCAAGACTCGGTCTTTCAAAGACCGAGTCTATTTGCACTAGACTCGGTCTTTGAGAGACCGACTCTTCACTCTGCGCTTTTTAAAGCGCAGATCCCCTTTTCTTTCTTCTTCTTCTTCTCGACTTTAACCTACTCTATTTCTCTAACCCGTCTTCCTAAATCTAGGGCGACCTCCTACCCACAAAATCTAATCTTAATCTAAATATATACACCAATATCTTCCTAACCCTCTAACCATCTCCACTATAACCCACTATAACAACCCAAAACCCTTATTTTGAAAGATCCATTTTTCTGATTTTTGATAAATTTGGAGCGGATCCCAACTTCAACTCTTTTAACGAAATTTATACGGCTCTGTTCTTGACGCTTGTGAAGGTATGATGAATATTGGCCTTTAATTTTCTGAAATTTGGTATAGATTTTGTTTGCGTTTAGATAATAACTCGCATATTTTAATAAATATACCTAGGTATGGATCTTGAGATTCCTATTTGGTTATACTTTGGTGGTGAAATTATTCTTGATCCAAAGATTGGTAGTAGTTATAGTCATTTGGAATCGGAAATAGTTTGGGTACCCCGTACCATTACATTTGAAGAACTAGTTGAGAAAATCTATGAAGTTACTAATTGGGATAGGAATGAATGGAATGCGAAAATTTTAGCTCGATACGCAGCAGGAAGAGGAGGTGTTCAGTATTTTATGACAGTGCCCGTACCTACTGATAATGCGCTGAAGTCATTGATTGCTAGGACATTTGATCCGAATTGTGCTTGGTCTGTATTAGAGTTATATATTCAGCAAATTCGAGTTGTAACTCCTCAGCCACATGATATTCCCAGTGCAAGCTTCATACGGGTAGCACCTACACAGCAGTCGAGGCCTAACCCCGATCAATCTTCACAACCAAATCCGGTATCCTCACAAGAGAACACCTTCACAAATACAACAATTCCGGATTCTGTAAATGTTGAGCTGCCACGCCAACCAAGCCCGGTTCCTGACTCTGTTCCAAATGACAGTATGTTTGAACTCTTTCAAAATGCAGTGATTAACAACAGCTTATTAAGTGATGATGAAGAAGAGGAAGAAACAGACGATGATGAAAGTCTAGAAAGTGATGATGGAGAAGAAGACGATGATGTAGCTAATATAAATCCTTCGAACAATAGTTCTAATGCAGTGAGAGTTACTGATAGGTATGCTAATGTTAACGCTCATGTTACGGAGGAGATGGCTGAAGCTGCTAGAGTTCCCCCCTATCCACAAGAGTCTTCTGGTTCATCCAATGTAGACGAATTTTACGTTGGACAGGAGTTTGTTAGTAAAGACTCCCTTCTGCATGCTGTGAAGGTATATTCTATCAAGAAACATCGTGAATTTGTCACATTGAAAACATCACCGTCACTATACACTGTTAAATGTAAAAAGGCACCTAGAAAACGTACAATAGAGGAGATCGTACAAGGTCCCCCAGGAGTAAGTGATGGTGGATGCCCTTGGAGATTACGAGCTATTGTTCCAAAAGGAGGGAGAAATTTTGTGGTGAAGAAGATAGTCAGCCCGCATACTTGTACGAATCCCACGTTGAATCAAGACCACTGCAAAATTGATGCTAAAAAACTAAATTCAACACATACCATATGGAATTATATACAAAATTGATTCAACAACAAAATTCTATTCAACAAGGTTTCAATAACTCTATCAACTCTTTCAACAAAATTCTATACAAAATTGAACTCTTTCAACTCAATATTTCTTTCAACTCTTTCAACAGAATTCTATTCATTCCAACTTCAACTCTTTCAACTCTTTCTTTTTTAAAAATCAATAACTCAACAAAATTTGGGTATTAATACTAAAATTAACTCAACTATTTCTTCAACATATACCATCATCGTCAAAGTCTTTCCATGTAATATTATGCGTAAAGCTTAAATCATTATAAACACCATAATATTTCAGTTTTTTCCGACAGAATTAACACACCCAATGCATCCATCACCCAATGCACATACTGATACTTCAAATATCAGGATTATAAAATTGTACAAGTGAGTTCCATTTGGACAAGTGAATTTCTTCAAGTGAGTTCCATCTAATGAACTCACTTGTACAGATGGAACTCACCCGCGAAACAAACAGCAAAATTCATTTGGAACATCAATAAACTCAACTCCTACCAATCTACTTTGTCAACAATAAGTCAAATTCAACTAATGAACTTCACAATAGCATCAACACTAACAAGTAATTTCTTAAGCAATAGCATCAACACTAACAAGAAATTTCCAATAGCATCAACACATAGACTTAGGAAATGCTTCAGGAATATACCTAAGAAGTGGGAGAATCCGAAGACGAAGACGAAATTGGCAAGAAGAGCTTGACCAGTACAACCGAAATCTTCCAATTATGGGTATTCGGGGTTTAGGGTTTAAAGAAAAAATCGATTTTGGGGAATAGGATTTGGTAAAATCGAAAATGAATTAGAAAGTAATTGGTTTTGGGAAGTTCAACATTCGATTTCGAGAGTAATCGAACGGAAAATGAGAGAGTGCGACGGATTCGTTGAGGGAACGAGCGAAAAGAAAAAACAATCGAAAGTGAAGAAGAAGAAGAAAGAAAAGGGGATCTGCGCTTTAAAAAGCGCAGAGTGAAGAGTCGGTCTCTCAAAGACCGAGTCTAGTGCAAATAGACTCGGTCTTTGAAAGACCGAGTCTTGCTCTTTGAATTTTCAAAGCGCAAGACTCGGTCTTTCAAAGACCGAGTCTATTTGCACTAGACTCGGTCTTTGAGAGACCGAGTGGGGCGCTTTGGGAATTAAAAAAAAAAGTAGGGCGGTTTGGGAAAAACTTTGCAAAAATGGGGCGTTTTGGGAAAAAATTCCTGAAAAGGTACCGAGCAAGGAGCAGGTTAATGCACTTTCTGAGGAATTGCAAAGTCGTTCAGCTGTTCAAAGTTGAAAGTGAACTCCATAAGGTATATGATAGTGACATCTCGAAAGCAAGGTATTGGGAGCCTACATATGAGGACCGTCTAAATTTGGTTGCTAAGCTTCCAGTTGTGACAGCTTATGTTTACTGAGGCCGAGCAGCAGAATCAGCCGAGCAGCAACATCAGTGCCGCGCCGCTGAACAGTTGTTGTCGTCGATTTGTCTTCTTCCTGTCGTTCCTTGCACATTATCAATAAAGACAAACACTTTTTGAACTCCCTTAAGTAGCTCTTTGAATTGATTATCGTTTCGTAAATTCTAGTTATTGTCTATTGAGTTTGATTATCGCTTCATAAACTCTAGTTATTATTATGTTCATACAAGTAGTTCTTATTGTTGGATACATCATATTATCGAATTTTGAATCCTTCTATTTGACCCCCATCAATTTGATGCCCATAGAAAGATCATAAAACTGCATTGTTATTGCATACACTGCACGAGCATGACTTAGAAATGTATATTGATGCGGTTTGTTTCTGGGAGACGTGTGGGTGCACCAGGTGTGAGTTCTTACTCGATTTGTATTTGGAGGAGGAAGCTCCTAATCAGACGACCCTCGGCTGGCCGAACGGTACCGGTGACAGGCTGGAGTGAGGCGAGGCTGGATGCTCGGCTCGGATTAGGAGGCTCAGATCCGATGTCTCGTGTACCTGCAGACGGTCTAGGAACACCGGGGTTGGTCCCGGTGGCAGACCCTCCGACGATCTAGTTAGACTCTGAGAGAGAGTAGCAGTAACTAGGGTTTTGTGGAAGAAAGATTGATTACCTGCAGACAGGGGGGAGGGTCTGGTATTTATAGGGAAAGCCAATCGGGTCCAGACCCGTTTGGGGCTGGGTCCGGACCCGGTTACCCGAGTGGCTGAAGCGGTGGAAAGCCGGGCGGTATAGGGCTGACGTGGCAGACGCCGGAGCGGTTTCCGGACTAACGTGGCAGAGCTCCGGGCGGTTTCTCGGCACTGATATGGCAGCTCTGAAGGATCAGAAAGAGCACGTATCCTGAGGGGATCCAGTGGCCCAGGATGGGCCATGTTATTCCTGACCCATATCACAAGCCCCACGCTCCTGTAGGGCTAGGTGATCCAGCCGTGTAGGAGTGATTCTTTGCCGCTAGGGGGGAAGAGCAGGTGTTGGGGTAAGAAGTAGGATCTGTTGTTTCCCGAAGAGGCCAGGGGGTAGGAGGAAGGAATCCTTCGTTGGATTCCGCGTGGGAGGTCAAGTTTAGGAGAGAGGAGAGCCCAAGCGACGGTTGGCGAAGTTTTGGGTCGGCAGACAAGCCCTGGGGCTCGGTGGACGAGCTTCTGAGGGTCGGCGGACGAGACTTGGTGGACGAGCTTCCGAGGGTCGGCAGACGAGCCCTAGGACTGGGTGGACGAGCTTCCGAGGGTCGGCGGACGAGACTTGGTGGACGAGCTTCCGAGGGTCGGCAGACGAGCCCTAGGACTGGGTGGACGAGCTTCCCAGGGTCGGAGGGGGTCCACTCGCTAGTTGGAAGAGCGAGAAGACGCCGAGATCTCATTGGGGGCTCGTTTTGTTCTGAGGGCCAAGGGTCGGCAGCCGAGCTCAGGGGGTCGGTAGCCGAGCTCTTCGCTAGTTGGAAGAGTGAGGAGGAGGCAAGGTCTTCTTTTGGGTCTCCATTTCTTCGTGCGTAAGGGGTCGGCAGATGAGCTCCTCGCTAGTTGGAAGAGCGAGGAGGAGGCAAGGTCTTCTTTTGGAGCTCGGTTCGTCGAGCGCCGGAGGGCTTAGAGGGGCTCGTGATTCCATCCGAGCTCCGAGCCTTTTGTGGTAAGGGGAGGGCTGATGGGGCTCGCGATTCTATCCGTGCTCCGAGCCCTTCCTAACACCTGAGGGCATTTGGGGCTCGGGGTACTATCCGAGCGCCGAGCCCCTTTCGAACCAGGGAGTGCAGTTGGGGCTTATGATGCCATCCGAGCTCCGAGCGTCGACTCTTCTGTAAAAAATAGAAGAGGAATTATTTGGCTCGCGGTGCCATCCGAGCTCCGAGCCGATACTGAGAAACGAGAAGGCGGTATGGCTCGCTATTTTATCCGAGCTCCGACCCTTCTGTGAGAAAGAAGAGGAATTACTGGCTCGCGTCGCCATCCGAGCTCCGAGCTGATACTGAGAAAAAAGAAGGCGGTATGGCTCGCGGTTTTATCCGAGCTCCGACCCTTCTGTGAAAATAGAAGGGGAATTATGGGCTCGCGCTTCTATCCGAGCGTCGACCCTCCTTTGAGAATAGAAGGGGAAATGTTGGCTCGTGCTTCCATCCGAGCGTCGACCCTTCTGTGAAATAGAAGGGTAATTATGGGTTCGAGATACGATCCGAGTGTCGACCCTTCTGTAAAAATAGAAGGGGAATCATGGGCTCGAGATACGATCCGAGCGTCGACCTTCCCGTGAGAATAGAAGGGGAAATGTTTGGCTCGCGCTTCTATCCGAGCGTCGACCCTTCTGTGAAAATAGAAGGGAAATCATTGGCTCGCGCTTCTATCCGAGCGTCGTCCCTTCTGTGAAAATAGAAGGGGAATTATTGGCTTGCGATATGATCCGAGCGTCGACCCTTCTGTCTTGGCGTATAAAACCTTTTTTGGATATAAAAGGTGAAGGGGTAGTGGGGTAATTTCACGCCTATTGCTGACGTCATGGGCGCAAGGATCCAAGTATTTTTAGATCTTGGTGGCCGTTGGATCTTGTCAGATAAGATCCAACGGCCAGATCTTTTTTGTGAGAATCGAGAAGTCGTTTTCCTCTTTAAAACCCCATCCCCCTCCCTCATTTCTTCATCTTCATTTTATTACTCACTTTCCAATTTTCAGCAAGAGCAGGAATCTTTCTTGCCGTCGGCAGATTTTTCGGTGATCGTAACTTTCCACGCTCCAGGTTAGTATTTTTCTCTTAGTAATGTCGCGAACTCAGTCCGGATCCAAGGCTAGCTCGTCAGGTCGTTCTGCGGAGGAGTCAAAGCAGGAAACGTCCTCGTCCCTGAGCAAGTACAAGGTGAAGGAGGAGGTTCTTACCGACCCCGGTTCAGATGGTGGTGACGATGTTGTCTTTGTGGTGTCCCCGTTGAGGTCCAGGAGACCGGGGAAGGAGCCCATGGATGGGGGTGACGAGGAGGAAGAGGATGAGGGGGACAGCGAGGACGAGGACGAGGAGTAACCGGATCAGGAGATGGACGATGATGAAGAGGAGGGGGACGAAGATGAGCAAGTCGCCGAGGGTGACGAGGAAGACGAGGGAGACGAGGAGGAGGTCGATGAACAGGAGGCTGGTCAGAGCATGGCTGGGGGGCCGACTGGGGTCGGAGAAGATCTTCCTCCACTACCCCCTTTGTCAACGCCGTCCTCCCGAGCGTAAGGCTCGCCCTCGTCGGAAGAAGAAAGCCATGACAATTCCCCACAGTCCTTCCTCGCCCGACGAGTATGCGCCGAGATCGGGTCTCGATGTTCCCCTGGTCACCTTCAGGAATCCAGTATCGATTCGTATGTACCCTGACGACGTTAAGGACATCCAACTGATCCCTCCCGTGCCGGGCGAAGATACTCGTGTGAAGATTCGTGCGGACGGTATCCCCAGTAACTTGAAGCCGGAGTATCTCAATGTTTTGCGGCTCGCCTACTTCATTCCACGGGAGTATGAGCTCCTCCTTCCAAGCCCCGGTATCCGCCCTACCATAGTTCTGGCCCCGGGCTACTGCATGTTCCCTGAGGACGCTTTCCTCTCGGGACTGAGATTGCCCCTGCACCCTTTTGTGAAGAGGGTCTTGAACTGGGCAGGACTGTGCCCTATGCAGTACGGTCCGAACTCTTGGAAGCATCTTGTTTGCTTTATTCTGAAATACCAAGAGAAGGGGGTGAAGCCGAGATTGACGTACTTCCGGGCCATCTTTGGAATTGGTTCGCTCGGAGATCTGGAGGGGATCTTCTACTTCTCACCAAGGCCGCACAAGAAGGTGATGCACGGCCATCCGGATTCGATAAAGGCGTGGAGGGGCAAGTACTTTGTGGTTCGGACCGACGGGTCTTGGGAGATCCCGACCCAGTGGAGCTTCGTAAAGCCGAGACACAAGCCTCCGAAGAAGAGTGACTTGTCGGCCAAGGAGTGGGAGAAGGTGGAGGCGATAGTGGGAGGTCACAGCATCGCATGGCCTCGAGTGACCGAGATTCACCTCGCGAGGGCCGGACTGAGTCCTGCCGACCCTAGTATGTTTCTTTCCACATTTGTTCATCTTTCTGCCTTCGTGTTAACATTAGCTCATTTCTTATCTTTTTGTAGGGATGTCGGCACAACAGGCGAATGCCAAGAAGTTATTGCTCGTCGTGGCTGAGAAGGCGAGGGTGGAGAAGAAGAAGAAGGAGGAACAAGAGCGTATGGTGGCCGAGAGGAAGAAGCTGGCCGCCCAGGCTGCGCAGGCCGGAGGGTCCTCCCAAGCGCCTGCCTCGGCGGCCGAGGGGCAATCCCCGGCGAAGAAGCAAAAGAAGCACCACTCGCACCACTCACACCACTCCCACTCGTCGAGATCGGCTCGAGACGCTGCGAGTGGCTCGGGCAAGACCGTGGAAACCCCGGAACAAGGGCTCCCCCCGATATGGCCGAGTGCCGCGGAGATGGTGGGGAGGATGGGTACGATGCCCTTTGCTCCTGACTGGTCGATTGTGAAGGGGGATTCTATTCTCGACGGGCCCGTATCGATGGAGTTCGTCTCGAAGGCCATCACCGAGCGCGATGGAATGGCCTTGGCGGTGCAGACGGCCGACCAGGCCTATATGCGGTGGGCCCAGGCACACCTCTCCGTAAGTCGGTTCGGCTCTGCTTCTTAGCTTGGAACTATCACTAATTTTGATCTCTCTTCGAACAGGCGATGTTCCACGGCCAGCACTTCCACAAGTGCCTGGAGAGGGAGATACTACTTGAGAGGAAAAATGAGGAGAAGTACCTTCGGGAGCTAAATAAGGTCACGAAGGATCTGAAAGCGGCCCGGACCCAAGTGCTCGTTCACGAGGCCCAGATAGAGTCACTCTGTAAAATCCATAAGCTGGACCGAGAGGATCTTTTGGCGAAGGTTGCGGCCGAGGCGGAGAAGGGGAAGAAAGCCCTGGCGGAGATGGAGGCGGTTTTGGAGGAGACCGTGATGACGGCGCAGGACGAGGCGTACGAACAGGCCAAGTCCCATTTTAGGGAGATCTACCCCGAGCAGAACGTCGACCACCTCTGCTACGGATGGCGTGCGGACTTGCCTCCGACCCCTAGCAGTGATGAGGCGGGGGGAGCCCAGGGCGATGACGAGGTGCACCCCGACCCCCAAGAATAGATAGTTGTTTTTGTTCTTTTTGTTTTTGATGTAAATGCCTAGAGCGGATTGGCCACCGCGGCTTTTGTATCAAACTTTTGAAAGAAATGAAATATACTTTTTGGGCCGACCCTTCAAGACTCGTGTTTTTTGTGATATTTGTTTTTATCTTTTGGTACACGCGTGTGACTCGGAACGCCGACCCCGTTTTGGCTCACCAACGAAAGCTGGCTCGGGACCGAGAGGCCGCCAAGAATTATTTTCTAAACAAGTCAAGGGAGCTCGGCCTAGAGGTGGCCCGTCTGAAGAAAGTCGTAGCCGACCGGAACTGGTGGGTAATCGAGACGGACTGGTCTGCCTCGGATGCCTCTAGCGGGCGCTCGGCTTCAGAGTCTTTTCTTCGTGAGACCGTTGTGGAGAAGGAATTGGAGGTTCGCCGGCTGAAGCTCATGTTGGATGCGGGTCTAATTGAAGAGGCGAGCAACTTGACCCCGGGGCGGTCGCTGTCGTTTTCATTGGTTGAGGCCCAGCCAGATGATGCAGAGAGCTCGGTGGCGGGAGTGTCTTCCCTGGTCGGCCTAACCGAGCACGATAGGAGCCCTAAATTTGAGTTCCCTGGCGAGTGCGAGTGAGTTGTGAGCCTTCTTTTTTTTTGTATTTGTACCGACGTTCATTGAGTTGTAAGCAATGAGTAATCAATAAGAACATTCGTTTTCCGGAACCTTGACTGCCTCGGATGCCGAGGGTGGTAGGTGTGACAGCTACGAAGGGTCGCCACTGACGCGACTGCGTCATTAATTGCGACGTTTCGCATTCCCATGAACATTTATGGCGATGTTTCGCCTTCGGTCGTTTTGTATTCCCAGGTGCAATAAATGAGGGCCTCAGGAGGCTATATAATCCCCCACTCCCCTTGTTGGTTGTCAGGCAGTGAGCCGTCTGACTCGGGTGCCTGCCAAAGGCGGGCGCCCAGAGAATGAAATATTTCCGAGTACTCCGGATCGGAGGCACACCGATCACCCTCGGACTATTCGGGGTTCAGGCTGTTAGAGCCGTGAGACCCCGGGTTGTTCGTTGGTGAGCGGTGGGCCGACCAATCAGTTTTGTGGTTCGGAGAGAGCCAAAGCGTGGTAGCTCTTCTGCCGTCCTCGAACAATTCGAGGTTTGGGCTCGTAAGAGCCGTAAACCCCGAGTTGTTCGGGGGCGAGAGGAGGGTCAGCTGAACAACTCGAAGGCTCGGAGCATTTGTTCCGGGACGGAGAGAGCGGCGGGTCGATGGCCCCCCTGCCATCCTCGAACAGTTCGGGGTTTAGGCTGGTAAAAGCTGTAAACCCCGAGCTGTTCGCGGGTGAGAGGGTGGTCAATAATTCGACTCGAGGCTCGGGACGTCTGCCAAAGGCGGACGCTCTAAACCTTAATAAAATTTTGTCAGCACACGGTTGTAGGTCGGAACCGAGCGTGGTGGTCGAGCGGCTTTGAAGAAAGCCGGGGCCTTGCTTTGGTTCGTCGAGCCCCCATGTTTGTGAGAGAACCAGTTGCAAGAGCGTCGAGGTCGCCGCCGAGCGTCAAGGTCGCGGTGCCTTGGAGAAAGCACCCGCCTTGCTCGTGGTCGATGTCGAGCTCCTGCACATGTTCTCAGGGAGAGACGGTGCGGGCGTAGCTGGCAAATGTCGCCTCGTACATAGGTTGATGGGTTCCAAGGAGCCCAAACCGAGCGAGGGACGGATGCCAAGCCCCCATACCGGTGAGAAAGGCAACTACAGGCGTAGCAGAGGGTCGCCTCCGAGCGTCAAGGTCTCGGTGCCATGGAAAAGGCACCCGCCTTGCTCGGGGTCGACGCCGAGCTCCTGCACATGTTCTCAGGGAGAGACGGTGCGGGCGTGGCTGGCGGATGTCACCTCGTACATTGGTTGATGGGTTCCAAGGAGCCTAAACCGAGCGAGGGACGGATGCTGAGCCCCCATACCGGTGAGAAAGGCAACTGCAGGCGTAGCAGAGGGTCGCCTCCGAGCGTCAAGGTCTCAGTGCCTTGGAGAAGGCACCCGCCTTGCTCGGGGTCGACACCGAGCTCCTGCACATGTTCTCAGGGAGAGACGGTACGGGCGTGGCTGGCGGATGTCGCCTCTTACATAGGTTGATGGGTTCCAAGGAGCCCAAACCGAGCCAGGGACGGATGCCGAGCCCCCATACCAGTGAGAAAGGCAACTACAGGCGTAGCAGAGGGTCGCCTCCGAGCATCAAGGTCTCAGTGCCTTGGAGAAGGCACCCGCCTTGCTCGGGGTCGATGCCGAGCTCCTGCACATATTCTCAGGGAGAAACGGTGCGGGTGTGGCTGGCAGATGTCGCCTCGTACATAGGTTGATGGGTTCCAAGGAACCTAAACCGAGCGAGGGACGGATGTCGAGCCCCCATACCCGTGAGAAAGGCAACTGCAGGCGTAGCAGAGGGTCGCCTCCGAGTGTCAAGGTCTCGGTGCCTTGGAGAAGGCACCCACCTTTCTTGGGGTCGACGCCGAGCTCCTGCACATGTTCTCAAGGAGAGACGGTGCGGGCGTGGCTGGCGGATGTCGCCTCGAACATAGGTTGATGGGTTCCAAGGAGCCCAAACCGAGCGAGGGACGGATGCCGAGCCCCCATACCGGTGAGAAAGGCAACTGCAGGCGTAGCAGAGGGTCGCCTCCAAGCGTCAAGGTCTCGGTGCCTTAGAGAAGGCACCCACCTTGCTCGGAGTCGACGCCGAGCTCCTGCACATGTTCTCAGGGAGAGACGGTGCGGGTGTGGTTGAAACAGAGTTGTTTGACTGGATGCACGTTATCAAGAAACCAACCAGGCCGAGCCGCTCGAGCACTAAGCTTGTAATGGAAGCTTTTTGGGCTCGTGCTGTTATCTGAGCGCCGAACCCTAAGCTTGTAAGGGAAGCTTTTTGGGCTCGCGCTGTTATCCGAGCGCCGAACCCTAAGCTTGTAAGGGAATCTTTTTGGGCTCGCGCTGTCATCCGAGCGCCGAACCCTAAGCTTGTAAGGGAAGTTTTTTGGGCTCGCGGTGTTATCCGAGCGCCAAACCCTAAGCTTGTAAGGGAAGATTTTTGGGCTCGCGCTGTCATCCGAGCGCCGAACCCTAAGCTTGTAAGGAAAGCTTTTTGGGCCCGTGCTGTTATCTGAGCGCCGAACCCTAAGCTTGTAAGGGAAGCTTTTTGGGCTCGCGCTGTTATCCGAGCGCCGATCTCTAATCTTGTAAGGGAACCTTTTTGGGCTCGCGCTGTTATCCGAGCGCCGATCTCGTGATTTGTCCTTTATTTGTTACAAGATGTGAAGCCGTGGGCTTGTTTTAAGAAAGCTGGCATATTTACAATACATTTAAACCTTACAAAAGACTAAGCACGACGTGCCGATTACAACTATGATATTTTACATGGAGGCTACTCTACTCCTAGGAATTTGATTAAGTGCTCCGCGTTCCAGGGCCTTTTGATGGGCTTGCCTTCGGCACTGGTCTGTCGGTACGTGCCGGGGCGCACGACTTCAGATACTTTATACGGGCCCTCCCAATTTGGTGCCAACTTTCTCTTCTGGCTGGGATTTGATACCGCCAGCTTTCGGAGGACAAGATCTCCGAGTTTGATATCAGTTGGGCGCACATTCTTGTTGTAGAATCTCTCGATCCTTTGCTGGTAGATACTTCTTCTAATGGCCGACTTCTCCCTGACCTCGTCAATGAGGTCCAGGTCGGCTCGTAGCTGTAAAGAGTTACTTGCCTCGTCGAAGGCCATGATCCGGGGAGAGGGGATCCCTATTTCCAGGGGAATGACGGCCTCTGCGCCGTACGTCAGATTGAAGGGCGACTCCCCTGTCGGGATCCTTTTCGTCGTTCGGTGGGCCCAGAGAACACTTGGCAGTTCGTCGACCCATAACCCCTTAGAGGAATTATCGAGTCGCTTCTTGAGTCCGTTGAGGATCTGACGGTTTGCGTTCTCCGCCTGCCTGTTGGACTGGGGATGACATACTGAGGAGAAGCGCTGCTGGATCCCGAGGTCTTCGCAGAACTTGCGGAAATGCTTACCTGCGAATTGGGTCTCATTATCTGTGACGAGCACTTGAGGGATCCCAAACCGACAGACGATGTGCTTCCATAAGAATTGTTGAGTCTGTTGCTCGGTGATCGTTGTTAATGGCTCTGCCTCGATCCATTTTGTAAAGTAGTCGATCGCCACAATGAGAAACTTTCGTTGCCCTGTTGCCTTTGGAAAGGGGCCTACCAGATCCATCCCCCACATTGCAAAGGGGGTCGGACTGGCCATGGACCGGAGGTTTGCTTGCGGAGCCCTTTTGATGGGCGAGAACCTTTGACAGGGGCCACACTTCTTGACAAGGGTTAGGACGTCTTGCAACATGGTGGGCCAGTAGTACCCGTGATTCAAAGTCTTCCGCGCGAGCGAGTGGCTTCCCATGTGGCATCCGCCAATCCCCTCGTGTAGCTCCTTGAGAGCATATTTGGCTTCATCTGGAGTGAGGCAGCGGAGATAGGGTCGGCCATCCGAGGTTGTGTAGGACCTTTTGAAGAGTGTTGAGTTGATCATTGTCAATCTTTCTGCTCGGGCCCTGACCTGTGTTGCCTCAGCTCGGTCTTCGGGGAGCTCTCCCTTGACGAGAAATCGCCTAATAAGAGTGGTCCAGCCGTCGGGGGGAGCTTTGTCTTCAATACACAGGACCTCCGGGATGTCGATGCTTGGTTTCAACATGACTTCGATCAGGACCGTGCGGTCGAGACCTTCGAAGGATGAGGAAGCCAGCTTTGACAGGGCATCAGCCTGGACATTCTGTTCCTGGGGGATCCTCAAAACAGCCGACTCGTCGAAGGACGTCAGTAGGCATTGAACTACAGCTCGGTACCGGAACATTCGATCGTCATGGGCCTCGTACTCTCCGGTGATCTGGTTGACCACGAGCTGGGAGTCGCTAAAAGCCCTGATCTGTCTGGCGCTGGCCTGATGAGCCAGGGTGAGCCCGGTGATCATGGCCTCGTACTCGGCCTCGTTGTTGGAGGCCGGGAAGTTGAGGCGGAGGCAGTATTTGAGAAGAAAACCATCTGGGCCTCGCAGAATAATGCCAGCTCTGCTACCCGCCTCGCAGGAGGAGCCATCGACGTAAACTTCCCACGTCTGGTCGGCCTCCTTGCTCGTGGGATGCTCAGAGATGGTGCATTCCGTGATGAATTCTGCGAGGGCCTGCCCCTTGATGGCTGTTCTGGGTTGATAGCCAATGTCATACTGGCTGAGCTCGATCGACCATTTGATGAGTCGACCCGAGCTCTCCGGCTTGTAGAGCACGGCCTTCAGGGGTTGGTCTGTCAGTACCTGGACCGAATGAGATTGAAAATATGAACGGAGTTTTCGCGAGGCCATGACCAAGGCGTACGCTATTTTCTCCATCCAAGAGTATCTGGTTTCGGCGTTGAGCAGGACCTTGCTGACATAGTATAGAGGCTTTTGTGATCCCTCTTCCTCCCGAACGAGAACGGCGCTGAGCACCTTCTCCGAGGCTGACAGGTAGAGCCAGAGTGGCTCTCCCGGTTCGGGCTTGCTGAGGAGGGGAGGGTTTGCGAGGTACTCCTTCAATTGGGCAAAGGCTTCTTGCTGTTGGGTACCCCACTCGAACACTCCGGTGCCGCGCAGGGCTTTGAAGAACTGAAGAGACTTCTCTCCAGACTTGGAGAGGAAACGGCCGATGGCCGCCAATCTTCCTGTCAGCTGCTGGACCTCTTTGATATTCCTGGGAGGGGCTATGTCTATTATGGCCTGGATCTTTTCGGGGTTCGCCTCGATGCCTCGCTGGCTGACGATGAAGCCAAGAAACTTTCCCGAGGAAACGCCGAAAGCGCACTTGGCCGGATTGAGTCTCATGTTATGGGTTCGAAGGACCCCAAAGGCCTCCTCTAGATCGGCGACGTGATCCTCCCCCCGCTGGCTCTTGACGAGCATGTCGTCTACGTACACATCCATATTGCGCCCGATTTTCTCCTTGAAGACCCGGTTGACGAGCCTCTGATAAGTGGTGCCGGCGTTCTTCAGCCCGAAGGGCATCACCTTGTAACAGTATAGCCCCTGGTCTATGACGAAAGACGTCTTGGCGATGTCTGGAGGGAACATGCGGATCTGGTTGTAGCCTGAGAAGGCATCCATGAAGGATAGAAGCTCGTGACCCGATGTTGCATCGATAAGAGCATCGATTCTGGGGAGGGGGAATGGATCCTTGGGGCATGCCTTATTGAGGTCCGTAAAATCTATACAAATCCTCCAGCTTCCGCTCGCCTTCTTGACCATGACGACGTTCGCCAGCCACTTGAGGTAGCTGACTTCTTGGATGAAGCGTGCGGTCAGGAGCTTGTCGACTTCCGCGTTTACCGCCTGCTATCGCTCCGGGGCGAACTTACGTCGCTTTTGGACAACCGGCTTCGACCCGGGATCACGCTGAGTTTGTGCATGATGAGATCCTCGGAGATACCGGGCATGTCAGAAGGCTTCCAGGCGAAGAGGTCGACATTGCGGCGAATGCAGGTGATGAGGGCGGACTTAAGGTGAGGGGAGAGGAAGCAACTTACCCAAAAGTGCTTCGAAGGATCCCCTATCTCGAACGAGACATCTTCCAGTTCGTCTGCCGACTAGGGCTCTGGCTGGGTCCTCTGGGGCTTCATCTCGACGGCATCGAGGGGAAACACGCCGCTCCCGATTGCTGTCATGTAGCATGAGCGAGCAGCTTCCTGGTTCCCCCGGACTACTCCTACTCCGGTATTGGTAGGGAACTTCATCTTCTGGTGATAGGCCGAGGGGACAGCCTAGAGGGAGCAGAGGCCCGGGCGACCGAGTATTGCATTGTAGGCTGCCTTGACATTTACCACCATAAAGTCCATGGACTTGGTTCTTCGGTTTGGGGTCGTACCTGCCGTGACGTCTAGTGTGATGATCCCCTCAATTGTTACATGAACGCCCAAGAACCCGTGCAAGGTGTACCCTGCCGGCTTTAGCTTGTCGCGGGAGAGCCTTAGGTTCTCGAAGGCTTCGAGAAACAGAATGTTGACCGAGCTCCCGTTGTCCACAAGAATTCGCTGAGCGTCAAAATTGGCCATCCTGAGGTTGATGACGAGGGCGTCGCAATGAGGAAGCCGCACCCCCTCCAGGTCTTCCCCCGAGAAGGAGACAGTGAGTTGCTGGATCTGAGGGGGGAGAGGACCTTGGACGGTGTTAACATCCCAGATGAATGCCTTGCGGGAAGTGTTGGACTCCCCCCCCATGGGCCCCCTGTGGACGCAGTGTAATATGGCTTGGCCCTCAGGCTCATCAAGCTCCTGCTCTCGCTCGAGGAGCTGTCGGGGAGCTCGAGGAGGAGGTGGTGTCCTCCTGTTCCTCGTGTCCTTCTGTCCCCGAGCTTCCTCTCGCTTGTACTCCCGAAGGTACCCTCGCTGAATGAGGGCCTCGATCTCGTCTTTCAGGGCACGGCAGTGATCCGTGTCGTGCCCATTATCTCGGTGGAAGCGGCAGTAGAACTGCTGATCCCTTTTCTTGCTGGTATTGTTGGACGAACGAGGAGAGTACTGGACGAGGTCCCTGTCCTCGATCTCCAAGAGAATGGAGGACACATTTTGGGTTAGCGGGGTATACCTCTCGAAGCGAGGGACCGGCGGGACCTTCTTCATGGCGCCCGCGTCCCTTGGAGCCTTCTTTGATGGCTCGACTTCTTCGGCCTTCCACTTTCCCTTCCCGGGGGCCTCCCTAGACTCTTCTGGGTTTAGGGCCTCTTCCGCCCTGATGTACTTCTCAACCCTGTTGAGGAGGTCGGGGAAATCGATGGGGGGTTTCTTTGCCAGAGAGGCTTTCAGCTGTCCATGACGGACGTTGTGCCGAAATTCTGCAGAGGCGACGCCAGGATCGAGGGAGGAGACCGACCTCGCCTCTGCGGTGAACCTCCGGACGAACGCTCTGAGCGACTCCCCTTCCTTCTGCCTGAGTCCAAGTAAAGAAGCACTTGTCCTCTCGGCCTTCCGGCTGGTGACAAAGTGGGCAAGGAAATTGCCCTCCAGCTGGTCGAAGGAGTAAATGGAGCCGGGAATTAGCTTGGAGAACCATTCACGAGCCGGACCCCGAAGGGTGGCAGGGAAGGCTCGGCACAGCAGTGGATCCGAAGCGCTGTGAATCATCATCAGGGTTTTGAAACCCTCCATGTGATCAGCAGGATCTCCCTTGCCGTCATAGTTCTCGAACTGAGGTGGTCGGAAATTTCGGGATATTTCTGCTTGGAGGATGAGGGCGGAGAAAGGAGGTCGGACAGGTCTGTATCCCTGAGCCGCTCCAGGACCGCTGTCGCCTATGGGGTCGAGGCGATCCTCCATTTCTTGGAGGCACCTTAGGAGATTGCCATCGTATTCTGGTGGGATCGTCGATGGGCGGGACACGCTGGCCTTGGCGTCCGACCCGGTTTGAGAATGGCGGACATCCTCCTTGTTGGGGGCCCCTCGGAGGGCCCCCAGGATTTCCCTCCGGAAGTCCTGGAACTCCTGGTGAGTGACTGGGGCTCCCTTGACCCGGTTCGGTCGAGCCAAAGGTTGCCGTCCGACGCGGCTGAGCGCTGGCCTCCGCCCTTGAGACGGTGGTTTTGGATGGTTCGGGGCCGAGTTGGAAGCGGCCCTTCCTCTACTGCGGCTAACCTGCCGGTTTATGATTACCCCCCGTAAGTCGGGCTGGGCTGGACGGGAGGCACTCGGCTGGGGTCCTGATGGGGAGCCCCGTGATTGGATGCGTGCGCTTCGGCGGCGGCACCCGGCGGGGGCAAGTCCTGCCGAGGTGCGGAGGTAGCAGCCTTCTTGGCTTTGGGGGCCATGAGAGTTCGGCTGTCGAGGTACCTTGATGGTCGGGCTCGGGTTGGCTTCTGAAGTAGCGTTCCCACAGACGGCGCCAACCTGATGCGGTTTGTTTCTGGGAGACGTGTGGGTGCACCAGGTGTGAGTTCTTACTCGATTTGTATTTGGAGGAGGAAGCTCTTAATCAGACGACCCTCGGCTGGCTGAACGGTACTAGTGACAGGCTGGAGTGAGGCAAGGCTGGATGCTCGGTTCGGATTAGGAGGCTCGGATCCGAGGTCTCATGTACCTGCAGACGGTCTAGGAACACCGGGGTTGGTCCCGGTGGCAGACCCTCCGACGATCTAGTTAGTCTCTGAGTGAGAGTAGCAGTAACTAGGGTTTTGTGGAAGAAAGATTGATTACCTGCAGACAGGGAGGAGGGTCTGGTATTTATAAGGGAAGCCAATTGGGTCCAGACCTGTTTGGGGCTGGGTCCGGACCCGGTTACCCGAGTGGCTGAAGTGGTGGAAAGCCGAGTGGTATAGGGCTGACGTGGCAGACGCCTGAGCATTTTTTGGGCTGACGTGGCAGAGCTCCGGGCGGTTTCCCGGTGCTGATGTGGCAGATCTGAAGGATCAGAAAGAGCGCGTATCCTGAGGGGATCCAGTGGCCCAGGATGGGCCACGTTATTCCTGACCCATATCATATATGCACACATGCGCGCGCGCACACACACACATATATATATTGATTCATGCTTTATTTTGATTGTGTTAAAATGTGGTAGTGTAATTAAATTCGTATATTCGATGAGAAAGTGAGATTTTGTACAATAGTGTATTTCTGTCTAGAATTGCACCTTGATGTTTTTAAAATATAAATATGTTATTATTCGTACTTAATGAATTGAATTGATATAGTAGAACGATATAACAACTCTACATCATGCATTAATTGCATAGTCCTTGATACTCTCTCGATACCTTCGTGATATTTTTTTTTATACTTGTCCTGATTACCGTCCTGTTTCTATCGTATCATGCATCGTTATTGTTATTACTGTTTGGATGATGGAACTAAGTGCCACATGAAGCTAAGTGCCAAGTAAAACTAAGTGCCACATGGAGCTAAGTACCATGTAGAACTAAGTGTCACGTCGTAAGAGACGGCGAGGGCCACCTCTAGAATCCGTGGGGGCCACCTCTAGAATTCAATGTCCTAAAAGTGAAATGACTGCCTTGATACCACTATCTCCGTTGATTGTACCAACTACATGTTCATGATCGATCATAAATGAGACTGTACTCGAAAGGGGGTCTGTGTTTCCTGCATAACTGTTTACATATTATTGTTCACTGATTACTGATAATGGATTACTGATCGCATTATCCCTATTACTGTTTACTGGTTATTGTTCACTGATTACAGTATACCGACGTGTATCTATTGTTTACTATTACTGATTATTGTTCCCAATTACATAATTCTGTAAAATTCACCACTTAAGTTCAAACATTCTCTTGATTGTTATGCACTCGAATATGTGGTATGGGACACAAGATTGCATGCATTAGATAGGTTAATGAAAAGACTGATAGACCTAAGATTGATACTGTGCATCAACACTTGCATTATTGATGATCGACTATTGTTTATTGACCATTGCATTATTAATTATCGACTGTTGCATCATTGATTACTGACTATTAATTCTGTCACCGACTATTGCTTACTGACTATTGCATATCGATTGATTATACCTCACAGTTACTATTGCATCTTACCGTCATTTCTTATATTGTACGTGATCATATCGTTCCAGTTTCTTGTTTCTTGTTATGTTATACTTTATTATTTCACTGCTTGTTACTACTTGCCGTCCGTAACTTGCTCAAAAGGACCCCCCTCTCAAAACTCTAGATGTTGAGTTTGCAGGTACTGAGGATGAACTGATAGAAGAACTTGGCGATCAGATATTCTAGAGGATAGAGTCGGAGCTAGCTTGGAATAGTTTATCTTGTTTCATGTTCTTCTCTGTTATTATTAGGATTTCGTACATTGTGCGTTCAGGCATTTTTGACCCGAAGTTATATTTCAAGATATTGGTTATTTCATGGATCTAAGTTTATTCCTTGTTTATATGATTGTTTTATTGCATGTGTGGTTGTGATTATGATATTATATTGTTGAGTTATAACTGTACAGCTTATGAATATCATTCGTTGGGCCTTAGTTACGTGCTCATACTACTGTATTTTGAAAAGCAGGGCACGAAAAAATCAATAATTTTAATTAGAGAGATCGGTGCAGAAAGTTTAGTTGATTTATCCCATTTTATTGATATTTAATTTCGGTGATATGCTAAAAAGAGTGTCCTGAGCAAAGTGAAGTATCTATCAATGATTAACCTTAACGAGTCACAACTGCAAGGCCATTTACTAATTACCATGGAATTGCAAGCCGTGGAATATGAATATTTTGTTGTTTTTTTTAAGAGAAGGTGGGGTATGGCCACCATGTTTCATTAATAAGAGCATCTGTAGTCGTTTGCCAAATATCGATAAAATGGATATTTGGCTGAGAAACGTGCTGCACTCGTTTGCCAAATATCCATTTTATCGATAAATCGCTACATTCGTGTGCCATAAATGAGAATCGATCTGAGAAATATCCATATTTGAGCGACGGCAATTCGAGTGCCATCCCACCCAAAAAATAATTTTTTCCCCGTCGGACGGCACTTGAAGTGCCGTCCCTTGATTTTCTTTTTTTCAATTAAAAAACACCCCAAATCCCATCGGACGGCACATGAAGTGCCGTCCATTGAAAAAAAAAAAATTCCAGCCCAAATTCCTCGGACGGCACATGAAGTGCCGTCCGGAGGTTTTTGTAATTTTTGGTTTTTTTTGCAATTTTTGAAAATGTTTTTGCAATTTTTAAATTTTTTTTGCAATTTCTGAAATATTTTTGTAATTTTTTGTAATTTTTTCGTAATTTCTGAAATGTTTTTGTAATTTTTTATTTACGAAACTTTCCGATTATGTCGGACAGCACATGAAGTGCCGTCCGGAGTTTTTTGCAATTTTCTTATTTGTTTTTGCAATTTCTGAAATGTTTTTGTAAATTCTAAAATGTTTTTGTAATTTTTTGTAATTTTTTCGTAATTTCTAAAATGTTTTTGTAATTTTATGTATTTTTTTTGTAATTTTTTTATGTGTCGGACGGCACTTCGAGTGTCGTCCCTCCCTTCGGCTTTAATTTTTTTTTTCCTCCGACGGCACTTCATGTGCCGTCGCTTATTATTTTACGATAGAAAGCTAAAAAATAGCTTTTAACGAGTGCAGCAAAAGTTCGATTCTTATTTCCATTTATCCATATATCCATATTTTCACCTTCAACGACTACAGATGCTCTAAGGGGTTAATAAAACAAACTCAAAGTACTGAGCCAGATACAAGGTCATACAAACATAACAAAAGTACATAAACTCCACCCCAAACATGGAGGTGGGACAAAAGAAGACCAGAATGGCCGCAACATACTTGCGACTAACTCAAAATATATCATGTCCCCCCAACAATCCCTGGGGCAGTGGGTATCTATCAACAGTAAAGGCCAAGCTGGCTGTCAGTCGATCGTCGGACTGCTCTCGACTTCCTCATCATCAAAATCCTCAACCTGGAATACGCTCGCTATCCTCCCCCTGGGACCTACTGAGGCCACATTAGCCCAAAATAAAATAAAATGCATAATGTGAATCAAATTACCAGAAATATTATTACAAGATCTGCGGAAATAAAAATTATTTCTGTCTAGCCAAAGAACCCTAGTCGTTGCGGCGACAGCGATGTACTACAGGTCCTCGTACACACTAGGGTACTGATTCGTTCCCAGGGCACTGAGTACCTCAACGAGTACCGCTTTGCTCCTAGGACACTGTAAGAAGAGGTGATCTCTAGTTTCTAGGGTAGCGTGGCAGAACCCACAACGAGAGTCCACATTTGGCTGGCGTTTAGTGAGATTTTCTCTAGTCAAAATCGCATCGTTCAGCACCAGCCATAAGAATACTTTGATTTTCAGCGGTGCTTTCGTCCTCCAAATGACGCATGCCCACTTTGGGTACATCCCCTAAAGTGAATGCGGTTATACAGGGAGTGAACGGTGAACGTGTCATTCTTTTCCAATCCCTAGGATTTCTTATTTGGACCCTGAGAGCAACTAATTTCAGCGTTGGTGACGTAGGTTTGAAGTTGTATGAGTCTAATCTGAGAGCCCAGATCGAGTGATTGTTTAAAAGGTAGTTTCCAGGCGCCTCTTTTCCAGGCAGCGGCCACCGTGCAATGTGGTTGTGACGCATGATCATACAGATCGGGGAACAGGGTTCTAAGTGTGTGATCACCACACCACTTATCCCACAATAATCTGGTGAGTCTTTCGTTACCGATAACTGATGTCACACAGCTAATGAATGGTTCATAGGCCTTAGCGATGCATTTCCAGAACCAGAAGATACGTGGGCCTACCCTGAAGCCCAGATTTCTCGTTCCATTCTCATCCAGATATCCCTGAACAAAATTTTGCCACCCTTCTCCGTTATGGTGGAAAACCTTCCACCGCCATTTACCCAATAGAGCAAGATTCATATTTCGAAGATCAATAATACCTAGTCCTCCATGTAACTTTTTCATGCATGCCTTCTCCCATCTGATAAGGTTATAGTCGTCTCGATCCGGGTTTTCCCCTTTCCATAAAAACCATTTTCGCATCCGGTCAATTCTCTGAATTATCCATTGCGACATTTCAAAGAAGGACAGATAATATGTTGGAAGATTTGAAAGGACTGCATTATTGAGCGTAACTCTCCCTCCCAATTATAGGGCTTTATCTTTCCAACCTGCTAGACGGTTACCAACCTGGTCCATAATGGGTAGCCAATCAGCTTTTTTGAGTTTTCCAGGCCTTAGTGGAAATCCCAGGTATTGAATGGGGGAACTCTCTTTGGAGCAATTGAGAATTGTGGCATGTTCTAGTGCCTCCTCTGTTGTCAGGGTAATGGGGATGAGAGTACTTTTGTGGAAGTTAACCCTGAGGCCAGACCCAACTTCAAAATTATATAATATTCCTTTGAAGGCGGTTGTTTCCCCGAGGTTGCCACTACCAAATATGAGAGTATCATCTGCATATTGGAGGATTGAACAACCTTGGCGATTGACTCCCTTGGCCACCGGTACAATCCAACCTGCTCTACTGCAGTTAGCCATCATGGACCGAAGTGTGTCTGCCACAATGGTGAAGAGAAAGGGTGAGAGCAGATCTCCTTGTCTGAGGCCCCGTTTGCACGAAAATGGGTGGACCGACACCCTATTTACCAAAATTACAGTTCTGCTGGTGGTAAGAAATGTGTGGATTCATCTGATCCATCTACCCCTAAAACCTCTTTCAGGAGGCAATCCCATTCGACCGAGTCAAAAGCTTTCTCAAAATCCAGCTTCAGGAGGTAGCTCTTAGCACTCGATGTGTGGTATTGGTAGATAGTTTCTTCAGCCGTAGCTATACTATCCTGAATGCATCACCCTTTAATGAACCCTTTCTGATCGTGACTAATGAGACCATCCATCACCTTTTCTAGTCTATTAGCGAGAGTCTTGGTAATGATCTTGACAGAGCAGTTAAGAAGACTGATAGGGCAGAAGTCTCCCACTCACCGGGAGTCTTCTTTCTTAGGAATCAATACAACCTCTGCAAAATTAATTCTCCCTAATTTGAGCTTATGGTCGTAGAAATCAGCGAATGCCTTTAGCAAATCGCCTTTACTTTTCTCCCAGAATGTCTGATAGAAGATCATCGGGAAACCATCTGGACCTGGTGCTTTGTCTTTTCTAAGTTGTTGAACTGCCTCCCAGACTTCCATCTCAGTGAAGGGTGCTTCTAGGGATTGCATCATATGGTCAGAGTTGCCTGTTGAGTCCTGCCAGAATTTGTGGTGGAGAGGGACTCTCAAGTCCGCCTTGTGTCCAAAGAGTAGTTTGAAATGGGACTGGAATGCCATTCTGATATCCTTGTCGCCTTGGATCATTCCAGAGTCTGAGTGGATCGAGTGAATAAGGTTAGATCTACGCCGGGAACTGGCTACTCGATGAAAGAATGTTGTATTCGCATCTCCCTCTTTGAGCCACGAAATTCTTGACCACTATTGCCATTTGATTTCCTCAAGCCTATAGAGTTGGTCGATTTCCTGTCTGAATTGGAGTAATCTATTCCACTCTTCCTGTAGCAGATCTCTAGTTTCTTCAGTTTTCTCAAGTTCCTCAATACCTTCAAGAAGGGAGTCTTTTGCTCTCCAAATCAGCGCAAATCTGGTCCGGTTCCATTTCCTGAGCTTGCTCCTAAGTCTTCTGATTTTTTCACACCAGATTGTGGTCGCTTCAATCCCCGAGTGGGACGAGACCAACTCTCGTAGACCATGTGGTAGAAGCCTTAGATTTCTAACCATGCTTTCTCGAATCTAAACTTTGGTGATTTCCTGGGTTGATCTTCCCCGGAAGATCAGAAAATAGGTACATGATCCGATGTGGGTTTAGGAAGTGATTTAGCCGAAGACAACGGAAATTTGGTTTCCTAATCAGTGGAGACCAATATCCTATCTAGTTTAGCTAGAATGGGCGACGATTGCATGTTTGACCAGATGAAGAGCCTTTCATAAATGGGAATGTCCACTAGTTCCAGATCCGTGATGACCTCATTAAATGCTTCCCTATCAGAGTCAGTGGATCCTCTGCCCCTGTGTTCTGAGGCGAATCTAGTGATGTTGAAGTCGCCCCCACCACCCAGGGGTGTGGCCACTGGGCTTGAATCGCTCTTAGTTCTGTCCATCCTAGCCGCAGAGGTGTGAGGACCATAGACCACCGTAATTGATTGAGTCACAGGTCGGCTTTATGTTGGAGCAAGACCGACAATGAAAATTGCCCGCAGAGCTCGTTTAGACAACAAAATGTTTCTGGGTTAAAACCTAGAGCGATACCCCCAAATGCCCCAACAGATGGGGACATTCTCCATTCAGAGATTCGATTTGCCTCCAGCCTACTAAGTCTAGATATATGTGTCAGTTTGTTCTCTTGAAGACCAACAATGTTAGCTTTTGATTTGGCGATGACCTCCTTAACCATTTTCCGTTTGCCCCGCCTGCCCAGACCCCTAACGTTTCATAATAGAGTCTCCATTCACTACGGCTGGATAAGGGATTGTTACTCGATTTGGGCGTCGAGTTCGAAATAAGGTTAACCCTATCGTTCTCCCACCCCCTAATCTTATTAAGGAGAAATGCATTCCGATCGGTATCGTCTACCGCAAGACCAAAGGTTTTGACTAGACTAAAAGTCTCATAATCAGACATAAAATTAAAAATAGATGCTAGGAAGGAGTACGTACCTCCATCGCTAGTCTTAGCTGATTTGGCCGACGCAACAATCTCAAGATAATCATCCAGGGACTCCTCCATAGTCCTCTTAGCCACTTTCTGTACTCTAAAACCTTTGTCGCCGCGAGCAGGGACAGGGGCAGTGGGTTGTGTGGGAGGGAAGGTGGGGGGAACAAACTCAGGAGTCAAACCCAATGCCTCGGCATCAAACTCCTCAGCCTCCAAAGACTCCTCTTCAAAGTAGACAAAATCATCTTCGAGGTTTAGCCTCGCCTCTGTATCATCCTCCTCATTGTGGCTCTCTAGTACGGAGTTGGACACCTCACTAGAAACACACTTGATATTGTGCAATTCAACCCCAATAGGCCTCACTATAGGCCCAGAGTTATACAAACCCTCACACAAACTCAATTACTTCGTGGGCCCCTCTTTGGGCCCATACTCTTTGCGTTCAACCACTCGAAAATTGGTGGAGCCATTTAAGAGCTTTCCTCCCTCGTGCTGCACCAGATCGCCTACTCTGATCCCGCACCCGTTAGTGGGGCACGTGGCGCGTTGTTAATGGAAGGCACTACTGCCGAAGGCAGTGTGGTAACCGATGTGTCGCTCTCTTCACCCCGCTCTCTTCTTCCTTCATCACCTAAACCCTTACTACTTTTTCCCGAATCCCCATTTCTGAAATCCTCTTTCTCTTTCAACCCTTTTGTAATTTTCTCTTTTGGGGGAGAATCTCTATCTTTGCTGAGGTCGTAGCTTGTCTTCTTCCCCGAAATGACCCCTTCAGTTGCTAGCTCTCGTCCCTAAGATTGTAGCTTTCCCCCAAAACTCCTACTTTCATCCTTGGTTTCTTCGCCCCAAGGCATCACCTTTTTAGGCATTTTGCTAACCCCGCTGAACAAGAAGGGGGTCTTTCCGCCTTCAGCTCTTGCTCTTTCTGCCTCTATCTGCCCTTTATCCCATTCATGTAGGGTTTGACTTCCCAAAGCTTTCACCGTTTTGCCATTTCTAGCACATGTGTGACCTGGCTGACCTCTCTGTTCCATTCTCTGCACCTCCTCACCAACTTCAAGGAGTTGACTGCCACTTTGCGTTACCTTTTGGCCTCCATTTCCATGGCATCCTTTTGACTCGGTCAAGCTAACCAAATCTGGTAATGGATCCCGCTCCTCCATCTTCCTTCCATCCTGACAGTTGGTCCCTTGGTCGAGCCTCGTTCTCAACCAGTGGTGAATAGCGCTGATTTTTGAAGATCTGATCCCTCCACCATAGGGTCCACCACAGGGTCCTGGCGCACCTCTTTCCCTCTTGCCACCTTGATGAGTTCTCGGTGCACACATTCAACTTCATGAGCCCCATCTAAGGTTAGTTCCCACTCCGGTGAGACAACCTGTTTGTAGGAGTGACCATCTCTGAGGGAGGGGGGAGGAGTGGGGGACGTGATGGCCAGGGACTCCACCTCTGTCTCCGCTCGTTTATTGAGCACAAAGCGAATGAGGTAGGACTCCTCGAACGAGAAAACTTTTGCAAAACGGGGCATTAGCGAGATGTTGCCACTCCGGATCAGTATCCTAGCTGATACAATCTCCGAGTGGCGAATCGTCTTCTCGTCGATATCTTCAATTGTATCAAAGTCAGATATTATTTCTTGTAGGGCCTCCTTTCAGAAGTACAGTGGCACGTTATGGATCCAAATCCAAAATTTGTCGCCCTGCGGCAGCTCCGCTCCAAAGCTCGGTGTCCATGCTTTAAAATCCATCTTAAAGTGTCCAAAGTCCACCGTTCCCAAGTCGGTGACCTCGATCATCTTTTTAGGCGATGGAAACGATACTAGAAATTGTAAGTGGCACATTTTTTTGCTACCCAATCTCTGTGAGCTCTCATTGGCCACTTAGCGTTCAGCGCTTAGAGAAGATGAGTCTCCGACGGCCTACCTGACCTAACTCTGGCCACTACACACCATTGGCGTAGCCACTTTTCTTCGTTCTTGATTATATCTAGGCTATTTGCTAGTCTGATCAGAGTTGGGTCGTCTGGCGATCTTCCTTTACTAGCTGGACGTTCATCGTCATTGTTAGTGCTGACGACATTCGTGTAGGTGTATGACATGTGTCCCCACTTCATGCACTTCAGGCACCGCACTTCTTTTGTGCAATGCTTCCGGTAATGTCCCAATTCTCCACATTTGAAGCATGGCACCAGTTTGTGTTTCTCTTTCCTCTGCCTTTTCTTGTTATCTTGATGGGTTGGTGGTGGGGTATTGTGTTTCTTTTTTCCTTTTCTGGTTACTTCACACCAATTCTCCATAGACTCCCTAGTCGGAGCTGGAGCCTCATCCTCTGGATTCTCGTCGTTTGGATCCCCTTCTTGGGGCCAATATACGATAGACTTCAGTGGGTCGATGACCTCCTCTTTTGATGGTGGGGGGGAAATGTGGGGGTTGTGTGAAGAAGAGGCTTTTGGAGGGGTGTGGTGGTGTGCGGTGGATCTTGATGGGGGTGGAGTAACCAATTGAGGTTTGTGGTGGTGAGTGGGTGATCTTGTGGGGGGTGGAATGATTGAGGAGTGTTGGTCGTAACTAAGGTTACTGTTATGGTTTTGGTGTTCTCTGTGATGGTGGGGGTGGTGACTTTAATGCTTGGGAGGGTTTCGATGGTCTCTGTGAAGGTAGGGGTGACTCTGCCTGTGGATGTTCCTTGAAACACTGTGTGAATTTTGCCAATACTCATTGTGTTTACTCTGCCTGTGGCTGTTCCTTTCTCCATGGGAGCGATGCTGGCCTGAGAGGGGGCCATTTTTATGCTCGAAAGAGCCAGTAGGAGGGCCTCCTCTATGGGCCCATCCTCTGGGGGGCGGTGAGTAGCGGCAATGATGACTGAGGTCCCTCTCGTGTTGTCGTTGATGCTCACTGTGGTGAGCACGCACGGTAGATAGTCTGAGCTATCTCTCGCCCCTCTCGGGAGGGTGCACCAGAGGTTTAGGGAGGGGAGGGTGTTGTAGGTTGTCAGCGTTATTGTTGGGGGTGGAAGGGGGGGGTACCTTGGAGGTAGACGGAAGAGGGGGGTTGTCAGAGGTGAGAGGGGCCTGAGAGTGGGGGTGGGGTTGTTGCAAAGTGTTAGGTATAGGCTAGTCGAGGACTACCTCGTCGGACCCACAACCATTGAGTTCTAGCTCCGACAATCTCAATGCCGCCATGGAAGCTACAGGATGGTTTGAAAAAGGTCTTGGAAAAGAGAGAATGCCCATGGGGAATGCAGGGTTGTGGTTAAGGAGGTGAAGGTAAGAAAATGGAAGAGGAAAACACACAGCCGAGCGGAGTAGGGAATGCATCTCAGGGAGAGGAGGGAAGGGGAGTTGTGGCGCCGGTGACTGGATCTTTCTTTCTCATCTTAAAGTTTAGGGGAGAACTTTAGGTTCTTAGTTGTTCGGCATTCCAAAAGTCAAATTAAAAAAGTATGAAAGTTTTGAGAATATAATATTTTGTTGTTGGATGTACATGAAGTGCTCTACTTAATTAACTTGGTAGAGAATATAAATGAACCCTGCCTATATTTAGCATGATTCTAGTTGTACTTCTTTTTCCTGCTACATATAGAAGAGTACCAGGTTGTCAAGACTAATTATACAGAAAGAAAAGTAAAAGGGTAACTCGTATGCTTTGAGATACGTGCTCCATCTTCTAGATGGTCCATGCAAGCCGTGCATAGGATTTTTTCTCCCCTTCTATGTAGGACCCACCACAGGAGGTGCCAACAAATCCATAATGTACAGAGTCGGGTTGAAATTCCTCAGATAGAGATAGATCGTTTTGGAAAGTTGTTAAAAAGGGTCCCACTGAGTTCGGACTTACTCGGCCTAATCATACGCTTGAAGAAAGCAAGACTTACTGGTGGGATAAGATGTACTAAGCCCACTTCATATTCGACTCTTGGATCTTATGAAATTTGCCTGGCCCAAATTGACTTCTGGGCTAACCAAGTTTCTAACTAGTTACATACTATCGTATATATTTACTAGTTGAAATATACCGTGCACCAAGTGCACGTGACTTGGTGGACGTGTCAGTTGAATATTTTAACAATATATTATGTTGTTGAGAAAATCAATCATAGAAAAAATCTCATTAAGCACTCAGATGAATATATAGTATGCTCACAAAATATTTAAAATTTTAATATTAAAGACTTAAAATCTTATATCTAGTATTGAGTAAATACAAAATAACATGTAAATAATTGTCTCATTTATAACATAAAAGATATTTAAAAAAAGAACAAATTAGTATATCCTAAACTCATATTATCGTATTTTTGATCAATCATCATTTTCAACTTTAACTTTCCTTAAACTTAAAACTGCTCGTAACTTCTGGTTCATCATTTTTGGTTTTGCATCTAGTCTATGTTCATACGTGACATCTTGTGATTTGATAATTAAACTCACCTCCAACATCTTATGATTTGATAAAAAAACTCATCTCCAACGCAATTTTTTGGTACTTCTATTAAATTCTTCAATTTTTTTTTCTTACATATAGAATTAAGCAAATAGCTCTTAATTATTCTTACTAGTATGGGGATAGTATATTGTATCTTATTCTTAATATGTACCAATACTTTTGTGGAATAGCCGATGATGCATCTTGCTTTCTCATCAAATGAAGTCAATTATGTCTTTGTGCATGTATTTGTTATTGTAATTTTCAATACATATATGAAATAGTTCATTCTTAATTAGTAAAATTTTATCAATATTTGATGGAACAATGAAAAAAAAAACTAACAATATGGTGTTTTGTATACCTTGGTTCTTTTTACATTTTCGATAATAAGCTTCATCATTTTCAACATTAACTTTTGTTGAACATGTTTTGTATTCAATGTACCATGGATCTCTAATATCTTTTACACTTTCGATCAAGACTTTGCATTGGTAGTATTTTGCATAAATTTTTTAAATAAAATTAGAAGGCAACGAAATATTCCTAGACATATATCGAATTGAACATGCACAAGCTATACAAAAAGACATAACTATTTTAAATATTGATTAAAAAGTAATTTTATTATTTGTAATAACTCAGAAGAATGCTCGTCTATACAATAGAGTTAGTTTCACTTCTTCCACATCCAAAACTTTTCTTTTGCTTATTTACAAGAATTACTTTTAAATAAAATTTCATCACAATTTATCATGAAACAAAGAAAAAAATTATGGTAAATGATCCTGAAACAAAAAAATTAATTAAGCACTCGAATATAGAAAGAGAATCAACCATGTTGTGCACTATAGATTTCATATCATCAATATCAAAATACTGTGTATATAATAATTATAGATAACATTGATCAAAATAATTTCTAGAAACAAAATCAAATAAATCGGATAAAGAAAATTAGTGTCATGTCTTGAAAGGTTTCAACCAGGTTTATGTCTAGTGCACAATACAAAGTAGGCAAAATATTCTATGAAATACACCAAAAAATGTAGGGGGGGGGGGGGGGGTTGTTTGGGCACAAACTCAATAGCAAGCCTAAGATGATTGGGGCGATTAACAAACTGAACCATATTGCTATTTGGAATGCAGCACACTTCTTTCAACTTAAACGCGAAAACTTCCCGTAGAATTGCAATTTGCTTCACTTTACGATCCTTCTTCTAAAAGTTCTCTAGCCATCCTTCCCTTAAAAGGTCTCTACCCGCAAGTGCACATAACAAAAATAAAATGCAAAACTAATTCCCCAAACCAATTAACAGCAAGAAAATTCACCACCACCTTACATACTGCACGAAGCAACTCATTGACAGCCATCAACACAAAATAAACTGAGCATCACATACAATTTTAAACTAGGGAAGAGAATATGAACTGAACTTCACCTCAATTGCCACATTCACTACTTTGAATAAAATGATTGAATCTCATGTATAGACAATTCACTGAACACCATGGATTGACCCTCTTATATACCGTTTCTCAATCTGCCGTTTGATTTCATCCTGCTCCACAAGCGCCATCCTATATGGTGCCTTGGAAATGGGTGCACTCCCTGGCTGAATAGTGATGTTGAACTCTATATCACGATGCGGGGTAACCCGAGCAAATCTCAAGAATACAGTCGAGTAATCCCGAACCACTAGAATTTGCTGCACCTCCACAAGAACCTTCTTCTTGCTGATAGCTGCCACCAGATCTAAACATCTTTTCTTCCCCTAGAAAGTGACTTTAGGACCACCTAGAGCCTTCACTGTTACCTCCTTGGTATTACACTCGATGTTCCTACTGTACACCGACATCCAATCAATGGCAATGATAACATCGACCCCCAGGATATTCAGCTCGATTAGATCAATCCCAAAAATCCCGTCCCCAATCACGATCTCACAGTCCGCATAGTACCAGTTAGTGGTTAAAGTCTCTCCTGATGGAGTACCTACTGGTAAGACCTTGCCTGGAAAGACTTTTGGTTCAACTCCCAAGACTTTAGCAAATTTTAGAGATACAAAAGTATGAGAGGATCCAGTATCGAACAAAACAACAACTTTCTTTCCATTCAAATAAAGTTCTCCTGTTACATAACATACACTCGTTACATAACAGTTCACTAAATAAAGCAGGGAAAAGAGAACAACAGAAAACTTCTAAACATCCTCCCTCATACCAGTGATAACGTGATCCACTTCATTAGCGTCAGCTTCAGTCAAGGCAAATACTTGCCCCTGCTGGTATGGCTTCTTCCCGACCTGCTGAGTTGGTCCATTACGGACGACATCTTGCAGTTTAGGGCAATGAGACTTGTAGTGGCCTGTCTCTTTACAGTTGAAACAAGTCACAGGAGGTCTCATCCAAACATTCCCGGGTCTTCCAGCCACATTGACAGCGTTCGCACCAGTAGGTTTGAAACTTTGAGCTGGCGGCTGTCCTCTGACATTCCCAGAAATTGCGGGCCTCTTCCCCACATTCCAGTTGTTCCTCCGAAACTGAACAACATGGAACTGCTCCATATCCGCCTCAGTGGTTGCAGCTTGCTTATCTAACTTGTCAAACCTCCTGATACCGAGGGGTATCATCCTTGATCTCAGACTCGGTCTCAATCCGTCCTCGAACTTCCGAGCTTTCTTCGCCTCGTCCATCACAAGTTCGGGGGCATACCTTAAGAGTTGAGTAAACCTTATCTCATGCTCCCTGATAGACATGCCTCCCCGTTGCAGTGCCAGGAACTCCATTGGTTTCTTCTCTTGGACATCAGATGGAAAATAGTGACCGCGGAACTCCTCAAGAATTCCTCCCAGCCAACAACACCATTTTCCATAGCCTGCATCATCGACTGCCACCAGACAGATGCATCCTTCTCAAGCTGCAAAGTAGCAAACTTCACCTTGCTACCTTCCGGAGTTTGCAAGACTTCAAAGATAGTCTCGACTTACCGAATCCAATTGTCAGCTGCATCAGGGTCTAATTTCCCTTCAAACACTAGTGGCTTCATCCTCTTGAATAACTCCACGAGTTTGATCGCCTCAGGAATTGGATTCACAGACATCCTTCCCTGGTTTTGATTCATGGCAACGGCGTTGAGGGTCTGATAGACTCTAGCCAATGAAACTTCGTTTCCAAGTCAAGTCCACAGTTGGGATCTTTACCATTCCTTGATCTTCTTCCAGCCATATTCTGATTCAAAATATCCATTAAATTCGAAGTAGAAAATATGAATTTAAACCAACTTCTTTCATTTCATTGAATTCAAACTTTGTACATTCAAATTTAAAAAATATCGTCTGATATTAAGCAAAAGCATAGAGAAGATACAACATTCTAATCCCTACGGTTCATCTTGGCTTGCCTAAGCTCTTTCCGTAGTTCTGCCACTTCATCATTCAGTACATCATACATGTTCTTCCTCTTCTCGAGTTCCCAAACACGATGACTGAGGGTTGCAATGTTCTCCTTGCACTTGGCATACTACGCCTGCAACAGCTCTGCTCTCTCCCTCTGAGTCTCCACTTGACTCTGAAGGGTCTTGATGAGATCTCCCCGATCTGGCTTTTCCTCGTCAGATGAAATGTCCGATAAGTCCGGAGGTGGAGTGATCTCTTGGGACTCGGGCCATTCCCCTTCATATTCCTCGGGATCTTCTTCGTCAGAATCTCCTTGTCCAGGGTAGTAGTCCTCTTCGATTATGTGCCAATCATCATCGCCAGCTGGGTCGTGGTGGTTCGCCATCTTCAGGGAGGGGAGAAGAAGAAGCATCAATCATAAAGCAACACAAATGTAAGTAACTTACATTTAAATCTCTATACCCAACTCACATTCTAATGTCCACTCTAGGGTGTCGTTCCTTATAAATTTGTACTACTTGGAAGCGTGGCTATGATAACACTCTACAATACCCCGAATTCAAAATAAGACCAAATTCGAAGTTCCACAGGATCTTTACACTTCTCTTCGTACAATTTTACAAGGAATTACAAACTTTTATTACAATAGAGTTTACATCATTACAGCGGAATTATAAATTAGAACATGTATACATGAATTGAATAATAACTTGAACATTTCTTTAAGCAACAATCAATCTTTAGTCTTATCATTCATTTTATCCTGCAGAAACTGTGGGTACGTCAGTTGCATACAACTGACGCTAGGATATAATACATCAATTTCTCTTTCTTAGAAAGCACACACTTGTCACAAACAAAGCTAATGGGGACTATCCTATTGATGTCGTGTGTGAATGTGCACTTAGTTCTTAATGCAGTTATTAATATTTACATGATACTAATGCATACTTGTTCGGATTCTATGCATCCCATACTACATAGGTTCGAGGGCAAGTCCTTAATTGTTCTTCATCGTGTAGGGTTCGATCCCTCGCCATGACTTAAACTACTGTAGTAACTACGGTAAGTATCCTAGGTATTCTATGAGTTACGAGCCAACGTCCAGACATCGTGGAAAGAATCCCATGCACTGACACATGACTCATCATGCAGGCATCCTATGGTCAATTCACCTCCACCATGGACCATGGCACCACCCGTAGTCACCAAATACCCTACAAGCATTGCCACCAGAATGGTAGCCTGGAGTAGTATCCACGCCCTAATCATGATGCATCATGAGGACATCCTGTGAACATTCTCACACCGCCAATCCAATAGCCTTCATACTCATATTTTTCTCTTACTTTCATCACATCTCCACTATGTATCTGAATCCTTAGGTAATTGAATCATGAATAAAAATCAACACTCTAGAATTCAGCATTACCCCTATATCAGTCTTAAAAATATCAATCGTTATCCATGACCCAAACTTGGTCACAATTTATCACATTTCTCTTTTTAAAACTTTCATTCTTGCCGATGCGAGGACTTAGCTAAAATTCTAGTCTAAATTCTCTTTTCATGTTCATTATACTTGTTCACAAATTTCACAATTCATCATGTTTCTTTTCAATCAATTTTCCATGCACAACTTGCATATTCTTTGATACATTAAATTCTAATCAATAATTTATAAGTCAAAATTTCATTTTTGAGCTCTTCACAATTTTCTCTATGTTCAACAATTATTTGTATCTTTAATTACAGAAAGAATCATATCCAAAAAAAAATCTTATTAATTCTTCTTCTCAAAATTCTAATCATAATAAGTCAAATGTTATAGAAACACTTTTCATGAATAATTCAAACTCAAAAATCAACAATCAGCACAGTTCAGTCGGCTGTGGAAACTGGCAAGTCGACTATCCCGTGAAACTTTAAAAACTCAAGAACAGACAGTCAGTTCAGTCAACTATGGAAAAATGGCCAGTTGACTGTCCCGTGAAACTTCAAAACTCAAGAACAGATAGTCAGTTCAGTCGACTGTGGAAAAATGGTCAGTCGACTGTCCCGTGAAACTTCAAAACTCAAGAACAGACAGTCGGTTCAGTTGACTGTAGAAAAATGGTCCGTTGACTGTCCCGTGAAACTTCAAAACTCAAGAACAGACAGTCAGTTCAGTCGACTGTGGAAAAATGGTCAATCGACTATCCCGTGAAACTTCAGTTCACAGACGAAAGTCTACTGCTAAACAAAATTCGAAATTTAACACTTGACAGTCGATTGTCAACTATAGTTCGGTCGATTGTCAATTGTAATAGGTTGCAGTTAAAGTGGATCAAAAATACATTTTTGATTTCGACATAGAAAATTTCTTTTTAGAAGAATCATTAAGCAACATATTTCCTTTTTATTCACAATATTTTCAAACTCTTATTTTTTTTTTCCATTCTTTAACAAAATCAAGTTCTTAATTTAGTTCTATTTTACAAATTATTCATTTTCTTATGTTTCAATTTAAGAAGATAAAATCACAATAATAGAAAACAATGAAAGTATAGTAATAAATAGAATATTGTGTAAATGAATCCTTTAAGAGCAATAAAAAACACATTATACATACTAACAGAATTTTTCAACGAAGGATACAAATCAAGAAACTATCATATTCTAATAGACACCGGAATAGACACTAGCTTATGCCACACAAATATACAACCAAGATGGAAACAAGATGGATATATTAAAACGGCGATAACTAAGTTAACTGGGCAAACCGTCATACTTGTTAGGTATCAACAAAATGTCAATATACAAATAGAAAATTACGTACTAAAAATACCAATAATATGCCAATTTGATGATATGAATAATGATATAGTATTAGGAAATGACTTTTTTCAACAATACTATTCTATAACCATATCACATAAATCCGTTATATTTACAATACCATGTCAACACCATGCAATAGCTATTAGAATAACCCAACCTTATTCTAGGACCGACTTGCCGCATATCAAAATTTCTTCAACCCAGCGTGGTGAATATCAATATTTACCAAGCAACTAGAATACAACAAGTCCAAGAAATAACTACAGAAGATATTTTACAAGAACTGTTAGAAGATCTGTGTGGAGATGACTCTTTAGCAAAATGAGACTTAAGTAAATCCACAACACATACAGAGTTAATAGATAAGAATAAAATAATAAAAATTAAACATATACAACACACTTCAACAGAGTTAGAAGAGTTCAAAATACATATAAAAGAACTAATGGAAAATAATTACATAAGAAAATCACAAAGTCCTCATTCATCATCAGCATTTATAGTAAGAAAACATTCAGAAGAAAAAAAAGGCAAATCTTGAATGGTAGTAAATTATAAGGAATTAAATAAAAATACTAAGAGATTTGGATATCCACTACAAGATATGCAGATACTACTTCACACAGTAAGAACAAAAAAAAATTCAAAATTTGATTGTAAATCAGGATTTCACCACGTAAAACTAACAAAAGATCCAAAACAGTTAACAACATTTAGTACACCACAAGGATTCTATGAATGGAATGTATTACCATTCGGATATAAAAATAGTCCTGGAGTATTTCAAAGATATATTGTAACCCTTGTTTTTCATTTTATGTATTTTGAGTGTATTTTTTTTTCTTTTTCCATGTATTTGTTTTAGCTTGTATCTTGGACCGTATTTTGGATCTTTCCTTCTATATATCCATTTGGTTGATTCTTCGTCTCATTTGAGTCCTTGATTTTTCTATCTGTCTATTCTTCCTTTCTTGGTTGATCGAGCTTTATTTTTTTTTATTCCAAATTTCTGATTTGTTCAATCCTAATTATTCTGTTTTTGTCCTATTTTATCAATATTCACTTTGATGCTATCTTGATTTTTGGGTTCCTAATTATTTTTGTAACTATTTGTTTTATCCCAATTAAATCCCAACTCTTATTCAAATCCTATACTCTAATAACCTTTAACCACACTATGTTATGAACCAATACCCTAAAAACCTATTTAAAACCATTTTCAGCCTAACTACCCAACCTGATAACTATGTAAACCCGTTACCCCCACCCGAAAACCCGATATGCTTCACAGCCGTCACCACCATCAACTAACCCTAATATTCTTTAAACCCATATTTAAACCCCCCCTCCTTTTCCTTGTAGCTGCTATACCCTCTCCCGTTCACCTGTTCTCTCATCCCCGTGCTCCCTCAACACTCCCTTCACCTCTCCCGACGTCCCCGGCTAACTGCAGCGATCGTAGGTGCTAGATCAGCCCCCCTGTCTCCTGCCTGTGCTTCTCGATGCCGATAGCCAGCAGCATCGCCGCCGGTGCTGTGCTTCGTCTTCAGTGCGCAGCAACCCAAGCTTCTTCGACTCCCCGTCCTCTCTCTCTCTTTGGTTGCTCGTGCGAGTGGTTGCGCGAGTTGTCTTGGTTGTGTGGTTCTCGAGTTATGTTCGTGGGTTGTGTTCATTACCATTGGTTGTGTGTTCATGGGTTTTGCTTACTTTTGGAGTTCGTGTGTTCGCTCGTGGTTGTTCGTTGTGTTCGTTGCCCGGGAACCCGATCCCGTTATTCTTGCTTTTGCTTGTCAGTTTTCGTCGTTGGTTTAGGCAAGTAACTTGTATTCTTATCTTTGTGTAATACAAGTATTAAATACTGTCTGTAGTGGTATTCTTATCTTTATGTAATACAAGTACTAAATACTGTCTGTAGTGTAGTTGGTTCTAGAGACAATTTGTGTGTGAAACGCCTTGTTGATATTGTCTTTATTGTGTTGATTCTACCATAGTTGCCTCACGACATACATGACATAAAATAACCTAGAGTTGACCACTTCTTGTTGTATATGTGTGTGTTGTTCATATGATATCATGTGCTCGTTCGTATTATTCGTGGTAGACTTGTCGTGGACTTGTGAAATACCCTATATCATGTTTTTTGGACATCTAGTACACTATAGTTCATGTTTGGGTTAATTTGGATGAATTTCGTATGATCTATGTTGTTTTGTGTGTGAAGAACAAATCTGTATTTTTCTGTACCCTGATGTTGATCAGTATTTTAGACCCTATTAAGGTCAGTATTTGAGAATATTTTGTGAACATGAATAGTATAGAATTTTGTCTATTTTCTAACCCTTTTGACAGATCTCAGTTTCGTTTTATGGTTTGCGAGTTATGTCTATTTTACTATAGTGGTGTAGAGAGCTTTCCAAATTTTGTTTTTGATGAATTCTGAAGAGTAATCTATTTTTATCATGGTGTTAAAAGTATTATTTTGATCCAATATTTTTCACAATATAACTAGACTTGTTTGGGATTAATCCTGAATTTTTTTGGATTTATTTGATGAGTTTTACAAACCGTTTTATATTTCCAAACAATTACTATAGTAGCAGATTTTTCTCGCTGTTCAGTAAAGAACCTGACTTTCGACCTATTTCCACTTGCTGTTTGTAAAGTATTTGTTAATATGAAAGTTAGCCTGCTATATATATTTTATCACCCTTTTGACGGATTTGTATTTCGGTTTATGGTTTGTGAGATATTTCTATTTTCGTACTGCAGTGTTTGTGATTTCAGATTTATAAAACTGTCGTGTCTCGCTGTTTTCTTATTTTAATTGACTATTCTATTTTTGTTAAAAAATTATTAAACTTTATTTTCTATTACTATACATATAGGGGAATACCCCAGATTTTTCGTGGATTTAATTAATGTGTTTTCATGCTAATTTTCTGACTTTGAATACAATCTTCTGATTTCTGGCTGAACGTGTTTTCTGGATTCAAATCTGTTTTGAGACTTGTTTTTCCGAAATACTATCTTATATGTACTTCCTAGATTCTTCCGGGAGTCTATTTTCTAGACTTTTCGATGGATTCAGGTTTGCATGTTTGTAGCAACGAGATTCTCAATTTCAGTGCAGTACGGTCTTGCTGTCCCGAACTAGGAATTTCGTTATTTTACCCTTTTGTGTGTTATCTTTCACCCGTACATATTTATCTTACAACTTGAACTTGTTACTTGTTTGTACCATGTTATACTTGCCCTGTTCGTGACACATACATACTTGTTTGACACTAGTAATAAATAAACAAGCCGGGGTTTAAAAAGAAAGATCTAATAGTGGAAAATACAGAAACGTGTACTCCGAAAAGGATCTATTGATCCTACGTGATACTTGAGGTTTGATATTTTACTTGAGGCTAGATATTTCATACTTGGCTTGATACTTCACTCTTGAGGCTTGATATTTATTACTTGGCTTGATACTTCACTCTTGAGGCTTGATACTTGATACTTGAGGCTTGATACTTGATACTTGATTTCTTAAGACTTGTCCCTGAGTACACTGCCCTATATGATCCACTATGAAATCTAAAACGAAACTGTGTTGAATGTAGCAATCATGTAGTAAAAGTATGGTTGAATGAAATGCTACCTAGTTAGTAATAAATAAAAGACTTGAACATGATCACTTGACACTTGCTACTTGTTACTTGTACATGATACTTGACACTTGTTTACTGGATACTTGGTTACGTGATACTTTATTTGTGACACTTGATACTTGTTACTCGTTTACATTATACTTGTTCACTTGACTCTTGGTACATGCCACTTATACTTATTCATCTTGCCATGCTAGTTGTTATATTTTGTTATTATGCATATTCCATGTTATTAGTTAGTTTTTTCCATGTACTTGTATCCTGCACTACAAGCGGCCCGTAATTTGCATTGACGGGAATTTGTGTTCTTTTTCCTCTTCCTGCAATTTATAAAATTGCAGATTTTGGAGAACTGGTGTCAGATGGTGTTGGTGATATGAGCTACTAGATGCTGGAGTATTGCTTTATTATTTCTTGTTGCTTATCTTGAACAATTGTATTTTGTTACTTGAATTATTTTGTATTTGGGCAATGTGACCCAGGATATTGACTTATTCATATCTAGATTATTTGAGATTATAATAGTTTGGTTTCAAGTATTCTTGTTGGTGTTTTGATTCATATATGCATGTTTGGTTAATTCTTTTACTTCCGACTCTGATTATTCTTGTGAGATGTAAAAATTCCGAACAGCTTATGGATGATGAAAATCATTCGCTGGGCTTAGTCACGTATCCGTATTCCATATTCTCTTTTTGGAAAGCGGGGCGTGACATATATGGATAAGATATTTGAAAAACACAATAATTTCATACTAGTATAAGTAGATGACATTGTAATAGGATCCGAAAACGAAGAGTAACATAAAGAACATTTACTAAAATTCATAAAAGTAGTAAAAAATGTATGTATTATACTGTCAAAAAAGAAAATGAAATTATTCAAAACTGAGATAAAATTCTTAGGAACAAAATTATCACATGAAGGAATAGAAGCCACAGCCACATATAGCAGAAAAAATAAAGACATTTTCTATTGTCCTAAAAGAAAAAAGAGAAGTAAAAGCCAAAATTGAATTACTAAATCAGACAAGAGGAGACATATCGAATCTATCAGCAAAAACAAATTGGTTACAATAAAAACTAAAAAAAATTAAGAAATGGGAATTGACCACAGAGCATGAAGAAAAACTTCAAAAATATTAAAATAAAAAACTTCAGGATTAAATAAAGTAAGATTACCTGTTAAAGAATGTTCATGAATAATAGAAATAGATGCATGTGAAAAGTTTTGGGGAGCAATATTAAAATTCATTGAAATTGGTGAAAAGAGGAAAGACTAGCCAGATACACTAGTGGATCATTCGCACAAACCCAACAAAATTACCACATAAATGTAAAAGAACTACTAGCAATACTAAAAGCTATAAAAAAGTTTGAATTATTCATACTACATACAAAATCACAGTAAGGACAGATAATACACAAGCAAAGAGTTGGATTAACAAAATAATAGATCCAACTAAAGCAAATAAAAGATTGATAAGATGGTAGATGTAACTAGTAAATTATGATTTTACAATAGAAAACATAAAAGGAAAGGACATTATTTTAGCTGATTTTCTATCAAAAAATTAACTATTTCATTTATTGTAGAATGGAAACTAGAGTCCAACAAAAAAAACATGATATAATTTGCCTCAAAGGAACCATGGAACAAATAAAAGGAGCATTTAATCAATTACAGCTGCAAATATGCGAACTCCAAAGTCTATTCTACCAGCATGTAAGCCAACATGTAACTACAGAAAATATGATTAATGATATGGCTAAAAATGGGGTTAAATCGAAACCGTCCAGATTGGGCACGAATCTTGAAGCTCAGGGGTAAAACGGTAATTTCACATACAAATGGGTCCGAAACGGGTACTGGGTCTCCTTCTCACAGATCCAACACCCCACAGACGGATCCACTCCAACTGGGTACGGGTCCCGACCCAAAACAAACCTAGATCAGCAAGAGGAAAATCAGGGTCACTGATTTGACCAAATCAACGGGCCTGATTTGCTCTCACCGGCAATCAGGGGTCAGTTTCCTAAACAGATTGGGAGGATTTTACTCCTGACAGTTACACAGGAAATCAGCTCCCTAATCATTCCCATGGCGACTATAAATACCTCCCCCTACTACTGTGACCAGGTAATCACTCTTTTTCCACCTTAAGCTCTTTCTTAATCACCACTGGTTACTGACAAGAGCGTCAGAGGGTGCGTCGCCGGAATCAACCCCGGTGTATCGCACTTCCTTGCAGGTAGCAGCGGGAATCAGAAGGCTTGGATCCGCTGTTCAGGTTTTTTCGCGAACTCACAAATCTTATCTGTTTACCCCCACACCAGAATCAGCGGTAACAGATTGGCGCCGTCTGTGGGAAAACCACACGAATAGCCTCCGCCTCTTCCTCGTCAACTAGCCCTTCTCCAACCATGCCTCCCAAGAAGGTCAGGTCTAGGGGGTCCAACCGCGGACCCAATCCCGCCGATTAGCCAGAGGAAGTCCCCATCCATCCTGCTCCGCAGCCCGAACATCTTCCTCCCCCGGCCCAACAGGGCCAGCCTCCTCTTCTGAACCAACAACCCCCGAATGGTCCTGCTGGTCAGAACCAGCGGAGGCAGAAGCAACCTCTCCACCCAGACCATGTCTCAATTCACAATGCCTCCTCGGACTCTATGGCCTCCCATCACCCCCGAGCCTCCGATCTCCGCAACACCGTTCTGAATCGCCAAAAGGATGAGGACCTTCGCAACCACCTAGATGAGAGGCGGACCCGAGAGGGAGCCTCCCGCCAGCATCATGGTGAGCGATCTCCTCATCGCCGAGACGGTAGGAGGTCTCCGGACCGAAGGAGCCGGGGAGAATCTCCCGAGCGTCGTAGGAGGAGGCCACATTCCCTCGCGGATCGACATCATCCGAGGAACGATGTGGCACCTATCACTCGTGCCGAGTTCCTACAATTCCAGGAGACTGTGTTGCAGGCCCTCAACCTTCGCCCCAACAACCATAATGCCCAGAGGGATCCAACACCCCCACGGGTTCCAAGTCCTCGCCACCGATCCAGAAGTCCTCTCCTGGCTCCCAGTCGCCAGCAGCACCCCTATAGTCCTTGCCGATCCCAGGACTATCGACGCCGCAGTCCCCGCTCCCTTTCCTATGAAGAAGAGTCCAGGGGATCGTTTGATTACCAGCGGAGGGACGATTGCCTCTACCGTCGTCTCCACGAGATGGAGAGGCGCATCGGTGGCATGGACAAAGAGGAGGAGTCGAGAGCAGGGACCGTCCGCCCCAGCAGACCCCCCTTCTCTCAGACAATCATGGAGGCCCCCATACCGAGGGGTTTCAAACCTCCGCAGTTTGAAACGTACTCAGGGGAGTCCGACCCAGTTGATCATGTCGAAAGCTTCAAGACCTTAATGCTGATCCATCAAGCTTCCGACGCCATGCTCTGCAAGACCTTCCCCACCACCCTCAATGGGTCAGCTCGGGAATGGTACTCCAGGCTCGCTCCCTCTTCCATTTTCTCGTTCGAGCAGTTCGAAACGCTCTTCATAACTCACTTTGTGAGTAGCAGGCGAACGAAGAAGACTAGACTCTCCCTGCTCCACCTCCGATAGGAGAGGGGAGAAAAGTTGAGGGACTACGTGAGGAGATTCACCGCGGAGGTCAGTTCGATCGCCTCCCTCGACCAGTCAGTGGCGACCGTCGCGTTCCAGTCGAACGTCCTCAACTCCAACCTCCGGTCGTCCCTCGCCAAGAAGCCCCTGCACAACTTCGCCGATCTTCTCCTAAGATGCGAGAAGTACATTCAGGTGGAAGAGGCCGAGTGCCTCCCGAGTTTCGGAGGACCTGCCTCTGGCTCGAAGAGGAAGACGGCAGAGGAGGAAGGATCCAAGAAGCTGCAGAAGGACAATAGCGGTCAGCGCCGTCCTCCCCCCAGGTTCGAGAAGTTCACTCCCCTCACCACCAATGTCTCCACCATCCTGATGGAAGTGGAGAAGGAAGGAGTTATACCTCCCGCTTCGAGGATGAACACCCCGGCCAAGAGGAGGAACAAGGAGAAATGGTGCCGTTACCACCGAGACCACGGCCACGACACCAACGACTGCCGGGCATTGAAAAATGAGATAGAGGCCCTCATCCAGAAGGGGCAGTTGGCCAAATTTGTGAAGGGGAACAATCAGGGGGAACGCGCCACTCCTCCGCCTCGGGGGGCTAACAAGCGCTCCGAGCGGCGCGATGAGACCCCCGAGTTCGAGGAGGAACGAGTTTTGCACCTTATCCACGGAGGCCCCATGGGGGGTTCTTCCAACTCCTCTCGGAAGGCCTTCGTCCGAGAGGTCAACTCAGTGCATAGCGCCCCTCCCCCCAAAGGCCTCGGCGTCCCAGTGACTTTCTCTGACGAAGACCTTGAGGGAGTCCGAACTCCCCACTGCGACGCACTTATCATCGACCATCGCATGGCGAACTTCAAAGTGCAGAGGGTCCTAGTGGACAACGGGAGCTCGGTGAACATCCCTCCTCTCGGCCTTCCGAGGGCTGCAGCTGTCTCGGGATCGCCTCAAACCGGCTGGCTACACGCTCCACGGGTTCACGGGGGTACCAGTAACTGTCGAAGGGGTTATCACCCTGGACGTAACTGCTAGGAAAACTCCTACCACCCGGACCAAGCGGATGGATTTTATGGTCGTCGATGTCCCGGCTGCATATAATGTCATCTTAGGCTGACCCGGCCTAGCTGCACTGGAAGCTGTTCCTTCCATGTACCACCTTAAAATGAAGTTCCCCACCCGGTCGGGAGTGGGAGAAGTCAGGGGCAGCCAAGAGACGGCTCGGAAGTGCTATATGACTTCCACTGGGGGTCCAGTGCTCTCCCTTGAGACACTAGAGATCCCCGAGCCGAATGTCCGACCCTGTAACGCCCTGAATCCCAAATACACTGAATTCGAGATGTTCTACAGGATCTTTTCGCTTCCTTTAGTACAATTTTACAAGGAAATTTAAACTTTTCACTTTACATCAGAGTTTACATCAATATTACACTTTACATTTGCACAGCGGAAGTAAAATTTACAACAATGAAATAAATATACAACGATCATGAAGTAATCTTTAAGCATTGATTCCTCTTTAATCTTTATCAAGCTATTTACCTGCATATAAGAGTGTGGGTACGTCAGTTTATTCAACCGACGATCATTATACACGGCCATCCTCTCTATGCCGGAAATAGTATAACTTAATTTTCCATATTTAGCAAACACAAACTTGTCACAAATCAAACTAAAGGGACTACCCTATTGATGTCGTGTTGTGATTGTGCACTTAGTCCTTAATGCAATTATTTATATTAGATGACACTAATGCGCACTTGTTCGGATTCTATGCATCCCATACTACATAGGTCCGAGGGCAAGCCTCTTAATCGTTCTTCATCTTTGTAGGGTTTAATCCCTCGCCATGATTTAATCTACCACTGTAATTATGATGAGTATCCTAGATGATCTATGAGTACAAGCTCGTGTACAGAAAATTCTGGAGGGGAATCCCACGCCATGTTTTGACTCATCAAGCATGCATTCTGTGGCAATTCAGCCTCACTTCATGGCACACGATCCTCTTGCAGTCACCAAACATCCCACAAGCGTGGCTAGAGTCCGATCATTCTGAGTTGTGCCCACGCCATGTCTGGACTCATTAAGCATGTATTCTGTGGCTCACACACCCGCACCGTAAACCCTAGTTCTTATACCCGTGTTTTTCTCTCACTTTCATCACATCTTCACTATGCACTAATCCTTAGTTTTTATTAGAATCATGAACAAAAATCAAAGCTCTAGAGTTAGCCTCTCCACTAAGCCGGACTTATTCTTTTATACAAACATGACCAACCTTGGTCTTTCATTTCAATATTTCATTTCATTTTTTTTCCAATTGCCGGGGGAGACTTAGCTACTCTTTCAATTCAATTCCAATTCACAATTTCCACATTGAGCACTTATAACTCATAAAATTCATATTCATAACCAACGGATTTCTTTTTCATTAACATGATCTCTAATTCATTCATTAACCCATAATCATACATGAACTCATGCACTTCATCAATTAATAATTTCACATTTGAAATTCACATCACTAATGGATATTCATACTTCATATTTTTCCACGTTATTCTCAAGTGAGAATAAATTGCATTATGTCACACAACAAAGTTTTCTTTTTGCCAAATCATCTTCTAATACTCCATTTCAATTTATTCTTATAAGTTATGATTTTTCACAAAGTGTATAATCTAGAACCATAGTTCTATTTATACTTTTTATCCACAAACCATAGTTTATGTCTTTCAAATAATGCCCAAATCATTTTTATAAAGTCCCTTATGTTTTTATGAGAATAACCATATTTTTTTCACAATTTTTGGACACCTAAAAACCCAAAAAAAATATTTTTTTCATACTTGCCGATAGCAAGAATCGAACCTAGGCACCCAAAGAACACAGCCAACAGCACCCGCCGCTAGGCCAAACTGTGCCAGCGATATAAGGAGGGGCAAAAGGGTATTTGTTACTCTCTGTCGATAAGTTATATGTTTACAAGAAAATGTGAGATAATATATGCGGCTACAGAGATTCGAACCGATCAACACAGAGAACCCAACCGCACCGTAGGACCACTTGAGCTACGCGCTCAGTTGTCATAAGTATAGTTTCAATTCCATTTAACTTATGCCCTCTGTTATTTAGAACATTTCGATGTTCAACTAGCTTTCGTTTCATTTTGCTCTCATCAAAATATACTGTATAATTCCAGATTAATTCTACTTCACATAATTTATATATCAGTGTGAGCAAAATAATTTTTGTAATACTAAAAACATATTTTCAAACCATTAATTCAATTTATACATTCTAACACTACTATTGTCCTCTTTTTGATGTTTCTTCGTATTGAAGTAATCTAAATTTTTGTCACTACATTTCACATTAATCCACTGATTTTAGTCATTTATCTACATACAACTCATATTTGAATTTATTCATACCATATCACCACAAAGGATCTACTTAATACATGAAATGGTAAAACCCAAACTACTAACTTTGTGTATAGTTCTTAATAGTAATAATTGTGGTTTTCATTAATCAATCCATACTTCCAATCAATTCACATACATCACAATTTATAGAACCGCATATCAATTTACATATTCACATCTCAATCATTCAAGAAGTCATTTTTCCCAATTAAAGTGTGCTCTTTTTAATCATTTTCATGCTTCAATTTTTCAAATTAAACTAGCATGCAATCCTACATTAGAAATAGGGAAAATTTTACCCACAACTCAATTTTAATAATAAAACCACATACAAGTTACTCATTAACATTCCAATCAATTTATAGACTAACTTTCCCATTAAAAATGTATTCTTATTAATATTTTTCATGCATCATTTCTCAATATAATACTAGCATCATTCCTAATTAGAAATAAGGAAAATTAAACCCACCATGTATGGAGAGACAACACAATTTGCAATAAAATCCTTGCAACGAGATGCACCTCCTCCTAGACGATGCGCGCACAAGCTCCACAAGCACCAACCCGAGCTCCTCTCCTTGGACTAGCCGGCCTCTCCTCCTTGGAAAAATGCAAGCACAATCCCCCTCACAACTCAATCTTTTTAACTCACACTACTACTAGATAATACTATTAGACTATAGATTTGGAAGGGAATGTTAAGCACAAAATAACTAGCCATGGGAGGGGGTATTTATACTAAAAATCAACTAGAATGGAGGGCTAGGATTAGTTGGTTGGTTGTAGGATGGAAGGCTAGGATGAGAGTAGGAGTTACAATAACTACCCACATCTAAATAACCACCACCATGATCACCATTAAACTTTTTGAATTCCCTCCAAAAAAAGTCCACAACCGGCCACAAGAAGGCATGCCTTTTGCACGTGTACGTGTAGTGCACGTGCATGCAACTAGGCCCAAAATTGTGCATTAAATTTTGTATAAAAATAAAATAATCTTTTAAATTGTATTCTACATGACAAGTTATGTAAAAATATAGTCCATGGGCTTTAGTTTATGGGCCAAACTAGTTATTTAAAATAAAATACATAAATTACATTTTGGGCTTTAAGAAAAAGGCTTTAAAATAAGGCTATCTATTTATTTAAAGAAAAGGCTTTTGTATAAAATAATTTGAAAACACATATCTAAATATTTATACACATCACAATAAAATAATTATAAGATTTAATTCAACCAAAATATTGCACGTACACACTACGTGCAAAATAAAATAATTTTTCATTAATTGAAAAATCAGGGTATTACAGACCCACGTCCGAGCCGGCGGACGAATTGGAAGAAGTACTCTTCTCGGACGAGGACCCGAGCCAAAAGTTCCTCATCAGCAAGTCCTTGCCGACTGCCCTATGCTCCGACTTGGTGCAGTGCATCCGGGAGAACCGCGACCTATTTGCTTGGTCCGCCGCGGATATGCCCGGAATTTCTGAGGACCTTCTAGTGCACCGCCTCAGCGTCGAACCGGGGTGCAGACCGGTTCAGCAGAAGTAAGTTCGCCCCCGAGCAACAACAGGCCATCAAGGAGGAGGTGGACAAGCTCTTAAGAGCTCGGTTCATACAGGAGGTGAACTATCCCAAGTGGCTCTCCAATGTGGTCATGGTTAAGAAGTCCAATGGCTCTTGGAGGATATGCATCGACTTCACCGACCTGAATAAGGCGTGTCCGAAAGATCCATTCCCTCTCCCAAATATCGACACCTTCATTGATGCCACCTCGGGCCATGAGCTCCTCAGCTTCATGGATGCCTTCACCGGCTATAATCAGATCCGAATGTTCCCCCCGGACATTCCGAAGACTTCCTTCATTACCGACCAGGGCCTCTACTGCTATAGAGTCATGCCGTTCGGATTGAAGAACGCTGGAGCCACCTACCAGTGCCTCGTCAACAAAGTCTTCCAAAGCCAAATAGGCCGCAACATGTAAGTATATGTCGACGACATGCTCGTGAAGAGCATCCGAGGTACCGACCACGTGGCCGACCTCCAGGAAGCATTCGGCATATTGAGAAGGCATAACATGAGGCTTAATCCGAACAAGTGTGCGTTCGGGGTCTCATCTGGAAAGTTCCTCGGCTTCATGGTGAGCCAGCGAGGGATCAAAGCAAATCCCGAGAAAATCAAGGCCATACTGGACATGGCCCTGCCCCGGAACGTCAAGGAAGTGCAGAAGCTTACGGGTCGCCTCGCCGCTATTGGTCGGTTCCTTTCGAAGTCTGGGGAAAAGTGCCTCCCCTTCTTTAAGGCTCTTAGGGGGGCTAAGGGTTTCGAATGGGGCCAACCGCAACAGGAGTCGTTCGACCAACTGAAGGCCTACTTGGTGAACCCTCCTCTGCTCAGCAAACCCGTTCCTGGGGAAACCCTCTTCATCTACTTAGCTGCTTCCGAGCAGACCTTAAGTGCGGTTTTGGTGAGGGAAGAAGATCGGGCTCAGAGGCCCATCCACTATGTGAGCAAGGTGCTTCGGGATGCCGAGCTCCGCTATCCGAAGATAGAAAAGATGGCCTACGCCCTGATCATGGCGGCAAGGAAGCTCCATCCGTACTTTCAGTCCCACTCGGTTGTGGTCCTCACCGACCAACCGCTGAAGCAGATCCTCCACAAGCCCGAAACCTCGGGCCGGCTTATGAAGTGATCCATAGAGCTGAGCCAACACGACATCTCCTACCAGCCTCGGACTGCTATCAAAGCTCAGGCCCTCGCCGACTTCATCGTCGAGTCCACCATTCCTGAGGTCAGCCATGTCCCGAACGGACCCCCCATTTGGACGGTTTTCGTGGACAGATCCTCCTGCAACGAGGGTAGCAGTGCCGGTATCATCCTGAACGGCCCTGATGACTTCGTCCTCCAGTATGCCCTCCGCATGAACTTCAAGGCCTCAAACAACGAGGCGGAGTATGAGGCGCTAATCGCGGGCCTCGGACTTGCCCGAAGTGCCGGGGCGCAGCGCCTCCGAGTCCATAGTGACTCTCAGCTGGTTGTGAACCAAGTCTTGGGCGAATACGAGGCGCGAGACGAACGAATGGCGAAGTACCTCGCCAAGGTCCGAGCCCTCATGAGCTGGTTTGAAGAGGCACTCATCCAACGAGTCCCTCGAGAGGAGAATTCACAGGCCGACGCCCTCTTCAAGTTGGCCTCATCCTCCCTCCAAGGTCTCGAGCAGACCGTTTTGATCGAGGTCCTCTCAAGGCCGAGCATAGAAGACGAGACCCCCGACTCGGTGGAGTCATTACCGGTCCTACTGCAAGATAATTGGATGAAGCCGTTAGTGGAGTTCTTAAGGGACGGACTCCTCCCCGAGGACCCCAAAGAAGCACGCCGAGTCAGAACCAGGGCCGAGCGGTATGTCTTGATCGAGGGGATCTTATACAAGCGCTCCTTCTCGCAGATTGACGGCCGACCATACCTAAGGTGCCTCTCCCCAGAACAGGCCGACTACGCCTTACAGGAGCTCCACGAAAGCATCGGCGGAGCACATTCAGGGTCTAGGTCTTTTGCTCGGAAAGCTATGAATTACGGATACTTCTGGCCGACTCTCCTCCAAGACGCCGAGCGACACGTTCGGCTATGTGGCTCTTGCCAGAGACACTCCAACATTCGTCGCCTCCCCCAAGCCAACCTCGCCTCCCTATCGAGTCCTATCCCCTTCGCAATGTGGGGGATGGACTTACTAGGGCCTTTCCCTCCAGCTCCGGGCCAGTTCAGGTTCTTGGTCGTAGCCATCGACTACTTCTCGAAGTGGATTGAGGCCGAGCCCCTTGCCACTATCACCGAGAACAAAGTGCTTCAATTCTTCTGGAAGAGCATCATCTGCAGATTCGGCGTCCCCCATGTCCTTGTAACGGACAACGGGACTCAGTTCACCGGTGCCGCATTCTGAGCTCTGTGTGAAGACCTTGCCATCCAACAGCGCTTCTCCTCCGTCTCCCACCCTCAGTCGAACGGACAGGCGGAGAACGCTAACCAGCAGATCCTCTCTGGTATCAAGAAGAGACTGGACAAATGTTCTAGAGGCTTATAGGTCGACCAGCTCCCCAATGTGCTGTGGAACTACCGCACCAACAAGCGGACCCCCACGGGGGAATCCCCATTCAACCTCACCTATGGGTCCGAGGCGGTGATACCACTCGAAGTCGGAATACCTTCTCCTCGTCTTGTAGCCTACAATGAGGAACAGAATGCCAGGGACCTCCGGGCGAACTTAGACCTGGTGGACGAGCTGAGGGAAAGAGCATCAATTCGCCAACAGAACTACCGGAGGAGAGTCGAACTGGCGTACAACAAGAAAGTCCGACCCACCGATCTCAAGGAAGGGGACTTGGTTCTCAGAAAGCCAGCCATCTCCTTCCCTAATCAGAGGAGCAAACTGGCCCCGAACTGGGAAGGACCCTACAAGATCACAAAGGTTGTTCGGCCCGGAGCTTATCGTCTGGAAGATCTAGAGGGCAGAGAGATTCCGAGGACCTGGAATGCCGACCACCTCCTAAAATACCAAGAAAGCGCCCCGGCGCCTCTCTGAGTATCACGAGGTGTCGAACCATTCCTCTCCTCTAACTTGTAATTCATTTTTTAAGTTGTTATATGTAAAAATGGCTCGCCGTCAATTATCAATGAAGAGTGCTCTTTCATACTTATAAACTTGCTTGCATCTCTCCGCCTTTATCTTTTGTTCTTTAATTTCAACCAATGGTTCGGAGTCCAATGTCCGGCTCGACTTTACTTCCCCGGCTCGCCCTTAGGCGAGCCAGAAGTAGATCGTCGTTCGGAACTGCTCCCACAACCGTTGAACTACACCGATGGTTCGGAGTCCAACACTCGGCTCGACTTTACTTCCCCGGCTCGCCCTTAGGCGAGTCAGAAGTAGATCGCCGTTCGGAACTGCTCCCACAACCGTTGAACTACACCGATGGTTCGGAGTCCAACACTCGGCTCGACTTTACTTTCCCGGCTCGCCCTTAGGCGAGCCAGAAGTAGATCGCCGTTCGGAACTGCTCCCACAACCGTTGAACTACACCGATGGTTCGGAGTCCAACACTCGGCTCGACTTTACTTCCCCGGCTCGCCCTTAGGCGAGTCAGAAGTAGATCGCCGTTCGGAACTGCTCCCACAACCGTTGAACTACACCGATGGTTCGGAGTCCAACACTCGGCTCGACTTTACTTCCCCGGCTCGCCCTTAGGCGAGCCAGAAGTAGATCGCCGTTCGGAACTGCTCCCACAACCGTTGAACTACACCGATGGTTTGGAGTCCAACACTCGGCTCGACTTTACTTCCCCGGCTCGCCCTTAGGTGAGCCAGAAGTAGATCGCCGTTCGAAACTGCTCCCACAACCGTTGAACTACACCGATGGTTCGGAGTCCAACATTCGGCTCGACTTTACTTCCCCGGCTCGCCCTTAGGCGAGCCAGAAGTAGATCGCCGTTTGGAACTGCTCCCAAAACTGTTGAATTGCACCGATGGTTCGAAGTCCAACACTCGGTTCGACTTTACTTCCCCGGCTCGCCCTTAGGCGAGCCAGAAGTAGAACGCCGTTCGGAACTGCTCCCACAACCGTTGAACTACACCGATGGTTCGGAGTCCAACACTCGATTCGACTTTACTTCCCCGGCTCGCCCTTAGGCGAGCCAGAAGTAGGTCGCCATTCGGAACTGCTCCCACAACCGTCGAGCAACGCTAACGCTGGTTCGGATCGACTACGCCCACTCAAATCCTCGAGCCGAGCGGACGAGGGACCGACCCTCTTATATGGCAAAAAATCCTTCCGAGGAGAAGTCACTGTTAGATCATCTCAAAATGCGTGCTAGAGTGTGATGAACGGACCTGACCATGCCACGTGTCCACAAAACGACAAGATAATGTTTTCTTGGAACTCGCGCCTCCCTTCTTGTGATCCGCGCCCTGATCGAGATCCACCGTCCAGATCAGGCCACATGGCCGCAGCCTCGAAACAGTTACACCTCTGCCGAGGCACCAAGCCGCACCGGTATGTACCGAGCGAGAGTCGGAACCGCGGCTAAAGCGTGAGTTTCGTGGCCAAGGTGCTCGACGAAGCAAACACTCGCTTCTCGCGGTTCATTACAAGCCTACTCTAGCTAACGCAATTACAGCACTACAACAAGCAAGCCAACTCCAATTTCATTAATATACCTTGGATAAATTTACAAAAATGGGCACAACAAAAGACAGTTCGGAGATCCAAAAATACAATACGACCCGTTTAGTGCCTCCGCGGAAGAGGGACGCTCCGGTTCAGGGATACCTTGGGACGACGCTTCTTGACCTCCGAGCTCGTCTCTAAGCCGGCGAATCGAGACGCTCCCTCGTCGCTGACCCTGACGGTCGCTCCAACCGAAGCACCACTTGAAGATACCGCTACTCCACTTTGGGCGTCGGCTGCTGTCCGACCTATGATGGGGGTTCGGCTCGCGAGTTGATAGAACGTGATCCCTCGGTCAATCTCTTCGCAAGTACACGAAGTACTCTGAACATTAGCCCTCACCGGCTGAGGTTTAAGCTGAGCAACCTCTTCCTCCAGTTTAACGATCCTGTCCTTCAGTGTGTCGTCCCTCACAATTACCTTGAACTGAGGAAGCTTCGCCGAACCAGGATACTCGGCGCTATCAGATATGACACGGCGCAAATGGGTCACCTCGATACTCTTGTCGACCGTTACCCTTTGCAGCTGCTCTACCCTCCTTGCAAAATCATCTCGCTCGGCCAAGGCCCGGGCCAACTCTTCCTCCTTCGCAGAGAGTTCGGCCTCGACTATCCGCAGATGGTGCAATTCGGCCAACAACTCGCTGTTTCTCTTCTCTACGTTATAGAGTATTCTCCTCGTCAGATGGACCTCGCCCTCGAGGCGATCCTCCCGGGATTGCTGAAACAACTCTGCACGGCGCCGAGCTGCCGTGGTGATACGAGTTTGCTCAGCGATCTGAAATAAAAAAAAGACAACATTGAAGAACTACATGACCGAACCAAACACTTAGACAAGTCCAAACACCAAAACAATCTTTTTCATTCATTCATAAAAGCGGTGGCCAGTCCGCAAAAGGCATTACACTGTTTTTGAAAGAAAAAACAAAAACTACAAAAATTACGAGGAGATCAGGGGTCCACCTGCGTCGCCGCTTCGACCACAGGCGCATCGCCAGATGGCCCCTCGTTTCTCCCCTCGACCTGGGGGTCTGCCACCGAAGGATCGGCCTCCACCTCCTCGTCGTCGTCACCTTCCCCCTCGTCACCTTCGCCTCCCTCCTCCTCGCCGCCTGAGGGTGACCCCGGCCACAGCCTGTAGCCGACCCGCTCGAAACCGGGGACATGGTCCTGAACATGGTTGAGCGCCCTCTGATAGGACATCTCCATGTTCTTGGCCATGTGCTTCTTTGCCTCGGCCTCGGCCTCGGCCTCAACCTCGGCCCTAATCTGCGTGGCTAGGGCCTCTTTCTCCGCCTTCAGATCAGCCAGAGACTTCGCCGACGCAGCCAGCTCCTCGGCAGCCTTCGCGGCTTTGGCAGACTCCGCATCAAGTCGCCCCTTGGCTCTTTCCAGGTCGGCCACAAGATCGGCAACCCGGACTTCCAAGGCCTCGACTCGCCTCTGCTCGGCCTCGAGTTGCCGAACCGCCTTGATCTTCTCTGCCCTGTCTTTGTTGCTGGCGGCCTTCAGCTCTTTCTCCTGCTCGGCAAACGTCTCAAGGAGATGGCCGAAGTGACAGGTAGCCTGTGAAGACAACGATAAGCGCAAGATACAGGCCGAGCAGTAGACTTAAAGAAATCCACAATGAAAAACTTACCGATACGAGCGACCGAGCCACTTCGTAGGTATCATCACCGACCGTCCCCGCCTTCAGCGCGGCTCTATCCTTCGGGGTCGCCAGGTGCTTGACGACCTGCACCGACATCTACGAGTTCCCGAGGAATCCGACGTGATTCTTCACTCGCCAGTTCGGCATGAACAGCTGTTTGTGCTGCTCGGTTAGGCTCTCCTCGGCCGTGTCAGTCAACTGCGGAGCCTCGAGCGACAACACCGCATTAACATCGAAGGCCCCACCAACCGGGGCCGAGGCCACAGGCGCCGAGGGCTCCTCGGCAATAACCACCGTCGAAGGCGCCTCGGTGGTCGGAGGAGGCGGAGTGGTGGTCGAAGCAACCTTGGGCTGCGGAGCTGACGAGGCAGCCACGGTCGACCTCTTCCTCTTCCTGCCACCGGCCAATTTGGACCTATCGGCCATCATGGCGTTGAAATCTATCTTCATCACTTCTGCATCAAACGAAACAAAAATTGAGTCAGTAAGACGAGCTGAAGACTTGAAAGAAAAACAAAAATAAATGAGATGTCAGGAGCATACTCGGGTCGATGGGGCTAAGGCCGGACCCGAACAGCACCTCCTCCGTCAACTCCCTCCAACTCAACAAGGGGAGGGCCATGATCTTCCTCGCCACCTCCTCCTCGGCCGCAGACAGTACGGGGTCGGCTCTCGCAAACTTGGGCACCTCCGGTTTCCACCGGGTCGGAATTTGCAATATTGGTTCCCCCTTAATATAAAGAACTTCTCTTTCCAGCCTTTAATTGAGTCCGGGTTTTCTATGATCCTAACGCCCTTCCTCGGCCCCAAGTAGTACCGATGCTCGGTCTTGTGCATCCGGTTTATTCAATACAGGCCTCGGAAGACCGTTAGGTCCGGCTCGACTCCAGCATTGCGGCACTGAAGCAAGAAAGCGTTCACATGACGCCATGTGTTTGGCATAAATTGGGTCGGCGCGAGGCAGAACCACCCGAGGAACCGGAGAATGAAGGGATGCAACGGAAAACGCAGTCCGGCATTCAGGGAGTCGAAGTCGAACATGCACATATCCGACGACGATAGTTTGGAATTCGCCCGCATCCCAGTGCCGGGGACAATTAACTTATACTCCGGCGGGATGGTGAATCCCTTTCTTATCCGAAGGAGATCCCTCTCGGATAGCACCGACCCAATCTCGTCTGCCTCGGTAGGAAGTGCCGGATTGGGCTCTTCGTATACTTCCGACTGGCCGAAGATAGCCTTCTTCAAAAGATCACCTTCGTATTGCCTAACCCCCGAATGCCCGGACAGTACAGAAGGGTATCGCCCCATCTCAGGGGCCTGCTTCGGGTTCTCCACGATCACCTCGACCACGGGAGATTGGGTGACCACCCTCCTCTTCTTCTTCTCCTTCCTCGCCTCGGCCGCAGACGGCTCGGCGACCTGTTTCCCCTTCCTTCGGATCTCCGCCTTCCTCCTCTCCTCGGTGCCATCATTGCCCGAAGACGAGGCCTCACTCCCCGAGTTCACTCTTAACATCTCTAAAAAAAAAGCTAAGGCTAGTAGACTGACCTTTGAAGTGACGTTCACGGTTGGAATGAGCTCGCCGGAAATCGCCTGGCCCACACGACAGCTAGCGCAACCACCTTGGAGCAAAGATCACTACTAGCAGAGAGCAAAGAGTAAAAGTGAAATCTTAAGAGTGAAAAGTGAAGAATGAGCTTGGGGGTGGGGGAATGATCTTTTATAACCCCAAAAGCGAGTTTGAGCCGCCTTGGGAATCTAAAAAGCCCATTAAGAAGCCAAAACGCCAAAGCGGAGCGTTACGAAGTTTCAGTTTCAACAACAGAGAATCCTCAAATCACCAAGTCCACGACTCGGAAATCGGTGTGCCTAACCGAGTTACCGAACAGCTTGACTGGGCAACCGAGCCACTGAGTCTCTTCAAAACAGCTCCAAGCTACTAAGTCTGCACACCTCGGCCAACGGCACCGAGCTTCTGAGCTGAGAGGACGAGGAACTGACCCTCGTATATGGAGAAAAATCCTTCCGAGGCGAAATTACCGTCGGATCTCTCCAAAATTCGTGTCAGAATTCGATAGACGGTTCAGATTGCGCCACGCCCAAAAAACGACAAGATAACATTTTCTCGTGATCTGAACCCCATCCTCGTGATTCGCACCATGATGGACGCACTAGATCCGACCACGTGCACCTTCCGAACTGCCTGCCACCGGCCTGCTTAACCGAGCTACCGAACAGCTTGGCCGAGCAGCCGAGCTACTGGGCTCGGAAGATAGCGACCCATCAAAGATCCTTCAAGATCTCCAACTCAGTGCCTCGGCCAATGGCACTGAGCTTCCGAGCAGAGAGGATGAGGAATCGACCCTCGTATATGGCGAAAAAACTCGCCGACCTACCTCAACCGTTGGATCTTGTCAAAAAGCGCGCTCGTCATGATAGACAGTCCAGATCTCGCCACATCCACTAAACGACAAGATAGTGTTTTTTGGGGATCCACACTGAGATGGACGCTCAGGATCATGCCACGTACTTCGGCTGATTCCGAGCTACATGTGCCGAACCGAGGGGACGAGGAACCGACCCTCGTATCTGACAAGATACCCGCCCAAGCCGAGGGGACGAGGAACCAACCCTCGTATATGGTGAAAAAACCCACCGACCATTCTCAGCCATTGGATCTTGTCAAAAAGCACGATCTTCATGATGGACGGCCCAGATTTCACCATGTACCTCGGCAAATTCCGAACCGAGGGGACGAGGAACCGACCCTCGTATCTGACAAGATACCCGACCGAGCCGAGGGGACGAGGAACCGACCCTCGTATATGGCAGAAAAACACACCGACCCATATCAGCCGTTGGATCTTGTCAAAAAGTGCGCTCGTCATGATGGACAGATCAGATCTTGCCACGTCCACTAAACGACAAGATAGCATTTTTTGGGGATCCGCGCTGAGATGAACGGCCCAGATGACACCACGTACCTCGGTTGATTCCGAGCCGAGGTACCGAGGAACCGACCCTCGTTAACGAAGAAACTACCTGCCGAGGAATAGGGATCGTCTGATCACTCAGAAATTCGTGCTCGGCACAGATCAAGGGTCCAGATTGCGCCACGTCATTAATCAGTATTTAAAAACCAATTTTTATTTATTTAAATTGTTTTATTTATTTAAAAATTGCAAAAAATTGCTAAAAATTCGGGAAAATTAACTAAAAATTCTAGAAAATAATTAAAAATTCGGGAGGATATTTTTGAGCCCCTGAACGAACAATTATTGCCTAGAATGTACTGTTAAGGCCCCCGAACGATTAGTTAACACATCACAAAATTAAATAAATAGTTCGAAAAAATAGATAAAAGCCGTCAAATACTCGATACGGCTACAGATCAGCATATGGCTTCAAAAAATTACCTCACTACCCATTTCGAGATTCAAAATCCTCCATTCAGACTCCGATACAACTCCACTAGCCACTGAGACAGTTAAACTACTCCTCAAAGGCTGATCACACTCAGTCTTTAGGAGTGGGGGGCTCGTGATATGGCTAAAAATGGGGTTAAATCGGAACCGTCCAGATTGGGCACGAATCTTGAAGCTCAGGGGTAAAACGGTAATTTCACATACAAATGGATCTGAAACGGGTACTGGGTCTCCTTCTCACAGATCCAACACCCCACAGACGGATCCACTCCAACTGGGTACGGGTCCCGACCCAAAACAAACCCAGATCAGCAAGAGGAAAATCAGGGTCACTGATTTGACCAAATCAACGGGCCTGATTTGCTCTCACCGGGAATCAGGGGTCAGTTTCCTAAACAGATTGGGAGGATTTTACTCTTGACAGTTACACAGGAAATCAGCTCCCTAATCATTCCCATGGCGACTATAAATACCTCCCCCCTACTACTGTGACCAGCTAATCACTCTTTTTCCACCTTAAGCTCTTTCTTAATCACCACTGGTTACTGACAAGAGCGTCGGAGGGTGCATCGTCGGAATCAACCCCGGTGTATCGCACTTCCTTGCAGGTAGCGGCGGGAATCAGAAGGCTTGGATCCGTTGTTCAGGTTTTTCCGCGAACTCACAAATCTCATCTGTTTACCCCCACACCAGAATCAGCGGTAACAATTAACAATACTAGCAAAAAAATGAGTGAGATAGGCGAACCGACTAATTCGCTAAAAGAAGAAGCAATTACATCATCAAATAAGACTACATACGAAGATATACTTCTTACTGAGAAATCTCTTACCAAAGTATCAAAGAAAATATTATTTTTACAATATATTAAAAAATTATGCCAAGTAACTGAGGTGAACCAGTTCTTCAAAACAATATCACAGCAATATATGAACAAGGCCATCATCCTATCAGGAGCTAATCCAAGAACAACCAGGATATTATTCGAAAGCGGACTTATTCATTACATCTATCCATCCAGGGAATGTGAAGAACTGGTCCACTTGCCAAGAGAAATTTACAAAGCAGCCAAGAATTATTTTGGCATCACAAAGGCCTCAAAAATATATGTTAGAATGTATTCAGCAATTTTTGAGTAACTTGAAGAAAATGAAGAGCTTCCAGTAGAACACATTATAAAAATAGAAATGACCAACCAAGTGATCTATGGAGCATCTAAAATTGTACCATATAAGGCAGAGGAATTTGAAAAAATAATCCCAGAAAGAAGAGTAATGAGATTCAGAAACATGTATTGCGAGCTAAAAGACATAAAAGGCAGCAACAAATGAATTTATGGTAGCCCAGATCCAGAGAAAATAATATTTTATATTATAGCAAAAATAAAATAGCCGTAAGATAAGCATAAGCTGTTTAACAGTTGGTACCAGATACTATCTACATAAGCAATGACAATGACAGAACAGACAGCTGGATACTACTGTAGCTTGATGAAGACAGAACATCAACACAAATATGGAGCATATAAAGATGTCGGCTTGGAGGAATCTCTTTTTCTAAAATAGTCTAGAATGTAATCAGAACAATTATTAAAGGCTGATGTAAGCAGTTACGTATTTATAGCAATATTGAACATATGATGTAAGCAGTGACACATGAAAACTTGTTGTAAGCTGATCCCTTGGTCTATAAAAAGGGAAGTTGAGTAAGGGAGAATGTAGAATATCTAAAAAGGAAAATTTTCATATAAGTTTGTAAGAAGAGTGTATTTGTAAGAAGTCGAATCAATAAAGACTATCTTTCTTGTTAAGATCTTGTAGAATATAAGGTATGAATAATTAGTCTCTTACCCTCAGGAAGAGTTTTGTAAGGCTCTGCCTGAAGGATCTTGCAAAAAGACCCATTTGTAACCTTCTATAGTTAAGCTGTACACCTTGTAGAAGGAAACGAACTAGGTTGTGGTTGTCTGTATTGAAGTGCTACTAGTTGTTCCAAACGTATCTCTTGGATGAAGCTCTCTTGAAGAGCATAGTAGTCCTGAAATGGGAAGAACGTAAAAGGAGCACTGAAATCGGGGTGCATACCAGGGGTATTTTTATCCAATGGTAGTAACCGGTACAGAACAACTCAAAGAAGTTTAATTAGGTCGGAAAAATGATGGGTCATTTTGTTTAGATTCTTATGGTATCCTTAGAAATCTCTCTCTACTTCTGATTTTATAATTGTTGTTTTAAATCACAAAATAACTAAAAAAGAATAATGGATAATAATAGTTTCAGTCTTGCCTCAGAAATTTATGAATTAATGACTAACTATCAATGTCACGCCCCGCTTCCCAAAAAGAGAATACGGAATACAGATACGTGACTAAATCCAGCAATCCCTGCTTCCAAGGTTTTTATCACATGGTTGCTACATTCAAACAGTTTCTTTTAGATTTCGTAGTGGAGTCCATAGGACCGTGTACTCAGGAATTAGGAAAACAGGAACAGGAACAGGTTCATGAATCAAATAGGTACACGAATCCTCTGATTCCTGCATCAACAGGTTCATGAATCAACAGGTATACGAATCAACCGATCTATGCATCAACAGGTACACGAACCAACAGGTCCATGCATCAATAGGTAACAGGTATACGAACCAACAGGTCCATGAATCAAAAGGTAACAGGTACACGAACCAACAGGTCCATGCATCAATAGGTTCATGTATCAACATGAATCAAAATGGGAAACACGGGCCCCCTTCTAAGTATACGTTTCTATATTTTCCACTACTAGATCTTTTCCTTAACCCCGACTTGGTTAATTATTATTATTAATCAAACAGGAATGTATGTATCACAAACAGGGCAAGTATAATATGGTATGAACAAGTAACAGGTTCAGGTTGAAAAATAAACATGCACAGGTGAAAGAAAGAATAGAACAATGAAAATTTTAGTTCAAGACAGCAAGACAGTACTGCACTAAATCTGGAATTCCCGTTGCTACAAAAATACAAATCTGGATCCGTCAAAAGATCTAGAAAATAAACTCGCGAAAGAATCCATCAAATATATATAATCTATATGGTATTTCACAACACCAAGTCTCAAAACAGATTTGAATCCAGAAAATATGTTCAGCCAGAAATCAGAAGATAGTATTCAAAGTCAGGAAAATAACATGAAAACTCTTTAATTAAATCCACAAAAAATCTGGGGTATTCCCTAGTATGTTTAGTAACAAAATACAAAGTTTCATAATATTTCAATATAAATAGTTTAGTAAAAAAAATCAGAAAATATCAAGATGGAGTAGTTTTGTAAATCTAGAATTATAAATACCGCAGTACGAAAACAGTAATATCACACAAACCATAAATCAAAATCCAAATCCGCCAAAAGGTTGATAAATTAGATACAATAGGCTAACTTTCATATTCACAAATATTTTACAAACAGCAAGTATAATTAGGTCGAAAATCAGGTTCTTTACTGAACAGTATGAAATTTCTGCATGTATAGTGATTGTTTGGAAACATAGAACGGTTTGTTAAACTCATCAAATAAATCCACAAAAGTTCAGGATTAATCCCAATCAAGTCTAGTTGTATTGTGCAAAATATTGGATCAAAATAATACTTTTAACATCATGATAAAAATAGATTACTTTTCAGAATTCATAGAAATCAAAATCTGGAAATCTCTCGACAACTCTGTAGTAAAATAGACATAACTCACAACTCGTAAAACGAAACTGAGATTTGTCAGAAGGGTTGAAAAATAGACAGAATTCTCTACAATTCATGTTCACAAATAAAATTCATATACTGACCTTAATAGGGTCTAAAATACTGATCAAAAGGAAGGTAACAGAAAAATACAGAATTATTCTTCGAACATAAAATCATCTAGTTCATGTAAAACTCATCCAGATCAACCCAAATATGAAATATAGTGTACTAGATGTCCAAACTGCATGATCTAGGGTATTTAGCAAGTCCATGACAGGTTATAGCACGAATAATACATCAAGCACACGATATCACAAAATAGCATGCATATATACATCCAAAAAGTGGTCATCCCTAGTTGTTTCATGTCATGTATGTCATGAGGCAACTATGGTCTAATCAACACAATAGCGATAATATATAATAGAGGATTCACACACGAATTGTCTCTAGAGCCCAACTACACAACAAGCGGTATTTAGTACTTGTATTACACAAAGAAAAGAATACAAGTTACTTGCCTGAGAGACGGCGATGGAACGATGCAAAGAGCAAGAATAACGAAAATGGATTTCCGGGCACGAACAAAATAACATGAGCAAGCAGACACGAACAAGATCATGAACATAATCGAACGGCTAGATCCAAGAGATCAAGATCAAGATCAAGATGATCGAATGGCCAGATCTTCCTAATGATGAAGATGATGATGATGCTGATCAAGATCGATCGATCGAATGGCTACGATCAAAGAAAGTTGATGATCATCAAGAGGAGATCGGACGACCACAATCAAAGATGATCAAATCTTGATAAAAAAAACACCCATCAATGGATGCACAGCGATAGGTAGCAGGGAGGGACCAGTGGTGCTGTCGGGTGCTCTGGTCATCGAGGAGCACCGGGGTGGCGGACTGGCAGCGCTGCAGGAGGGTGCACTGCGGAGCTGGGGTTATCGCAGCGTCGGAGGGACTGCAGCGGCCGGCAAGATGCTGTGGTTGGGGTGGCAGGGCACGGGGCGCGCAATGGGGGTCGGCTGGCGATGCTGCTCTGTTGTCGCGGCGTCGTCGAGAGGTGCCGAGGTGCATCTTTGCTGAAGGCAATAGGGCAGGGAGCACAGCGTTGCGGTCGTCGTTGTCAACTGGTGTGTGGCACGTTGGAGGGAGACGCAGCACAGGAGCCAGGCAGGGTGCACCCAGGGGATGGAGTACACGAGAGAGAGGGGGAGAGAAGGGGTTGTGGTGTAGGGGAAGTGCAGGATGGAGAAGGAACCAGGGAGCTACGACGACGGTCAGAGAGAGCAGACATGAAGACGAAGAGGAGTAGGACAGGGGGAGAACGGGGCTGAGGAGGCAGCTAGGTGAGATCAGGGAGGGAGACGATGGGTTGGAGTATATATGCAGGTTGGGAGTATTAGGGTTAGGGGGTAGAAGTGACGGCTGAAGGTAGGGGTAACCGGGTTTGGGTAAATCGGGGTTAACGGGTATATAAAGGTAGATAACGGGTATAGGGTTTTTAAGTGAATAGGGTTTTAAATGGGTTTGGGTTTAGTTAGGGTAATTGGGTTTATAAATTCAATAGAAAAATAAAATAACCAATACAAAAATTATTTATAATAAAAATATAATTTGTATTACAAAATATAATTTATTTAAAATACTACAAATACAGTTAGTAAATAAAAGTGGATTTTTAATAACCAGTCAAAAATATCAATAATAACCATAATACTAATAACAATAATAAGAATAAGAAAATGATAAATAATAATAATAATTGTAATAATAATAAAAGTAATAATAATAATAATAATAATAAGAGTAATAATAACAAAAAATAAGAATTGTATTACAATATAAAAATCAAAAATAATATTTACAAATAAAATTATTGATTGAAAACAGATTTTAATAGGAGATCTAATAATACAATTTGACAATAGAATTTGAAAGTGGTAAAAAATAATTTAAGAAAATTTTAAAATCAGAAAATACACAAAAAATACGTATTTGGGGAAACAGGGGTTACAATTAAGAAAGTGGTAGAGTGTTAGTTTTTTACATTTATTATCCTCGTAGAGTAACAAGCATGAATGATTTTTATGAGTTCAAATTATTTTTCTTTAGTGTACACCGGGTAATAATTATAACAATAAATCAAATAAATTCTGGAGAAACTAGTAATACAAATATCCAAATAATTGATGATCTGACTTTTTATGAAAGATCTTTATTATTTTTTGAAAATGGTGAATTTAGTAGTTCTATCCGGAGTCCAACAACAATAAATAGATAATTTCTAGAAGAAAATGAACATATTGAAGAAGGAAATGAACATATGGAAGAACTCGAAGAACCCCCTTAAGATAGTAGTAGTGAAACATCTGAGACAACATCAGAATCTATGAGAGATCTTGAACTTATGCTTAATTACTTTAAATTTTTTTAGATAGACAATGCACATTATTTCGAAAAATATTATTTTACAGAAAACTATGATCTTTGAAGTTTTTCTGATACTCTGTTTGATTCTATTTATAGGTGTTCTCACGCTTCGCAACCCTAGTTGGTATCAGAGTCAGTTCAGAGTAAGTATTTTTTACTTAATTTCTGTAATTTTCTTTAAATTAATCACTAATTTATAAGCTATAGAATATAAAACAAAAAAAAAAGTAGAAATTATTCTAAAACCCAAAACCTAAAACCTGTAGAATTAATGAAACGTCACACATCCTATAGAAACTATTATAGAAAGCATACTATGGAAATTTAATTAAGAACTAGGTCATATTGCTAAATATTTTTCAGACTTGGCTATTTCGACAAATAATCTTAAAAAGTGGATCAGCCAGACAATTAGCTCGTATATGTACTACCTAATCATTTATCTCGCATGTACAGTTATGCATGGGCTCATGGAGAGAGGCGGCACATGGAAATGATAGTATTGCATGGAATATATATGCAGGCCGGCCCCCACCTTAACGTCGGTGAGGCGGTCGCCTCAGATCTCTAGATTTTTTGCAATTTTAGGGGTCCCAAATTTATATTCCTCTTGTAAATATTGACACGTATTTTACGCGTAAAAAAATATATTGTTATTAGGTACCCCAAAAAATAATTATTTGGGCATTTCGTCTCGGGCCCTCGAGAACTCAAGGCCGGCCCTGTATATACACGTTATGTACGTGGAGTTTTGGCACGTGTAGTTGTTGGTGGTGCAAAATTTTCATTTGGGTTTGGAACTAGGCCGTGTATAGCCCATGTACTAATATTGGTAATCTTTATAGGGGGAATTCGGATTCTCTTAGATACATAAAAAATAGTGAACCATGTATTACTTTTTTTTAATAATCGTTCATCTTAAGATGGATGATAGAAATAATTTAAGTTAAATTATTTTTAAAAATTCATCCTAATCCATGTCGTAGTTCACATTAAAATTTTCCAATTGCAATCGTATGGAAGATTTACCCTTACCACTAGAGCTGGTATCGGGTCCTCCACTATCCAGATCTGGACCCGGTACCTCACGGATCCAAAAACCAGATCCGAACTCAGGCCCGGACCCAGACCCAGATCCGGACCCGAACTTACGAGAATCGGGTCCGATCCGAGTCCGGGTCCTAGTTAAAAAATCCTATCCATCAGGTCCGGTAGCCGGACATAAATATTTGCACTTAAGTATTTTTTCACCGATACCCTACGGTTCCACCAATTTTTACACTTAATTACATGGATAAATATTATATTAACACATCTATCTTCAATAATTACTATCTACAAGTATATCTCTACTATTTTTATGGGAGAGTTCAGGTTTGTAACAAACAAACTCTAACTTTGTAACTATATAAACACATATAATACACGTTCAAATTATATCCAACAAAAATAAATGTACACCGCACATGTAGCCCAAATCATAATATCAAATATAAACTATATTTTTTCTTATTCGGTATATATTCATTTAATTTGATGACTTTATTTTATTTAGACGTGCATCACACATACATTATACTAGTCCTTATAACCTTATTATTCAAATTTCATATTTTTTTGGGTATTTTTAACGGGCTCGGATCCGGGTTCGGTCTATTTTGAGCGAACCCGAACTCAGACCTGCAAGTGCAACGAGTCTTATTTTAGGACTCGGACCCGTATAGATCGGGTCGGTTCCGGTCCAATACCGGATCCGGGTTGGGTCCAGATATCGGATTTTTGTACCAACCCTAATTATGACTTTTCCGATAGCTCCCTAGATCAAATACCATTACATATCTATTATTTTCTTAATCTGATATCTCCATCTTATTTTCAGTTTTTGCCTTCTTTTAAGACATTATATATGGTCATTCTGTCACGTACTATTGAGACCTTGGATTGTTGATTGCCATGTTCATATTCAATGGTGTGATCTTGAATAAACTTCATGTTGTGGCTTGTGGTTTTCTTTTAACTGGATTCATTTGTTGCTACTATTTTTTTAGAGTAATAAATTTGTTGCTAATATTGTTATTTGATTTTGTGACTTTGTATACGGTCACTCTTTCAACTTATTTTGCTCTAATAGTTGTGCAAACTAAGAAATGGTAATAGTTGTGCAAACTAAAAAATGGTGTCGCTTTATGTGAGCTATTTAAAGTGATCTTTTAACACTTTTTCTTTTTTATGTATTTTGTTACCACGAATAAATTAATTGTTAGTTGAAAATTTTCTTTTACTATATTTCAATTCATTATTTTGAACCAATTGTTCTCATGACCAAATTCACTGTCCTTTGAAGCAGTTGAATAACAACTAACCTTCAGTGTAAAAGAACATCAAAAATTGAATATAATTAACTTATGTGGAAAATATAGAGATACTATTTTGAGGGAGTTTTTTGAAAAACTGGGATAGGGGGGGGGGGGGGGGGGGGGGGGGGGGGGGGGGAGAGAGAATTGCCGGCATGGTTAGGAAGAATTTTTGAATTTAATATAACTTGAATTATTCGTATTTATCCATTTTAAAATTGTCACGCCCTGCTTCCCAAAAATACGGAACACAAACGCGTGACATTAGCTCAGCGAATGAATTGCATCATCTATAAGTTGTTATTGTTCAACTCAACAATATAACAAGATTGATGCAACCACACATGCAATAAGAACAATCACATGAATAACAATACTTGGAATAAAATATGAAATAACCAAATACGATAATCTAACAACTGGAAACAAAATAACAATCTCTGAGTCAAAATCCCATAATACAATGTTAATAAATCTCAATACAAGAAGTCCAATAAAATAACGATCAATCTAGAAAGCATTAGATCCTCAAAAAGATTGTTCTACAAATGCAAATCCTGCACGTAACTCTCCTTGATCACCTGTGAATATCTCATCTAAACAAGGAGAAAATTATCCTTAGAGCAAGTCATGAACAATAAGTAGAAAAAGCAATGAACAATGAAAATACGGTATAACAATGAATTCAATAAAAACAATAGAAATCAATAACAATAAACGATAACAATAATCAATATCAATGGTAACATTGCGATGGGTATACAATAAACGATATTTCAATATTCGATGTCAATACTCAATGGTCGATGTCAATATTAATAACAATGTTCAATATCAATAGCAATATCGATGTTCAACATGCTAGACTTCCTAACGATTCCAAGGCATACTCACAATACAGATTCTGATAACAGTAGATAGGTTAATTACATCATTCTTTACTGAATATAAGTTCTGACTGAAAATCGACATTTAGTTGTTACAATAGTGTAACTAGTAAAAGTCTAAATTTTAAATCATCAAAAATATCCATTAAGTTCCTAATCATGTTAAGTAATAATCTGGAATTTATTAGATAAATATTCTAACATTAACTTAGCTTTTTAATAACTTAAACATGAAGAAATACATGAATCAGGAATTCTGGAAATAAAATGGCAGCATTAGTAAAAATACCATAACTTTTGTAATAAAACTCGAAATTCAAATATTTTAGATGTTCTGGAAACTAGAAACACAGGGCTACAATTTTCGTTTAGAAACCTATAATTTTTTATGTCAAATACTGGGTCAAAAAAATCTCACCAGTTCTAGGCAGACAGTGAAAATCAGGGATCGACATATCTCATGAAACAAAAGCGATCTAAACATGATGAACTTCAACTCAATATTTAGATTCAGCACGGTAAACACAATGAAGAATACATCCATACATTAGTTTAACATCAAACAAGGCATCAATCAATTATTCAAGCACGACAACCTAATAATCAATTCTACAATAGGTTACTTGTGCGGTGTCATACACGAATAACTTCTATTATCAATACTGCGTGAATGCATGAAAGATTCGATATTTTAGAGTCAATAATGGCACGAAGTCAAGAATATCTTGAGTTAGCTCGTGTAAACCCTCATTATACTCAACGGAAGATAAACAACATAACAATACGATAAACAATCAGGATCTACTTGCAGAGTTCCAATGAAAGGCTTGAATGCGATACAATAATGATTTGAGAGTGAAAAGTGACTTGCCTAATTTTATGAATACGGATGTTAAAATAGAATAACGGGATGAGAATCCCGATGGTGACACGTGGAAATTACGTGCAACAACGCACACCTCAAAAGCATGTGCACACTATGTGCAAGAAACACAGCAACAAGAGTGCAAGAACAGCGAGATCAACGACAACCAATATGCAAGAACAGGGGCAAGCGGCAGCGGCGACGCGGCGATGCAGTCAACGGTGGACTGCGGGCGTAGGTCGATGGGGATCTTCAGTCGAGGGGTGCTCGGGTGTTGGATGCAGGCGATGAACATAGAAGGAGAGGGGTGGTGAGGTCAGTCTGGCGATGGGTTTGATTTAGGTGGAGGCAGGCAGCGACGGGGGTCGCAAGGATGGCGAGGTCGACCAGGGGCGGTGCAGGTGACGGGATGGCGATGAGGAAACAAGGTGAGAGGATGCGGTGTTGATGACGACTACGGGATGATGGTGATGGAGTGGTGGTGAGCGGTGATGGACGAAGGGGTCGGAGTGCAAGGTGGTTGCACGAGGCTGACGACGAGGATTAGGCAATGGGTTTTGGTCGATGGAACAGGGAAGAAGATGAAGAGGTTTCGGGTGAGCACACAGTGGGGGGGGGGGGGGGGGAGAAAGATTAAATAATGTTTAATAAATGGAGGGTTGTGATTTAGTGGGGATTTAGTGGAAGACAGTTGCCCAGATAGTGGAACTGTGAGAGAAAATTGAGAGATGAACGTGAGAAGTTAGTTTCTGCATGTTGAGAAGTGAAAGGGGGGGGTGTTAAAATTGAAGTTTGTAGTGTTGAAAGTATACAAATATACATAGGTATTAGATTTGTGGGCTTAAAATAAAATAACCTAATTATTGGGTTGGGCTTCAAGTTAAATGATTAAATAATTGAATAATTGCATATTGGGCTTGGACTTAGAGGATATAATTAAAATGTAGAATTTCAATGTAATGGGCTGAATAAAATTGTAATGAAAATGATATAGAGGATAAATCAGGTTGGTTCAGAATAACATCAAAAATTTTATTTGAACCAGATACGGAATACAATATATGAAGAAGACCAAAGATAAATATATAGCAGGAAAACCGTATAATCGGTAACAAGGGTTACAAAAATGGATGGTTATAAAAAAGGTAGTGAATGTACACTATTTTAGGTGCATTGAAGAGGGTCGGAACCCCTTTATTGGGCCTTGAATTTTTTTTGAATATATACTTTTTTTCGAAACTATTTGTAAAAAGATGATACTTGCTAAATTGCGCTCGAGCACTCAACAACTACACTCACCGTTTCCAACAGCGAGCTTAGTTATTACACAGAGGGTGAAACTCCTTGTTGGACTTGAAGAGTTTTCTAAAAACTATGTTTCAGTCGCTTTGAAATTTTATATAACATTGTCGTTCTCAACAACGAGTCTAGTATAAAGAACCTCGATGTTGGGAACAACGAGTCTTGTTTGAAAATTTTGAACTAAACTCGCTGTTGGAAACGATGAGTTTCTCCAAAAAATTAAAACTAAGTCGGCGGTTCCCAATGGCGAGTACAAAATAGCTAAGCTCGTAAGTTCGTTGTTGGGAACTGCGAGTGTAGTTGTTGAGTCTTCGAACACAATTAGTTTGAAAACTGCCATCTTTTTGCAAATAGTTTCAAAAAAACATATTTAAAAAAAGGAATTCTTGGGCTTTCCTATACTGATAATGGTAAAAATTACAGCAAATCAGAGTTGTACGATTCCAGCATAGATCTTAAAGTATCTACAGGAAGATCAACAGTATCGGACCTCTTTAACAGGTCCGGGCCTCCTTCAGGCTCATTAACAAAGTATGGGCTACTTTGGAGCACATTAAAAGTGATTAGGCCCACTAGGAGAGACACCCAGCCCATGAGGGCTGTAAGTCAAATATCTTATCCCAATAAGAGAGTAACCATTTCTGTCTCTTAAAAGGAGGAGAATTAGATAGGAGGTAACAAATTCATATCAATCTCCTAACTATTTCTCAGGCCTATAAATACCCTCCCTGCTCCTCAGTCAGAAGGTAATCAAGAATTCCTCTCTCAAACTCTCTTTCTCTTTCTAGTTGAGCGTCGGAAGGTTTGTCGTCGGGGCCATCCCTGGTGTTTCAGGCTTTTTGTAGGTCCATCGGCCGCTTCAGTAACCGTCGGATTCAGATCAATGTGCTCTTTCAATGATCTAGATCCAATCTCATAGCTCTAACCACTTTTATGGTGACGGTCAAAGGTTAGATCTTTAGTAGTTTCATTCAAAATATAAACTCACTATCTGTTTCCACCCAAACCAAAATAAGCAACGATAGATCGGTTGTCTGTGGGAAAATATACAGATCTACTTCATAGATCAAAACTTGGTGTGAGAAATACTGAATTCTCCTGCCATGCCTCCAAGACTAAGAGGGAGAATAACACCCTCAAGCTATCTAGCCAACTCTCTTCATTAGTAAGATCCTTCCGTGGAGGACCCTATTCCTCCTCACTAGCTGGGTCCGCCCCAACAACCTAATCAAGCTTTTGTTAACGGAGAGGCACCGGGGGCTCTAGACAAAGGCATCATGAACCGTGCCGTGAACAACATACCCTATATTACCATATCTTAGCCCATAATGCTTCCAGCGACTTGAAGCTCTTGCGAGGTCCCCGGGGGTCAAGAGATCTCCGTTAAATCATAAATGCCAGACAACAGGGGACCGATCTTAGGATTCGTTTGGATGAGAGGCATGATGGGGTGAGGCCTCCCGCTTAGAACGTTACGGAGAAGCAGCTTTCTCCGAAGGTAGAGATCAATACACCTCTCCTCTCATAGGGGGCACACTGTAGAAAGAAGTCTGACTCCCGAAAGTCGAAAGCATCATGAGAGGAACAAAGAGAAAGAGGCCCCAATAATGGGGCCAAACTGGAAAACCCCAAGCATGACATCCTCCGAGCCATCCGAGGAACTCATGATCAGGGTCGACGTTCGTGGAGCCGCCACACTAATCCTCCAAAAGAAAAAGAATCCAGCGACTCAACCAGATCCAAGGAGAAGGATGACCAAGTTCTTCGCCGCTTCCGAGAAGTACAAGATCGCCTAGAATAGATAAAGAATGAAGAGAACCACTCCAGCAGGGCCTACCATCCCAGTCGACCTCCTTTCAGCATCATCGACGCACTCATTCCAAAGAATTTCAAAGCTCCTTAGTTTGAATCTTATGATGGTGAATTTGACCCGGCTGACCATACTTACAGTTTTAAAACTCTCATGATGGCCTATAACGATACTGATGCACTCATTTGTCGAACGATCCCCATAACTTCGAAAGGATCAGCAAGAGAAGGGTACTCCTGCCTCACTCCAGAGTCACTATTCTCCTTCGATCAACTCGATGAGCTCTTCATAGAGCACTTCGTTACTAGGCAAAAAGTTGAAAAAATAAGTGCCTCCCTGTTGGAATTAAAACAAAAGTACAGAGATTTGCTGAAAGATTTCGTCAAGCGCTTCACAGCTGAAGCTAGGTCCATATCTTCCATAGACTCATTTGTGGCGGCTGCTGCTTTTCGCCACAACATCACTCACAAAGACCTGAAGGCCTGCCTCGCAAAGAAGCATCCTAAAGATTTCCCTGAGCTCCTGGAAAGGAGTGATAAGTATATCATAGCCGAGGAAGCTCTTTATCCTCAAGACAATAAAGATTCACCTTCTGAGAACAAATGGAAGAATGCAAACGAGGAAGGACCCAAAAAATTTCAGAAAGACGATGCAGGTCAATGCCGTCCTCCTCCAAAACCACGCTTCGACAAGTTCACTCCCCTGAATGCATGTGTGTCTGCCATCCTCATGGCAGTTGAAAAAGTTGGAATAGTCTATCCTCCTCCCAAGATGACAACGGCCAGCAAAAGAAGAGATAGGAATAAGTGGTGCACGTTTCACAGAGATCATGGACACTCCACTGACAAATGCCGAACCCTCAAAGCAGAACATGAAGCCGTCGAGGCTACCTCTCCCAATTTGTTCAGTAAAATAACAACGTCGAAACCTCTCCAGCACGGAGGGCTAATATACGTCAAGAGAAGCCCACCAAATTCCAAGACTCAGAAAACATGGTCATTCTCCAGTCCATTCACGGGGCCCGATAGGGGATATTTCAACTCCTTCAGCAAAGCCTTCGTGAGGGAAGCCAACTCAGTACACAACATCCCTCCTGCAAAGAGCTTGGGCATCCTAGTGTCATTCTCCGATAAATATCTAGAGGGCCTAAAAATGCCTCACTGCGTGATGTGTCTAATTTTTATATAAATATTTGTACTCATTTATCCATAAAAATGGCTTGTATTCGTTTATTTTATTAATAAATTATCTTATTTCTGTATATTTCAGTTAATTAATTATTTTTGAAGAAATACGATATTTTGATGCAAAAGGTGAAGATTTTTTGGTAAAAATTAACAAACAAAACAAGCAGAACGATTTATTTATTGATTTGTTGGATTTTATATTTTACAAGTTGGCAATATGAGTGTAAAAAGAATAAATAATTTTAAAAGGGTTTAAATAAGCTAATATTATTTTTAGTTAGTTTAATTAATTTTAAACTAATTAATTTTTATTTTTAAATCCTATTTTCTGATTTTATTTTGTATTTGCAGCACGTGTTTCAAATAAATAAAGAAAGGGGTTCTTTCTACAAAAGTAAACCCTAATTCTTCTTCTCCTATTCCTATAAATACAACAGAAGATTGAACAAAGAAAGGGGGCACTTAACGAAGACACGCACACCAAGACGGCTACTCTCAAGTTCTCAAAAGAAAATAGAAAAAAGAAACAAAACAGAGAGTTGTCTCTCTCTGTACCGAAAGAGAGGAGGACGTGGTCCTGTGCTCGGCTACAGCACCTGATGTGAGACAGCATTTTGTGCGGGTCCCACGTGATAGAGGACATCAGCTAACTTGGCTGCTGACGCGTGGGTCCCACCTGACAGCGACAGCACGTGCAGACTTGGCGGTGACAGGACCTGTCAGTGGCAGCTCCGACTTCAAGACAGAAAGAGAGAGAAAGACTTATTATTCTGCGCAATTTTTGAGGTTGTTCGGTTTGCAATTTTTATTACAAAACAGTCTTTTTTTTGTATCTCTTTTCTCTCTCTATAATTTTATTATGCAATCCATGAACAAATTTGTTAGTTGCAACGTTATTATGAACTAAATTTATTTTTCTAGGGCTTTGATGTAGCCTAATTTTGAGTACACAAATTTTATTTTCATATTATTTTTCTATTTTTCATGGTTGTGTGTTTAATTTTTTATCTTAATGCTTACAATTGGTGGACAGACATTTGTATGATTTATTGGATCATGGAGAGACCGAGAGGTAATTTGTGATTTAGAACTATAAAAATTAAACACCATTGATTGAGTGAAATTAGAGATGATTTACCATGATTGATGTGACCGTTAAGAAATCCACAGAACTTAATGAGTCTTCGATTAATTAAATTTGCATAGAGATATGACAAACTGTTAGTTGGAGATATTTTTGGTGTTGTTCGAGAGAAAGCATTGAATAATTTGGGGATTTTGGTCTACAACTTGGAAAAATAATCTTTTTATTCATATGGAATTATAAACTGTGTGTGATAAACTAGGTGAAGTCAAAAGGCCTAGAATTAATTTTGCCATTAACAAATTACAAAATTTCAGATTAGTTTTTTTTAGATTAATTTAATTTACTTGCTTTCTTTATTTAATTTTGATTTTCCAAATAGTAGTTCATCAAGTAATATCGGTACTCAATAGAATAATTAGTCCATGTGGGTTCGACACTCTTTTCACTTAACTATACTACTTGTTGCGATTTTGTACACTTGCAAATATTCACATCACTGCGACACTGTCACTCCCCGTTTTCCAAAAATACGGAATGCAAGCACGTGACATGGTCCAGCAAATGACTTGCATCATTCATAGGCTGTCATCAATTCAACTCAACAATATAAAACAAAAAGTAAAACAACCACACATGCAATAAAAAAAGTAATCACATAAATAACAATACTTGAAATTTAAGCATAAAATAACCAACATAAAATAAATCCAACATCTGGAATCAAGAACAATAATATGCGGGCCAAAAGCCCACAAATACAACAATGTTCAATTATTAAAGTTAAAAAAAGAGAAACAATGATTATTTAAACGGCACAGCAACACAAGTCTTTCACCATTATTGTTCTCCTAGTCCATCAGGCAAATCTCCCTGAATATCTGTGAGCTGCTCATCTAAAAGAGAGGAAAAATGTCCTTAGAGCAAGTCGTGTACAGCAAGTAGAGAAACAGAGAACAATGACAATAACGGTATAACAATGAATACAATGGACGATGAAATCAATAGTATTGAATAGTGACAAGGCGATGATAATACAATATGCAAATAACGATGATTTATAACGATAGTAATAAACAGTAACAATGACGGTAAACAATAACGATAACACTGTTCAATAAAGATGACAATATGCAATGACAATGCTATGAAGTCTTAAGTCTATTATTCATTTTTAATCCTAACTAATGCACGTACTACTGCATCCCATACTACAGGTTCCATGCATACAAACAATTTTATTTAGACTAAGGTGGTAGATTCTATAGGTCATGTACTCGGCACAATCTAATATTTCAATAATAATCACTGGTTATTGAGTAATTTCTTGCACAATAACGATAACACTGGCCATTTGTAATTTCTTGCATAATGACGATAACACTGGCCATTTGCAATTTCTTGCAAGATGACGATAACGATAATTTGGGAACGAGGCCCACATTCCCGAGTACAGTCACTATATTATCAACTACCCTAGTCAACCCTTAACCCCGGCTTGATTAACATTCTTTATTCCATTAACATACAATAATGCGATTAATAAGAGACACTAGAAAGATGACAACACAACCCTAAGATTATGCAATATACTCTATACAATTAAATGCACCAAATACAACATAATAGATTCAATTGTATGTTATTAAACATGAAAACCCAATTCTGGACAGCAGTAGGTTGCTGCAACAAAATCAGAATTTCCATTGCTACAGAATAGCAAATGTGGATCCGTCAAAAGGTCTAGAAACTAGACCCCTGTCCGGTTCCAATGCATATAAATAAGGTACATAAAAGTTATGGTAACATGTGTCAAAATAGCAAACTACACAGGATTTGTGTTCAGCTAGAATTTATAATACTGAGTTTATACATATAAAATAGGTTTGAAACTTCATTAATTAATTCCAGAAAAATTAGGGAATGTTCTATAGTGTGTCTAGTATCAGCATGCAAAATTTTAAGTCATTATCTTACAGGTAGCATGGTTAAATTAATTGTAAATCAGAGTGTGGCAGCAGTTTTTAGAATCTGGAATTGTACGACACAGCAGTAGTAAAACTGCGATATCTCACAAACCATAACTCGGAATTCAATTCCGTCAAAGGGGTAGTAAATTAGACATCTAGGGCTACATTTTATATTCAAGATGTTATTGACTTTGGTGTTTGAAACAGCATGGTAATGTTCAGGTTGGCAGTAAATTTCAGGGTTTCAACATATTCTTCATGAATAAAAGATTAAAATCTTATAAACGATGCATTAGGGGGTTGACAACATAAATCACAGCAAGTTACCTCTATGTGAGCATGGTATTAAGATGTATAATGTCCATAATCTTACTAATCACAATCAACTAACACATTAATATCATTCATATAAGCCATTAATACTAGTATGCATTCTACAATTATTGTAAGATGTCATGACATGAAATACAATAATAATTCATATTCCTATATTCAATAATTAACTACATGTATGCATGCAAGATCTCTATACATTGAAGGCAAAGGATGGCACAAAGTCAATACTACTACTTGGATTCGCTCGTGTAAATCAGTAGTATCCCAACGATAGATAACAATAACCAATACACGATAATCAATTTGGATCTACTTGCGGAATTCAATAAATATTCTCGAATATGATACAATAACTATTTCTAGGGAAATGACTTGCCTTTAGGACGACGTTAGATTAATCTGAATATGCAAAGAATAACAGGATCGGAATCCCAGCAACACGGCGACGAGCAAACGATCACGATAATCACGATCGGGCACGGATCTCGATGATCAAGATGGTAATCAAGATAAAGATCAAGCAAATCCAACGACCAAGATCGAATATAAAATATATAAGAATTAGAAGAGTACCAAAAGAGTAAATATACCATGATTGATAATTTGATGAATGAGAAAAAAAGTGGATCAAATGTTTAACTCACCAAGAAGAAGACGAATGAGACGATCAAGACGATCAAGGGCCAAGATCAAGTGTGATCGGTCGATCGGACAGCTGAGATTGAAGATCAAGATCAAGATCAAGATGATGATCACGATCACGATGATCAAAAGAGATCCGATGGTCGAGATCAAGATCTTGATGATGATGATGATGATCAATGCAAATCTAATGGCCAAGATCAACTGATCAAGAAGCGATCACGTTCACGATGATCAATGATCGGACGACCTAGATCCAATGGTCATGATCAAGATGTGATCAAGATGAGATCGGATGGCCCATAATAAAAGCGGATCAAAACCCATGATCAACATCAACAGCAATATGTGATCACCACAGGGAAGAAGCAAGGCAGGGTAGGAGCTCGACGGTGATCGGCACAGGGCAGCAAGGTGGCGGGGGCTGGCGGCACAGCACGGGGAGCGCGCTGCGGCTGATTGGTTGTCGACGGAGAGCGCGCTGCGGTTGACTGTCGACTGCTGTTGCAGGGGTGCGGCTGTGCTGGCACTCTGATGGTTTCTGTTGCCGACGAGAAGAGGGGGGTAGCTGGGGTTGATGCAGTCAATAGGAGCAAGGGGCGATAGCCTGGTGCTGTCACGGTAGCGCCACAGGAGGTAGGGAACCAGGGCACTACAGGTGATATCAAGGCGAGGCGGGGGTCGCGCTGCTGTCTTGAGCGTCGCTGGTGCTGGGAAAAGCAGGAGGAAGGCACAGTGTAGCTGCTCCGGCTGACGGGAGGAGAGGGCAGCACCGGGTATCGGTGCTGCAGGCGATCGAGAGAGAGGACGAGATGGACGGGAGAGAGAGCACGACATCGGACCTGGGGTCGCGAGCAGGGATGTGGAAGATGAAGAACGGGGAGATAGAGGGTTGGCAGCTAGGGGTCTGTAGGGGATTGGGGTTAGCACAGGGTTAGGTTAGAGTGATAGGGTTTATATATATAGGGTTAATGGGTTTTAGGGTTATTGGGCACAATTTTAGATCCAATAGGAGTTAATAGGATTTGAGTTTTTAGGTTTAAAATTCAGTAGGGAAACAATTAGGATTATAGGGTTTATAAAACATACATATATACATGTACATTAAATCAAAAAAAATGAATACGTATAAAATAGAGTATAACTGGCTTAAAATAAAATAATAATGAAAATAATATTAATAATAAAAATAATGATACTGCAAAATAATAATACCAACAAAATAATACTGGTAATTATAATAATAGTAAAAATATTAATAATAATACTGATAACAGTAATAATAAAAATGATAATAATAACAACAATAATAATAATAATATTAATAACAATAATAATAATATATGTATATCAAAATGCAAAAGTCGGTTTTTAACAGGTTATTAAAATAGTACAAGTAGTGGATCAAGTAGAAATAGGAATTGGGACTAAAACATACCACTATTTGAAAATAAATATAATTTCCGATTAGAAAAGATTTTAACAGAAAATCCAAAAAAATGAATTTAACACAACTAGATTTATAAATAATCGAAATACATAAAATCATTCAAAATATATATATTTACGGGAACGGGGATTACAGACACACTGGTTATAAACCTGTGCATGGAAAATCATGTGGTACGACGCATCCTTGTAGACAATTGTAGCTCCGTAAACATCCTCTTCATGGCCATGTTTGATGCTCTCAATCTCTCCCGGGACCAAATCAAGCTAGCAGGCTGCACACTCCACGACTTCTCAGGTGCACCCATTCAAGTTGAAGAAATCATCACACTAGATGTGACAGTAGGAAAAGCCCCCACAACTCGAACAAAGGCATTAGACTTCATGGTAGTCAACATCAAAACTGTATGCAATGCTATATTTGGTCGCAAAGAAGCATCCTAAAGAATTCACTGAGCTCCTAGAAAGGAGTGATAAGTACATTAGAGCCGAGGAAGCTCTTTTTCCTCAATCCAATAAAGATTCACCTTCCCGGAACAACGGAAGAATGCAAACGAGGAAGGACCCAGAAAATTTCAGAAAGATGGTGCAGGTCATTGCTGTCCTCCTCCAATACCACACTTTGATCAGTTCAATCCCCTGAATGCATGTGTGTCTGCCATCCTCATGGTAGTTGAAAAAGATGGAATAGTTTGTCCTCCTCCTAAGATGACAACAGTCAGCGAAAGAAGAGATAGGAATAAGTGGTGCACATTTCACAGAGTTTGTCACGCCCTGCTTCCCAAAATACAAGAATACAAGCATGTAACATAGGCCCAGTGAATGATGTGTACATCATCCATAGTTGTAACAGATTAACTCAACAATACGCAAAAGATGACAACCACACGAGAATAAATAACCACATAAACAATGAATAAACTCCAAAATATCCATAATAAATTCATTAAATAATATCCAACATCTGAGAGAAAAGTATACTTCGGGTCATATAATCCCAGAATATAACATACGATAAAAGTAACAATGCAGAAAAAAAAACATGAATGAAATAACTATAGCAGTCTAATGATTCAGCTTCATTCTTTAGAAGGTTTGCTCACCAAGTCCTTTGGTCAAATCTCCTTCTGTACCTACAAACTCATCAACTAGAGGTGGGGGAAAAATTGTCCGTTAGAGAAAGTTACGGACAACAAGTAGTAGAAGCAAGGAAGTAAGGATAATATGGTTTATCAAGAAATAATGAACTAAAACAATATCAAATAACAATAACATGGTTGATACTAAAATTGAAGGTCTAGAATTAACAATGCAATAAATAATAACTGTAATCAACGATTCAAGGTCAATAACAATAATCATGAACAAGAATGCAAGTGTCAATCCTAGGTTTATTAATCTTTTATTAAAATCATATCTAATGCATGTAATACTGTGTCCCATATCACAGGTTTGGTGCATGCAAACAGTGATCATTTAGACTATAGTGGTGAACTCTACAGATCTTGTACTCGGCACAATAATCAATAATTAACAATCAATAATAGTAATCAATCGAACGATAAGGGACCCTTCTCCGAGTACAATCTCCGATTGTTTACCGATTCCAGACATACAGGGCTACAACTCTTATTGAATAAGTTTTAATTAATATTATCTGCAGTTAGGTCGAAAGTTTGGTTCTTTACTGAACTAGTGCTATGGCAGCAACCTAGGGTCAAATTTTGATACATATAACCGGCGGTTTGGAATTTCATCAAATAATTCTATAAACATTTCAAGTGACTCCTAGTCATGTTTAGTAACAACCTAGTTAATTTCAAGTTCTAATAATTTCAAGTTCTAATTCTACCATTAACATTTTATTTTAATTGGAAAATTATGTCGGTGTATCTCTAGACAGTAATCTGAAAAATGAAAACCTAGCAGTACTAAAAATATGATAACTTACAGTCTATAGATCAGAATTTAGATCTATAAAATGCTCTGGAAAATAGATTCAGAGGACTAAAAATGTTGTTTACAGAGTTCTACTTAATTATAATAGAATCTGCGTCAAAAACTCAAAACAATATGAATTAAATAACTGGCCAGCAAGTTGATTATTATAATTTAGCAACGAACGATATACACATGCATAGAACTTTATGACAATAATTAACAGGAATTATACTCAATCTTTAGGGTGGAATTCTACTATTAACAAAATAAATTATTATTATTAACATAGCATGAACATCATATCCAATCGAAGAGCATTTAAATCATCATCCTCTATATAATATGTTTCTAATCTATGTATTCGTGTAGTGGCATTTGACAATATATAACAAAGCTTGGGTTTGAATTAAGGAGTGAAACGAAAAGAAGACTACTACTTGGTTTCGCCGATGAATCCATAATAGTCTATTGGAAGGGTACCAAATAAATAAGATATGATAAATGAAAGAGCAACAACTTGCGAAGATCAAAAGAAAATTCTTGAACAAGAATAATAAACTATTTTAAGGGAAATTTGCCTTATAGACGACGATTCTGAATCTGAAAGAATAACGGGAACGAGAGTCCGGGCAGAAACGGAGACAGCAACAACGAGCAAAACAAGAACAAGAACAGCAAGGCAACACAAGACACAGTGGCAGCACCCAGCAACGACGGCGACAGCGAATGTGGAATAGGGAAGCAATGGGGTGTTTGCGGAGATCGACTGCGAGGTAGTGTCGGGGATGGAGGTCGAAGGGTGAAGATGACGGGGCTGCAGTTGGGTGTAGTCGGCAACGAAGGTGCAGCAACGAGGGTCGATCGGTGTGGAAGAGGAGGAGCAGCAATGGCGGGGTTGCGGTAGTGGCTGTGTGGTGGAGGGCGAATGGCGACAGTAGGGCATCTTGGAGCAATGGCGGGATGTTGTCGAGGGTGGCGGGATGGTGTAGCAGTGACAGGCTCGACGGCGATTGCAGGACAGGGAGTAAACGGAAGGGCTTCGAGATGGTCGGCTGCTCGATGACTAGAGGGTGATGGGGTGGTTTCGAGTGGTGTGGGGTTTGGTCGGTGGTAGAGACAGAAGGTAGTCAGATTAGCGATCGGTAGCCAGGGGCAGCAAGGAGGAGACGACATCGAGGTGCTCAGGAGGAGGTTGCGGTGGTCGGCAGCAAGGCAAGGGTGGACGGCGGGGGTGGAGTGCACTCGCAGGCTACATGCGATGAGTAAGGTAGCAAGAAAGTGGACTGCGGGGGTTATGAAGGTGGAGCAGGCAACGGTGATGAGGGCAGGGATTGGTGTTCGGTTGGAGGTGACGATAGGGATGGCATTCGGGCCACTTGGGTTGGGCCGGGCTCGAAGACAACGCGGGCCAGGCTGGGGGGGGGGAACCCTGGCCTGGACTTGGCCCCCGGCCCCAATGGTGGGGGCCGGGCCGGGCCGGTTTGTATTCAATGGTGGGGGCCGGGAAGGGAATTTTTTTTAATATATTAAAGATCAAGTATTAAATTGTAATTTCATAACAATTGCAAAGAACCAAGTATTAAATTGATTTAATAAATTTGAAATTCTTAAATAAAATAAAGTACATGAATAAAATTTCATACAAATTAGATCAAATTACAAAATAAGGGAATTACTTGAATTTAGAGATCAAGATGGCCTCTATTTAGATTGAAGAGAAGGCATTGGACTATTGTCGTGCACTTCTTCTTAACCTAAATATAGAATCTCATCCCCCTAAATTTTCTAATTAATTACAATATATTGTACATCATTTTAATGTAAATCGACTAAATCTAACTGTTCATTCATCGCTACTTGTTGATCCAGCTTGTACTTCAAGTAAGTCTTGAGTCCTCTCCTTCGCTTCATCCAATCTTCGGCGCATACTAGCATCTCCAAACTTTTGGCTATCAACCGATTCCTGTTCAGGCTCATTATCCTGCCACCAAGAGAAAAAATACTTTCCGATGCAACGATTGACACAGGTGTTGTTAGTAAATCTCTAGCCATACGAGAAAGAATATTAAAAATAGCTTCATTGCTCTTCCAAAACTGAAACACATCTAATACATCTTCAATCGAATTTTGTTCATTATACCAATTCAACTCATTTGATGAATTGGTTCTTGGTTTTTTTGATTTAATAAGATTTAAAACACTACTAGTTGCATGACTCTTTCCTTTTGCTAATATGTGGGAAGAAGAAGAAGTAGAATCAACATTTTGTGTTTGTGTTTGTGTAGTATTAGATGAATAAAGTCTATCATAAGTATCATATAACCTAGTCAAAATATGCTCAAATTGACGAGTAAAAACAACATGATCAAAATTTTGTATTGCATCGTGTGGGGCATAAGTGTAAAAATTCTCAATTAAATTTTTTGCCATCTAATTTAATCACAGGATTCATTACACTAGCTACACAATATAACATAGGAAGTGGATGATAATATTTTAAAAATTTAATAAATGCCGCATTAACCATATCTCCAATAAAAGGGTCATTTTGCAAATCTTTAATTGTTGTCATCATAGTGACAATTTCAAGTAAAATAGCACTAGATGTAGATATATATATTTTTGAAAATTGCAAAGTAACATTGTTAAAAGGTTCTAAAAATTTATACAAACTATTGGTAAAAAACCAAAAATCATCATCTAACATACAATTTTGCATACCCATTGTGACACAAAAATCTCTAAGATTAAAATAATAATGAAGAACAACACCTAATAAATCAAATGTATAATTCCAACGATGTCTAACATCTTTAGGAAAACGTTTATATATAATTCCCCTAAGTTTACACCAATCATGAAAAACTTAATATATTGGACCACGCAATGTAATATAATGAACACAATCTCTCATTGCATCAGGTTTATCATTTCCATATTTTAGTGCATCTTGCACACAAAGATTTAAAATATGACAAGCACACCTAACATGAAAAATTTCGGATTCTATAGGATCTAAAGTAATTTTCAAACTATCATTTGCCTTAGTATTATTAGAGGCGTTATCAAAACCAAAATCAAACACTTTATCATAAATACCAAAATTATTACATGCTTCCATAATGTGCGTGCCTATAATTTCACCCTTATGTGGGTACCTAACATATCCAAATGAAATTATTCTCTTTTGAAGTACCTAATCTGAATCTATCCAATGACATGTTACACACATCAATGGAACGCCGTTTACTCCTACCTACCCATCCGATGTCAAAGAAACTCTAGTGTTTAGTGATGTTAGTGTTGCTATCAAAAAATTCTTAGTCTCATTGTAAACTAATTTACAATCATCCTTAACTACATTCCTAACAATCTCTTTATAATGGGGGTTTAAGGAGATTTGTGCAAAAGTCTCTACATACCTACTTTCACCAAACGAATATGGTAATTCACCCATAATTACTAACTTAGTCATTTCCCTACGAACGAGATCATGATCGTAGCTATGACTATCTACTTGACCGGTTCTATGATGTATTTTTTGTTGTGTGAGATTGTCTTTTGAAAATTTTGGTTGACAGTTGCTTAAGTGACGTTGAAGTGTACCCGTGCCCGATCCTAATTTAAACTTATATGGAGTTTGACACTTCTTACATATTTTTAGTCCTACACTCTTATCATTTTGTGAAGGGACAAAATGAAAAAATTGTGTACTTCGGAAGTAGTCCCTCTAGTTTTACGGGATAGAGAAGGACCTTGTTCCGATGATTGTGGTTCTACATGATCTTCTATTTATATAGGGTTTGAGTGTGTTTCATTTAAATCGGGAAAACTATCATAATTCATGAATGTTTCTTCACTATCTATATATGGAATTGGAATGGAAGGAATGTGATGACTAATGGACTCTTGAATACTATGTCTACCACCGCGTGATCGAGTAGAGGCCATTTAAATATTAAAAACTAGCGTAAGTATAGTTAGAGAGAAAGCAAGTATATGTATGTTTTAAAAATTAAAAAGAACAACAATCTATCTCAACTAAAAAATAACAATAATAACAATAACTAATGAATGATCAGTGTATGTATGTTTTACCACTTTACCAAATTTATAAATAAAATCTAAAAAAATGAGAGGAAGAAGTTCAAGAAAACCCAAACTAATTAAGAGATATAGATGAGAATAATCAACTATGTTAAATCTACAAATTAAACATATACTAAAATACCGTATGTCTTTGAAGTTTGAAGAATAAATGTTGAGAGAGTTGAGACTTGAGAGGTTGTAGTAGTTTAACCCCTGTTTCCCCAAATTCGTATTTTCTGTGTATTTTATGTATTTAAAATTTATGTATTATTTTTCTGTTTTCAATTTTTTTTTTTTTTTGATAAAATGTATTCTTGTATCTTCTTTTAAAGTCTATTTTTTAATCAATAATTGTAACTAGTTTCCAATGATTCTTATATTGTATTACAAATCTTATTATTATTATTATTATTGCTTTGATTATTAAGGAAAATATTATTATTATTATTACTGTTATTTTTATTATCATTTTTATTATGATTATTATTATTATTATTACTTTGAATGGTTATTAAAAACCTAGTTCTATGCATTAATTATATTTGTACTTATTTCAAATAAATTTTATATTTTAATGCAAATTATATTTTGTTTGTAAACCCTATTTTGCCCATTGGATTTTACCCAATACCCATTTTTCCTTATTGGATTTTTGTTAAACCTATTAAACCCAAAACCCATTTTTCAGAAACCCATTTAAAACTACCTAGACCCGTTCAGCATTAACCCCAGACCCGTTACCCCTTTATCACCCCTTCAGCCTAATTAACCTACCCGTTTAACCCCAAATCCATCACAACCCTAATCCTACTTCATCTATTTAACCCATGCAACTGTTCATCTCCTCCCCCTCTCACCAAAACCTTAGCGCCGCTCATATCTCTCTCCCTTCTCCTCCACCTGCGACCCTGTCTCCCTGTGCCGCAGCCCCGTCCTCACTGCGTCGCTTCCTTCTCCTCCCTGTGCCCTCTCTCTTCCGTCCAGCCTTGTGCTCCCTGTGCAGTGCCACGCCCCGCTGTGCGCATCCTCCCGCTCGTCCTCCCTTGCATCGCGTCGCTACCCAATGTCGACGACAGTCCCGGCCAGCTAATGCTCAGGATCAGCCGACCCGTCCCTTGTGTCGTGGCTTCTCTCCGGCATAGCGACAGCCTCCCTCCTGCCGTCCACCGCCGCCGTGTCCCCTGGCTGTCACCCGCCCGCCACCGGAGCCATGCAGCTGCCAAGCCAAGACCCCATTACCATGGGTTGTTTTGATCATGGAGATTTTTGATCAGGTGGTGTGGGCCGTCGATCTCCTCTTGATCATCCGATTCGATCCTAGCCGTCCGATCTCTTCTTGATCGTCATGATCATGATGATCATAAATTATCTTTGATTGCAGCCGTTCGATCGATCGATCTTGATCTTCATCATTATCTTCATCATCAGGGAGATCTGGCCGTCCGATCTGATTCGATCATCTTGATCTTGATCTTCGATCTCAGCCGTCCGATTGTGTTCGTGATTGGTTCGTGTGATCGTTCGGTCCGTTCGTTGATTTGTGTTCGTGATTGGTTCGTAATCTGTTCGTTGTGTTCGTGCTTGGGAATCCGTTCCCATTATTCTTGCTTGGTGTCGTTTTCGTTGTCATCTTTCTGGCAAGTAACTTGTACTCAATTTCTTTATATGATACAAGTCATAAATTTCACTTGTAGTGTAGTTGGGTTCTAGAGACAACTCGTGTGTGATGTATTTTTGATGAGTATTATCTCTATAGTGCTATTGACCATAGTGGCCTCATGACACAAAATTGACATGAAACAACTTAGGTTTTGACCCTTCTTGATGTGATTATATTTGTGGGATAATTATGAGAAACTACGTGTTTGTTTGGATCCATGCAATATACTTATTGTGGACATGCTATATACCCTGTTTCATGATTTGGACACTTAGTAGACTCTATAACATGTTTGGTTGTGTTTAGAACGAGATTTGTATGTTGATTTGTTGTTAAGAGGAAAATCTGTATTTTGTCGATGATCGGTTTTGATTGCTATTTTAGACCATATTAAGGTCAGTATCTTAACTTCAGTATTCAACTTAATTTTTAGAGAAATCTGTCTTCTTTCCAAAATTTCTAACCTTGATCGATTTTGTTTTCGTAAGTGGGAGTTATGATTGCTTTACTACAGAGGTGTATTTCATTTTTAGATTTCGTTTCTTGATGATTTTGATGACTAAACTATTTTGATACTAGTGCTAAACATATTAGTTTGATCTGAAATTCTGGACAGTATTTCTATACTTTTTAGAGATTACCCAGAATTTTGGTAGATTTATTTGATAAGATTTACATACAGTTTCATGCTTTTGAATAAAAACTATACCTGTTGGATTTTGCTCTCTGTTCTGTAAAGATTTGTATTTTCACCCTAATTCCTTTTCCTTTATGAAACATATTTATGAAATATGAAAGTTAGCTTATTTTGTCTATTTTCATCTCCCTTTGGTGAATTTGAATTTCGTTTCACGGTTTGCGAAATATTACAGTTTTTGTACAGCAGTGTTGAGAATTCCAGATTTGCCAAACTTTCGTTTTTTGATGTTTTCTGATTTTTTGTTGACTAGACTAATCTTACTGAAAAATTATGAAACTTTATATTCTGATACTAGACATATAAGGGTATACCCCAGATTTTTCCTGGATTTATTTGAGGTGTTTTGATGCTGTTCTCCTGATCTTGAATTCGATTTACTGATTTCTGACTGAACGTATTTTCTGTATTCAAATCAGTTTTGAGTGATATTTTTGTGAAACACTATATGACTTATATATATTTGTTGGATTCGGAAGGAAGTATATTTTCCTGATTCTTCGACAGATTTAGATTTGCATTTTCATAGCAACGGAAATCCATGTTTTAGTACAGTAGTGTCTTGTTGTCCCTAATTAACATTTGCATGATTCAATTCCTTTATGAACTATATATCATCTGTACCTGTTTATCTGTCACCCTGAACCTGTTACATATTTGTAACATTCTATTCTCACTCTGTTTTCTGCACATACATGTTTGTCTGCTAATAATAATAAAATAACCAAGCCGGGGTTAAGGGAAAGATCTAGTAGTGAAAAATATAGAAATGTGTACTGAGAAGAGAGCTCGTGTTTCCTATCTGTTACGTGTTCATGATTACATGATTCATGACTCTGTTATCTGACCCTGTCTACATTACTTCCTATAGGAAAGTGTAGGGAAGAAGAGAACCACTAGGTTCTATCTGTCTGTCCGATCTGATTATCTGATATCTGTCTGTCTGAACCCTGAGTACACTGCCCTATGGACTCCACTATGAAATCTAAAGCGAAACTGTTTGAATGTAGCAACCATGTAGGGGCTACATGAAGTACTACCTAGATAGTAATCACACAAGACTTATAAGAATATAATATCTGTTATCTGTTATCTGACATCTGTTATCTGATTATCTGTTATCTGTCTATCATCTGACACTACCATCTATATATCTGTCTGCATACCATCTGACATCTGACACTTGACACGTGTTATCTGTATCTATTGATATACCATGTTATCTGATTTGTTTCTTGATTCATGTTAGATATTATATTTCTGTTGACACATTTATACCATGCTATGTTTGTTCTGTTATTACTTTATATTTTTTATTTACCCCATGTACTTGCATCCTGCATTACAAGCGGCTCGTAACTTGCATTGACGGGAATCTTGTTTCTTTTTCCTTCTTTCTGCAATTTATCAAATTGCAGATTTTGGTGATCAGATGCCCGATGGAGTATGTGATCTAAAGTTCTAGTTGGCTGGAGCTTTTGCTATCTTTATTTATTTCCTGTTGCTCATTTTGAACAATGTATCTGTTACTTGGATTCTTAGTGTTTGGGCAATATGACCCAAGATTTTTGACTTGTTCAGATCTGATTTATTTGAGATTAATATATTTTGATTCAAGTAAATTCTGTTGGTATATTGATTCAATTATGCATGTGTGGTTTACTCTCTTGCTTCCGACTCTGATTATTTTGTGAGATGTTGTAAAGATTTCTGAACAGCTTATGGATGATGAAAATCATTTGCTGGTCCAATATTACGTGCTCGTATTCCGTATTCTCTTTTGGGAAGCGGGGTGTGACAAGTAGACTAGTAGTATTGATTGTTGTTGTTGATCACTTGATTGTTGTTGATTGTAGACTTCTTGATTGTTGTTGTTGATCACTTGATTGTTATTGATCACTTGATTGTTGTTATAGACTAGTAGTATTGAGAGATAGTAGAGAGAATGAGAGATTTGAGTGAATTAGTGAAGAGAAATGAAAGAAATGATGTGGTATATATATAATATGCAATTTTTTTTGATTTCCTAAAGTACCCCCCAAAACTAGCCAATATAGATCCGTTGGGAGGCAATTTGGTAATTTTGAATTTTTTATTTTCTAAAAAAAGAATTACTATAGCAACGGTCGGCCCGGACCCGGACCCGGCCCGAGCCCGGGTGGGCCGGTCCAGCCGGTCCTGATCCTCAACCGGGCCGGGCCGATCAGGGATTTTTTCCAAAAATGTTGAACCGGACTAGCCCCAGGGTATGGGGGCCGGTCCAGGTGTCAGACCGGGAAAGAGGAAGGCTGTGTCGGGCCTTGGCCCGGGCGGGCCGGGCCCAGGCTGGCCTAGACCTGTTTCCACCCCTAGGCGACGAGGGTTGCAGGCTACGAGCGACGGGGTGCGATGAGTTCGAGGCACAAGGGTTCGATGAGGGCTCGACGGGGTGGCAGGCTTCGATGGCATTGAGGATGGTGAGCGGGATGGTGGCGTGGTGTAGGTGGTGGTGCAGAGTGATTGCAGAAGCGGCGGGGATGAGGTCAGAGCTGGGTTTCGGGAAACGCAGACGAATAAGGAGAGCCCCCTAGAGGGCGTGCAGTTGTGGGTGTTTAGATTGCATTAGGGTTAATTAATTTAGGGTTTAGGTTAATAAATATATCTATGGCAATAAGGTGTGGGTTTGGATTAGGATTAACGGGTTTGCGGGTTTGTGTTAAGATCCAACAAGAAATGGGATTGGGTTTACATATTATTAATTAAATAAGATTTGAGATATTGGTTTGGGCTCAAAATTAAATCAATTAGTGGTTTAGTAAAATACCCAAGACACAAAGAAAATGAAATAAAGTGCACAAGAATTTCAGAGTTCAACAAATGAAAATAAAATTGATTGAAAGAATATAATTGGGTTGAAGATGAAAACAAAATTTATCATAAAAATAACAGATTAAAGGAATGAGTACAGAAAAAATTACAAAAGAAAATCCGGGAAAAAAATTGTAAATAGGGGTTACAAGTCCTAGCCACCTTACAAGAAGAATTGAATTTTTACCAAAATGACCTTCCTTTTGAAAGTATTTACCAAACTAACCCACTTTTGAAAGTATTTACCAAAATGTCACACTCGCTATCTCAGATAGTGAGTTTGGTGAAAATAATCTCGCTGTCTGAGATAGCGAGTGTATGTTGAGGTGTTAAAACAAAAAGAAAAATATTCAAGTTTAGACTCGCTATCTCAGATAGCGAGTTTGGTGAAAACAACATCGCTATCAGAGATAGCGAGTGTATGTTGAGGTGTTTCTCCATCACTTGGAGAAAAACCTGAAGAAAAATACCAAGTTTAGACTTGCTATCCCAGATAGAGAGTGTGTTTATACCACACTCACAACAGAGATAGCGAGTGTCGATTAGAGAGTTTTTAAAGACTCGTTCGCTGTTTCGCTAAACACTATTGTATGTAATATTGTCGTTCAACTATCATGAAATGCAATAATAATAACTATAGCTGTTGTTTGGTAGTAGCTGCAAAGCTTTACACTCTTCAATTAACTACATAGTTGTTTCTTGCAACAGTGGTACGAGCTTAATTAGTTGTATAATTAGCATTACTAGTTGCAGTTGAAAATGGTAGGATGAGGTAAGTAAGAACTAACAAAAAATACACTTAACTAAAACACACTATAAGTCCATTCTATATTAACTCTACCTGAAATGCATACAACAGCACTTGCTATCTGTGATAGCGAGTTCATTTGAATTAGACTTGCTATCTCAGATAGCGAATGTAGTTGTACTCAATTTTAAGAAATTTTTGAACATGAAATTTATACAACTACACTCATTATCTGAGATAGCGAGTCAGTTGAATTAGACTACACTCGTTGTCAGTTGAAAACTACACTCGTTGTTAGTTGAATTAGACTCGCTATCTGTGATAGCGAGTGTAGTTATATACATTTCAGATAAAAATTTCATGTTCAAAATTTCTCTGAAAAATGAGTACAACAACACTTGCTATCTGAGATAGCGAGTTCATTTGAACTAGACTCTCTATCTCAGATAGCGAGTAGGTCAGTTTGGTAAACAGTTTCGAAAGTTGGTTAGTTTTGTAAATACTTTCAAAAAGTGGGTCTTTTTGGTAAAAATTCAGAAGCATTTCGTCATCGAAATTAATTCAAGTTGTACATAGGGTAACCCCAAGAAAATTCTACTCAAATAGATGAGATAACTTCTTCTGGATTTCTACCTCAAATTCCCAAGTCGACTCACTAGGCGAGTGAGGATTCCAAGAGACACAAACAAGCTTGATGACTTTATTCTTCAGTACTTTTTCACGCTTGTCCAAGATAGAGATTGGTTGGACCTCACATGATAAGTCAAGACTCACGGACAACTTTGAATAGTCAGTCACATGACTGTCATCCCTGATGTACTTCCTAAGCTTAGAGACATGGAATACATCATGAACACTTGATAAAGCCGGTGGCAGTGTGAGCTTGTAGGCTACCTTGTCCACTCATTCCACAGTATCGAATGGACCGATGAATCAGAGACTCAGCTTGCCCCCACCTCCAAAATGGATAACACTTCTCCATTGTGATACCTTGAGGAACACATGATTGCCTACCACAAACTCCATAGGCCTTCGACTACAGTCAGCCCACTTTCTCTGTCTGTTCTGAGCTGCTTGCAAATGCTTCATGATCTGATCCACTGTGTCGACAGACTTTGTGATCAACTCATGCCCCAAAAGTCTCCTCTCGCCGATGTCATCCCAACATACTGGCGATCTACACCTCTAACCATAGAGCGTTTCATACAGAGCTGCCTTGAGACTCGCCTGATAGCTGTTGTTGTACGAGAACTCAACCAAGTGCAAATGATCATCCCAAGAACCTCCATACTGAAGAACGCAAGACCTCAACATGTTCTCCAATGTCTGAATCGTTCTCTCATACCGCCTGTCTATCTGTGGGTCAAATGAAGTGTTGTAGCTTAATTTACTCCCCAAGAACCTCTGGAGACTTCCAAAACTGAGATCTGAATCTCGTATCTCTATTCGATACGATGCTGACATAAACCCTATGCAGTATCTCAACTTCCTATAAGTACTTCTCAACCAAACTCTCTTGGGCTAACCCACTCGGAAAGGGATGAAATGGGAACTCTTCGTCAAACTGTCCACTATTACCCAAATAGCATTATGACCTGTGGGAGTTCTCGGCAGTGCCGTCACGAAATCCATAGTGATGTTCTCCCATTTCCACTCCGGGATTGGAAGAGCTGAAGAATTTTAGCGGTCCTCTGATGCTCTTCCTTCACTTGCTGACAGTTCAAACACTGAGACACAAATCTCACTACTGCTCTCATCATACCATGCCACCAAAAATGTTGCTTCGGATCTCTGTACACTTCGCGCCTCCCGGATGAATAGAATAGAGCGAGCGGCAAGCTTCTACAAGTAGCTTCTGTCTGACTTCTCCTTTAGGTACATACAACCTAGCTCCAAAACAAAGCGACCCGTCTGAATGAATGACCAAGTCAGTTCTCAATCTTGTTTCCACTTCGCTTCGGAATTTCCGTAGTTGCGGATCACCAGTCTGGGCTTCCTTGATCTGCTCTACCAGTGAAGACTGCAATTGCAACATCATACACTACTGTGCTGAACGGGAAAGAATCACATCCAATTCCAGCCTCCTCATATCCTCCAACATTCCCTTCTGCTTGGTGAGGAACATAGCAGCAGGTCTCCTACTCAAAGCATCGGACACCAAGTTCACTTTACCGGGGTGATTCCACCAGTTGATGTCGTAGACTGCCATCAGCTCCAACCATCTTTTGTGCCTCATATTTAGTTCACTCTGAGTGAACACATACTTGAAACTCTTGTGATCAGTGAAAATCTCAACTCTATCCCTAAGTAGATAATGCCTCCATAACTTCAAGGCAAAGATTACGGCTGCATGTTCCTGATCATACATAGGATAGTTCTTCTCATGAGGCCTCAACTTCCTGGATGCATAACCGATAAATCTACCTCACTGCATCAGCACTGCTCCTAAACCTCTGCTAGAAGCATCACAATAGATCACAAAGCCTCCTGAACTATCTAGTATAGTAAGCACAGGTGCTAATGTCAATAGGTTCTTCAACTCTATGAAGGCTTCATCAAAAGCCCCATCCCAAATAAATTTTTACTCTTTCCTCGTCAAATTGGTTAGGGGTCAGCAATCTTCCAGGAGTCTTGAATGAACTTTCGATAATACCCCGCCAATCCGAGAAAACAGCACCTCTGATGCTGACTTTGGCACTGGCCAATCCATGACTCCAGTAATCTTCGATAGATCAACGTAAACACCATTGCTGGAGATAATATGGCCCAGAAATGCGACACAATCGAGCTAGAATTCATACTTATTGAGCTTCTCATAGAGTTTATTCTCCCCCAAAGTCTACAAGACAACCTTAAAATACTCAGCATGGTCTTCTCTGTTCTGAGAATACACCAGGATATCGTCGATGAACACCACCACAAACTTATCCAAGCTTGACGAGAATACCCTATTAGACTCATGAATACGGCCGGTGCATTGTTAACTCCAAATGGCATTACTAAGAACTCGTAATGTCTATATCTCGTGCGGAACGCCGTCTTCTGAATATCTTCAGTCTTCACCTTAACATGATGATAACCAGAATTGAGATCCAACTTCGTGAAAACTGAAGCACCTCCAAGCTAATCAAACAGATTGTCGATCCTGAGTAGCGGGTACCGGTTCTTCACAGTAACATTGTTCAGCTCTCGATAGTCAATGCAAAGCCTGTGACTACCATCCTTCTTATTAACGGACACTGGGGTACCCCAAGGCAAAACGTTTGGCCTGATAAAACCTTTGTCCAACAACTCTTGGACTTGCATCTTCAGTTCTGCCAACTAAACTGGTGCCACCCGGTACAAAATGTTCGAGATTATTGAACTTCGATACTGAATTCTACATCTCGGTCTAGCGGCAATCCAGGTAATTCTTCTAGAATGATATCGAGGAAGTCCCGCACAACCATGGATGCAACTTCACCATCCGTGCACATCGACTCTAGTGCACGAGCCACCTGGTTCAGTGAGTTCTTGACATGCCCAGACGGTGTCTCACCCGCATGAAATTCGAACTCCTGGTGATCTAGGTGCCTGAATATTACTTTCTTCTCCCATCAATCAATCACGGCATGGGTAACTTTGAGCCAATCCATCCCAAGGCTAACATCAAAGCCGGAGTTAGGGATCACAATGAGATCAGCCTTGAACTCCATGCCTCTAATCAACAAAGGGCTCTGCTTGCACACCTTAGAACAAAACATGACGCCACCACCTATTGTGATACTCCAAGCAGCTGGCATGACATTGCAAGCCAAATGGTTTTGGTCCACAAAGTGGGAAGAAACAAAGGAGTGTGTAGCACCATAATCAAACAGAACATGGGTACGAAATGATGAATTTATACCCAATAAGGAATCAATGAATGTGGATGAATGGAAGGGATGAAAGAAAATAAGAAATGAAGGAACAAAATATGAAAGGATCAAAAGAGGATCGAATAAGATTAGTACCAAGATATACGTTGGTTATTACATGTTCATGTGATTAGCGTGGTGCACACATTATTGAGTTAACCTGGCTAGAGCCTAACCTGGGCTCTGATACCAGTAAAAACCTGCCATGCCCCGCTTCCTAAAATACGAGAATATGAGACAAATGCTCAACGAATGATGTGTACATCATCCATAGCTGTAACAGATTAACTCAACAATATGCAAAAGATCACAACCATGCAAGAATAAATAACCACATAAACAATGAATAAACTCCAAAATATCCATGAAATAAATTCATAAAATAATATCCAACATCCGGGAGAAAAGTAAACTTCGGGTCATAGACGTCTGGAATACAAAGTACGATAAAAGTAATAATGCGGAAAAAAAAATAACATGAATGAAAAAACTATAGCAGTCTAATGATTCAGCTCCATTGTTTAGAAGGTTTGTTCACCAAGTCCTTTGGTCAAATCTCTTCATGTACCTGCAAACTCATCAACTAGAGGTGGGGGGAAATTTATCCGTTAAAGCAAGTTACAGACAGCTAGTAATTGAAGCAAGGAAGCAAGGATAAGATGGTTTATCAAGAAATAATGAACTAAAATAAAATCAAATAGCAATAATAGGGTGGATACTAAAATTGAAGCTCTAGAATTAACGATGCAATAAACAATGACAATAATCAACGATTCAAGATCAATAACAATAATCATGATCAAGAATGCAAGAGTCAATCCTATATTTATTAATCTTTTATTAAAATCCTATCTAATTCATGTAATACTGTGTCCTATACCACAAGTTCGGTGCATGCAAGCAGTGACCGTTTAGACTATAGTGTGAACTCTACAGATCGTGTACTCGACACAATAATCAATAATTAACAATCAATAATCCACAATCAATAACAATAATCAATCGAACGATAAGGGACCCTTCTCCGAGTACAGTCTCTGATTGTTCACTACCATGTCAACCCTTAATACCCCGACTTGTTAATATTTTATTACACTCAAATGTGGACATGCAATGGGTAAAGAAGTTTCGAAGCAATGTCAAGGAGATGTCAAGACTATGCAATGCATGGTATAACTAATTCTATTCACTAGATACGAAATCGAACACAAATATACTTTAAAAAGTACAATACACACATTTTGGACAGTAAGACGTTGCTGTACAAAAACCAACTTTTCCGTTGCTAAAGGAAAGCAATTCAGGTTCCGTTATGGATTATGGAAACTAAACTCCCTTCTGGTTCCAACACATATTCACATGACATATTATAACTACATTCGCAAGGCATATAAGTTCATTCTTTACTGGTGTCATGTTTAGGCAACATGTTAGGGTCAAATCCTTATATATAAATGTTGGTTGTAAATTTATTTTAAAATATCATAAAAATCATAATTTAATTCCTAACAGTGTTCAGTATCAACACAATTAATCTCAGATTTTAATTCTTAATTTAGTCTACTATTTCTGTTAGTTAAACATGGTAATGTATTTTCAAACTGTATTCTGGAAATCAGACGTCACGGTACGAAAATCTGAATATCTTGCAATTTATAAGTCAGACTGCAAAATTGTCAGATGATATGGATTCCAGACACGAAGGGATACAACTCTTATTTAATAAGTTTTAATTTATATTATATTCAGTTGGGTCAAAAGTTTGCTTCTTTACTGAATTAGTGCTCTGGCAGCAACCTAAGGTCAAGTTTTGATACATATAACCGGTCTAGAATTTCATCAAATATTCCTATAAAAATTTCAAGTGACTCCTAGTCATGTTTGATAACATCCTAGTGAATTTCAAGTACTAATTATGTAAGACCCCGTATTTCTAGAAATAGTATATATACTAGTATAGTATATATATATATATATATATATATATATATATATATATAGAAAGGATTTGGATGGATTGGGGTAGGTGACGTGTAAAGAAGGAAGGAAAATGATTGATTATGGCCTATAGGAGATCCTATGGGAATTAATAATATGATGGGCCTATAAGATGTTCTATGGAACATAGGAAAGAATTAAAATGATGGATGAAGATGTGTGCTGTGTGTGTGCTTGGTGTGTTTGACCGGGGGTTGACCGAGGGGATTTAATCCCATATCGGTTGTGAAGTAGGAAGGAAAGTAGGATATATTAGGAAAGCCCATGATGAAGGGTTACCAATGGTTAACCACCCTTTTGAGGCAGCCTGTGGTGGGCGTGGCTAGAATTTAGTTAATTGTGTGCGTGCGCAGCTGAGCTGGGCTCGGGGCGTTACAAATTAAACCATTAACATTTATTTTAATTAGAAAATCATGTCTGTATAGACCTAAACAGTCATCTGAAAAATGAAAGCCTAGCATTACTAAAATGATCACTTATAGTCTATAGATTGGAATTTAGATCCATAAAAAGTTCTGAAAAATAGACTCAGAGGGATACAAATGCGGTTTACAAAGTTCTACTTAATTATAACAGAACCTTGGTTGAAAACTCAAAACAACATGGATTAAACAGTAGGCCAGCAAGTTTATTATTATTTAGCAACGAACGATATACACATGCACAGAACTTTATGGCAATAAGTAACAGGAATTACACCCAATATTTAGGGTGGAAGCCTATTATTTACAAGACAAATTATTTTTATTAATATAGCATGAACATTATATCCAATCGAAGAGCATTTAAATCATCATCCTCTATATATGATGTTTCTAATCTATGTATTTGTGTAGTGTATGCAAATGACAATATATAACAAAGCCTGGGTTTGAATCAATGGAATGAGACGAAAAGAAGACTACTAACTTGCTTTCGTCGATGAATCTGTAATAGTCTCTTTAAAGGGTATCAAACAAATAAGATATGATAAATGATAGAAGAACTACTTGCGGAGATCAAAAAAAATTCTTGAACAAGAATAATAAACTAGGTCAAGAAAAACTTGCCTTATAGATGATGATTCCGAATATGAAAGAATAACGCGAACGGGAGTCCCGACGGCAATGGAGACAGCAACAAGAACAACAACGGCAACACAAGAGACAGTGGCAGCACGCAGCAACGACGGCTACAGCGAACGTAGAATAGGGTAGCAATGGGGGTGTTTGCGGTGGTCGACTGTAAGGCAGTGTCGGGGATGGAGGTCGAAGGGTTAAGATGACGGGGTTGCAGTTGGGTTTAGTTAGTAGCGAAGGTGCAGCAACGTGGGTCGATCGGTGTGGAAGAGGAGGAGCAGCAATGGTGGGGCTATGGTAGTGGCTCTGTGGTGGAGGGCGAATGGCAATGGTAGGGTATCGAGGAGCAGCGGCGGGATGGTGCAGCAGCGATAGATTGACAGCAGGGCTTTGAGATGGTGAAATGCTCGATGACTGGAGTGCGATGGGGTGGCTTTCGGTGGTACAGGGTTCGGTCGATGGTGGAGACAGAGGGTAGTCAGGTCACCGATCGACAGCTAGGGGCAGCAAGGACAAGACGGCATCAAGGTGCTCCGGGGGAGGTTGCGGTGGTTGGCAGCAAGGCAGGGGTGGACTATGGGGGTGGAGCGCAGTAGCGGGCTGCAGGCGATGAAGAAGGTGGCAAGAAAGTGGATTGTGGGTTTGCGAAGGTGGAGCAGGCGACGGCGACGAGGGCATGGCTTGGTGTTCGGTTGGAGGCGATGAGGGTTGCAGGCTACGAGCGATGGGGCGCGATGGGGCGCGATGGGTTGGAGGAGCAGGCGTTCGACAAAGGCTCGACGAGGTGGCAGGCATCAATGGCGATGAGGAGGGTGAGCGTGATGGTGGTGAGGTGCAGGCGGTGATGCGGAGCGACTGTGAAAGCGGCGGGGTGAGGTCGTAGCTAGGTTTCGGGAAACGAAGACGAAGAAGAAGGAGAGTCGGGGTGGGGGGGTGGGGGGGAGTTTAATTAGGGTTAATTGATTTCGGATTTAGGTTAATAAATATATATAGGGAAATAAGATGTGGATTTGGATTAGGGTTAACGGGTTTGTAGGTTTAGGTTAGGATCCAATAAGAAACGGACTTGGGTTTAAATATAAATTATTAAATTAGATTGGGATATTGGTTTAGGCTCAAAATTAAATCAATTAGTGGGTTAATAAAATACCCAAGACACAGAGAAAATGAAATAGAGTGCACAAGAGTTTCAGGGTTCAACAAATAAAAATAAAATTGATTGACATAATACAATTGGGCTAGAGATGAAAACAAAATTTATCATAAAAATAACAGTAAGAAGAGAAAAGAATTACCAAAGAAAATATGGAAAACAATTTAGAAACAGGGGTTGCAGAGATCGTGGACACACCACCGACAACTGCCGAGACCTCAAAGAAGAACTTGAAGTCATCAAGGCTACCTCTCCCAATTTGTTCAGTAAAATAACAATGCCGAAACCCCTCCGGCACGGGGGGCCAATAAGTGTCAAGTGAAGCCCATCGGTTTTCAAGACCAAGAACACATGGCCGTTCTCCACTCCATTCACGGGGGCCCGATGGGGAAGATTCCAACTCCTCCAGCAAAAGCCTTCGTGAGGGAAGTCAACTCGGTACACAACATCCCGCCTGCAAAGAGCTTGGGCATCTCAGTGTCATTCTCTGATAAAGATCTAGAGGGCGTCAAAATGCCTTACTGCGACACACTGGTTAAAAGCCTGTGCATGGGAAACTATGAGGTACGCTGCATCCTTGAACATTCTCTTCATGGTCACGTTTAATGCTCTAAAGCTTTCTCGGGACCGGCTCAAGCCAGCTGGCTACACACTCCATGACTTCTCAAGTGCACCCGTTCAAGTTGAAGGAATCATCACACTAGATATGATAGCAGGAAAAGCCCCCGCAACTCGAACAGAGGCATTAAACTTCATGGTAGTCAACAACCAGGCTGCGTGCAATGCTATATTTGGTCACCCAGACCTGGTAGCTTTCCATGTAGTCGTTTTCTCATTTCACATAAAGATGAAGTTTCTCACATCATCAGGCATAGGCCAAGTTGTAGGAAGCCAAGAGGCAGCGCGAGCATGCTACACTTTCTCTCATGAAGAGGCATTATGCTCAGTTCTTTCGCTCGATGTCATCGAAGTACCGCTAGAAAGAAGTCACATAAACTCTGAGCCTGTGGATGAATTTGAAGAGATCCATTTCTCTCAAGAAGATCAGACCAAGTATTTTTGTGTAAGCAAGACCCTTTGTCTCTAACTCAAAGTGCAACTCATTGCCTGTATAAGGGGGAACCGAGACTTGTTCGCCTAGACCGTAGCTGATATGCTGGGAATTTCTGGAGATCTAATCATGCATCACCTTAGTATGAGCTCGGATGCCAAACCCGTCCAACAAAGGTACAGCAAGTTTGCTCCCGAAAGGCTACAAGAAGTCAAAGAAGAAGTCGAGAATCCTAGCTGCACGATTCATCCAAGAATTTAACTACCCTGAGTGGCTAGCAAATGTGGTGTTGGTTAAGAAAGCTAACAGTAAGTGGAGAATGTGCATAGAATTTACATCAATAAAGCATGTCCAATAGGTCCATTCCTTCTCCCATGCATAGATGCACTGATCGATGCCACGTATGGGCATTAACTCTTAACTTTCATGGATGTTTTCTCTAGGTATAATCAGATACAAATGTTTCCACACAAAACCTGAAGACATCTTTCATAACAGATCAAGGCCTCTACTTTTATCGAGTCATGCCTTTTGACCTGAAAAACATCGACGCTACCTATCAGCATCTGGTAAATAAGGTCTTCAAAGTCAAATCGGAAGGAACATGGAGGTGTATGTAGACAATATATTAGTCAAAAGTCACTGAAAAGACGACCACGTCACCGATCTCTAAGAAGCATTCGAAGAATTGTGCAAACATAACATGCGATTAAACCCTTCAAAGTGTGCTTTCGGAGTATCCTCTGTTAAATTCTTGTGCTTCATGGTTATTCATAGGGGAACCGAAGTCAATCTCAAGAAGATCCAGGCAATTCGCAACATTCCCACCCAACTACTGTCAAGGAAGTGCAGAAGCTCACAGGGCGCTTAGTCGTCATCGGTCGATTCCTCTCATAGTCTAGGGAGAAATACCTGATGTTTTTGAAAGTTCTGTGAGGCACAAAAGATTTCTAGTTGTAATACCCCGTAAAATAAATATTATCATTTTGAATTATTTATTTTCATCAATTTAATTTATGGGTTATTATTATTTTTTCTTGACTACTATTTCTTTTGTACATGCAAAGCGCGTGCAATACTATGTATTATGATTATACAATCACAATCATTCATTTATCTATATTTTTCATTCATTAAATTTTATTATTTGTTTTTATGTGATTTGGGTGAAGGAATGGCAAATTTTATTTTTTTTTTCAATTACTATTTTTGCACATGCAAAACATGTGCAAATATTTTTCGAAGTGTGAATTTAGAATTATGAGTTGATAAAAAAAATTCTATTATTTGTTTGGGTATATTTTAATTTTTGGACTTTTCCGAATAAAGAAACTTACTTTTGTAAATTTTCGAAAGAAAGGGACATTTTTTGTAAAAAATAGTTTCGAGGTGAATTTTGAACTTAAAATTGGTTGACTGTGTTTAGGGACGGAAATCAGTATAGGGCTCTAATAAATTATATTATATCCATATTTGGTTGATTTTCATTGATTTCATTGAATAAATATATATAATTATGCTATTTTGGGATTGTTGGCGACTTTATTGCAAAACTGTGATTAAAACCCTAACTCCCAGAACCTGCCTATATAACAGAGAGCATGTACAGAGGATTTATGGATACCCATATATTTTCCATATAATTGTGATTTATTAAGCACTGAAATTTATCAATTGTGCAAAACACGTGCAAATATTTCCCTTGGGAAATAAAAAGTCAGAAAATTTATTTTAAAAATCTAATCTTTATTATTAAATAATAATTCTAAATTTTCTGGATTTTTACGAATAATTTATGACATGTTTGCAAATATTTCAAAGTAAATGACTTTTATACCAAATTACCTCTTGGAGGCAAAATTCGAAATTTGAAACCCCTTGGATGCACATGAGGGCCAGCTAAATCAGGAGAGATTAGGGGGATAGAATCTCACCTTAATTGATTTGATTAACTATTTAATTTGGTAGATCTACATATTTGTAATGATTTGATTTCTTGGAGGTGGGTTTTTGTAAAATTCGTCAAGAAACCCTAAAAACAGACCCCTGACCTATTTTACATGCTACTACAGCTGCCCTCCTCTGTTGTGAACAAAATATCATCTTCTTTATTATTTCTGGAAGTTTTTTAGGCTTGGATCTTTTGATTCTCGCAATGAGGAGGAGGATCTTTTCTTTCTTATTATTATTATTCTTCAATTGGTTTTCTTCAGGTGGGTGGTACTTATTGTCTCTTGCTTTGCTATAAGATGTGGAATATAATGAATGATCAAGTAGGATATATGTTGGAGTTTTGTATGTTCTTTTGATGTAGATCTATTAGAGAATGAATCTCAATGAATGAGTAATCCCTGATAACTTTCATGAAATAAAACTTTAAATTGATGAGTGACCTTTCATGCATAGATGGTTGAAGAATGTTAGAGATTAGTAATGCACAAAGATTCTTACTTTTCTTATATTATGCTTGAATAATCATATATGCAATGATAGAGAATAGAAGTTGTATGAGACTTGTATGAGTCGTTATCTAAGTTGGAAAATATCTAAACCTTGCTTTTATGAAAGTTTCTTACTTTATATCAATTACATCATGTGTAAACTAGGATGCGATTAAGTAATGGTTTCACATATGCATAAGAATGGTATTTTCTTAATTTGATATCAATTGATAGAAACATTCATGCTAATTTTATAGATCTATAACTAATTGTACTCTAATTGGTTAATAAGGTACATGAATATAGAAGTCAAAATTTACCTATTCAAATTAATTTGTATAAAATTCCAAGTTAAAAAACCTTAAATTAAAGGGAATTTTGTTTCTGAAAATTTAGAGATGCTACATAGTAGCAACAATTATGGAAATATTCGAAGAAGAAGAAAATTGAAGTTATATGACTAAATTAAAAATATATGAGAAACAGAGAGTTGAGATAAAAAGAAATGAATGGGGATATAATCAAATTGCGGGTTTGGCCTATTGGTTGGTGCGTGTATTGGTTGGCGCTCTGGGTTTGGGCCGGGTTCGAGTCCAGGAGGAGACTTTTGTTTTGTTTTTTTTCTCTTTTATTAAATATTTTGAGTTTTACTATGAAATTTAAAATATGGATTAAGGGGAATATTTAGGAATGAGTTGAGAATAAAAATTAAGATTTATTTTGGGGTTAAACAAATAGTAATTTGACATTCAAGTATTTTTACTAAAGTTATATTATGAGATTTCAAAATGTGGATTAAAGAGAATATTTGGAATTGAATTAATATAAAAGGTGAGATTTATTTGGGAGCCAAATAAATAGTGATTTATGTTTTTTATTAGGAAATAAATTTAATTATTTTGACTAGAGGTATTCTAAAAATTATATCATATGAAATAAACTTGATCTAGAGTTAATTTGAGTTGGTTAAAGAATGCCTTGGAAGTTGAATAACATTTTATTGTGGAAAAAGAATATATTGAATGTAATCAGTAAAGTTCTGACAATTTACAACTTCTTTGAAAATACTATTAGAATAAGTGGAGAAACTATCGATTTTACATAAAGAAAGTTTAATTTGAAATTTTGGATAAGACTATGAAACTAATTATACAAATAATTGAGTTGTGTGAACAAGAAAATAATTGGGTATATGAATGAATGAAAGTTTAAAATGAGAATAAAGAGGGTATGGATAACCCCTAATGTTGTGAACATGAAATGTGTAGATTGTAGTGGCTAAGTGAGACCCAGAGTACCGGTAAAGTCATGAAAGTTATGATAAATGAAATTTGAGAAGTAGCCAGTGTGGGCTAATATTTCTCCGTGTGCTGATTTAAGTCCGGTAGGGTAAGCTAGCTCTTGGTTGTGATGGTAATAATAATAAACATAAGGACAGACACTAGTTGGATTTGTGATAAAATAAGAGCAAACATGGGTAGGGGACCTCATATGATTTGCGGTAGGAGATGATCTTAAGATTTATTGGGGTGTAATCACTTGCGGTGTGGGATGTATCTTCAGATTTATCGGGATCGAGGAGACGCTCATGGGATATTCCTGTGATGAGATACCATTTGGTTTGCAGTGTGGGTTTCAATTTCCAGAATTATCGGGGTGTGATGGAGTGTACCCAAAATCACTGGTGGTGGAAAGTTGATTCTCTAGAATTATTGGGGCATGGCACTAGATACTCACAGAATAATCTAAATCTTAAAGTAATCACCGTCGTACGTTAGTTGCATAATAAGAGATTGAACCATATAAAGTGGAGAACGATAAGGGCTTGCACCGGACCTATGTAGAATGGGATGCATAGAATCTGACAAGTATGCATTAGAAATCCTCATATGCATTTGTATTTCTTGACTTGTTTTATGCATGCTCGCTTTCTATTTTCATCTCATACACTTGAAACTTAGCCTAGCTTCACTTGTTCTATTTATTATTATTTATGCATCATTTATTATTGTTTTATTAATATGCATCAGGTTTGTGATTGTGAGATTTAGAAGTATCACTATTACTATAGTTGACGTTAGTTACATTTAACTGACGTGCCCATTTTTCAACAAACTTTTGCAGGGTTTTCAGTTATGGATAGCATCGATGCAAATAAAGCTTGGAGTAAAAATGCAAATTAAAGATTCTATGTGTTGTAAAGATTTTAATTAATGTATTTAATTCCGCTGTGTTTTGTAAGAAGAGAACATGTAATAAAAAGTTTTTAATTTTTTCCTGTATTTGATATTGTGTTTATGATTGCGATTGAAGTTGATTCTGAAAATTGTGTCACTTATTTCTAATTTTATTTATTGAAAATTTGGGGTGCTACACTGGTGGGGAGAAGAATAACAAACAACCTTCGAACAACCCAAAGCATAATCCCTCGCTCCTAAGCAAGCCCGAGCCAGGTGAAGTCATTTACTTGTACCTAGCCTCCTCAGACCAAACCTCAGCACCGTCCTGGTTAAAGAAGAAGGCATGGTTCAGAAGTCGATCTATTTTTGTGAGCAAGGTACTCCACGACGCTGAACTTTACTACTCTAAGAAGGAAAAGATGGCCTATGCACTGGTCACGGCTGCTTGCAAACTCCGCCCCTACTTCTAGGTCTATTCTTTATGCGTCCTCACTAATTAACCGCTCAAGCAAGTGCTCTTCAACCATGAAAGTTCTGGAAGACTAATGAAGTGGTCCATTGAAATGATCCATCACAACATCAGTTACCACCCAAGAATGGCCATGAAGGCCAAAGCCTTGGCCGAATTCATCGTGGAAACCACTATTCCTGACTCTCCTGAGGCAGAAGAAAATTCCCCGCTCTGGAAGGTATATGTAGATGGGTCCATTTGTCTCAAAGGAAGGGGAGCCGGAATAATCCTACTCGAACCTGATGAATTCACACTCCAATACTAATTGTGCCTATACTTCCCCACCTCCAATAATGAAGCCTAATACAAAGCATTGATTGCTAGTCTCTGTTTAGTACGCGAAATAAGCACATGAATAATCGAGATGTTTAGCGACTCTCAATTAGATGTCAACGAGGTCCAAGGAGATTATGAAGACAGAGACGACCGTATGGCCAAGTACTTGTCACATGTGAAGAAACTCCTAACGGTGTTCAAAGAAGAAAGTGTCATTTGCATTCCCTATTAACCAAACAGGCAAGCAGATGCCTTCTCCAAGCTAGCTTTCTTGTCTCTCGATGGGCTTGACCGCATGGTCCTCATTGAGGTCCTTCTCAAGTTGAGCAATAAGGAGGAAGAGTTGGAGCTCATGGTTGTCACCTCCCAAATGTTTGAAGAATGTTGGATGAAGCCTGTGAGGAAATCCTCCCTGAAGATTGCAAAGAAGCAAGGAAGATTCGGATAAGGACTGAAAGATATACTATCATGGAGGGACTCATGTACAAACGATCATACACTTTAGTTGACAGCAGGCCGTATAACACCCCGTAAAATAAAAGATATTATTTTAAATTATTAATTATTATCAATTTAATTGTTTGATTATTTTTCTTATTTTCATTGACAACTAGTTTGTACGTGCAATGCACGTGCATTATACTATATTATAGTACTTGTACCATAAATTTGTTGTTATTTTATTACTTATTTATTATAATCTTATTATTTATTTTTACTTGTTTTTCTATAATTTTTGTTTATTACTTATTTTATATATTTATTGGCTAACATTGAATTTTAATTTGTATTTAATATTTTGTTTGGGCTCTCAAGGCCCAATCCGACCATGCCCAAAACCAAAGTTAGAGGCATGGACTTGGCCGGCCAACTATGAAGAGAATATGAGAGATTTGATTTAATTTATGTTGGATTAGGAAGTAAATAATCTTGTTTTGGTATTAAATCATTATTTTGGAGGACTTCAATGAAAATAAACCAAACCCTATGTAATACCCCGCAAAATAGCATATGGCTATTTTGCACTGTAACCCGTGCATTAACTAAGTATTGCACACGATTACATTTCTCTCTTAGAAATTATCAGTTAAATTGAGAGATTTCAGACATACGGACTGTTCTGAATCCGATGAAGTAAACTCGGAATATCGTCTCGATTAAACTGTAGTTTTGTCCCGATTGTTTTGACCGGACCATTGTGGGAGGAAATTATAATTTCCATAAAACATGTATTTTATAGGATTTTAATTTATATGTATTAGTTATTTCAATTAGACTAGTGCTTGAATTGAATGTGAGTTGTATTTGTGCACTAGGGTATGGTAACCTAGGGTATGGTGACCTAGGGTTCCTTAACCTAGCATAGGGTTAGGAACCCTAGCATCATGATGATCATGGCTTGATCTTGATAAAGATCCAATGGTGGAAATAAAACACCATGTGCATGTTGACTTGTAAGAAGGAAACTTCCATGAAGTTTCCAAGGAAGCTTCCAAGAAGATTCCACTTATGAGTTGGCTTCATCTCATCCACACACTCCACCTCTCCCCATCTTGGCCGGCCCCTATAAACCCCACTCCCATTCTCACTTCACTCCACTTTCAAGCTCCATTTTCATTCTCCTCCTAAGCTTTCTCCACTCCTTGTTCAAAAAAAACAATACATATATATGTGTGTAGGAAAGGAAGAAGTCTATAAGAAAAGGAGTAATATAGAAGGAGAAGAAGAAGTGTAGGAGAAGGTGTTGGCTAAGGTACACAAGCAAGCAAGGAGCAAGGAAAAGAGAAAAGCAAGCTAAGCCTACAAGGGGTGTTCTTGCAACTTCAAGTGGGTGATCCTTGAACTCTTTTGTATTTATTTTTGTTTTGGTATGAATGGATGTGTAGTAGTGGTAGACATGATTTTGTTGCCATGTTTGAGTATGAGGAATGCTAGGAAAAAATAAATTGTATGGTAGAGAATTATTCTTTTGAAGTTTGATTGAGTAGCATGATTGTGAGGGTATATTGGAGAATTTCTTACGCCCAAACGGTTGGGAATCTTGGGCTAAAATTCTGGGGTATTGTTCTTCTATGCATGTAGAGTATCCATGATTTTTTTCGTAATATTTGGATGCATTTTAGTAGCCCAAACGGTGGGTCCAAGTCTGGACAGTAAGCAGCCAGAATGGCTGCTGGCTGTGGTGATTTTTGTGCGTCTTTCCGATTTTATATCTCGGAATTGACAAGTCATTTTGAGTTGAAAATTTTTGTGGACGCTTTTGTATGTGTCTACAACCATGGTCTTAAATTTTGTATTTTTCCGAGGTCGATTAATGCCCCGGAAAAATTGTAGAACGCGACTGGTCCGTAGGTGTCGGCTGAAGCTGACTGCGCTTTGTGCTGAAGTTCAAAAAGCCATAACTTCGTGTACGTTCATTATTTTGCTACGAAATTTTGGGAGTAGCTTGGGGTATGAGTCTATTTGATGAATCTCAAATTTTATAATTTTTAGAGGTCAATTGATGAGGTTTCAAAGGTAATTAGTGAGGGGCAGTGAATACTCTGCTGAAACAGAACGGCTGAATTGTAGCCATGTTTGAGGAGTCGTAGACCGCTGTGTGAAATGAATTTGAATGTGAAATTTGGACGCGATGAAATGGTATATGTGTAGATAGAGAATCTCAAATTTCATGATCGTTGGACTTAGGGAAGATTTACTAGTAAATTTTAAAAGTAGGGTACGTTCATCCTAGTACGAGTTGTCTAGTTCGTGGAGATAGACATTTCTAGACTTATCTGTTAAGAATTTGGGCGACTGGCCAACTGGAGAATTTCAGTAGGGAATCATAACTCGCTAACCCAATTGGGATTTGTAATTCCAGGTTGTAGGCTATAACTTTCGAAGGTGGACAGATTCGGCTTTGTCAATGAAATATTGCTAGAAAAATCAGCCATTCCCGTGTGATGCACCCAAGGGAAATTGGTGTCTGTGAGAAAATTTAGAATTGAATCTGAGGACGTATCCAAATAGAAAGTTAAGGTAGACAATCCCACATTCCCATAGGACCCGGAATTGAGTGATCCCGATAACTAAGCGAACTCTTATGATATTGGACAAATGCAGCAAGTGTGAAAAGGAACGTACTACTAAGAGTATATGAGGGATATTTGGATGTCGAGATGATTGAACTTGAGGAATTAGTCAACTGAAGAATTGTAAACTGGGGTCTTACCTTTCCAGAGTTAGAGATACCAAGCAATTCTGACTTGTGTGCTGGAAATTATGGACATTGTGAGTTTAGCAACCTATTGTCTAGACTGACTTCAAGGTTGGAGTTAACTCGGGGACTTGAGTTCTTTAAAAGGAAATTGAGGGAATCATCGACTAGGGGATGGCAACGGATCTCCTCACCCTTCTAGGAAGTTCTGAGCGTATTGGTTTCCGATGAGTGTAGCTGGGAACACAGCTACTGGTATTTCTTGATTGTTCCATCAGACCATTGATGAGGAACCCTCTGCCTACCGCAATATGGTGGTCGTGAGCTATCAGATTTAAAAGATGGGTTTTTAGCATTTTATTCGGAACTTAGGCAAGTTCCTGTGCATGTACTCATGGTGGACATGAGTGAGTTGGGATATAGCTCTGTTGGATTGTATTGGGTGTCTCGATGCCTGAGTCTGTCAAAAGTCCAGAAAGGATAATTATGTGCGTGCTTACCTTCACTAAATTATATTACGTCACCAGGGCGCCGTTAGACCACTCACTGAGGGTCACGGGCCGGGATCATTTTTGGGTCGCTGACCTATGAAGGTATTGGAAATCGGTGGATGTGATTCCGTGATGGTTGTTACCTTAACAGACCAGTCAGGCTCGACTTTGTTGACCGACACCGAGTGTGGTTGAATAACAACATATTTTCAGTAAACTGGATTGATTAGGTTTTTCTTTTATTTGTTTCGCTCGAAGTTTAAATTGGTATTAGGGGTGATTCCCTATAATCCAACTTGTTCTGAGAGTTAGCACTAAGTGGTGATACTGGTTGTCTCTTCCTGTCATTAGGAATACGCACTGCGGTGCGTATCTTGCACTGTTAATTCCTGAAGTACCATGGTAAGAACGGGATGCTGATATCCTGGCGGATCGGGAGTATTTTAGGACCTCCGAGGTCGTCATGTTCTATGTTGGTGGACACGAACGGATCATAAAGGATCTTTGCGCAATGGATATACCGCGGTATATCTGTAAGTTCGTCACAGCTTTCGAGGATGGTTCGACGCAGTAATTATTGGTGACTTCGGGGTAGCGCCCCGCATTATATTCTTTTATTTTATTTTCACCTCCTCAACCATGTCATACTATCAGGAACAGAAAGTAGACCAAATTAGAATGCATTGCATAGCGAGGGTTCTAATCCCTAAACATGGAGACAACGACTTGATTTGGAAAGTATGTAGTATGGGATGCATATATTTCCAAAGTCTCGCTTGCATTAGACTAAGTACCTTGGCTTAACCTGGGTCACATGTAGTATGGTATGCATGTGCATCAGAATCTTGCTGACGTTAGATTAAGTGCATCTGTTCTATACTCTGTATTGTTGCATTAGTCTCAGGTCATGACATACACGAACACTAGGAAATCAGGATGCACGTTGAATTTTCCATTCAAGATGAATTTGTGAATGTGATAGTTTGAGGATCGCTGTTTCCTTATCAGCATTGCGTCAGTAGAATTACTGACGTACCCCACCTTTTAGGTACATGGATATCAGGTCACGAGTATAGGAGAGCCCAAGATCAGCAGGGCATCCAAGTAGTGGCAGTATGCACATCTACCATTCAATTGGGTGCAGAATTATCAGGGTCGCGTAGCAGAAGGCTCAAGCCGAGGGGCAAGTCCCAGAGGGGGCAGATAGACCACTCAACGGAGTTTCGACAGTTACCAAGGGGTTGCCGATCTGAAAGACAGCTAATGGCTTCACAAGAAATGTTTAAGTATTCTTGTAGTCAGTTGTAATAAAGTATGTAATTTGTATTCCTTGTTCAAGGACAAATTGCTATTTGTAATTATTAATGTAACAACTCTGATGGCAATAAAAATGTTTAAATTTCCACGTTATTTACTGTGTTGAGATGCATTTGAAGGCAATGATCTTGGTGATGTCACGGATGTCCGATAGCGGGGATCCGGGTCGTTACACCCTATCCCTAGAAGGAGGTTGGCCAATATATAGCGGGGTGGGGGGCTCCTTTTTCTATTTTTGGAGGCCATCTTTCTTGGAGCAATTTTGGAGGAGAAGAACTTTCTTAGATTTTTCAAAGATTTCAACTTTAAGGTGTGTGTTTCTCATACTTTCTTGTGTTGTTTATATGTTTTTTATATTGTGATGAATGATCAGGTTAGGAAGCATGCTAGTACTTTTGTATGACATATAAAATTTGGATTAGCATGTTATTCATGAATGGATCTAATAATAGTTGATGTATGTATTGATTATGGATTGTTATGTGAGGACTTTATAACTGCTATAAGTGTGAAAAGATTGAATTTATAACAGTTTAAGTTTCAGTTTATAGAGTTCTTAATTTTGTTGTATTATTATGAATTTAATTACTAGAAGAAAAAAAATAGATTTCTATTTGAACATAAGAACCTTAATTTTTTTAATGGGACTGAAGCGGGCTTCGGGTCTGGAGACAATTAGGACTGCACATGTAAAAGGTTGCGGGTATGTTTTGATTGAATTTGAGTTGAGTTCTAGATTAGGCTTGTATTAAGTACAAATTTAGAATTAACTGGATTTAGATTAAGCTTTAATCAAGTTCGAATTTGGATTGTTTTCCATTTTTGGTCTGATATGAGGTTAGCTAGATCAGGTGGTTTTCATTTCGGATTTGGGTTTACTGTGTGCGGGTCTGACCTGAGTGTGTGGGCTTGGGTTGAGCTGATTATGAATTGATTTGGTTTTTTGTTGATTGAGTAGGGATATCCTTAATTTAGAAGGATTTGACTTAATTAGGTTTGTTTGGAGTGGAGCTCGAGTTCGAATGTGCTGGTGAGGCTCGGTTGAGAAGGAGTAGGCTGTGGTTTGATGATAATTTGAGTAATTAGTGTTTAGGATTGTAGTAAATTTGGGGATTAGTAGAATTAATTAATTTTGTGATTTTCTATCAAGAATCAAATAAAGTTTACATTTGTATTAGTTTCAAAATTTTTAGATCATGTTAATTTCATAATTTCAAGTATTGTTAGTTTTCAGATTTATTAAATTTAATATTTTGATCATAGATAGTCTCCAACTTTTTTGTAAGTTTCAGATTCGTGTGAATTTCAGATTTTATATAGTTTCATATTTTATTAAGTTTCAAATTTACATAATTTCATATTTTTTATTTTGTTAGTATCAAATTTTATTAGTTTCATATTTGAATGAATTCCAGATTTTATTGTCGTGAGTTTCGGATGCTAATGGACTTTAAATTGTATATATTAAAAGTTTTAGATTTGAGTATGTAAATATTTCGCATAAGGTAAGATATTGTTTAGATTTTTAAGGGATATAGTTTTAGTTTTAGAAATGCATGATTTTATATTTTCAATGAATGCCATTTCAGATTTTGGAAACACATAATTTCAGGTTTTGACTATTACAAATTTCAGATCTTGAGAGTTTATGGTTCAGATTTTGATAGTTTACATTTCAGATTTTGTTAGTTTAAGTTTCAGGTTTGTTTGATAAAAGTTTCAGATTTAAGAATATAAGTATTTTAGTTTTGGGTATGATATGTCTCAAGATTTTAGAAGACATAAATTTCATATTTTAAATGACTATAGATTCAAATTTTTGAACTATAAAGTTTCAGATTTGGAAGGATAAAATTTCAGATTTTTAAATGAGGTGTTTCAGTTTTAAAGGAATTAAAATCTCAAAATTTAATATTGGAGTTTCAAATATGGAAAGAAATGTTATAAGTTGAGATGAGAATATTTTGGTGATTTTGAATTTGTTTCTATAAATAAAATTAAACAATTATGGAAGTTGTTGTTCATTTATTTGAGAAGAAGATTTTATAGTGATCTATTTGTTTATTGAAAATTAATATTTGATGAGATGATTGAAAACGGGGTATTGATGCATTAATTTGAGATTAATGAAACTATGTGAGAACTTGTATATGTTTGGAAATGTGTAAAAGAATGAAAGATTAATGAATGAATCAAGTTGTGGATAATTTGATAAATTAGGATTATTTGAAAGATCCCTAGAGAAAGAATGTGAATGTGAAAGCTCGAGAGGCTGAGCAGGACTCTAGACACCAGCAGTTGAGATTATTTGATTTTGGAAATTAGCAAGTGTCGGCTAGTATTCTTGATTGGTTGGGTTAAGTCCAGTAGGGTGAGCTAGCTCTAGGTGGTTGTGGCTATCTATGTTTGAACTTAAGAAAATGCACTAGTTGGAGATGTGATGAAGTAAGAGCAAACATGACTAGGGGACCTCTATATGATCTGCAGTGTGAGATGATCCCCAGAATTATCGAGATGTGAGTGGAAGTGTCTCCAGATCATCTATGGTGTGGGATTGATCTCCGGAATTATCGGGATCGAGGCGAAGCTCATGGGATGTTTGTGTGATGAAGTGCCATAATGAGTCGCGGTGTCGGGTATTGTCGAAGATTCCCAGGTGTGAGTGAAATAGTCTCCGAAATTATCTGTGGATAGAGATTGACCTCCGGAATTATCGGGGCATGGGCCAAATACTCACAGAATGTTGAAATCTTAAGTTAGTCATGGGGATAAGTTTTGCATAACGAGGGATTAAATCCTGTAATGAGGTGAACGCTAAGGGCTTGCCCTTGGACCTATATACTATGGGATGCATAGAATCCGAATAGGTATGCATTAGTCGAGCATTGTGTGCATCTGTTTTTATGCATTTGTTTTATGCCCTTTTGATTTTTGTTCCATGGCATACACTTAGACTAGATTTCACCTTGTTGTTTTTATTTATCTTTATTGTTTTTAATATTCTGCATCAAGTTTGTGGTTGCTGAGAATTGGAAGATCACTATTACAAAGTATTGTGTCAGTTGCATTCAACTGATGTGCCCACAATTTATAAGTTTTGCAGGATTCTTGATGATGAGTGGCGTGGAGACGAGTTAAGACAAGGATTCTAGTGAAGACTAAAGTTTAAGTATTTTATTATGTTGTAATTTAATGTGTAATAATTTCGTTGTGCACTTTAAACAGAGTTGATGTATAAAAGTTTTAATTTTTCCTATATTTGTACTGTGTTTATATTACATTGAAGCAAAAGATTCTGGCTGAGTCATGGATTTCTTGTGTTTGAAATTCGAGGCGCTGCAGACCCTACTTGAGATTTCTCTCTCCTTAAGAAGCGCAGTATGCCATCAGAGAACAACATGAAGGAATCGGCAGTTGTCACCAAGGAGCAAGGTACCTCGAGCGCAAGATACTCAATCACGGGTATTATTGGCCCACATTACTTAGTGATGTGCATGAATACGGCCGCCAATGTGATCCTTGTCAGAAGAACTCCTCCATTAAGTGAGGACACCAAGCAATCCTCGATTCCATGTCAAGTCCTATCCCCTTTGCCATGTAGGGAGTAGACTTGCTCGGACCATTTCTGCCAGCAGCCGAACGAATAACCTTCCGAGTGGTAGCCATCGACTACTTCACAAAGTCAGTCGACGCAAAACCACGTGCAACAATCATTGAGCAGAAAATTTAGCAGTTCTTTTGGAAGAGCATTATTTGCAGATTTAGAATTCCTCGCATGTTAGTTTCCGACAATGGAACACAGTTCACCGGAAAAGGGTTTTGCCAGTTCTGCACCAATTTGGGGATCACTCAACGTTTCTCCACTATCTCACATCCCCAAACCAACAGCCATGTTGAAAATGCTAATCATCAAATTATGGATGACCTCAAAATGAGGCTAGGCGAGGCTGTAAAGGGGTTGTGGGTAGAAGAATTACCAAGTGTACTATGGTCATATAGAGCCACAAAGCGAACCCCAACTGAAGAATCGCCATTCAACCTCACCTACGGTTCGGAAGCACTCATCCCATTGGAAGTCGGACTACCATCCCCCAATCTCTCTTTCAACAAAGAACAAATCTCTAACAATCTTCGAGTGAATCTCGACATCATTGAAGAGATACGAGAAAAGTCAGCTATACGGAGGAACACTTACCAGCACAGGGTCGAGAAGTTCTACAACAAGAAAGTTTGCCCTACTAATCTAAAAGAAGGGGATCTTGTCTTGCGCAAACTCTAAATCTCCAACCCGCGAAGGAAGGAAAAGCTTGCCCTCAACTAGGAAGGGTCTCCCAAGTGGTCTGCCCAACGTCCTACCAACTTGAAGACCTTGGGGGGGGGGATACCGAGAACTTGGAATACCGAGAACTTTATGAAGTATAACAAATGTGTCTAAAATGTCCTCTCTTAGTAGTAAACTTTCTTAGCTTGTAATAAAGGCCAGCCACAAGAGCATCCGTTTATTTTTATTTTTAATAAAAACCGCTTTCGTTACCGGTCACTGCATGTAATAAAGGTCAACCACTAGAACAATCACTTAGCTTATTTTCATTTATTCAATAAATTTGATCTTTTATCTTTTCGAAAGATTTTTTACAATTCTACAAACAATGAGTTAAATTCCAAGTCGACTCCTAAAAACGGCACAAAAAACTCATTAAAAGCTCCTTACAAGACGATTTTGGAGTCCATACCCGTGGCTCGGAGTTGCTCTAGCAATTTGCAATGAGGCAAGTTCAGAGCTTAACTCACTATCTGATCTGCTCCTGCAACTCGTTAAACATTTCAACGACAAGTTTAGAATCCATACCAATGGCTCTGAGTTGCTCTAGCAACCTGTAATTAAGCACATTCAGAGCTCAATGCACCATTCAATATGCTCCTGCAACCTTTTAAACCCCTAAACAACATGTTCGGAATATTTACCCATGGCTCAGAGTTGCTTTAGCAACTTGCAATTAAGCACGTTCAAAGCTTAACTTTCCATTTGACATGTTCCCGAAACTTATTAAATTCCCTTAAAAGATTAGAGGTGCATAATCGTAGATTGTCCAGTAAATCTGTAAAAAAGCAAATTTCGGAGTTCAACTCGCTACTCGAAGTGACTCTCACAATTTATTGGAAGACCCATATAGCAAGTTTGGAAAATAACTCTTCCTTAGAGTTGTTCCTACAACTAGATAAACACCCATACAGCAATTCCGGAGTCCAACTCTTCAGTTGCTCCTACAACTGGCTGGGTAAAAAATGGACAAGTTCCAACCCCGTCAAACGCTCCTCACCACTCGAGCCCCATCAACAGCTCTTTGACCACAAACAACGAGTTCGATGTCTTGCTCTTTGCAAGATTCCTGTCAACGACTCATCAACTTCATGCAACAAGTCATACAACGAACCATACGGCAAGGATCAAGCACACAAAAGAGTTATTCATTACACAAACAACGAGTTTTTCTACAAATCACTGAACTATCACAAATATATGTATTCAGATCCAATGCCACTACCAAAATTTAAAAGTTCAAAACTATGGCCATTTTACAAGTGTTGAATTACAATGAATCTGCAAGTAAAAGCATCACTACAAAAGCATGCCGAAACATTAAGCAGTCTAGTAGTCTTGCAAGATAATCTACATCCCATCCTTCTAGCCGACTGGGCGAGGAATGTTCCTCCTAAGGGACACAAGCCTCCTCGTGGGTTTTTAATGAGCACCACCTCTCCTGCGCCGCTTACATCTTGGGCAAGAAGTGCCGATCCTGTGAACTGAGTCCAGGAACCATGACCCGATGCATGCGACCCTCCGCGAGCAGAAGCTAAATTTGATAACGCGGTCACCCAACTCTGAGTATCACCAGGATGGCAAGGGGCAACTAGTGCAGTCGGACCCGCTCCTTTAATAGTTGACTGTGCTCCACCAACTGTTGCACTCTTCTTAACACCAGCAGTACGAGAAATGCTAGCCGTGCATAGCCCCCCGAGCATTGCTTGGAGGTGATATATCTCCAAGTCCTTCTCAACAAGCACCTCCCTAATAAGAGCACACTCCCCAGCACTATCTTTTGTCACTTCAGGGAGCAAGGGCATACAGGCGAGGCGATCAATATGCAGAAGGTCCAACTTTGTCACACCCCGCTTCCCAAAATACGGGCAGGCACGTAACTGAGGCTCGGTGAATGATATAAGTGTAGTACCCCGTATTTTTAAAATATTGTTTTGAGAATATTAAATGAGTTAAAATGGTTTTTGGTGATTTAATAAATATTTATCTAAAAATTTATCTTCTTACACGTGCCAATGTTTTCTCGGGAAGTTCAAAAGCCAAAATTATTTTGGAAAAACTCATTATTTATTATTTGGGATTATTTCTGATTTTTCTAGATTTTTCTGACAGTGGTTGGACCCATTTGCAAATATTTCAAAAAGAATGACTTTTGTGCAAAATTACCAAATGGGGTGAAAACTCTAGATTTTTGGATTTTGGGCTGGATATAATGCCTAGTCAATTCAGGAGTAAAAAGTTTATATTTTGTTTTAACACATTTGATATATTTTACAAGTTTTGATAAAAGATGATCTTTTTGCAAAATTGCTATTTGAAGGGATGAAAATGCAAAATTGTTTTCTGGGTTTTCCCTATAGTGCCGGCTGATGCTAGTGGGGGATCTTTTTGATTTTTGAACTCAATTAAATTGGTCTTAACTAATTTTCTAGTATGGGAATCTATTTATGTAAAGGTATATTTAAAAGGAGTATTTTGAAAATGTCCTCGAAAAACCCTAGAATCTTTAATCCCTGACTATTTAGGGTGTAGTGCAGCCATCGCCTTGCTGCACAACAAAGGGAATTTCTTATTTCTTATTATTTTGGAGTTCTAAAGAGAATATCTTGGATTTCTTGCTAAGGAGGGGCTCTTCTTACTTTCTATTTTTCTTCGTTCGATTCTTTCAACAAGGTGAGTGATATATTTGTTTTGTTTAGTTCTTTGAATGTAGTATGTGGTGTTTCATCTATTAGAAAACATTCTAGGGTTTGGGTATGAATATATATATGATGGATTGGATGAATTGGTGAATTAAAATCGAACCTTATATGAAAACCTAGATATTTGTGAGTAGAATTGCATGTGGATGATTTGAGATTGTTGAATGACCTATTATGAATCATGAGTAGGTTATTACTTTTGGATTTATGCTGATTTGTTTGAGTAAGGTGGATGTTATGCATAATTTGATTTAAAGATAAGATTTTTGTTATTATTGAGTTTGGATGAACACAACTTGATTATGGAAATGTTAAATTTGTTTATGTTCTTGAATTAATAATGGTGATTGAATTTGAAGAAATTTGAGGAGTATTAATGAATTAAGAGATTCTTGAGAATTGGATTTGATGTAATACAACTAAATTGGGGATTTTGTGATTTGAGAAAGGTTTTATTTGAATTAGGATTTCTCGAATACTCAGATTAAATCTGGATATGTTGTTATTTCTAATCGATGGATTTGTGAAGTTTTCTTTAGTGCACGAACATGTACAAACAATTTACATGAATATCGTATTTCATTATTTTTGAAGAAATTGAGTCTTATTGTGTTTTCGAAGGATTTGACTATATCTCAACTTATTTTGGTATTGATATGGTTTGGAACAAAATAAGAAGTTATTTCGATGAGTAATTAATTCCTAAAAACTCTACGTTTGATGTATGCACAAATTCGTTTTCTTTTTTAAGAGAATCATCAAATTTGCTATTTTAATTAATCTAGGTGGTTTTGATTGATTTTTATGGATCTTTGTATATCCTATAAGTTTTATTTGATCATATCAGAAATATGCTTTTTACAGAATTCGGTTTCATAAAGTAAAACTTCGTATCAGTTAAAAAGTGCACAACTAAAAAACTGCAGTCTACAGGTCGACAGTCGACCAAGTGAATTTTACAGTCGACCGTCGTTACCTGGCTACTGTGTTTTCTCGCTTTCTCGAAATTTTGCTTTGAACAGTCAACCGATGACCTTTTACAATCGACTGCCACTACTTAGAATTATTTTCTCGAAGTCTTAGGTTTTCGCTCTGGACAGTCGACCGATGACTTTTTACAGTCGACTACCACTACTTAGATTTTTATTTCTTGAAGTGCTGGTTTTTCGCTCTGGACAGTCGACCGACTCTGGTTTACAGTCGAATTTTACTGATGTTTTCTTGAGTTATCCTGATGTTCTTTAGACGATTTAAATGTTTTTGGGATCTATAACTTACTATTCTAAATATTATCCTTTCTACAGAACATATGTTTTCAAAATGTTTTATTATTGGGTTTGGATGGTTGAGTGTGAGTCTCTAGAGGGTGTGTGGGACCCTAGTATGCGGATAGTTGAGTTATTGTGTTTTGGCCTGTTGAGACATATTGTTGATCAGTTGTTGAGTTAAGTCCAGTGGGGTACACCATCTTTAGGAGATTCGTAATTAAATTAATTAACTTAAAAAGATAAGGACATGCACTAGTGGTGATATGATGAATGAGAACATGAGTTATGGACCTCAGTATGGCTCGGTGTGTGAGATAATGTCCGGAATAATCGAGGTGTAAGTGAAATAGTCTCCGGAATTACTTGCGGTATGGGATTGATCTCCGAAATTATCGGGGTCGAGGCGACGCTCATGTGGTATTCGTGTGATGAGGTGTCATAGCTTGCGGTGTGGGGTATTCTCGAAGATTCCAAGGTGTGAGTGAAATAGTCTCCGGAATTATCTATGGATAGAGATTGACCTCCGGAATTATCGGGGCATGGGCTAATACTCACAGTTTATCTATATCTCGTAGTAGTCATCGTGGTAGGACTAGTTGCATGGCAGGGGACTAAACCCTATAAAGTGGAGACGTTAAGGGCTTGCACCGGACCTATGTAGAGTGGGATGCATAGAATCCGACAAGTATGCATTAGAGAGTCAGCATATCGTATTGATGTTCTCTTGACTTGGTTTTATGCATGTGTTTTTCCTGTTTTCCTACACTTGACACTTAGTCTAGTTTCACTTGATATTTTCATGTTTTATTGCTATGTCTTATTTCATTTATTCTTGTTATTACATGTTGTTTATGATTCCATGATTTACTTATGTTGTTTTGTTTTATGTCACTCACACCGTTATGGCTTACCTCTATAGTTTTGGGGGTTAGGGTTATCTATAGTCTCATGTTTTACAGGTGATTACTTATAGTTTGGATTTTGGATGCTTGAGTTTAAGTGATGCGATGACTTATGTAATTTGTAAAAGAAATTGTTGTAAAGAAAGAAATTTGTAATTCAAGGTGTTTTGTATTCCGCTGTGCTATGTAAAGATTAATGTAATAATAGTTGAAATTTTTTTAATGGTAATTGGACTGTGTTTAATATTGCAATTGAAGTCGATGCTGGTAATTGTGCCCTGTATTTCTAAGATATCATATTGGAAATTCGGGGTGCTACAATAAGTATACCAACTCATATTATCTATAAGCTTTACAATACCATTATGCTCAACAATACAATAATAATCACATGAACAAGAATATAATGCAATAACCAATATCTGAGATACAAGAACTTACAAAAGTCCGAGAATGTACAATGCAGTAACAGTTCGTCATGTTCTTCAGTGTCCCATCGTTTGTATCTTTATAAACAATAACTCAAAAGAAAGATGGAGAGTACCTGTTAGAGCAAGCTTCGGGCGAAAAGTAGTAGCAAGCAGTGAAACAATACGGTACAATATAACAATAAACACGAAATTGGAACGATATCAGAGGTCAATAAATGATAGTTGATAACAAGATCAAAATTTGATAATCAATTGTACAATGGTCGATAAATAATAGTTAATAATCAGTAAAACAATAGTCAATAACATAATCAGTATTCTATAATCAATGACACATTGGTCAATAATCAACGATCGATAAATAATGGTCAATAAACAATAATCAATAATCAATAAATCAATAGTCGATGAACAATAATCAATAATCAATACCGAAGCCAGTGCATCCTTCACCCACCACCGGCGATCACCTCCTGCGTGCCGCCACCGACAGTAACCCACCGTCGACCGCTGAGCTACTCAACCCCATCACGATCTCCTTTCTCTTCCACTAACATCTCTCTGCACCATCAAGCCCACCTCCTTGCAGACCTTGCCGTCACCCGTTGCCGTCGCCGTGAGTCGCTGTCGTTGCTCGCTTTTGCTGCCCTCTTGCTATTGTGTCGTTGTCCCGCTTGTTGTTGCTGCCACTCTTATTGTTGCTATCATTCATGCCGATGTTGCTGTCGTTCTTGTTGTCACTGCTGTTAATTGCTGTCGTCATTGCTTCTTCATTCCTCTGTTGGTTCTCGGCACATTTAGAATCGTCACTAAAAAAGGTAAGTATCTCTTGTGCATTTTTATTGTCCCGTACAATTATTTTATTTGACCTCCCACAATTAAAATTCATATTTGATTATCATGTTTTGAAACCCGTTACCATCCATGTTCATGAAAAGTGTTATTTATAAGTTTCAATTGATTGAACCATCGTATTGTTCATGTTTTGTAAACCTTCCATGTTTAAATCAGTTGTTATATATATTGCAATGAATCAATCCAGTTGCCTCTGTGATTCGATGCCCACTAAAAGATCGTAAACTTCATTGTCACCATATACATTGCATGAACACGAGTTAGAGTTATATAAATATATGTATACAAATAAATAAATAAATAAATAAGATGACTTGAATGAATTTCGGTTGTATGTGATAGTATGGTTATATCCGTATATTAATGTCGTAGAAATGATAATCTCTATCATGTTAACAATAGAAACTCATTCTAATTACTGGATTTGAATGTATGTTCAATTCTAGCTATAAAACTATATGTTTGCAAATGAATATCATTACAATTGAAATTGGTATATTTCTGCCTTACTGTTTCTCTAACTTGTAATGAGATTTAGACCTGGTTATTGATAATATAATTCAGAACTTCATAAACAAAAGTTGTATCCCCCTGCATCTAGTTTTTGGAAGTTCTAACTGATCTGAAATCTGACATGTAGAGTTCAGGATATCCTAATTTTAGTACTGATATATTTTTAATTCCAGATTACTGTTTAGAAGCATATCGACATGATTAACTAATTAAAATATCATGTTAAATGTAGAATACAGACTTGAAATTCATCAAGTTGTTACTAGACATGATTAGGAGTCATTTTGCAATTTTTATAAGATTTTTAAATGAGTTTACAGTTGATTTATATATAAGAACCTTGCACTGAGCTTCTGGCTGAACAGTAGTCCAGTAGAGAACTGTCCAGTTGACCTAGCTATTGTATTTATAATGTATAGTATGAGTATGCATTAGAACTGGCATGAAGTCTATTTTCTGGAACCTCTGACGGTACCTGATTCGCCTTTCTGAAGCAATGGCAAAATAGAATTTTGTACAACATATTGTTGTCCAGAATTGTAACTTCATGCTCTTGATTGTGAATATGTCTATTTTCTTGCATTTAATTAATTGAACTTGTACATCATGCATTGCATAGACCTTGATACCTCCTTGATCCTGTCCTGATACCATTCTCATTGTTGTATTTTTATGTTTAATTATTTTAAAAGAATAACAAGCCGGGGTAATAAGGAAAATACCTAGTAGTGGACAATATAGGAGAGTGTACTCGGAAGGATGCCCGTGTTTCTCGTAATAGTGACTCATATTTACATGATACTTGTTTACAAGTTATATGGAACTAAGTGCTACGTCTTGAGACGACGGGGGCCACCTCTAGAATCCATTACATGATTACCTAATATGATATGATTCCTGGTACATGACAAGATATGATTCTTGTTATTGTCACTGCAAGACCGGAGTACATAACCTTATAGAATTCACCACTAGAGTCTAAAAGTTAACTTGATTTTATGCACCAGAACCTGTGGTATGGGACGCAGGATTGCGTGCTTTAGATATGACTGATAAAAAATTGATAAACATATAATTGACACTGAGGACGTACATGATTTCTGTTACAAGTTACATGATTCATGTTTACAAGTTTACATGTTACATGTTTCTCATTTACATGATATGTTCCCTACATTCTGAATTCCTTGTTTCACGATTATATTTTGAGACTTGTTCCAGTTGTCACTTGCATTACACTTGACCATGTTTTATTATTATTGCATCGCCCATTCTTGTCTCCCTTCTTGTTCAGTTCTTGTTTCTTTCTTGTTATGTATATTATTTCTCGTTATCATGTTTGTTCTGTATTTGAATTCCCAGTTCTAATTGCTTTCCCTATTATGTTTTGTTTCTTGTTCCTATTTTGCTTGTTACTACTTACGGTCCGGAGCTTGCTCTAACGGGTATCATCCATCTATCTTTTGAGTTAATGTTTATACAGCTACAGATGATGGGATACTGAAGAATCTTGGCAAACTGTTTACTACATTGTATATTCTCGGACTTTTGTAAGTTCTTGTATCTAAGATATTGGTTATTGTATTATGATCTTGTTCATGTGATTATTATTATGTTGTTAAGCTTGATGATATTGTACAGGTTAAGGATGATATTAGTTGACATATTTATATCATTCGTGGGCCTCGGTTACGTGCCCATACTTCCATATAACGGGAAGTGGGACGTGACAAATCTACTAATTTAATTAATTGAACATGATAACGTATTTTCAAAGAAAATTCCGGAGTTAAGAAAATATAGTGGTGGAATTTGAATATCTTGCAATCTGTAATTCATATTGCAAAATCGTCAGATGGTCTGAATTTCACATACAAAGGGATATAACTTTTATTTGATAAGTTCTAAGTGATTTTATCTGTAGCTAGGTCAAAAGTCTGGTTCTCTACTGATCTGGTGTTCTTGCAGAAACCTAGGGTCATGTTCTCATATATATAACTAGACTGGAAATTCATTAATTAATCTTATAAAAAATTACAAAACGACTCCTAATCATGTCTAGCAACATTCTGGTTAATTTCAAGTCTTGAATCTACCGATAACACATTATTTTAATTATTAAATCATGTCGATAAGCTTTTAATCTGAAATCTGTAATTTAAAACCTAATAGTACTAAAAACATAATAAATTGCACTCTATAAATCGGAATTTAGATCCGTAATAGGTTCTAGATACTAGGTTCAATGGGCTAAAATTTTCATTTACAAAGTTCTAGTTTATTTTATCAACAACTGGGGGTTATAAACTCACTACAAGATGGAATAAATAGCAAGCCAACATTAAAATGTACTCCTTCACAACAATCATGATAATCAATCCATATATTCTTATAACAACAATCGATCTAGCATTTATACTCAATAATTAGGATGGGTTCCTAATGTTATCAGGACAAAAATCATTATCACTACAGTATTAAATTTACGAATCTAGTTATAACATCATATACAACCGAAATGCATTCAAGTCACTATCTTTTCTATATATATGTGATTCTAGTTTATGTTCGGGTGGTGTATGCATATGATGATGAATAACATGGCTTAGAATTGAGTCAAGGATATGGTACGAAAAGAAAGCTATTATTTGGTTTCGTCGATGAATTCGTAATAACTTCTTTGAAAAGATAACAATCAACTGAGATACAATAAACAAGATAAAGAGCTACTTGCGGAGATCAAAAATATTTCTTGAATGAGAAAAATAAGTCGGTTTAAGAGAACTTCATGACGTTAAAGAGACGAATTGTCGCTCCATCTCAACTTTGGTGATGTTGGGAAAGAACTTCGTCATGAAGCTCTCAGTGAAAGTGGCCCAAGTGATGGGTCTCTTTAACCTCTCAAGCTCTGCCTGCCACCAAATATGAGCAAGGTCAACAAGTTAGATGCTGACTACATCCACCTGATCCACATCGAGGATCCGTGCCGCCGACAACAACTGTTCTGTCCAGATCAACCACTGTTCGGCCTCTAACGACGTCTCAGTACCCGATAACTTATTCGGGTGCAATCTCATGAAGTCTGCCACTGTACTGGACCTTGGTGGCAGTAGCCCCTGGTGCGGGTACAATAGCAGTTCGGTTCACGGGCTCCAAGCTGGCCTTGATTAACTCATTATGCTCCTGTTGCAATGCCATCATTTGTTGCAGTACTTGAAGGATGGCCGCATTCTCTGACTGCTCATCCCTGGTCGGAAAGTGGAAGAGCTTCCGCAAGCCATAGTCTGCAATATAATCAAATCAGTTAGTATCCAGATTAGAATTAGTTGGTTATTAAATATTCATGTGACTAACGTGGTGTACTTATTGTTGAGTTAAACCTGGCTAAGCCTAACCTAACCAGGCTTATCAAAACCTGGGCTCTGATACCACTAAAAACCTGTCACGCCCCGCTTCCCAAAATACGGAATACGGACACGCAACTAAGGCCTAGCGAATGATATAAACACATCATTCATAAGCTGTAACAGTTAACTCAACATCATGAAATATAATCACAACCACGTAGGCAAAGTATAATCACATAAATAATGAATAAACTTCAATAACCCGTGAAATAAATCCAGCAAAATAATATCCAACATCTGGAAGAGAATAAACTTCGAGTCAAAGCCCGGGATACAATGTATAAAATGACAATAATACTAGAAATAAAATAGCATGACGAGGTAATAAAAATGGCTAATATCTTGAATCTATTCCTTAGAAGATTTTCCCACCAAGTCCTTCAGTCAATTTTCTTCGTGTAACTGCTGCATCATCATCTAGAACTGGGGGGGGACAAGTGGGGGGGGGGGGAGGGAATACCCGTTAGAGCAAGTTACAGACAGCAAGTAGTAACAAGCAAAGAACAACAAAACATGATATACATCATGGAGCAATGAACTAGAATAACATCAAGGTCAATAACGAGGGTTGATAATAAGATCAAAAGTCTATAATTAATGATTCAATGATCAATGACAACAATCAATAATCAAAGTCGATAACCATAATCAAGATAAAAAATGCAAGTGTCAATCCTAAATCTAGCAATCCTTTATTATCTTATCTAATGCATGTAATTCTGCATCTCATACCACGGGTTCGGTGCATATAAATAGTGATTGTTTAGACTATAGTGGTGAACTCTACAGATCATATACTCGTCAACAATAATCAATAATCAATAATCTATAATCCATACATAATCAATAGAGAAACAAGGGCCCTTCACCGAGTACAGTCTCCGATGTTATCGACCACTAAGTCGACCATTATTACCCCGACTTGTTATTATTTTATTATTATAAACTAATATGAACATGCAATGGGTACAATTGATGAGAACAGAGGTGTCGAAGCGATGTCAAGAAAGTTTCAAGGCTATGCAATGCATAATATATTTAATTCCATTCATTAGATGCAAAATTTAACATATTTATATTTAATAATACGAAAACATAAATTCTGGACAACAGATATTATTATACCAAAATTGACTTTCCCGCTGCTACAAGAAAGAAAATCAGGTTCCGTCAGGGGTTCTATAAACTAGACTCTCTTCTGGTTCCAACACGTATTCATACGACATGTTTTAATTATAATAACTATATCAGCCAATCAATTCTTTACGAGTCTGTTGTTCAGACAGCAACTCAATATAAAATTATTACATGCATAATTCGACTAAGAACTTATTTAAAATGCTTGCAAAATTTATAATCTTGTTCCTGGAACTATTCATTAACAATCTTGCAATTCTTAGGTCCTGGTTCTTAAGTTAGCCTACTGATTTAATTAATTGAATATGACAACGTATTTTTCTAACAAAATTCTAGAGTTAAGACATTACAGTGGTTGAATTTGAATATCTTGCAATCCGTAACTCGGATTGCAAAAAAGTCAGATGGTATGGATTCTAGATATAAAGGGCTACAACTTTTATTTAATAAGTTCTAAGTTATTTTATTCGTAGCTAGGTCAAAAATCCGCTTCTTTACTGACCTAGTGTTCCGGTAGAAACCTAGGGTCATGTTCTCGTATATATAACTAGATTGGAAATTCATTAATTAATATTATAAAAATTAAAAAATGACCTAATCATGTCTAGCAACATTCTGGTTAATTTCAAGTCTTGAATCTACTGATAACACATTATTTTAATTAGTAAATCATGTTGATATGTTTCTAAACAGAAATCTGGAATTTAAAATCTAATAGTACTAAAAATAGAATAACTTGCACTCTACAAATCGGAATTCAAATCCGTAATAGGTTCTGGAAACTAGGTTCAGTGGGCTAAAATTTTCATTTACAAAGTTCTAGTTTATTTTAACAGCAACTGGGTCAAAAACTCACTACAAGATGGAATAAACAGCATGTCAGCAATAAAATGTACTCCTTCACAACAATCATGATACTCCATCCATATATTCTTATAACAAGAATCAGTCTAGCTTTTATACTCAATAATTAGGATGGATTTCTACAGTTATCATGACAAAAATCATATCACTACAATATTAAATTTAAGAAATCTAGTTATAACATCATATACAACCGAAATGCATTCAAGTCACTATCTCTTCTACATATACGTGATTCTAGTTTATGTTTGTGTGGTGTTGCATATGATGTCGGAAAACATGACTTAGAATTGAGTCAAAGATATGGCACGAAAAGAAAGCTATCACTTGGTTTCGCCGATGAATCCGTAATAACTTCTTTGAAAAGATAACAATCAACTGAGATACGATAAACAATATAAAGAGCCACTTGCGGAGATCAAAAATATTTCTTGAATGAAAACAATATGTCGGTTCAAGAAAACTTTCCTTTTTGACGATTTCGACGATTACGATGGAAGGAACAAGAGTAGCAACGATCACGGTAAACAAGAGTGATGTCGAGAGCGTCAGGATGCAGCTGTTGTTATTTCTACTGGGTGCAGTCGAGGTGTTGGCATCGGGGCACAGCAGTGGTAAGGGTGAGGTGATGATGGAGGAGGTCGCAGGGTAGCAATTGTGGTGTCGTGGAGTCGTGGCGCTGGAGGCAGGAAAGAGGAGCAGCAATGGGGGTGGCAGGCAGGTCGGCGACACTCGACAGTGGAGCTTCGATGGGCGACGGTCGCGCGGTGGTGGAAGCGAGGTGTAGGCGGTGGCTATTGGAGTGGCGGAGGAGGCAGCAAGCGTCGTCGGGAGATGCTCCAGTTGTGCAGTGATAGGAGGTAGGGGTTATGGGTTCTTGGGAAGAGTTTGGAGGGTTGAAGAAGAGGGGCTCGTGTCTTGGGGTTTGAGATGCAGTCGGGGACTCTAGCAAAAGAAGAAGAGGTTGTTAAGTGGGGAGCTTAAGATGAAATTGTTGGCAGATAGGGGGCATCGATTACGGGAAGGAGGAGAAGAAGTTAGGAAGGTGGAGAGGGTTTTAGTGGATGAAGGTGATGGAGAGTAAGTTAATTAGGGTTAGAGATAATTAGTATATATAGGGTTAAGTAATGGGTTTTGGGTTAACGGGTTAAGGTATGGGTTAAGAATGTGGGCTTTGGATTTGGGATTCAATAAAAAAAACAAATAAGAATATAATAGATTAATTAAATACTCAAACACAATAAAATAAAATAGAACATACTAGAATCTCAGGTTCTAACCAAAAAATAAAATAAAATTGGGTAATCAGAGAGAGCAGGTTGGTTCAAAAGAATAATAGGATTTTATTAGATAACAAGAATACAAGAGTTGAAAAAGAGGAACACAAATACAAGAGAAACAGGTACATCCGGAAATATGGGTTACAGATTTAGTGGAAATCTAATCAAGAACTGAACCATTTTTCTTAGTTTAATATCATTCTTCTTCCTCAAATCTCCATCTTCTTCTTCAATACAATTCCATTTATGTGATTGTTCTTCTGTGATTCCTTCCTTTTTCCTAACCCTAGACTGTTGTATCATTTGTGCTTTAGTTTTCTAACTCAAGAATGGCCGATGGAACTCAATTGCGATTAGTGGATGAATCCATCAATGGATTGAAGGAGACCTTGAGATGCCATGGTGAGCAGTTGCAGCAGCTCTCAGAATCGGTTACATATCAGAAGTCATTTCTATCAGAGCTTGTTCATAAGCTTACAGTACTCGACTGGAAGCTTGATCATCAATTCAACAGAGCCATATCACAACCTGCAACTTCAAGCGTTGTTGGGTCACCAAATCTCATTTCTCATGATACTCCTGTTAAGAAACCTAGATTGAATTTTTCTAGATTCAAGGGTAATAATCCCCTATGGGTAGGTTGTTGAAAGCCAACCAGTTCACATATCACAAAAGACCGAATGATCAAAAATTAACTATAGCCTCATTTCACATTGATGGGACAGCTTTGACATGGTTTCAATGTAAATTTGACAATGGGAAGTTATTGAATTGGGAAGGGGTTGTTAAAGAGTTAGATGTCAGATTTGGCCCTTCAGTATATATTGATCATGCTGGTATGTTGCTTAAGTTGTCTCAGACATCTCCATTGGCAGAGTATCAATATCAGTTTGACACATTTGGGGATGTGTTTTTTTGCAGTAACTTCACTGTAGGAAGTGAAATTCTGAGGAGGAGGCATTGTTCACGCTGTTTGGTTGGCGTGAACTGCTCGGATTTACATTGTTCGCAATTTTTATATTCATTTATTTCTATCATTCTCTCCACTTCTGAGGGCCCCACAAAAAATGTCCCCACGTTCAGACTGACGCCACACTCTCTCTTCCACTCTTCCTTCTATTCATGAGTATTTCCAAAATCATATTTATACCAACAAGCTATCCATATACTGGCTGATGTGGGACTATGGTCCCAGCACTTTAAGCTTCAGTTTTTTTTGTTTCGGTTTTTTATTTTTTGTTAGCTTTAGTTTTCCTTTTTTGGCTTTGGTTTTTGTGTTATTTTATTTTAAGTTTCGGCAGGACTGGCCCAACACTTATTAAGGCCTAAAGCGAACTCCGAAATGAGGCCTTTTAAAAGCTTATAATAATATTTTGTTAAAATTAATATATTTTTGTTTAAATGTTATCTTTCGGGATTTTTGAGATGCACCATTTATTATATTATTGTAATCAATTTTGGGCTTTTTTGTATGTGAGGAGACCTATTTTGAGTTTTTTGGTATGTGAGGAGACCTTTATTCTTTAGATATATATATTTTTTTTGGGAGGCCTAAAGCCCTAGTTTTGGTTGCTTTACCCTTGAGCCGGCCCTGAGTTTCGGTTTTTTCTAGTTCATTTTTTGTTTAATTTAATTAAGATCAATTTAGTTTAATTAGTTTAAACCGTAATTAATTGATATTAATTTCAAATCAAACCAAAAGTTAAAAATAATTCTAAATTATTTTCGTTACAGTATTCTTACAAACCAAACAAACCTAATCTTTCATGGAAAACAATTCCTACTACAACCAACAAACCCCTTTTTTAGAACTCATTTTACAGAATTATTTTCTCTATAGTAATCTTACAATCATAGAAATCTTTTACAACCAACCAAACACCCCCTTGGTGAATAAAACTAAGGGACCCACTAGTCCTAGTATGTTGCTTTTGCAGGTATGTTGCTGGTATGTTGCTTTTGCAGGGTGAATTCGAGTGGGACCCACTACTCCTAGTGAAAAACAACGTGGTTGGTCATTTATACATACTAGGTTTGCCTGTTGACACGTGCCTACGACACGTCTTCGGAATGGTGCGCAAGGACATAATCATATATGTTTTATAGAGCTTACTTTAATCCCATAACCATTATGAGCATGTCTAAATACAATGGTTACCCAAGTGCAAGTGTGAAGTGTAGCTTCTTGATTTTGATGACTACAACACGATACACATACGTTCTATTGAACATGTCTCTTGTAGTGTGTATCCAAAGCATTCAAGGTTCAAGATCAAGCTACAATAAAACTGCCACTCCAAGCTTCAAAACATCTTCAAAGTGATCAGCTCAAGATCAAAAAGTGTCTATGTAAATTGATGTACAAAATTGTAATCTTTGATTTGTTTTGCTTAGAAATCTTGTAAAAGCCTTGATGCAACACACACACGCACATCCCCTAGGGACTGGACGTAGGTCGGGAGGACCGAACCAGGATATATCGTTGTTTTTGCATTGCTGATTCTCTGTGATTTGATCTTTCTAACGTGTAAATTGAATTTTGCTGCATTTTATTTCTGTCTGTGTCTGATCAGTCGACTGGTAGCCCTATTAAGTCGACTTACAGACTCGTTGTTCTTCAAATTGATCAAGTCTCTTATTTCTGTCGAGTGAGTCGACTGGTGTCTTTATCCCAGTCGACTTAACAGGTGTTTCAAGTGGAATAATTTTTAATAGTTTTTAATAACACTATTCACCCCCCCCCTCTAGTGTTATCTGCCTTGCATACAGGATCCAACACTTGGTATCAGAGCTTAGTTAATCGCAATGGCATATACTTCTTTTTCAAATGCAAATCAATACCACAAAGGTCAATCTACACAAAGGCCGCCTCTCTTTGATGGAACAAACTACAACTACTGGAAATATAGAACGAAGATTTACTTACTATCCATCAACTCTAAGATTTGGAACATGACCGAGACGGAGTTTACGTTGCCTACTCTTCCTTATGCTCAATAGAATGACGATATGAAGAGTAATACAATGAATAATGCAAAGGCAATGAATGCTCTCTTTTGTGCACTTACCAAAAAAGAATTCAACTGTGTGTCAACCGCAACAACGACATACCAAATATAGCATACTCTTGAGGTAACACATGAAGGAACAAATACGGTCAAGGAATCTAAAATTTATGTTCTTATTCACAGGTTCGAGATGTTTCGGATGAAGAAGAATGAAAGCGTATCGGAGATGATAACAGGATTCACCGACATCACAAACTCTTTTGTGGCTCTTGGCAAAACATATACGCAAGCAGAGATGGTGAGAAAGGTTCTTCGTGCTCTTACCCCCGAATGGGAAAAGAAGGCTACTGCAATTGAAGAAGCCAATGATTTAACACAACTTTCGCTTGAAAATATTATTGGAAATCTAATGGCTTATAAAGTACAATTGGAGGAGCGTAAGAAGAACTTAGAACCACAACAAGCCCAAAATAAAACTCTTGCTTTCAAGGCTATTTCTAAATCAGAAGATGGTGAAGATGATGAAGAAGAAATAGCTATGTTCACAAGAAAATTCAAAAAATTCCTTCGCAAATGTAAATTTAATTCAAAATTAAAGGATACTAATAAACCTCCTACTTGTTTCAAATGCAATAAGATAGGTCACATGAAGAAGGACTGTCCATTGGAGAATGCTAAATCTACAGGCAAAGTTTCAAACTTCAAGAAGGACAAATTTACCAAGAACCAGTACATGAAGAACAAGAAAGCCTACCAAGCAACGTGGGATGAAAGTGATTCATCTTCGGAAGAAGAAAATGAGGAATCTAATGAAGTTGCAAACGTGTGCTTCATGGCAAATCAAAGCGATGTAAGTGGTAGTATAGATTCTAGTGATTTGTTAGCAGTTTTTAATGAAAATTTTCAAGAATTAAAAAAGGAGAAAATAAAAGGTAAGAATCTAGAGAAAGTTAATCAAACTCTTTCTCAAGAAAATCTTGATTTACAAGTTGAAGTCAAGTCTTTAATTTCTCGTATTTCCAACTTGAATCTCTAAAAAGGAATTATGAAGAGACATCTAAGAATGTATTTAAGTTCAATAAGGAAAAAGAGAATTGAAATGAAGTTCTTCAAAATCAAGTTCAGTCTAATAAAATATTTGGACTTGATTTTCAAAAAATTCTTGAAAAAGGTCATTCTTCTAATAACACTAGTAATAACAAGCTTTATTCTGCTTCTAGTGTAAAGAATAAGTTGTATGATTTCTTTGAAAAGCCAAAAAATCTTTTTAATCATGAAAATGGAAAGTTTTTCGTTAAGACCAGTCGACTGGCCCCTCAAATAAGTTACCTATCCATAATGATGCAGTCTTATTTGAAAAGATAATAGCCTCATATAAGTCGACTAGTTTTGCCTCCTAGTCGACTGAAGTCACAAAACAGTCGACTGATGGGTAAAAATAAGTCGACTGGACAGTGTAAAAATATTTGCGTTCCAGTTAACCTGTGTCTAAATGAAAGGATTTCTTATATAAATTCCTTTATAAATAATGTGTGTAATTCTGTTAATTTTAAACCTGCATATGGGGGTAAATCAAACTCACTTTGGGTTTGATTTTCCAAGCACTAATCTTTCACGGACCAATGAAAAGGGTACCATATTTACAAATAATATTTTGTAGGTACTTAAAAGGGAATGATGGATACTTGACAGTAGATGTTCTAAACACTTGACTGGCCATGCAAACTTGCTCTCTTCCATTCAAGATATAGATGGAGGAACTGTTACTTTTGGTGACAATAACAAAGGAAAAGTCATCGGAATAGGCATGATTGGTAAGAATACTACTCCTATTATTGAAGATGTACTCTTAGTTAGTGGATTAAAGCATAACTTGTTAAGCATTAGTCAATTATGTGATAAGGGTTATAAGATAATGTGTGAAAAATATGCATACTTGATTTATGATTCTTCTTTGCAAAATGTGATTTTTCAATGTATTAGAAAAATAACATATATGAACTTTGTTTTAAAAAAAATGAGTTTTCGGATGATTTTTGCTTAGTTGCCTCGTACAATGATTCTTGGCTTTGGCATAAAAGATTTGGATATGTAAACATGAAAAATATCGCTAAAATTTCTAAGAATAACCTAGTTAAAGGACTGCCAAAATTATCTTTTAAGAAAGATTAAATGTGTGATGCCTGTCAACTAGGGAAACAAGTAAAATCCACTTTTAAAACAAAGGAAATGATTTCTACTAGTAGATCTCTCGAATTGATCCATATAGATTTACCTGCTAGAGTCACTTCTTTAAATAAAAGTAGATATGTATTTGTTTTAGTCAATGATTATTCAAGGTTTACATGGGTATTTTTCTTAAGACATAAAAATGAAGCTTTTGAAGAATTTGCAAATTTCTGCAAATGTATTCAAAATCAAAAATCTCTAACCAGTCATTATTAGAAGTGATCATGGTGGAGAATTTGAGAATGACACATTTTTAGAATATTGCAACAAGAATAGTATAACATATACTTTTGCATTTCCTCGAGCTTCACCACAAAATGGAGTGGTTGACAGAAAGAATACGACTTTGTAAGAATGTGCACGTACCATGCTTGTTGAAAGTAATTTGCCTAAATACTTATGGGCTGAAGCTGTTTCTATAGTATGTTATGTCTTAAATAGAATACTAATTAGGCCAAAGTTAAAGAAGACTTGTTTTGAATTTTTTTTAAACGTGTTCCTAAAGTCTCTTACTTAGAGTATTTGGTTGTAAGTGTTTCATATTAAACACAAAAGATAACTTAGATAAATTTGATGCTAGATCTAATGAAGGTATCTTTATTGGATATTCAAATAGGAGTAAAGCCTATAGAATTTTCAATAAATCGTCATTGACTATTGAAGAATCTATGCATGTCTCATTTGATGAATCTTTACCTTCATCTAGTGTTATTCAAGATGATGAAATTGTATCTTCACCACTAGATAAAATTGTTAAATCATTGAGCAAATTACTCTAGATAAGTCGACTGATGGGTTTCATAAGTCGACTGGTGTGTTGAATCAGTCGGCTGATAGGTTCATTAAGACAACTGATCCTGTAGAGATGACTCCATCTTTACCAAAGTCATTTTTTGAAGTTCGAGATCATCCTCATGACTTAGTTTTTGGTGATATCTCACATGGTATTCAAACACGATCACATTTTAATATGATCTCTCATGCTGCCTTCTTATCGGATTTTGAACCCCAAAATATTCAAGAAGCATGTGAGAATGAATTTTGGTTTAATGCTATGCAAGATGAACTTAATCAATTTGTGAGGAATGATGTATGGGATTTAGTTCCATAACCCCCTGATCATACTATTATTGGTACCAAATGGGTATTTAAAAATAAGTTAGATGAGTCAAGTTGTCAGGAACAAGGCTAGACTAGTTACCCAAGGATATAATCAACACGAATGTATTGATTTTGATGAAACATATGCTCCTGTTGCTAGACTGGAATCAATTAGAATTTTGTTATCTTTTGCATGTTTTATGAATTTCACACTTTTCCAAATGAATGTTAAAAGTGCCTTTTTAAACGGTTTCATTAAAGAGGATGTTTATGTTAAGCAACCACCAGGTTTCGAACAAGAACAATTCCCTAGCCATGTTTTTAAAATTTAAAAAGGCTTTATATGGTCTTAAACAAGCACCTCGTGCTTGGTATGATCATCTAGAAAGCTTTCTTTTAGAAACAGGTTTTGAAATTGGTAAAGTACACTACATTGTTTATTAGGAAAATAAATTCATACATATTAATCATACAAATTTATATAGATGACATAATTTTTGGATCAACTAACAGTAATCTATGTCAAGAGTTTGCTACTACCATGCAAAATGAGTTTGAGATGAGTCACATGGGTGAACTCAATTACTTCCTTGGACTTCAAATAAAGTAATTTTAAAATGGCATATTTATTAATCAAGAAAAATATGCTAAGGAGTTACTCAAACGATTTGGCATGGATGACACTAGTAGTAAGACCACGCCTATGGCTATTACTACTGCACTTGACAAAGATGAATTAGGTAAGAGTGTAGATTAAAAGCTCTATCGAGGTATGATTGGCGCACTCTTATATATCACTACTAATAGACCAGATATTATGTTTAGCGTATGTTTGTGTGCTAGATATCAATCTGATCCAAAAGAATCTCACATAAAAGTAGTGAAACGAATTTTAAGATATATTAAAGGCACATCTGAATATGGTTTATTTTATCATCGCACCAATAATTTTCAGCTACAATTTAATAGTGATGCTGATTTTACTGGAAGTAAAACTGACCGCAAAAGTACTAGTGGAACCTTTCACTTTTTGGGACATTCCCTAGTATCTTTGTAACGCCCCGAATTCCAAAATACACTGAATTCGAGATTCCACAGGATCTTTACACTTCATTTAGTACAATTTTACAAGGAAATTAAAACTTTTCACTTTACATCAGAGTTTACAAGAAAAACTTTACACTTTACATTGTACAGCGGAAGCAAATTTACAACATCTATATAAAGGTACAACAACATTGAATAATCTCTAAGCATCTGTTCCTCTTTCATCTTTATCATGTAATTTACCCTGCATACAGAACTGTGGGTATGTCAGTTTATTCAACCGACGAACATTATACACGGCCATCCTCTCTATGCCGGAAACAGTATAACTGATTTTCCATGTTTAACAAATACAAACTTGTCACATATCAAACTAAAGGGAATAACCTATTGATATCGTGTTGTGATTGTGCACTTAGTCCTTGATGCAATTATTTATATTATATGACACTAATGCACACTTGTTCGGATTCTATGCATCCCATACTACATAGGTCCGAGGGCAAGCCCTTAATCGTTCTTCATCTTGTAGGGTTCAATCCCTCGTCATGTCTTAATCTACTACTGTAACTATGGTATGTATCCTAAATGTTTTCTGACATATGAACTCATGTCTAGGCGCCCTGGAGGGAATCCCAACGCACTGACACATGACTCATCATGCAGGCATCCTGTGGTAATTCAGCTCCTACCATAGACATGACACCACCCGCAGTCGTCCAACACCCCACGAGCGTCGCCACCGGGACGGTACTCTGGAGCAGTATCCACGCCCTATCATGACTCATCATGGGACATCCTGGGATACTCTCTCGCCGCCAATCCAATGGCCCTCATACTCAATATTTTTCTCTTACTTTCATCACATCTTCACTATGTAACTAATCCTTAGTTTAATGAAATCATGAACAAAATTAATCTTTTAGAGTTAGCCCTCTCACTACTACCGGTCTTATTTCTTCCATTTCACAATGACCCAACCTGGTCTTTTCAATTTCAATAAACATAATTATTCATCACTTTCACTTGCCGGTGTGAGTTTTGGCTACACTCTAATTTTCAATTTCAACTCATAAATTCACATGTTTGAGTTGTCATACTCAAAAAATATTTCTCTTTTCCAATCATGATTTCTAAATTATTCATGAGTCCATAACTATACATGGAATTCAATTATTCATCAAGTAATTCAAGAAATATCATCTTCACATTAAAATCACATCACTAGTTATATGATCAAAAATAAACATTCACACTTCATAATTTTCACACTATTCTCCAGTGAGAATAATTCACATCACATCACTTCATATAATTTCTTTCTTTGTTATATTGCTTTTCTAACACTTCCTTTCAAGTTCTTTTGCGAATTATAACCTCCACAAAATACAAGTGTAGGACCATAGTTCTATTTATACATTTATTCTCAAAACATACTCTATTTCATGTAAATAATTCCCAAATTATTTTTCATAAGTCTCACATATTCTTAGAATAATAATCATAATTTTTTCCTAATTTTTAATCACCAAAAATCACTTCAAAAAATATTTTTTTCACAACTTTTTAATACTGGACGAGACCAGTATTCGAACCCACAACCCCCGAGAAACAAGCCGCAAGCACAGACCACTAGGCCGAATGCGCCATGCGGTATAGAAGGGCGCTGAGAGCTATAAGAGCTCTTGGCTGTAGCTCATTTGATTTTTTAAATGTACAAAAAATGTGTTGTTCACAGGATTCGAATCATCGACCTGTACTGAACCCGCACACTGTAGCAATTAAGAGCATCCCGACCACTTGAGCTATAAGCTCAGGTTGTCATAGTGCAACTTGAATTCCAATTAAATCAATTCTCTCCGTTTAGTAAAACATTTCGATGTTCAAGAAGCTCTCATTTGATTTTACTCTTACTAAACTTACTGTAAATTTCCAGATTGACTATTCTCATTATAATTTACACTCCAGTATATTAAAAATATTTTTTTCAATAATTAACACATATCTGTCATACAATTAATTCGAATTACAAGCTACTACTAATATGTTTCTTTTTCGACATTTCTTATCAAATTTTAATTTCAATAATCCCTACATCAATTCTCTGTTTTTAATCATTCCACAAACCCACAAATCATATTTTAAATCATTCATTGCAACATTATCACAAAAGTACGTTCAAGCGCATGAAACAACATTTTTGCCTACTAACATTTGCATATTGTTTTTGATGCTAACAATAAATTTTTCTTTAGGCAATCCATGGCTATAATTTATTTACACACAACTTAAGTTTAATGATGGAATCACATACAAGTTATATATCAACATTCCAATCAACCAATAGGCCAATTTTCCAATTAAAATGTACTCTTGTTAATCTTTTTCATGCATCATCATTTCATTTTAATTCTAGCATGCTTTCTAATTAGAAATATGAAAAATTACCCACCTTGATTGGAGAGAAGTACAATTAGCAACACCTCCTAAACAAATGTCCTTGCCAAGAGAGCGATCCTCCTCCTCCTCGTCGATGCGCACACTAGCCTCCAAATGTCTAACCCGAGCACTCTCTTTGATGCCGGCCTCCCTCTTGTTGATGCAAGCACAAACACTCCACATAACTCCCAATCTTTTAACTCACTTACTAAACTACTAATAATGTATTCTATACTATAGGACTTGGAGAATTAATTAGCACAAAAATAACTAGGCTGGGGGGGGAGGGGGGGTATTTATACTAAAAATTTGGGTAAATGGAAGGCTAGGATTAAACTAGGAGTTAGAAACAAAAGGCTAGGATTCAAGGAGGAGTTACAATAACCAACCATGATCAAGCAACCACTACCCATGACTCCACTTGAAAATTTCCTTTCCCTCCAAAGATCAAAACCGGCCACACATATGCATGTGCACGTGTACGTGCAATGCACGTGCATGCAACTTGTCCCCATTTAACAAAAAATTGTACATTATATTTTTCATAAAAATAATCTTTAAAATGTGTTCTACATTACAAGTTGCATTTAAAATAAAAATACTCATGGGCTTTAGTTTATGGGCCAAAATAATAATTATAAAAAGATAATAAATAAATTAAATTTGGGCTTTTAAGAAAAGGAAAGTTTATGTTTATTTGAAAAAGGCCTTTACTTAAAAATAATTAAAAAGCACATATTTTTATACATACACTCATCATGAAGAAAATAAATCATAAAATTTAATATTACCAATAAAAATATTGTACGTGCACACTACGTGCAAAATAAATAATTTTCATTAAATGAAAATCGGGGCCCTACAATCTTAGTGTAGTAAAAAGCATAATTCTGTATCTCTATCTATTACAGAACCTGAATATATTGCTGCAAGTTTGGCTTGTGCTCAAATCTTATGGATGAAGCAAACCCTTTTAGATTATGGTATTTCTTTTTTAAAACCTTCTATAATGTGTGAAAATACTAGTGTCATTAATCTTTCTAAAAATCAGGTTCAACACTCACGTACGGAACATATTGATATTCGACATCATTTTCTACGTGATCATGTTTTAAAAGGAGATATTTTATTGGAGTTTATTTCCACTAATAAACAAATAGCGGATATATTTACCAATCCATTGAAAGAAGACATTTTTATAAAGTTAATAAGAAAACTAGGAATCTGTTCATATCATGATATTTCTGAAAAATATACCTAGCTTATGTATTTGTTTCGTTCTTAAAATTATTGAATGAACATTCGACTGTATTGGTTTTACAGTCGACTGACGATGCTTTATAACTTATACATTTTTTTTAAACTTTGTTTATTTTTGAATTTTTTTGTTCTCGTCTCAGTCGACTTCCCTCTTGGCCAGTCGACTGTCGCGACTATATACAGATATTTTTGTGCTCCCTGAATCATCACTTGTTTGGGGTTTCTTTTGATCTTCTTAGACCCGACCCGCTCTACTCTTACAATCCATTTAATCTCCACCATCATTCACTCTTATCTTTTAATCCCCACCATTAATTTTTTAACTTATCTAGTAAAAAAGACCTAGTTCCAATTCACTTCCCCCTTTTTACTCTTCTTCTTCCTGACCAGACGGCTGCTGAGATTTTTTTTTGGAGCTCGCTGATCAGATCGATGATTGGAGATTCGCAGATTAGCGCTTGCTTCTTTGCTCAAAGTTTCTTCGATTCGGTCTTGTTGTCTCTCTTTTTTGTTGGGTAAACTTTTTCCTCTTATCTTTTAGGTGTTTTAGGTTGTTCTACTATCTTTATGTCGAAATCCAAAAGATCTAGGTCTTCTGCTCCTGTTGAAGATGAACAAACCCATCCTAATTACCTTCAATATTTGAGGAATCCAAACCTTGTTGAAAAATATTTTGCCATTTGCCAATTGGTTATTTTTCTCGGTAGATTTATTAACTTTCCCGATTTAGAGAAATATCCAATTGTTCCATTATTTCAACAGTGTGGATTGTTTGATCTTTTATCTATCATAAATCAACCTCATTACTACCCGCAACTTATTTATTTGTTTTAAGCTAATAAGAAAGTTGCTAGTAATGAAGATGGTACTGAGATAAAACTCACTACCTCTGTTAAAAATATGTCTATGAAATTGAGTGTTAGGAAATTGGGACAGCAACTGAATCACTACAACATATATGGCTTTCTACAGCGGATTTATTATAGCATTTAAGTGTTAATGCTGTTGAAAGTGATCAATAATAGCATTTGTAAATAAAATGCTATCTTTTAGTAATTTTAAAATTTACTGTTAGTTACGACAGCATTTTTAAAATGCTATACTTTTTACAGCGTTTTAAAAATGCTATAATATCTAAAAATAAATTGAATAGATAGAGGTAAAATGAAAAATTCCAAGTAATCTAATTTCATCTCAAACCAAATCCCCCCGATCCAAACAATACCCTTCCGCCTTCCTCCACTCCTCCACAAACCCTAGTACAAATCCCCTCAACCACAACGTCCCTACCTCCGCACCGTAGACCCCCTTGTGCGCCGCTCACCACTGGGCCACTGTCGTCCCCCCTGCGCCCGTCGTAGTCTGAATCCCCAATCACGTCGTCCCCCACCCCTGCACCGTTGACCCCCTTGCGCTGCTGCTCACACTGCTCCGCCATCGACCTTCTGTGCCCAACGATTTCTCCCCTTCGCCCGTCTTCTTGGTTGGTACTCTTCTAATCTCCTAATTCCTCCTAATGAATACACTGTTTGGATCTGTTAGCTAGGGAGGGAGTGATTAGTTATGGAGTGTGATTGATTCACTATTTGCACGTGAATTTGAATGATTACTATCTGTGATTATATTGAATTGTGTGATTTCTTAGTGAATGTGATAAGATTTTGATGTTCGCGTTGAGTACATTTTGGTTAATTAGGACTAGATTTGTTGCAACTGATGATGAGCTTGAGTGATTGTTTTGGAACACAGTTCAAAAGTAACCTTAATGGTCTTTTAATTAAGTGTTTGGCAGCACATAGTTGAGTTGAATTAGGTCTGACTGAGTTTAGATAACTCTGCGTATCTCAATTTTGGGGGTGGGGTATTTGTAGTTATTTTATCTGAACTCCAAAAAGGGTTCTATTATGCGAAGTTATGATAATGGAAAGTTTTGTCAGATAACTCCACAGAACTCTAGTTATCATAACTTAACACAATTCCTAAATGCACTATGATAATATCGATCGGTTTAGCAGTATGCCGTATTATTCTGAATAATTGTAGTTCAAAAAGGGTTCCAAATTGTGCCATGTTATGATTTTGAAGTTATGTGAGATAACTCCACAAACAACTGAAGTTATCATAACTTGACTCAGTTCCTAAATGCACTATGAAACTATCAGTTCTTACAGTTGTCTACTCATGTCATGTCTTATTATTCTTTTATACATTTCTTTTTGTTAATTCTATGTTGTAGGTCAAACAAACAAAACAAGGAGGTTAAGAGAAATGGTGGTGGAAATGCAAAATTGTGCTCTCTTTCTCCAGAACTACAAGAGTTTGTTGGTGAAGCTGAGTTAGTGAAGCCTGAAGTAATGCTTTACTAGTGTTTGAGAATAATTTATGGTTTCTTGATTTTAAGGGGAGAAATTGAGGGGCCATGTCGTTTATGTTATTATTTATTTCTTTTGTTTTCAGATATATTCGCGAGCACAATTTGCAAGACCCTAGCAATAAGAAAAAAGTATTATGTGATGAAAAATTGCAAGTATTTTCTACATCACAGAGATTGACATGTTTCAGATGAACAAAAATTTGTCAAAGCATATTTGGGCATTGGATTCGGATGAAGGCATACCCATTGAATTTTCTCTGTTTTCTTCTTACTTTAATTGTCTGATTTGTTTTTAATGTGACATTGTTGTTGCAAATTTGCAGCTGAACTCATTATTTGAAATTCTCATCCCCCACCTCATCATTCTTTCTACCTTTTGTGGATATGTTATATATATTTTCTCTATGCGTATTTTCGACATTTAAATATTTGTTTTTTATGATTTAGTGATTCCAGTCAGGTCAGTACGAAGGGAAAGGAAGCAGAGAAAAGATAGAATTGGTATGAGAAAGCTTATCCTCTTGTTAGTATCATATCACAATTTAGCTTTAATTGATTTCTTATTTTTGGCAGCCACAGATGAATATCCTCCGAAACGGAGGGGAATTAAGGTTTTCTTGCACCCTGACAACTTTCTGAGGCTATGATAAAGTTTATTGGTACTGGTGAAAAAGAATTACCAATATCTGATGTCATAAGGAGGATATGGGATTACATTAAACAAAACAATCTGCAGGTATCCAAATATTTTATTTACAAATTTCTTCAACAGTACTGCTTGAATTGAATTTACTTGTGGAACATTGGAAAATAACAAGTTTTCTAATCACCAAGAAGTACAAATTGCTTTTTATCCTTATCCATAAACAAGTTCATAAATGACATTTTCCCAGCAATACTTTTGAACTTGTCAGCATAATCTAATTATAAACATACATGATGAGAATGCCTCTTTATCGACCTCAACACGTACATGGTGTAGGTGTAGTATGTAGATCTTTCATTCTATTTGATTTCTGTTACACTGTTAGAATTGCAAATACAAAATGTGTAATCGGTTTATTGATTAAATTTCTGACATTGTAAGTTTTAAGTTCAGAATCTCTAATAGTTTTATTCTATTACTATTTATATTAGGCGGTTCTTATTTTTGTTAGAAATCACATGTAGAAATGGATTCTGAACTACTGAATTCTTGGTCAAGTTTCCTTTTTGACAGCAAGAGTGCATGTCCCTAAGACGAACTTGAGAGATAGGCTGCCAATGGTTCACCCATTGATTAATGACAGCTAAATAGCGATTGAGTGATTATTTTATCCTGCTACATCTCAGGAGCATGATACTTGTTTGCAAAACACAACCATCCAGAAATCACAAAATACATAGCAAAGAAAAATACGTAACTGATGTAAACTTCATATTTAAAACATACTTCATACTAAGATGTAAACTTCATATTTAAAACATACTTCATACTTCATACTAAGATATTTAAAACCATCCAGCTCTATATTGTAGTATGCAGAAATATACTTCATACTCTTTCTGATTAAAAAGGATATGATGTGTTAGATAGAAAAGATGGCCCTCAACAAAGCTAGTTAAAAGCGATTCATGTGAAAATATCCCAAAGATTTCAGATAAAGGCTATCAAATATATGAATGTGTATATATTAGGATACATACATATTTGTTATCTTCACGTTTATTGAAGTGTAAATAAAACTAAAATTCTAGAACCAAGTTGGTAAAGAATGAGTATTTGAGAGCACTTACAAGTGAAGATGGCTATTCATGGGGTAGGAATGCCAGTCCAAGAACTTTAATATGTGTATCCTAATAAATCAAGGTTAGATAACAGCTTCCATTTGCCCATAGGAACAACAGCCAGAGCTAAAATCTACATCATCATCATCATCATCATCATCATTATCACCAGCATCATTTCATCTCACAAAAAATATTATTTACTTAATTATATAAAGTGATCAAATGTAAGAGATCTGATAAAACATTCTCACATTTATCTCATAAATAGAGCTGAATGCTTAATAGAGCTGAATGGAGAAAAAGAATTCATATTTGAGTTTTAAATATACTGTCTTATGTGGTTCTTTCTTGACTTTCATCCTGCTTGATTGTATAGATGATATATATAATTGTAAACATTGTCTTGTCTTGTCATATTCTTGGCTTGCCTATTATTGCAAAATTTTCATTATAAATCAAAAATCTTGTTTGTATTTATGTGGCATTTTACTTGGCATCTATTTTCATTTCACAATTTTCTTCCCTTAACTGCAGTTGAATCCTCAATCTGTGTCACCTCAATTCGGATTAGCACTTAATGTTCAATCCTCGGCACTTAGTTCTGTCAGTAATGCACAGCTTCAATTCCCCATCCATCAATTATCCTCTCAAAATCTGCAGATCTCAGCTGGAGCGAAAGATTTGGGTAAGTTCTATTTTTTTTCCATCTCTGCTGTTTGAAAGTTATCCAGTATTGAATTATTTGCTTACATATTTTACTTTATACAGATACATGCCACTCCAAAGGAGAGGAGCCGCAACAGCAGCAAAGTTTTTTTGGTGATATGAATGCGGAATCTTTTATGAATTCTGGTTTCACTAAGATCATTAGTGATGATAACTTAAGCTCTCCACTCCTGGTAATTTGTCTTCACGTTAACCATTTTGCATTTTCGTTTTTCATTTCTTTTCCGACTTTGCTTATCCATTTTCAATTTGTTTCTTTAGACAAAACTGATAGTTTATGAGATAAATGTGAGAGTGTTTTATCAGATCTCTTAAATTTGATCACTTTATATAATTAAGTAAATAATATTTTTTGTGAGATGAAATGATGCTGGTGATAATGATGATGATGATGATGATGTAGATTTTAGCTCTGGCTGTTGTTCCTATGGGCAAATGGAAGCTGTTATCTAACCTTGATTTATTAGGATACACATATTAAAGTTCTTGGACTGGCATTCCTACCCCATGAATAGCCATCTTCACTTGTAAGTGCTCTCAAATACTCATTCTTTACCAACTTGGTTCTAGAATTTTAGTTTTATTTACACTTCAATAAACGTGAAGATAACAAATGTGTATGTATCCTAATATATACACATTCATATATTTGATAGCCTTTATCCATAATCTTTGGGATATTTTCACATGAATCGCTTTTAACTAGCTTTGTTGAGGGCCATTTTTTATAGAACATGATACACACTGGGAGGGGAGGGATTTTAATTTTGATGTTACACACACTGATTTACAGATGCTGGTTGTAAGATCTGATATTTAACTCAGTAAGATATAATTCAGATACTATCATTGCAAATGCTAAATTTCGGTTCTCATTATGGTTGAATGCAGTTCCTGATACTAAGATGAAGGCTAAGATGATTGATGCACTAGAAAATGAATTAGCTCTGGATCTGATGGTGGGAAACACTGGATCTGATGGTGGGAAACACTGCTTCTCAGCCAATTTTAGTGAGTAGCCATTTAGATTGGTTGTTTACAGTCTAGAAGAAGAGCAATCAAAGTCTGGGAAAGAAGGATAAGACGGAAGAAGAACTTTCTAAGGAGCTGGGTTCTTGTTTTTGTAATAAACTTTTAACTGATTTAAACTCGGGTTGTAAGATTGTCTGCTTTTTGAACTGCTGTCTGAAACTTCTTGTACGGGTTAGTAGCCTATTATATTTTTGATTGAGATCATCCTGAAGGGTTTGGTGGTTGTAAGATCTGATAATCGGTGTAAGTAAAGGTGTACGACAAATTTTGTATATTGGATGAACTTTTGTATCAGTTTATTGTGAAGATATTTCTATGTTGGTATGTTTTTATATATTTGTACACAAATTTGCAAAACTTTTATAGTTATAATGGTGTATTGACATTTTCGATAAATCGGTTTTTATTTGTATTCGTAGATTTTTTTTGTATACAGTTAAATATGCTATAAATTTTATAGCATTTGCCGAACGCTATAGATTCTATAGCATTTTACAAAACGCTATAGAAACCATAGCGTTTTGTAAAACGCTATAGTTACTATAGCGTTTACGAAACGCTATAGAAACTATAGCGTTTCCGGAACGCTATATTTTCTATAGCGTTTCAAAACGCTATAGAAAATATAGCGTTCCGGAAACGCTATAGTTTCTATAGCGTTTGGTCAAAATGCTATAGATTTTTTATAGCGGGGCTTTTGATAGCGTTTGTAAAACGCTATCGTAGGTCTACTATAGCATTTTATGAATGCTATCAAATATCATATTTGTTGTAGTGAATATTTCTTTTGATGGGTTGGGTTTAGGAGAACTTGAACTTGATGATCACTCCATTTTGTCTAAAATATTTCTTCCACAATATTTGCTTCAAGGTCCTTTGTCATGCCTATGGAATACGGATACGTGACTAAGCCCAGCGAATGATTTTCATCATCCATAAGCTGTCAGGAATCTTTGCAACATTTCACAAGAATAATCATAGTCAGAAGCAAAATAATCAACCAAGCATGCACATTTGAATCAAAATACCAACAAGAATACTTGAAATAAAATATATTAATCTCAAATAATCCAGATCTGAACAAGTCAATTTTCTGGGTCACATTGCCCCAATACAAATAAATCCAAGTGTCAAAATATAATTATTCAAGCAAGCGACAAGAAATAATAATAGCAAAATCCAGCACTAATATTTCATATCACCAACACCATCTAGTACCTGTTCTCCAGAATCTGCAATTTAACAATTGCAGGGATAAGAAAAAGAAAACAAACTGTAACGCCCCGAATCCCATTTTTACTGAATTCGAGATGTTCTTCAGGATCTTTTCGCTTTCTTCACATACAATTTTACAAGGAATTTAAAATCTTTACTTTTACATCAGAGTTACAGCATGTTACATTTGAATTTACACAGCGGAAGCAAAATGTACAATATTTACATAAATGAACAACAATATAATGAACTCTTTGTGCATCCATTCCTTTTACATGTGATTATCCTGCATAAAACACTGTGGGTACGTCAGTTTATTCAACCGACGATAATTATACATGGCCATCCTCTCTATGCCAGAAACAGTATAATGAATCTCATTTCTTACAAATCACAAGACAGTTCAACATAAGCATGCAAATTAGGGAACTTTTAATGATGTCGTGTCGTGATTGTGCACTTAAATCCTTAATGCAATTTACTTAGTTGATTATGACACTAATGCATACTTGTTCGAATTCTATGCATCCCATACTACATAGGTTCGAGTGCAAGCCTCTTAAACGATCTTCATTTTAGTAGGGTTCAATCCCCCGCCATGACTTATTCTACTACTGTAATTCCAATGAGTATCCTAGATGAATCTATGAGTACAAGCATGTATCCTGGCCCCTGGAGTAGAATTTCGCGCCATGTCTTGACTCGTCAAGCATGCATTCTGCGATAATTCAGCCTCCTCCCTGAACACACTCCTCTTGCAGTCACCAAAACATCCCATAAGCGTGACTAGAGTCCGATCATTACTGAGTTGTGCCCGCGCCATGTCTTGACTCATCAAGCATGCATTCTGCGGCTCACACACCCGCACCGTACCCTAGCTCTCATACTCATGTTTTTCTCTCACCTTCATCACCTCCACACTATGTATTTAAGTTACATTAGAATCATGAATAAAAATCAAGCTCTAGAGTTAGCCTCTCCATCAACCGGACTTATCATTTCATTTCACTTGACCAACCTGGTCTATTTCTCAATATCATTTCATTTTACTGCCGGGGAGACTTAGCTACTCTTTCGATCAATTTCAAATTCACAATATCCAATGGAGCATCATCAGCTCATCATTCATTTTAGAGTCTCACAGACTTTCTCATCATGATTTCACATTTCATAATTCCATTTGATTCTCAATCCTCATCTATGATTCAATTTCACAATTTATGCAGTCATAAACAGAATCCATTGACTTTAATCATATAGTTCACAATTACCAACAGCAAAAATAACATGAATTCAAATATGTCAAAGTCCTTTCTGTACAGTCGACTTGGAAGAACACCAGTCGACTCATACAGTCATAAACAGGGTTATCAAAAGGCTCGGGATAGTCGACTGTGTATACTACCAGTCGCCTATCCCGCAACTTTCAAGTTCACAATATTAGTCACACGACAGTCGACTGTTCACACCTCAGTCGTCTGTCTCAGCAATTTCAACAGCATAATTCTATGTCCAGATCAGTCGACTTGCTACACGCAATCGGTCGACTGGACAGATCCGTTTTCAGTAGATTATTTACAGTTCTTACGTGCATTTCATCATGATGTCAATTAACAGTATACATAAGTTCATGTTCCACAGACAAGGTTTCTTAGCATTCAGTAACACTACAACATGGATCTTCAAATTACTAACATGCTCTTTCCGCTAGGGGAATACTTTAAACATGCATTCACATTTGCTCATAATTCCTTACAACAATAAAGATGTAAATCCCAAGTCATCAAACTGGGTCCACATGATGAAAATATCTCAATTTATGAAACTACCCAACAGTCACAGTCAGATTGAAGTACCAGTCGACTTAACACACTATCAGTCGACTGCTTCGACGATTCCAAATTATTAACTACCATTAGCGCTTTTTATTCATTTACCTTCCCTCCATCATATGTGTCATAGGGAAACCATGCAGATAGTATTCATACCATCATGTTCATTTATACACACGTTTATCATTACAATCATGCAAAAATAATGTCTCGTACCAGTCGACTGGCTCACATGGCAGCCGACTGTACCGACAGCCTCGTTTTCAATATTAATAGCGTGTTCAAGCAATTTCTACCGCATTCAAATCACTTTTATAACACAATATCAATCATAGCCATTGTAGCATTATTCCTACATTAGAAGTCCTGAGAAACACCCACCTTATGTGAAGAAAATAACGAAATCCCGCAAAGTCCTTCAAAGTAGAGAACACCTTCTTGCTCCTTTGCTCCACGCCGAGCTCCTCAACAATGCTGCTTGCCTCCACAGAAGAGCTCCCACACAACTCACAAATACTCTCTATTACAGTAATAATCTTAGTGTAAAAGAGATAGGAGATGAGAAGGGGTATTTATACTAGAAAATAGATAGAATAGATGGCTAGGATTAATAGGGGAGTTGGAGAATTAAAGGCTGAGATCTAATCGGGAGTTAAGAAACTACCCACACCTCAAGATGTAACCGCCCATGATCCTAGCCCATCACTCCACAAATCCGGCCAAGAGGAATGTCTTGTGCACGTGTACATGAAGTGCACGTGTACACACACAAAACCCCCATAAAATGCACATCTTACCCGGAAAATAAAGAGAGAAAAATGCTACATATACAAGTTGTGAAAAGGTTAAGTTTAGGGGTTTAAATACATTTGGGCCAAAATATGTATTTTTATATAAGAAAATAAACAAGTCACATTTGGGCTTTGAGAAGAATGTTTTATAGGAAATACTACACTCTATTTATCATGGAGAAAAGTAATAATCATAAGAAAAATAAATCCCCTTTCATATATATTAGAAAATAAATCGGGGTACTACATCACTCCCTCCTTAGAATAGTTCCGTCCCCGGAACTACAGTCAAGAGCGAGAACAGAAGAAATACAACACACCCAACCAGAACAAAAGACATAAGATACAAGATACCAGATACAATCAATACAAATACAATCAAGCAAAAAGCTCAGGATAGTCCTTCAACATCTTGTCCTCGGATTCCCAAGTAGCCTCTTCAACCAAGTGGTTTCTCCAGACTATCTTGACCATCGGTATCGTCTTATTCCTCAAGACTTTCTCCCTACAGTCAACGATCTCAACAGGAGTCTCGATGTAATTCAGGTCTAACTGCAAACCTTCCAGTACTTCTGGCAAATGATGACTCGGGTCTGGAATATAACCTCTCAACATAGACACATGGAAGACATTGTGCACCTGAGACAACTCTTCCGGTAATTCAAGCCGGTAAGCAGTTTTCCCGATCCTTTTCAATATCTTATATGGGCCTATAAATCTCGGGGCTAACTTCCCGCCTTTGCCAAAACGAACCACACCTTTGCTGGGTGATACCTTCAGAAAGACAAAGTCACCAACCTCAAACTCAAGGTCCCTCCTCCGGTTGTCTGCATAGCTTTTCTGCCTGCTCTGAGCTTCCACCAACCTTTTCCTGATCAGATCAATCTTCTCAGAAGTCAGCTGTACAAGCTCAGGACCAAACAACTGACGCTCCCCAACCTCATACCAACACACAGGAGTCCTGCACTTCCTGCCATACAAAGCTTCATACGGCGCCATCCCAATGCTAGTTTGAAAACTGTTGTTGTAGGCAAACTCCACCAAAGGTAAATGCCTTTCCCAACTGCCTCCGAAGTCTAGTATACAACACCGAAGCATATCCTCAAGAATACGGTTGACTCTCTCGGTCTGCCCATCGGTCTGTGGATGAAAAGCAGTGCTGAAATCTGTCTTGGTACCCAAAGCTGCCTGAAGACTCCTCCAGAAATGCGAGGTAAACCGCGCATCTCGATCAGACACAATGGTCGAAGGAACGCCATGAAGTCGGACAATCTCACCAACATACATCTCAGCCAACCTGTCCATCGAAGCTGTGAGTTTCATCGCCAAAAAGTGAGCGGACTTGGTAAGTCGATCGACTATAACCCAAATAGCATCATTGCCTTTAGAACTCTTAGGCAAACCCGTGATGAAATCCATACTGATATTATCCCATTTCCATTCCGGAATAGGTAATGGCTGTAATAGACCTCCGGGTCTCTGATTTTCGGCTTTAACTTGCTGACAAACCTCACATTTCGCGACAAATTCGGCCACATCCCGCTTCAAACCTGACCACCAGAAATGCTGTTTGATGTCTTTGTACATCTTAGTACTCCCAGGATGTACCGACAAAAGAGTAGCATGCGCCTCCTGAAGAATACTTTCTTTCAGGTCCGCCTGATCTGGAACGCACAGCCTATCTCCGAACCACAGCACTCCATCCCTGGTCTGAAAACCGGGCAACCTGCCAGCACTAACCTGCTCCTTCATCTCCAGAGTATCAGCATCAACTTCCTGACTTGCAATGATCCTTGCATTCAGAGTAGGCTGAAGCTTCAATTGAGATAAAGATGCTCCCAATCCTTGCAAGACAACCTCAATACCTGCTCGGTCCAACTCCTCAATCAAATGCCTCTGAGTCGTAATCAAACAGGCCAAACTGCTCTTGCGACTAAGTGCATCAGCAACAACATTAGCCTTTCCGGGATGATACTTGATCTCAGGTCGCATATCCTCGAGCACTTCCAACCATCTCCGCTGTCTTAGATTGAGATCCCTCTGCTGGTAGATATACTTCAAGCTCTTATGATCCGTGTACATGTTCAGCTTCTCACCATACACGTAGTGCCTCCATTGCTTCAAAGCAAAGATAATCGCAGCCAGCTCTAGATCATGAGTCGGGTAATTCTTCTCATGCAGTCGTAGTTGCCTAGACCCATATGCGATCACTTTACCTTCTTGCATTAAGACACAACCAAGCCCCCGATGTGAAGCATCGCTATAGACATCATACTCAACTCCTGCTCTAGGCAAAGCCAAAATAGGTGCAGTAGTCAGTCTATCTTTCAACTCCTGAAAACTCGCCTCACATTGCTCGGTCCACTTGAAGCTCGCATTCTTCTTGGTCAACTCGGTAAGCGGCACAGCTATCCGAGCATAACCTTGAATGAATCTCCTGTAGTATCCAGTCATCCCAAGGAAACTTCTGACTTCCTTCACTGTAGCAGGCCTAGCCCAATCTCTCACTGCCTCTATCTTCTGAGGGTCAGTTGCCACTCCCTCCTTAGAAAGGATGTGACCTAGGAATGCCACTTCAGATTTCCAGAAATCACACTTGGATAACTTGGCATACAACTTCTGCTCTTCCAACTTCTGCAAAACTGCTGCCAGATGCTCAGTGTGCTCCTCCTCAGACTTGGAGTACACGAGAATATCGTCGATAAACACCACGACGAAAGAATCAATAAACGGCCTCAGAACTCTGTTCATCAAGTCCATGAAGATTGCAGGTGCATTCGTCACTCCGAATGGCATAACTAAGAATTCGTAATGCCCATGCCGAGTTCTAAATGCAGTCTTATGCACATCTTCAGCTTTCACTCGCACTTGGTGATATCCTGATCGAAGATCTATTTTGGAGAAGACAGCTGCTCCTTGTAGACGATCGAACAAGTCATCAATTCGAGGAATCGGATACTTATTCTGAACAGTGACTTTATTCAGCTCCCGGTAATCGATACACATCCTCATCGATCCATCCTTCTTCTTTACCAAAAGCACTGGTGCTCCCCAAGGTGACGCACTAGGTTGAATAAAGCCTTTTCCCAATAGTTCCTCAATCTGCCGTTTCACCTCATCCTGTTCCACTGGAGCCATCCTATACGGTGCCTTAGAAATGGGTGCACTTCCCGGTTGAACAGTGATGCTGAACTCTACATCACGATGCGGAGGTAACCCAGGAAAATCTTCCAAGAACACAGTCGGATAGTCCTGAACCACAGGAATCCCTTGCAATTCCACATGAGTCTCTTCCTTGCGGATAGTTGCCACCAGCTTAGAACACTTCAACTTCCCTTGGAAAGTGACTTCAGGTCCACCTGGAGCCTTCACTGTCACCGTCTTGGCCTTACACTCGATGCTCGCACTGTACACCGACATCCAATCAATGCCAATGATAACATCGACTCCCAAGATAGTCAGCTCGATCAGATCAATGCCAAAGATTCGATCCCCAATCACTATCTCGCAATCAACATAGTACCGATCAGTGGTCAAAGTTTCCCCTGATGGTGTAGCCACTGCTAAGATCTTGTCTGGGAAAATCTTCGGTTCAACTCCCAACACTTTAGCAAATCTAGGAGACACAAAAGTATGAGAGGATCCAGTATCAAACAACACCACAGCTCCCTTTCCATTAATATAGAGTTCTCCTGTTACATAACATACATCATTACATAACAGTTTTACACTATGATCGGGAAGGAGGAATGAAAAGAAATCACACTAGACCTCAGCCCTCGTACCAGAGATAACCTGATCTGCTTCCTCAGCATCAGCTTCTGTCAAAGCAAATACTCGCCCTGACTGGTACGGCCTCTTCCCAGTCTGCTGTATTGGCACATTGTGATTGCCAGTCCGCGGTTTGAGACATCGAGATTGGTAATGTCCCACTTCACCACAGTTAAAGCAAGTGACTGCAGAAGGTCTCCCTGCATCATTTCCAGGTCTCCCAGCTACACTGACGGCATTCGCCCCTGTCGGTTTGAATTTCTGTGCAGATGGTTGCCCCTTGAAACTCCCCGATGGCGCGGGCCTCTTCCCAGACTGCCAGTTGCTCCTCTGATGCTGAGCAACATGGAACTGCTCCATATCCGCCTCCGTTGCTGCCGCCCTCTTCACCAGCTTATCGAATCTCCTGATACCAAGGGGTATCATACGAGATCTCAAGCTCGGCCTCAGACCATGCTCGAACTTGCGAGCCTTCTTCGCCTCATCCATCACCAATTCTGGAGCATACCTGGAGAGTTGAGTGAACTTGGTCTCATAGGCTCTCACTGACATGCTGCCTTGTTGAAGTGACAGAAACTCCATGGCCTTTTTCTCCTGGACGTCGGAGGGGAAATAATGACTGCGGAATTCTTCCAGAAATTCCTCCCAGCCAAGCAACAAGCCGCCCATAGTCCTCTTCATCGACTGCCACCAAACAGCCGCATCCTTCTCCAACTGCAAAGTCGCCAACTTGACCTTGCTGCCCTCCGGTGTTTCCAACACCTCGAAGATTGTCTCCACTTGCCGAATCCAGTTATCGGCCGCATCCGGGTCGGATTTTCCCTCGAACACTGGTGGTTTCATTCTCTTGAACGATTCCACTAGCTTGATTGCCTCGGGTACTGGATTCACCGGCCCCCTTCCTTGGTTTGCAGCCACTGCATTCAGCGTCTGGTAAACCCTTGCAAACTCAGCATCCAGGTCCAAACCTTCACCGTTCCTGGCTCCCCTTCTCGCCATATTCTGATGCAAAAGATCCATTAAATTCGAAGTATAAAACAAGAATTTAAACCAACTTTCATTTCATTGAATTTCAAAGTTTATACATTCGAATTAAAAAACATTTTAACATCAGAATAGAAGAAAATAGAAACCAAGACAATCTAATCTCTACGGGTCCTCTTCGCTGCTCGAAGTTCATCCTGCAGTTCATCCACCTCATCCTTCAGCACATCAGTTAGGTTCTTTTTCTTCTCAAGTTCCCAAATCCGATGGCTAAGAACAGAATAGTCAGCATTTCGCTTCTCCAGCTGAGCCTCCAAAACTCCAACTCTATACTTCAAGGTATCCACTTGCCTCTGCAGAGAAGCCACAGCGTTACCCAAAGCTGGTCCCTTTTCTTCATCGGAAGAAGAAGAATCATCAGGTGAGTTCGGCGGTGGGGTGATCTCTCGGGATTCAGGGTACTCCTCATCATCAGAATCAGCTTGCCCAGGGTGATACTCGTCCTCAGAATCAGCCTGTCCAGGATGGTACTCTTCCTCAATAATGTGCCAGTCGTCGCCTCCAGCAGGGTCGAAGTGATCAGCCATCTTAGAATAGAGAGGAAGAAGCATAAATCATAGAGCAACACAAATGTAAGTTACTTACATTTAAATCTCTAAATCCAAACACACACTCTAATGTCCACATCTAGGGTGTCGTTCCTTATAATTTTGTACGAGTGTGAAAGCATAGAAAGCGTGGCTCTGATACCACTCTGTAACGCCCCGAATCCCATTTTTACTGAATTCGAGATGTTCTTCAGGATCTTTTCGCTTTCTTCACATACAATTTTACAAGGAATTTAAAATCTTTACTTTTACATCAGAGTTACAGCATGTTACATTTGAATTTACACAGCGGAAGCAAAATGTACAATATTTACATAAATGAACAACAATATAATGAACTCTTTGTGCATCCATTCCTTTTACATGTGATTATCCTGCATAAAACACTGTGGGTACGTCAGTTTATTCAACCGACGATAATTATACATGGCCATCCTCTCTATGCCAGAAACAGTATAATGAATCTCATTTCTTACAAATCACAAGACAGTTCAACATAAGCATGCAAATTAGGGAACTTTTAATGATGTCGTGTCGTGATTGTGCACTTAAATCCTTAATGCAATTTACTTAGTTGATTATGACACTAATGCATACTTGTTCGAATTCTATGCATCCCATACTACATAGGTTCGAGTGCAAGCCTCTTAAACGATCTTCATTTTAGTAGGGTTCAATCCCCCACCATGACTTATTCTACTACTGTAATTCCAATGAGTATCCTAGATGAATCTATGAGTACAAGCATGTATCCTGGCCCCTGGAGTAGAATTTCGCGCCATGTCTTGACTCGTCAAGCATGCATTCTGCGATAATTCAGCCTCCTCCCTGAACACACTCCTCTTGCAGTCACCAAAACATCCCATAAGCGTGACTAGAGTCCGATCATTACTGAGTTGTGCCCGCGCCATGTCTTGACTCATCAAGCATGCATTCTGCGGCTCACACACCCGCACCGTACCCTAGCTCTCATACTCATGTTTTTCTCTCACCTTCATCACCTCCACACTATGTATTTAAGTTACATTAGAATCATGAATAAAAATCAAGCTCTAGAGTTAGCCTCTCCATCAACCGGACTTATCATTTCATTTCACTTGACCAACCTGGTCTATTTCTCAATATCATTTCATTTTACTGCCGGGGAGACTTAGCTACTCTTTCGATCAATTTCAAATTCACAATATCCAATGGAGCATCATCAGCTCATCATTCATTTTAGAGTCTCACAGACTTTCTCATCATGATTTCACATTTCATAATTCCATTTGATTCTCAATCCTCATCTATGATTCAATTTCACAATTTATGCAGTCATAAACAGAATCCATTGACTTTAATCATATAGTTCACAATTACCAACAGCAAAAATAACATGAATTCAAATATGTCAAAGTCCTTTCTGTACAGTCGACTTGGAAGAACACCAGTCGACTCATACAGTCATAAACAGGGTTATCAAAAGGCTCGGGATAGTCGACTGTGTATACTACCAGTCGCCTGTCCCGCAACTTTCAAGTTCACAATATTAGTCACACGACAGTCGACTGTTCACACCTCAGTCGTCTGTCTCAGCAATTTCAACAGCATAATTCTATGTCCAGATCAGTCGACTTGCTACACGCAATCGGTCGACTGGACAGATCCGTTTTCAGTAGATTATTTACAGTTCTTACGTGCATTTCATCATGATGTCAATTAACAGTATACATAAGTTCATGTTCCACAAACAAGGTTTCTTAGCATTCAGTAACACTACAACATGGATCTTCAAATTACTAACATGCTCTTTCCGCTAGGGGAATACTTTAAACATGCATTCACATTTGCTCATAATTCCTTACAACAATAAAGATGTAAATCCCAAGTCATCAAACTGGGTCCACATGATGAAAATATCTCAATTTATGAAACTACCCAACAGTCACAGTCAGATTGAAGTACCAGTCGACTTAACACACTATCAGTCGACTGCTTCGACGATTCCAAATTATTAACTACCATTAGCGCTTTTTATTCATTTACCTTCCCTCCATCATATGTGTCATAGGGAAACCATGCAGATAGTATTCATACCATCATGTTCATTTATACACACGTTTATCATTACAATCATGCAAAAATAATGTCTCGTACCAGTCGACTGGCTCACATGGCAGCCGACTGTACCGACAGCCTCGTTTTCAATATTAATAGCGTGTTCAAGCAATTTCTACCGCATTCAAATCACTTTTATAACACAATATCAATCATAGCCATTGTAGCATTATTCCTACATTAGAAGTCCTGAGAAACACCCACCTTATGTGAAGAAAATAACGAAATCCCGCAAAGTCCTTCAAAGTAGAGAACACCTTCTTGCTCCTTTGCTCCACGCCGAGCTCCTCAACAATGCTGCTTGCCTCCACAGAAGAGCTCCCACACAACTCACAAATACTCTCTATTACAGTAATAATCTTAGTGTAAAAGAGATAGGAGATGAGAAGGGGTATTTATACTAGAAAATAGATAGAATAGATGGCTAGGATTAATAGGGGAGTTGGAGAATCAAAGGCTGAGATCTAATCGGGAGTTAAGAAACTACCCACACCTCAAGATGTAACCGCCCATGATCCTAGCCCATCACTCCACAAATCCGGCCAAGAGGAATGTCTTGTGCACGTGTACATGAAGTGCACGTGTACACACACAAAACCCCCATAAAATGCACATCTTACCCGGAAAATAAAGAGAGAAAAATGCTACATATACAAGTTGTGAAAAGGTTAAGTTTAGGGGTTTAAATACATTTGGGCCAAAATATGTATTTTTATATAAGAAAATAAACAAGTCACATTTGGGCTTTGAGAAGAATGTTTTATAGGAAATACTACACTCTATTTATCATGGAGAAAAGTAATAATCATAAGAAAAATAAATCCCCTTTCATATATATTAGAAAATGAATCGGGGTACTACACAAACTCCCGTCAATGTAAGTTACGGGCCGCTTGTAGTGCAGGATACAAGTACATGGAAAAAAATAACTAATAATATGGAATATGCATGATACAAAATAGAATACTAGCATGACAAGATGAACAAGTACAAGTATCGTGTAAATAAGCAACAACTATCAAATATCATGTAAACAAGTAACAAGTATTACGAAATCAAGTAACAAGTATCGAGTGTCAAGTAGTCAAGTACAAGTATCAAGTAGCAAGTATCAAGTGTCAAGGGGTCATGTTCAAGTCTTGTATTATTACTATCTAGGTAGCACTTCATGCATCCATCTTTTTACTACATGGTTGATACAGTCAATATAGTTTCGTTTTAGATTTCATAGTGGACTATAGAGGGTAGTGTACTCAGGGACAAGTATCAAGTAATCGAGCTCCAAGCTCCAAGTATCGTGTATCATGTATCATGTATCACGTGTCAAGTTGTGCAAGTGGCGAGTAATCACGTGTCTTGCGCGCAAGTGTCAAGTAATCACGTGTCGAGTATCATGTATCAAGTAATCACGTAGGATCAGTGGATTCCCTATCGAGTATACGTTTCTGAATTATCCACTATTAGATCTTTCCCTTAAAACTCGGCTTGGTCATTTATTACTATTATCAAAAAAGCTTGTGCGAGTACAAAACATAGCAAGAATAACATGGCGTGATCATGTAACAAGTTCAAGTTGCAAGATAAACATGTATGGGTAAAGGATAACACACAAGGATAAAATAACCAAATTTCTAGTTCAGGACAGCAAGACCATAATGCCGTAAAACTGAGATTCCCGTTGTTTCAAACATGCAAATCTGAATCAGTCGAAGGGTCTAGAAAATAGACTCCCAGCCGAATCCAGAAAATATATATAAGTCATAGTATTTCACAAAAATATAACTCAAAACTGATTTGATCCATAAAATAGGTTCAGTCAGAAATCAGAAGATCTTATTCAAAGTCAGGAAAATAGCATGAAAACTCATAAATTAAATCCAAGAAAAATATGGGGTATTCCCTATATGTTTAGTAACAAAAAATTAAGTTTCATAATTTTCCAACAAAAATAGAGTAGTCAAGTAAAATCAGAAAACCTCAAGACACAGCAGTTTTGCAAATCTGAAATCGCAAACACTGTAGTACGAAAACAGCAATATCTCACAAACCATAAATCGAAATCCAAATCCGCCAAGGGTGATAAAATAGATACAGTAGGCTAACTTTTATATTTATAAATATTTTACAAACAGCAAGTAGAATTAGGTCGAAAATCAAGTTCTTTACTGAACAGCAAGAAAAATCTACTAGTATAGTAATTGTTTGAAAACATAGAATGGTTGGTAAAACTCATCAAATAAATCCACAAAAATTTTCGGTAAACCCCAATCAAGTCTAGAAGTACTGAGCAAAATTTCAGATCAAAATAATAATTTTAATACCAGAATAAAAATAGATTACTCTTCAAAATTCATAGAAAACAAATCTGGATATTTTTCGACACCATTGTAGTAAAATAGACATAACTTGGAATTCGTAAATCGAAACTGAGATCCGTCAAAATAGTTGGAAAATAGACAACATTCTCTAATAATTATGTTCACAAAATATTTTCAAATACTAACCTTAATAGGGTCTAAAATACTGATCAAAACGAGAAAACCGGCAAAACTGAAAATATCGCATATGCAGAAAATCCACTAGTTCACATAAAACTCGTCCAAATCATATCCAAATATTAAATATGGTCTACAAGATGTCCAAGAAACATGATATAGGGTATTTCACAAGTCCACAACATGTCTACCACGAATAACATGAACGAGCACAAGATAACACATGAACGACACGCATATATGCAACAAGATGTGGTCAATCCTAGGTTATATCATGTCATGTATGTTGTGAGGCAAATATGGTCAAATCATCACTATAGAGACAATATCAACAAGAGAATTCACACACAAATTGTCTCTAGAACCCAACTACACTACATGCGGTATTTAGTACTTGTATTTGCAAAGGAATTTAATACAAGTTACTTGCCTTAACTGATGACGAAACGGCTCCAAGCAAAAATAACGGGAGCGGATTCCCGGGGTACAAGCACGATTGAACAATCACGAGCCAAGAATGAACGACGAACAACCAAAAATCCACGTGCACAAACACACGCACCAACCAAACGAAATCAAGATCTCAAGGCAACGAACGAGAGCGCACACTGCAAAAGCACGGAACGGGGACGACGACGGCTGATGGCGATGGCTTCGCTGGCATCGCTGGCTGTTGTTGGGCACGCTGCAAACAGGGACAGAGAGAAACGAAGACGGAGAGAGAGATGGATACGATGGAGAGGGAAGACAAAACAGCTAGGTTAGAGGCACGAGGGGAAGACGAATAGGGTAGGGTTTAGGGTGAACAGGGTGGGTAACGGGTAGGGTTTAGGGAAATAATAATGGGTAATAGGTTATTGGATTGGGTATTTTGGGTTATTGGTGGGTTTAAAATAAAGTGTTGGGTTTTGGGTACTAGATAATGGGTATTAGGGTATCTAATAAGGAAATGGTTTATAAAATCCAATAAGAAAACTTAAAGTAACTAATAAAATATAATTTATAAAATAATGTAATTTCCATTACAATATAGAATTTATTTAAAATAACTACAAATATAATTTATAAACAGATATAGGTTTTTAATAACCAATCATGTAATAACCATAATAAAAATGATAATAACAATAATAGTAATAATAAAAATTAAATAAAAATAATAGTAATAATAATACAGAATAATAATAATGACAACAACCATAATAATCATAAACATAAATATAATAATAATACTAATAATAACCGAAAACAAATAAAATTGTTGATAGATTTTAATATAGATCCAATAGTACAATTTGACAAAAGAATTTGAAAACCGAAAAAAATAATTTGCGAAAATTTTAAATACAGAAAATACAAAAAAATGGATTTATGGGAAATCAGGGGTTACAAATTTTACCCACCTTACAACAAAATTTCGTCCTCGAAATTTGCTTAGGCGATACATAGGATAAGGCAAAAACAAACTGGAGAAAGGTAACAAAACAGAGAATTAGGGAAAGGAACAAAGCAGTGGCAACACCAGAATAAGAAAGAAAATGGAAAACAATGAGGTCAAATGGAATGCAAGAAAGAAGTAAACGGAATAAAAAATGAAGAAAAAACAAGACAAGGCTTGCAAGATAACAAAGTAAGGAGATGAAGAAATAGATAGAGTTGGAATCAGAGAAAGGATGGACAAGGAAGAGATGAACCAAGCAAATGAGTCAACGGATGAAGATGAAGGTAAAGGATGGAAAGAAGCAGACAATATAAAGGAAGAGAAGTGACAAGAGAATCTTGGGACCTGTGGGTTATGAGCCCACCACGCTTTTGCTGCGCTACTCTGATCACGGAGACTCTGCTAATAGCATCCAGCGATGCCGACTGACGGACCAAGCAGAAAGAAAAGAATGGATGGTACCAAAATCAAGGAATATGGGTACGAGAAGAATGAATTCATGCCCAAGAAGAAAACAATCAAGGAGGACAAATGAAAGAGACGGAAGAAAATAAGGAATCAAGGGATTGAATAAGAAGGGATAAAAAAGAATGAAATAAGACTAGTATCCTGATCAATGTTGATTATAATTCATTTATGCATGCATGGTTGGTGAAATATTGAGCCGATCCCAGATCGAGCCAAGCTTGTCTAATATATTAGGCAACTAATACATTAGCCAAACATGAGCTTTGATACCACTAAAAACCTTATCACGCCCCGCTTTCCAAAAGAGAATACAGAATACGGATACGTGACTATGCCCAACTAACGGTTTTCATCATCCATAAGCTGTCAGCAATCTTTACAATATTTCACAAGAATAATCAGAGTTGGAAGCAAAAAAATCAACCAAGCATGCACTTATGAACCAAAATACCAACAAGAATACTTGAAACAAAATATATTAATTTCAAATAATCCAGATCTGAACAAGTCAATATCCTGGGTCACATTGTCCGAATACAAATAAATCCAAGTGTCAAAATACAATTGATCAAGCAAGCAATAAGAAATAATAATAACAAAATACAGCACTAATATTTCATATCACCAATACCATTTGCTACATGTTCTCCAAAATCTGCAATTTAACAATTGCATGGATAGGAAAAAGAAAACAAACTCCCGTCAATGCAAGTTACGGGCCGCTTGTAGTGTAAGATACAAGTACATGGAAAAAGATAACTAATAACATAGAATATGCATGATACAAAATAGAATAATAGCATGGCAAGATGAACAAGTACAAGTGGCATGTATTAAGTGTCAAGTAAACAAGTATTATGTAAATAAGCAACAAATATCAAGTATCATGTAAACAAGTAACAAGTATCACGAACCAAGTATCACAAAATCAAGTAACAAGTATCGAGTGTCAAGTAGTCAAGTACAAGTATCAAGTAGCAAGTATCGAGTGTCAAGAGGTCATGTTCAAGTCTTGTATTATTACTATCCAGGTAGCACTTCATGCATCCATCTTTTTACTAAATGGTTGCTACAGTCAATACAGTTTCGTTTTAGATTTCATAGTCGACCATAGAGGGCAATGTACTCAGGGACAAGTATTAAGTAATCGAGCTCCAAGCTCCAAGTATTATGTATCATGTATCATGTATCACGTGTCAAGTTGTGCAAGTGGCGAGTAATCACGTGTCTTGCGTGCAAGTGTCAAGTAATTACGTGTCGAGTACCATGTATCAAGTAATCACGTAGATCCACTTCCGAGTACACGTTTCTAAATTATCCACTATTAGATCTTTCCCTTGGTCATTTATTAATATTATCAAACAAGCATGTGCGAGTACAAAACATAGCAAGAATAACATGGCATGATCAAGTTGCAAGATAAACGTGTATGGGTGAAGGATAACATACAAAAGGATAAAATAATCAAATTTCTAGTTCAGGACAGCAAGACCATACTACCGTAAAACTGAGATTCCCGTTGTTACAAACATGTAAATTGGAATCCTTCGAAAGTTCTAGAAAATAGAATCCTTGCCGAATCCAGCAAACATATATAATTCATGTAGTATTTCACAAAAGCATAACTCAAAACTGGTTTAAATCCAGAAAATAGGTTCAGTCAGAAATCAGAAGATCTTATTCAAAGTCAGTAAAACAGTATGAAAACTCATAAATTAAATCCACGAAAAACCTGGGGTATTCCCCTATATGTTTAGTAACAGAAAATCTAGTTTTATAATTTTCCAATAAAAATAGAGTAGTCAAGTAAAATAAGAAAATATCAAGAAACAACAGTTTTGCAAATCTGAAATCGCAAACACTGTAGTACGAAAACAGCAATATCTTACAAACCATAAATCCATATCCATATCTACCAAAAGGGTAATAAAATAGATACAGTAGGCTAACTTTCATATTCACAAATATTTTACAAACAGCAGGTAGAAATAGGTTGAAAATCAAGTTCTTTACTGAACAGTAAGAAAAATCTGCTAGTATAGTAATTGTTTGAAAACATAGAACGATTGGTAAAACTCATCAAATAAATCCACAAAAATTTTGGGTAAACCCCAATCAAGTCTAGAAGTACTGAGCAAAATTTCAGATCAAAATAATAATTTTAATACCAGAATAAAAACAGATTACTCTTCGGAATTCATAGAAAACAAATCTGGATATCTTTCGACACCACTGTAGTAAAATAGACATAACTCAGAATTCGTAAATCGAAACTGAGATCCATCAAAAGGGTTGGAAAATAGATAGAATTCTCTACAAATCATGTTCAAAAAATTATTTCAAATACAGAACTTAATAGGGTCTAAAATACTGATTAAAATGAGAAAACCGGCAAAACTGAAAATATTGCATATGCACAAAATCCACTAGTTCACATAAAACTCATCCAAATCATAACCAAATACGAAATATGGTGTACAAGATTTCCATGCAACATTATATAGGGTATTTCACAAGTCCACAACAAGTCTACCACGAATAACACGAATGAGCACAAGATAACACATGAATAACACGCATATATGCAACAAGATGTGGTCAATCCTAAGTTATATCAAATCATGTATGTCGTGAGGCAACTACGGTCAAATCATCACTTTAGAGACAATATTAATAAGAGAATTTACACACAAATTATCTCTAGAACCCAACTACACTACAGGCGGTATTTAGTACTTGTATTTGCAAAGGATTTTAATATAAGTTACTTGTCTTAACCGATGACAAAACGGCTCCAAGCAAGAATAACGGGAATGGATTCCCGGGGCACAAGCACGATCGAACAATCACGAGCCAGGAACGAACGACGAACAACCAAAAATCCATGTGCCCAAAAACACACGCACCAACCAAACGAAATCAAGAACTCAAGGCAACGAACGAGAGCACACATGGTAAGAGCACAGAACGGGGACGGCAACGGCTGGCGGCGGTGGCTTCGCTGGAGTCGCTGGTTGTTGTTGGGCACGCCGCAAACAGGGACAGAGAGAGACGAAGACGGAGAGAGAGATGGAGACGATGGAGAGGGAAGACGAAACGGATGGGTGAAATGCAGGAGGGGAAGACGAATAGGGTATGGGTATATATACGGTAGGGTTTAAGGTGAACAGGGTGGGTAACAGGTAGGGTTTGAGGAAATAATAATGGGTAATAGGTTATTGGATTTGGTATTTTGGGTTATTGGTGGGTTTAAAATAAAGTGTTGGGTTTTGTGTACTAGATAATGGGTATTAGGGTATCCAATAAGGAATTGGGTTATAAAATCCAATAAGAAAACTTAAAGTAACTAATAAAATATAATTTATAAAATAATGTAATTTCCATTATAATATAGACTTTATTTAAAACAACTGCAAATATAATTTATAAATAGAACTAGGTTTTTAATAACCAATCAAAGTAATAACCACAATAAAAATGATAATAACAATAATAGTAATAATAAAAATAAAATAAAAATAATAGTAATAATAATACTGAATAATAATAATAACAAAAACAATAATAATCATAAACATAAACATAATAATAACCGAAAACAAATAAAACTATTGATAGATTTTAATAGAGATCCAATAGTACAATTTGACAAAAGAATTTGAAAACCGAACAAAATAATTTGCGAAAATTTTAAATACAGAAAATACATAAAAATACGTTTTTGGAAAAACATGGGTTACATCCTTCTATGACCAATCAGAACATAACCCCGCTTGCTAAGCTTGTTGCAAGAATTTTATCGTATAATATTATTCCTAAAATAGGGAGCTACGATGAATTTTCACACGAATTACAAGCGGCTGTTTATGCTATTTTTGGGAACATTCATATCAATTGGAGTCAAGTTATCTTTAGTCGTCTCCACAAAGCTCACTCCTCTTTTTTACCTTATGGGGCTATTCTCACTCATATCTTTAGCCACTTTAAGGTAGATTTAGATTAGGAGTCTTGTGTTGTGTCTTGTTTTGAAACTTTTGATTGGGCCAGTCTTGCCCGTATGAAATTGCTCCATACTCCTCCTCATTCACCTACCTGTAATGCTCCTCGTACTGCTCCACCTATACCTTTGGCCACTTCCATTCCACCTCGTTCTTCGGCATCTAGTTCCTCTTCCATTCCACCTAGGGCAAGCTTTTCTCATCCTGAAAGTCTCTATTTGTTTGTAAACTACATTATGGACTGTCAGGATCTCATTTTGGGTCGACGGGATTCTCTAGAGGCTAGTCTTGCCAACCTCACTTAGTTGTTTGTTCGGCAATTCCGTCCGCCTACTTCTGCCCCCGATAGTGATGAAGACGAAGTTTGAGGTTGCATGTCTTGTATTTTGCATTACTTATCTATTTTTGTATTTTGTAAGACTTTATCTTTGCATTTGGATTATGACTTTTGTAAGACTTTCTCTTCGACTTTGGATTATGACTTTCTGTTCTTTATGTTTATGTATGTCTTTATGCACTATTTTTGGATGCTTATGTCAGATTTTTTTTCTCTCTTTGGATTTTCCCTTGGTATAATTTCTATTTTCTGTTGATGCCAAAGGGGGAGAATATTTATGATCTTATTGTTGAGTGCATGTGTGCATGTTCTATCTTCTTTAGGGGAGCAAATTTTCTTTTGCATCTCTATAGGTGTGTTATGTTCAGGAGAAGCATGTTGCTTAAAATCACTATTATATTGTTTAGTTATTGTGTTGTCATCATCAAAAGGGGGGAGAATATAGCTTCTTGATTTTGATGACTACAACACAATACACATACGTTCTATTCAACATGTCTCTTGCAGTGTATACCCAAAGCTTTCAAGGTTCAAGATCAAGCTACAAGACAAGTGTCACTCCAAGCTTCAAAACATCTTCAAAGTGATTAGCTCAAGATCAATAGAGTGTCTATGTAAATTGATGTACAAAATTGTATTCTTTGATATGTTTGCTTAGAAACCTTGTAAAAACCTTGATGCAACACACACATACATCCCCTAGGTCTAAAATAAAGTTTATTTAAAAAATCAAAAATGTCAAATTCAAGCTTGTATGAGTTCAGCTGTCAAGTACCAGTCGACTTACATTGCTAAGCAATCGACTGTTCAAGTGCGAAACAATCTGAACTTACTTAAGCTCTGACCAGTCGACTCTTTTGGCAACCCAGTCGACTGTTTGAGCAGCTTTGACAGTTTTCTGAGTATTTAAATTTGATTTTCAAATTCAAATCTTCTCTGCCATTTGATGGCAGTTTGTTAACTGTTTTCCAACGACTCTGGAGTGTCTACTCTATAAATAGAGTCTAGATTTCACTTGGAAAATGTTACCTCTTGCATTAAACAAGTCTTTACTTTTTGTTCAAGTGTTTGTGAAAAAGAACTCAAAGTTTTCAAAGAACTCTCACTCTCTTAGACTTAGTTCTCTAATCTCAGTCTTGTACAACAACGATTAAGTTCAAGACTGCGATTAGAAGTTGACCTATAGCCTTAATACAAAAAGAACATTTAAAAATCAAGGCTTTAGGTGTTGTAATTTTCGATTTCGTTATTATTCAATCTCGGATTGTGAGAGTGGTCCTCTCGACTGGAGAGAAGGGCTCTTGGTGTAGAGTCAGTGTTCAATCTAGGTTGTAGAGTGGGTCTTGCTCTCTCTCTAGTGGTGAGAGAGGTCTATGGGTTTGGCATAGTTGTTGCCAAAGGTCGTAGGGTATTCTTGTAAATCTTTTTAAGAATAGTGGAAAATCTTAAGTGGATTGCTTGGGGACTGGACACAGGTCGGGAAGACCGAACCAGGATATATCGTTGTGTTTGCATTGTTGATTCTCTGTTATTTGATCTTTCTAACATGTAAATTGAATTTCGATGCATTTTATTTATGTCTGTGTCTGATCAGTCGACTAGTAGCCCTATTAAGTCGACTTACAGACTCGTTGTTCTTTAAATTGATCAAGTCTCTTATTTCTGTCGAGTCAGTCGACTGGTGTCTTTGTCCTAGTCGACTTAACAGGTGTTTCAAGTTCAATAATTTTTTATAATTTTTAATAACATTATTCACCCCTCCTCTAGTGTTATCTGCCTTGCATATAGGATCCAACATGAAGATATCTACAATCCCAATAATCTAAACATTTGTTTGTCTGAGAATCAGTTTGCAATTGAAATACCTCTTATTATTATTTCAACCAAAATGTAATACATGAAGTTCTCAAAACTCTAATCCGAGCTAATTATTTCTTTTATCTCCACTTTGTCTTCCCATTGCACCTTTATATAAAAAAAATCAAATGGGTCAATAACAAATTTACTTTAGTTGTCTTTCTTGAGTGGAGAGTTTGCACCGTTCACTGGTAAACTCTAGTCATCCCAGTCATATACATCCAAACATACACTAAAAGTCCGTATATGTTATGTTATCCATGATTTCTAATAACCAGTGACGGGAATACTTCACGATAGTATATTCTCTTGTAGTAAATAAATTAATGTTGCATATTTGCCAAGTTATTTTAGGTTGCTGATCAGCTTACCTGTCCTGTTATGGTTTGGAAGCCCAAATTGAGGCCACCAAATAATCCATCTCTCAGTTGTGTACACCTTAAATCAAAACCAATAAAAAACTCATAAAAAAAATCACTAAATTAAAAAATTTTAGACCCAAAAAAAATAATCATACCTCTCTGAACTTAAATCTCATGCACACACAAAATTCGAGTCATCAAAAAACTGAGTAATCCCCTAGACACACAAAATTAAAAATGAGAATGAGAATTCGGTTAATGAGATGAAATTAGAGTCGCCGCATCGCATGTAGAGGCTCTCAATTCGATGGAGGAGAGTCGCCAATACGGAATCAGTAGTAGACCAGATATCGGTGATGATCTATTCATTGGGGTTCGACACTGGATTTGTATTTGGATTTGCTTTGAGATTCGCGCTTGAAAGGACGATGGAGGTTTCGCCAATGGAATGGAAGCAAAGGTTTAAGAAAATGGTTTTAGGAATTTGGAGTTAGTGGCTAAAAAATCCTAGGGGAGAGAGAGAGAGATATTGGAGTTCTCTGGTTTTGGGAATAGAGAGAGCAAATTGATCTGAATAGGAGAGAGAGAGAGAAGCGTGTGGGCCCATAACTCATCACAGGTCCCAGGATTCCTTTGTTGCTCATTCTTCTATGTACTGTTTGCTTCAATCCATCCCTTACATTCATCCTCATCTGTCGACTCATTGTTTGATTCAGTTCTTTCTTGTCTTTTCTCTCTTCAATTCTAGTTCTACCTACTCCTTTATCTTCCTTTGTTATTTTGTGTTGTTTCTTTCCTTTTGATACTGTTTATTTTCTTTCATGCATTGCATTGACATCATTCTTATCATCTTCCTTCTTATTTTGGTGTTGCCCCCATTTCATTTCTCTCCCTCTAATTCTCTGTTTTATTACCCTTCTACTAGTTTACTTTTGCCTTGTCCGACGTTCCACCTCAATTGATCGTAAACCCCGTTCTTTTTGTAAGGTAAGTAGGATTGTAACCCCCGTTCCCATAAATAAATATTTTCTGAATATCTTCTGTAATTCAATTATTTATAATTTACTTTGTTTTAAGTTCGATTTGGATCTTCTATTAAAATTTTCTATCAAATCGAGGATTATATTTATTTCGAATAACAGTGTATTTTAATTTTATTTTATATTCACAATTGATCGACTATTTTCATTTTAGACAAAAATCAATTATATTATTAATATTTGGATTTTAATAAAATTGTTAAACTCAAATCTCATTTTGATATGTATATATATTATCATTATTGCTACTATTATTACTTTTGAATGCTTAATGAAATTCATCTTTCGTTTTTTATTAAATTGTGGAAGTCTATTGATCTCCATCTATATTTTATGATTATTGGAGTATGGATTTTGTATATCAATTGACTTGATTGTACTACTATATGAGTATTGATTTATTTATTGATATATTACTTATTATTTTAATCTAAAACCCGTTTTCTATTGGATTTAAACCCAAAAACCTATAGCCATTATCTTATTGGATTTCAACCCATTAACCCAAACCCTCACCCTATATATACTAGTACAATGCACGTGCGATGCACGTCTAAAAAAAAATTAGTCTTACTTATTTTACGTAATTCGGAAATTTTATCCGATCCTGGTCAATGCAGTTTTTGACAATATGTTCAGAATAATGCAATTTATTGAGATCAATTAGTAATGATAACTTTTTTGTGTTATATTATATCAGTATTCAGTACAGTAAGTACTGCTTATTTTGAATTTTATTTCCCTGGTAATCACTCACTAATCACTTCACCCACTAATCACCCATTAATAATTAAAATGTGCACGATATACAAAGTCATGCTAACATGAATGGTCATGAATGGTCTCGGTATGCTGCACCCACTAATCCATAAGCAACCACATTCAACACATTCTCACAATTTACCAAACCAAATGCATATATGTACCCTATTAAACCTAACCCTAACCCTAGCTAACCCTACCCTAATCTACTGTTATACCCCGTTGCCTATACCCCCCCCCCCCCCCACTCTCCCATTTTCTCATCCCCTACCTCTGAAACCCATCTTCACCCCCCCCCATCACAACTCAACCACCATCCTTGACTGTCCATTGCCTCCTCGTCTGCCACAACCCGAACCACCGAAGAACCCCATTCATCGTCAACCTCCCGCATTCTCTCCACCCTCCAAGCGACCCATCATCGTTGATCGACCTTCTCTCTCCGCTCAAGCCCCTCCTCAAATCTTCCACCCACCCCAGCAGTCGACCCCGCCTCCAATCATCCACTCTCTTCGAACCCATCTGCTCATCCTCTGACCTTTCGTCTTCCCCTGTTCTCCTCACTGCTGCTCTTTCTCCGTCGAGCCGCTGCCCTGTCTCCATCCCCGACGAGTTCCTCCCTGCTCGACCACTGCCACCCTGAGAACCCACAGAGCTTCCTTCCTCCTCGTCCTCATTCTACCACAGTCGAGCCTCAGCCTCGAGCCTCGCCTACACCCTTCGAGCCACATTTTCCAGTCGAAGCCCTCGACCAAAACCTCGACACTCCCCAGCGTTAGCCTCGTCCAACGCCGCCGCCAAGACCGCCATCCAGTACACCCTGGCTGTCGTTTCCTTTGCTGTTGTGCATGTGCATTTGATCAGGAGCTCACCTTGGCCGTCCGATGCATTTGATCATCACGATCATCAGTAGCTAGTTGATCCTGGCCGTCTGATCTCCTCTTGATCATCACGATCATGATGATCATCAAGCCTCCTTTGATCGCAGCCATTCAATCGACCGATCTTGATCACATCATCATCTTCATCATCAGGGAGATCTGGGCCCTCTGATCTTTCATCGTGATCGTGATCGTCATCAGATCTAAACTTGATCACCTTGATCTGGACCGTCGGTTTGATCTGATCTTGATCATCACCCTGATCTTGGAATCTGGATCGTCCGATCCCGATCATCAACTTCTTGATCCTTGATCTTGATCTCTAGATCTTGATCTTGATCTCTAGATCTTGATCTTGATCTTCAATCTCAGTCGTCCAATCATCTTGATCTTGATCATCATCAAGATCCGTGCCGATCATTGTTTGATCATCAACATCAAGATCCGTGCCCAATCGTGATCATCTCATCAAGATTCGCTTTGTTCGAGATCGTCGCCGTGTGCCGGGATCCGTTCCTATTATTCTTTTCTCTTCAGAATCATCTCCATCAATGCAAGTATCTTCTTGTACAATTCGTTATTCTAGTACAAGTTTTTATTTGAAAATACCGTAAGTAGGTTGTAGTTGTGACTCCCATTTAACTTATCATTTGATGATCGCGTTTTACTTGTCGTCATTCTTATCAATTCCATTGTCATAAAAGTCACAACCTTTCGTTGATACACTCGTTTCACAACTAATATAATTATAATACATTTCATGCAAAAATATCCTTGTTTGCTGTTGTTCTGTTTTTTGGTCTACTGTTTCGACCCTGATAACATGAGAATCTGGACTTTAGTTCTAAACATGAAATATAGCCCCAGATGTCTCGTTTACTACCGTTTTTACCGAATTGAATTACGAGTTATAGTTTGTGAATTATCACTGTTTCAGTGCTGCTGTGTCTGAAACTCAGATTCATAAATTGCTGCGTCTTTTTGCTTTACAAATTAAATTAATTATGCTACCTATAAGATAGTGACTTGAAATTTTGTATTCTGATACTAGACACACTAAAGGACCTCCGCTAAATTTCCTAGAATTAATTGATGAAGTTTCAGACCTGTTTCATGTTTCTAAACACAATTTTACAAATTCTGGATGAACACGAATTCTGTGTAGTTTGCTATTTTGACACCAGTTGCTACAACTATTATATATCGTGTTTATATGCACTGAAATCGGCAGAGAGTCTAGTTTCTATTTTTTCTAACATATCCAAATTTTCATTCCTATAGCAACGGGAATCTCAGTTTTTGCGCAGCAACGTCTTGCCGTCCAGAATTGGAATTCTCGTTGTTTTTAAAAATTTAAATTTGTTTTGACCCTCGAATATGCTTCCTACCTAACTTAAACTTGTTCCATGTTCTTAATCATATTTACTTGCAATGTTTTGCACACTTTTATGATTGTCTTGATAATAATAATAAATAACAAGTCGGGGTTTAAGGGAAAGACCATAGTAGTGGACAATATAGGTAAGTGTACTCAGAAAGGGGTCTGTGTTTCCCACTTGATACTTGTTTCATGAACTAGTTGTATGATTATTCGATTCATGGACTTGTTATATTAACAGTTGTTTCATGAACTAGTTGTATGATTATTCGATTCATGGACTTGTTATATTAACACTTGTTTCATGAACTAGTTGTATGATTATTTGATTCATGGACTGGCTATATTAACACCTGATTCTTGAACTAGTATATTATTATTTGATTCATGACTGGTCATGTTATTACTTGACTCATGAACTAGTTATATGATTACCCGATTCATGAACATACTTGCTTGATACTTGATGCCTGAGTACACAAACCTATAAAATCCACCACTAGGCCTAAACGAAACTTATTTGTATATAGCAACCATGTGGTAGATAATTGGGACCTAGATAAAATTAAACAATAGACTTAAGAATAACGTGCTACTTGTATACACTTGACGCCTGCCTCGCTTGATACTTATTACTCAACACTTGATATAAATTACATGCTCACTTGTTACTTGTTCCTACTACTTGTATTTGTTATCCGATCTTGTTACTTGATTTTTCTTACTTGCTAGCTAGTCTCTTGAACTTCACTATTTGTTGCATCCCTGTCATATCACGTTGTATACACTTGATTTCAAATCTTGTTTCATATTTTCTTACACTTGTTTTCATACCCCTTGCTTGTACTACTTGCGCCCCGTAACTTACACTAACGGGCATCTATCTTTGTTTCTCTATTTATCTTCTACATGATATATATATATATATATATATATATATATATATATATATATATATATATATATACAGATTTTGGAGATCAATTGCCTGCTGGAGTTGGTGAGCAAATGTTTTAAGCTTCGCCTGGAGAAATCTTGCTTTACTTATTTGTACTTGAGTTTATTTAATTCTTGTTACTACTTAAAACTTGTAACGGGCTTGTAGTCCCGAAGTTTCTACTTTTGATCCAGATCTTGAATTTATTTGGGATATTTATACTGCTTCAAATGATTCTTGTTGGTTAATAAATTATTCATGCATGCGTAGTTGAATATATTTTGTTATATTCCTTGTTATGATGTCGAGTCGATCCTACAACTTATGAATGATGGAAATCATTCGCTGGGCTTTGTCACGTACTCGTATTCCGTATTCCTTTTGGGAAGTAGGGCGTGACACCTCACCTGAGGCCCAAAAAAAGATGAGATGAATGATATAAGTTAAATTATGAGAAATACTATTACAAGTCTCACAAAAGTAAAAGTTAGTTATGTTTAGCCATAAGACCCAGGTCATAGCTGCGATGGCGATATATCACGCTTCTTTCATAGCTTTCCTCTCCAAAACAAACCGAGGGCCTACCCACAATTCCTCATATGAATATGGGTATGTCGTAGTGCCGAGGGCTCTAAGGACCTCGTAAAAAACCGATTTTCTCCTATGACATTCAAGGAAAAGATGGTTTCCCGATTCCAGGTCCACAAGTTTGGCCTAACTTGAGGAGGTCTCTTAGTCAGGTTTTCTCTGGTTAAAATAGCATCGTTATGGACTAACCACAAGAAAACTCTAATTTCCAAAGAGACTTTTGTATTCCACAGAACTAAAGACCAACTCGGACGACAACACCAGAAATGGATGCGGTTATAAAGGGGGGGAGGGACTGTGAAGGAACCCGACTTTTTTGACTCCCCCGATTTTCGATTAGGGCCATGTGAACATCTCACCCCTGAAAGAGAGATAAACTCCTGTAGCGCTACGAGCCTCTCTTGGGATTCCTGTGACAAATGAAGTCTGAAGGAGGGTCTCTACGACCCCCTCTTCCAAGTCTTGGCCACAAAATATGAGGTTGAGTGGTAGTAATTATACATCAGTTCCTTTTTCTAAAATAAATTCAGGAAATAAAATACAACATTCAAATAATTAGCATTCAGACTATGTTCTACATTTTCATGGAGGTGATGTGATTTTGGGAGTGCAGTTGTAATGCCCCTACACAAAAAATACACGAGCACGAGCACGTTAGTAATTCTCCACCAAATATAATGTACAAAGCAGCTAAATTCAATATATTATTATCATTAAATATTTATACAATGGTAGTAATTATACATCAATTCCTCTTTTTACTAGCACTATCGCATTTACCTGATACCCGGACCCGACCCGGACCCGGCATTGGACCGGAACCGACCTAATCTATACGGGTCCGGGTCCTAAAATAAGACCCGATGTATTTTCAGGTTCGGGTCCGGCTCCGATCAAAATAGAACCGACCCGGACCCGGACCCGGACCCGGACCCGTTAAAAAATACCCCCAAAAATATGAAATTTGAATAATAAAGTTATAGGGATATACATGTAAATTGTAATTGTTGAAGTTATATGTGTAAATATAATATTTATTCATGTACTTACACTACAACACAGAAGCGATTCGCCGGCGTTTTTTTAGACATTTACCGGCGGTTTTTTATGCCGGTGAAACATTCACCGGCGTTTCTACTGGACGCCGGTATATCTTCAAAATACACCGGTGGCCAGACAAACGCCGGTATATGGCGATTTCTGGGTGCCGTTCTTTTCCCCAATATACATTCACCGGTGGTCACATACCGCCGGTATATAGCTTTTCACCGGCGATTGTACAAACGCCGGTGAATGTGTAATATTTACCGGCGGTCAAGGAACGCCGGTATATGCATGTTTCTGAGCGCCCTTCTTTCCCTACTTACAAGCACCGGCGTGTCGTAAAACGCCGCTATAGAGATATTCACCGGCGTTTTATAAAATGCCGGTGTTTCTTAGGACTGTAGCAACTTACGGGTACACCGGCGTGTGTGGAAACGCCTCTCTAACGAAATTTTCAACTAAAAAATTGCATACACCGACGTTTGAATTCAATTTCAATTCACAATTTCACACGCCAGTGTATGCCCATTTGTTTTTCCTGCTTCAGTTTTCCATTCGATTTCAATTCACAATTTCATTTAAAAAACCTGTAAACTAATTCACAACTGATTCAACCAATTTCAGGCATATTAATGCGCAAATCACAACCAAACACAAGAATTAAAGATAATAAAGTTTCACACGTGTTATATCATTGTCCAAATCCACCGCAAAATTAACACAGTGTCATAATTAACAAATACAAAATAAGAAGGGGCTCATATCAAGTGTAGTTTTAAGGAACTGTCATCGTGGAAGGAAACCAAATATAGAAGCCAGAAATGGAAACAGAAAATGGTAGAGAACGAGGATACACCAGGCTAACATAGCGGTATTTTCCTCATCTCTCTCTCATCCCTTCTTTCCCTTCAGCACACGCACACAGAGAGACATCAGCAACAACAGCAAGAGCGACAAGAACAATAATAATAATAATAAATTATTATAAACGAGATGTCCCTATATGGGTTTCCAGATCTCCACTCGAGCCCTCTCTTTCTAATCACAGCCCAATTAAGAACATAGACGACAGCCACTAAACAATCCAATCACAGCCCAATGAAAATTTCCAGTATATAAGCATATATGTTTCTCTATTAATTCTTCATCCCAACTAAATCATGATGTTTGTGGCTACAAAAGAAATCTGCACAAGGTTTGTTCTCAACCAATTCTTGTACAGATTTGGAGGATTTTGGTATACATAAAGCATCCGTCCTTAGTTGACAGTTAACCCATTTTGGTAAAAAAATCATGCTAAGATGACAATCAGATGCATGAATTCGTCGTCTTTAACAGTAAAAGAAAATGAAAATTTCCAGTATCTAAGCATATATGTTTCTCTATCAATTCTTCATCCCAACTAAACCATTGATGTTTGTGGCTACAAAAGAAACCTGCACAAGGTTTGTTCTCACCCAATTCTTGTACAGATTAATTTGGAGGATTTTGGTATACATACAACATCCTTAGTTGACAGTTAACCCATTTTGGTAAAAAAATCATGCTAAGATGACAATCAGATGCATGAATTCAGCATCTTTGATAGTGAAAGAAAATGAAAATTTCCAGTATATAAGCATATTTGTTTCTCTATTAATTCTTCATCCCAACTAAATCATGATGTTTCTGGCTACAAAAGAAACCTGCACAAGGTTTGTTCTCACCCAATTCTTGTACAAATTTGGAGGATTTTGGTATACATACAGCATCCTTAGTTGACAGTGAACCCATTTTGGGTAAAAAATCATGCTAAGATGACAATCAGATGCATGAATTCGTCTTCTTTAACAGTAAAACAAAATGAAAATTTCCAGTATCTAAGCATATATGTTTCTCTATTAATTCTTCATCCCAACTAAATCATGATGTTTGTGGCTCCAAAAGAAACCTGCACAAGGTTTGTTCCGCCCAATTCTTGTACAGATTTGGAGGATTTTGGTATACAGCTAGCATCCTTAGCTGACAGTTAACCCATTTTGGGTAAAAAAGTCATGCTAAGATGACAATCAGATGCATGAATTCAGCTTCTTTCACAGTAAAAGAAAATGAAAATTTCCAGTATATAAGCATATATGTTTCTCTATTAATTCTTCATCCCAACTAAATCATGATGTTTGTGGCTACAAAAGAAACCTGCATAAGGTTTGTTCTCACCCAATTCTTGTACAGATTTGGAGGATTTTGGTATACATACAGCATCCTTAGTTGACAGTCAACCCATTTTGGTAAAAAATCATGCTAAAATGGCAATTAGATGCATGAATTCAGCTTCTTTCACAGTAAAACAAAATGAAAATTTCCAGTATCTAAGCATATATATTTCTCTATTAATTCTTCATCCCAACTAAAACATTGATGTTTGTGGCTGCAAAAGAAACCTACACAAGGTTTGTTCTCACCTAATTCTTGTACAGATTTGGAGGATTTTGGTATACATACAGCATCCTTAGTTGACAGTGAACCCATTTTGGATAAAAAATCATGCTAAGATGACAATCAGATGCATGAATTCGTCTTCTTTAACAGTAAAACAAAATGAAAATTTCCAGTATCTAAGAATGTATATTTCTCTATTAATTCTTCATCCCAACTAAATCATGATGTTTGTGGCTCCAAAAGAAACCTGCACAAGGTTTGTTCCACCCAATTCTTGTACAGATTTGGAGGATTTTGGTATACAGCTAGCATCCTTAGTTGACAGTTAACCCATTTTGGGTAAAAAAATCATGCTAAGATGACAATCAAATGCATGAATTCAGCTTCTTTCACTGTAAAAGAAAATGAAAATTTCCAGTATATAAGCAATATGTTTCTCTATTAATTCTTCATCCCAACTAAATCATGATGTTCGTGGCTAAAAAAGAAACCTGCACAAGATTTGTTCTCACCCAATTCTTGTACAGATTTGGAGGGTTTTGGTATACATACAGCATCCTTAGTTGACAGTCAACCCATTTTGGTAAAAAAATCTTGCTAAGATGACAATCAGATGCATGAATTCAGCATCTTTGATAGTGAAAGAAAATGAAAATTTCCAGTATATAAGCATATGTGTTTCTCTATTAATTCTTCATCCCAACTAAATCATGATGTTTGTGGCTACAAAAGAAACCTGCACAAGGTTTGTTCTCACCCAATTCTTGTACAGATTTGGAGGATTTTGGTATACATACAGCATCCTTAGTTGACAGTGAACCCATTTTGGTAAAAAATCATGCTAAGATGACAATCAGATTCATGAATTCAGCATCTTTGGTAGTGAAAGAAAATGAAAATTTCCAGTATATAAGGATATATGTTTCTCTATTAATTCTTCATCCCAACTAAACCATTGATGTTTGTGGCTCAAAGAAAATTTTAGATCCAGGATGACAAATTTTGATTGGGCTTTGAATGGAGATTCTAGTCATAGATCGATTCTTTGGAGCCCGACTTTCTAAAGAAAATGTCATTTGGAAGTATGCGGGTACATGTTTGTTGGATAACCAAAACTCCCATTTTTATTGCAGAAAAATATGAATAGGGCTCATATCAAGTGTAGTTTTAAGAAACTGTCATCGTGGAAGGAAACCGGCGTTATAGAAGCCAGAAAGAGGAATGGTAGAGAATGAGGATACACCAGGCTAACATAGCGGCATTTTCCTCAACTCTCTCTCATCCCTACTTTCTCTTCAGCAAACGCACATAAAGAGACATCAGCAACAATAGCAAGAGGGACAAGAACTGCAATAATAATAAATTATTATGAACGAGATGTCTCTATATGGGTTTCCAGATCTCCACTCCAACTCGTCTCTTTCTAATCACAACCCAATTAAGAACACTTGTTGACAGTCACTAAACAATCCAATCACAGCCCAATCAAAATTTTTGATCCTGGATCTAAAAACTTCAAAATTTCCAAAATCTGTACAAGAATTGGTCAAAACAAACCTTGTGCAGGTTTCTTTTGTAGCCACAAACATCAATGATTTAGTTGGGATGAAGAATTAATAGAGAAACATATATGCTTATATACTGGAAATTTTCATTTTCTCTCACTATCAAAGATGCTGAATTCATGCATCTGATTGTCATCTTAGCATGCTTTTTTACCAAAATGGGTTAACTTTCAACTAAGGATGCTAGCTGTATACCAAAATCCTCCAAATTTGTACAAGAATTGGGTGAGAACAAACCTTGTGCAGGTTTCTTAGAATGTCATCTAAGCATGCTATATGCCAAAGTGGGGTTGGTCATAGAATGCATGAACGACACGTATTAGTGTTTGTGAGTATGCAGTGGGGTGCAGCTATGATCACTAGTTGGATCACCAAAACTCCCAATTTTATTGAAGAACAATAAGAACAGGGCTCATATCAAGTGTAGTTTTACGGAACTGTCATCGTGGAAGGAAACCAATTTAATATAGAAGCCATAAATGGAGCCAGAAAGAGGAATGGTAGAGAATGAGGATACACCAGGCTAACATAGCGGCATTTTCCTCAACTCTCTTTTATCCCTTTTTTCCCTTCAACACACGCACACAAAGAGACATCAGCAACAACAGCAAGAGGGGGTCGGTCCAACAATAATAATAGATTATAATAAACGAGATGTCTCTATATGGGTTTCCAGATCTCCACTCGAGCCCTTTCTTTCTAATCACAGCCCAATTAAGAAACATAGACGACAGCCACTAGACGACAACCACAATGCAGACTAACAAACACTAATACGTGTCTTTCATGCATTCAAAATTATAATCTCTTCAAAATTACCAATTTAAAGACTTACCGGTGGTGGGACTTGAGATTGCTGCCCTATTAACTGGACCATTTGTTCTTGGAGGAGTGCCACTTGTGCCTTTAATGAAGTCATCTCCTCGTCCTGAGACCCACTTGAAGTAGATTCACTCCACCCGAATAACCGCGAGGGGGTTGGGCCTAGCCCCATACCACGGACACGTCCATGCCTCTCCTTTCCCCTAACTGCGATCAAGGCAAGTCGCTGGCAGGTACGGAAATCTGTGGATGCCGTCGTGGGGTCAAAATCTGAAGCGGAAGAGATTTCACCAAACTTTTTCCGAGCATTAGTCTGTAAAAGGACATAACAATCAGAGTTAAAAGCAGATGAGTTTTTGACAAATTATTAGCCATTTACAAAAACAGCAAGAGATCATCAAAAAGTAAACGCAACTGAAAATATATATAAACAATAACATTGCTATAGCCTATATATAGTAGTAAATTTCTAATTACCACAATCCGTTCTGCCTCAGGACTCGCATACGTCCCATCCTTCGACTTGTGAGTGGCATCGAAAAAATCTATGTCGCCAAACTCCGTAGGACCCCCCAAATCTTCTTCCTATATATTAGTAAGATGAAATGCTTATAAACAAATAACTGTAAGTCAAAAATGTTCAATTTGATTGCGCTTACCAATTCTTCCCGAACCAGAGCAAAGCTCTGTGTACCAGCAGTGTGCAACACTAGCTGCTTTGACCTACTGGCAACACCCACCTCCGCCCTTTTCTGTACATGCCATAATGAAGTTAACAACATCTTTAATTAGAGTAGCCATACAACCACAAAGTCATTAAATTTTGGTTAGTAATGTAAATACCTGACCTACCGCCAAACACCAGTAATGCACAAGGAATTGCCAATCTGAAGGCTCCACATTCGGTGGCACAGCCCCTGCATTATCCGCCTCTGTGAGGTCTTTGTCAAAAAACCTAGCCTTCAAGTCACTCTTGTAGTCCCTCCACTTTTTCGAGAGTGACTTTTCAACCCAAGGCGTGAGGGAGTCCGAGAACGAGAAGTATTGCTGCAAAATTTATGAAGTTTAACAAATGATAACTGAATTGCATAAACCGAATACCCATCACCGAAAATACATATTTCAATAATATATTTGAGCCTACCAATTATTTATTTTAGATGGGAAATACCTTGATTGTTGTAATTGCAGTTGCCTTTGTCGTGGTTGGCACCTTCGGCCAACTCTCGTACGACAAAGGAATTATCCGTGGGTTCCTTGCTATTACCCCAATAAAGGATGAGAATTTGCTTGCATTATCACCAACCGGTTGCCCGACACTGTTTTCATCCACCACAATCCTTTCGTCATTATTAAGTTTCCATATGCTCGACATCTTAGTTCGCCCTCGATATTTTTTGATAGTGGGCGGCATGCTACCCTCCCCCTCCTCTGTTTGACTGCCACTATTATATAGTGGCTACTCATCCCCATGGCTTTCATTGCCATCATTTATTTTTACCCGTTTTCCACGCCTAGGCATCTTGTACCTGTCAAAGATTCAATAAATTCATAAGAGGAGCAAAATTAATCAACCCATTTTGGTAAAAAAATCATGCTTAGATGACAATCAGATGCATGAGTTCAGCATCTTTGACAGTGAAAGAAAATGAAAATTTCCAGTATATAAGCATATATGTTTCTCTATTAATTCTTCATCCCAACTAAATCATGATGTTTGTGGCTACAAAAGAAACCTGCACAAGGTTTGTTCCCACCCAATTCTTGTACAGATTTGGAGGATTTTGGTATACATACAACATCCTTAGTTGAAAGTTAACCCATTTTGGTAAAAAAATCATGCTAAGATGGCAATCAGATGCATGAATTCAGCTTCTTTAACAATAAAAGAAAATGAAAATTTCCGGTATCTAAGCATATATGTTTCTCTATTAATTCTTCATCCCAACTAAATCATTCATGTTTGTGGCTCCAAAAGAAACCTGCACAAGGTTTGTTCAGCCCAATTCTTGCACAGATTTGGAGGATTTTGGTATACAGCTAGCATCCTTAGTTGACAGTCAATCCATTTTGGTAAAAAAATCATGCTAAGATGGCAATCAGATGCATGAATTCAGCTTCTTTAACTGTAAAAGAAAATGAAAATTTCCAGTATCTAAGCATATATGTTTCTCTATTAATTCTTTATCCCAACTAAACCATTGATGTTTGTGGCTACAAAAGAAACCTGCACAAGGTTTGTTCAGCCCAATTCTTGTACAGATTTGGAGGATTTTGGTATACATACAGCATCTTTAGTTGACAGTTAACCCATTTTGGTAAAAAAATCATGCTAAGATGACAATCAGATGCATGAATTCGTCTTCTTTAACAGTAAAACAAAATGAAAATTTCCAGTATCCAAGCATATATGTTTCTCTATTAACTCTTCATCCCAACTAAATCATGATGTTTGTGGCTCCAAAAGAAACCTGCACAAGGTTTGTTCCGCCCAATTCTTGTACAGATTTGGAGGATTTTGGTATACAGCTAGCATCCTTAGTTGACAGTTAACCCATTTTGGTAAAAAAAATTATGCTAAGATGGCAATCAGATGCATGAATTCAGCTTCTTTAACAGTAAAAGAAAATGAAAATTTCCAGTATCTAAGCATATATGTTTCTCTATTAATTCTTCATCCCAACTAAACCATTGATGTTTGTGGCTACAAAAGAAAACTGCACAAGGTTTGTTCTCACCCAATTCTTGTACAGATTTGGAGGATTTTGGTATACATACTGTCCTTAGTTGACAGTGAACCCATTTTGGTAAAAAAATCATGCTAAGATGACAATCAGATTCATGAATTCAGCATCTTTGACAGTGAAAATGAGATAAATCAAGAGAAATTACCGAAGAGAGAGAGGGGGGCAACGAGCGGGGCGACGAGCGGGGGCGTAGGAGATAGAGAGAGAGCGGGGCGACGAGCGGTGGTTTTCGATCGCAAATTCACCGCGAAATAGAGAAATGGAGGAGGAAAATCGATTTGGGCTGTCGAAGATGACGAAGGGACGGAGGCGAAGCGCACGAAATAGAGAGAGGGAGGAGGGAAAACGAAGATGGCCAAATTGGGTTTGGGAAATTAGCTTGCGAAATGTTAGGGTACACGGGGATTTATCTCAGTTAATTCACCGGCGTTTGAAATTACAAACGCCGGTGAATGTATCTATATATTTTCCGGCGTGTAGTATTAAAACACCGGTGAATAATACCATTCACCGGCGTTTATAAAGAAAACGCCGGTGAATATCATGATTCCCCAGCGTTTTATAGAGGTCGCCGGTGTATAACCATCCAATCTGGCGCCCCATTCCTGGTCACTCCCTATCCCGGCGCGAACGGTAAAACGCCGGGGAATACGCCGGTAAATCGCACATGTGTTGTAGTGTTAAGTGCAAAAAATGTTGAAACCATAGGGTATCGGGTGCAAAAATACTTTAGTACAAATATTTATTTTCCGCTACCGAACCCAACGGGTAGATTTTTTAATTTAGGACCCTTACCCTAACCCGATTCTCACAAGTCCGGGTCTGGGTCCAACTTTTGGACCCGTGAGGTACCCAGTCCGGGTACTGGTCTGGATAGTGGAACACCCGACCCGATAGGACCCGATAGCAGCTCTACTTTTTACAAATATATCCAAAAATGAAATATAATATTCAAATAATTAACATTTGATCCCCTCAAATCACTATGCACAACCCTACAAATTATACAATTTTCATATCTCCAAATTATGAAATAATTGTTGGAGATCAAGATGAGTAATTAAGGTTAGGGTTTATCTCATAGCCTCTTAAGATATTATACCCTGCTTATCAGTATTGGAATATCACAGAGCACTACCTCTAGACCAGCTTTTATATGAGATGAACTGGGTTTAGGGTACTGGGCTTTATGCCCACTCGACCCGGTCCAACAATTAAACATATAACACGTGCAAAACACGTGTTGCCCCATAGAACATTATGCACAATAATATTCTATTATATTGAGAATATACCTATATATCCAACAATCTCCTCCTATATTCTCAATATATTAGGCAATGCCCCGTTAAATCATTGGCTCACAAAAATAATATGGTTCACAGACTAAATCAATTATAACTCGAATAGTTCAAATGAGACTAAACCAAAATAATCAAATAGTTCAAAGACCATATCAAAACAAAATAGTTCACAATGACTAAACCAACTAGAGAAACCTGCCATAGTTTCAAAATCAACCAAAGCAAATAAACTTCAAGAACAAAATATGAGTTTTAAGCTCATGAACACAAGAGTCTTAAACTCAACAGAATTTTTATCAAGCAAGTGACAAATTTATTCTTTAGATAAATAAACCAAAACTATATCTTTACAAACTGCTTTATGTTTACTTCTTCATTTTGAGCAAATCATTATTCTGAAATCTATGTTGACAGATTCAACTCCTCCATCTTTGCGAGCTTATTGAAAACAAGAATATCAAGAGATACGTCTCTAAGAATTTTAGTGAATTTCATAAAGTATCTAGTTCCACTAAAAAACTTAGTACAATTCAACGATAGCTTAGCAAGATGTAACGCAAGCATCAAAATCAAGTTTCTATAACAAGACAAAGAACAAGAACTATTATAGTTTCTGCACAAGAACTATACTATGTTTCATATTGGAATGATAGAACAGTTAAATCAATTATGGTTAATTCTGAATTATCAAAATTGGAATGAAACATGAATTCATAAAAGAGTTATATCATCAAAATTGGAATGATATAACAACCATTCTAAACATCGGAAACACATTGACAAGTTTTCATGCTTTCTTTTGGAATAATGAGATGATTCTAATTAAATTATGAAAATATATAACATCATCAAAATTGGAATGAAATTATATATTAACAGGATTTACATAGAACATTTCAAATTATCTAAAGCATGCCAACTGCCTAAAATTGATGCTCCAGTTTAAACTTCTCTATGGCTCCAAATGGATTCTAAATCTCAAAACAACTTGGATGTCAAAGGTTTTGACTCAATCGCTTTTAACTCCATTTCCCCCACAGTTTTGATAATTAGATCACTTTCAAGTCTCTTAGCAAGAGCATTGGCCATACTTGTCACAATTGCACTTTATCTATGAGAAAGTTTAACTGGGCTTCTTTCAGCCTTAATATACTCCTCTTACTATTATAGAGTGAGTTATGAGCTACAGTGCACTATAGCTTGATAGTCGCATGACAAAATTAGAGAATTTACATTAAACTTCTCAAATGGATAATTAGCAATAAGTCATTTAATCCACTCAGCCTCTTTCCCTACAAAGGATAACACATAGAGGTCTGATTTCTTGGATGAGAACGCACTTCTTGTTTGCCTATTAATCTCCATAATTTTTCTGCCCCTCCTAGTGGGAACACATATCCACTAGTTGTCGACTTTTACTAAACTTTGAGTAGCACAAAGCAAACTCTTGAGTACCACTCAGGTATCTCATTAGCTTCTTAAGGGCACTCAAATGTGTATGGGATTATTAGTGAGTCTGCAGATCATACCTACCTCAAAGGCTATGCCTTTTTTAGTGCAGATCTTTGTATACATGAGACTTCTAATTCTTTTAGAATGATCTACATGTCTCATAGTTTCACTATCATTAGGTGTCAACCTTTTTATCATAATCATAAGGTATTTCAAAATACACTTTCAATCACTATATTCCCACTTTTGAAACACATTATTGATTTATCAAGTTTGACTAAGGGTTATCCCTTACCAACCAAAACTCACCATTATACATAATATGGTGTCCACAACACTTAGGTGTTTCATGCTAAATTTATTTGGATAACAAAATTTAGCTCCATTTATAATAGAGATGTCACTTCCAATCAACAAGTATGTCAATAAAACCAAGTAAAATAATAGCCATTATATTTGACACACCACAAAGTTAAAGGCACTGATCTGAATTACTTGATTCATATACTAGGCTCTTTGAGAAATTTGTCAAATTATTTATACGTTAGCTATATTACATGTTTTAAAACATGCGATGATTTTACTAAATCGTAAATCTTGTTCGCTAAACATATTAGTTCAAAACTTTTCAGTACAAAACCGTTCAATACAAAATATCAAGTACAAAGCCTTTTAAATATCCTTTATGAATGACAAAATTTTTAATAGATGTAAGGGTAAGTAGAATACTTATTGTAGCAATATGACAAACATGTGAGTAGACATCAAATAAATCTACCCCATTTTTCTCAGTCAATCTGTTAGCTACTAAAAAACATTAAAATTGCTACTGAACAATCAAAATTAAGTTTCTTCTACAAAACCCTACTTACTTACTATAGTTTTAGACACTTTCGGCAGATTAACTAAATTAAAGTATTATTGTATGACACAAAATCATCTCATTGTCTACTAAAAACTCTTCTTAGCTCATCTGTCATTCAAGTTTTTAAGTGTCAGTAAGGCTGGTTCTTGATTCCAACTGTGAATCGTTGAACGTGTCTGTAAGACTAGATCATTTCATACATTTATCTTTGATGAACACATCCTCAAAGAACTCTGCAAGTCTAGATTCTTCTAACACAAATTAGATAGATCCAATATCTTTCCACAGAACTACATTCTGCACTTTTTAAATGCACAAATATTTGTTGTAGGTCATACTTTATACCTTCTAGGGTCATGTACTCTAACAGAAGTATCACAAAACAAAATTTCACTTTAACAAATTATTTGTGTTTTCATGCCATGATCTATAAGGTGTATTCAATTTACAGTCTAGTAACACATTAAAGATATGATTAATAATACAACATCACTCATAATTACACAAGACAAACAATAGTCAATAATATAGAATTCAACATTTCACTAAGTGTTTGATTCTAACTTTAATCAATACCGTTTGACTGTTGTAAGTAGAGTGTAGTAGAGATTATGCCCAATGCAAACTTCTCTAAAGTTGTTAAAACATATTCACCACCTCTATCAAATCTGAACACTTGATTTTTAACATTTAACTATAATTTTTAATTCATTAAGAATAATAAGTGCTTCATTCTTCATATATATGACACACTTATATTAATCATCTATAAAAGTAATTAAATACTTCTGACCAATAATCGTCTCATCTAGTCACAAAGTTACTGAGATCACAAATATCAGAATGTATTGAATCAAGAAGTTGTGTGCTTTTACAGACCATACTAAATAATTTTCTAGTGATCATAATCTGAGCACAACTTTCATACTTGTCATATTTAATAGAATGTCATTTAGCAGAGTTATAAGTTTTAACAAGAATAAACAATTTAATATATAGTTCACAGTGATTCTAAATCTCAAAACAACTTAGATGTTAAAGCTTTTGACTCAATAGCTTTTAACTCTATTTTTCCCCATAGTTTTGATAATTAGATCACATTTCCTTACAAACAATTAAATATATAGTTCTCAAATCCTAACCAATTATGATGCTATGTTCAAGAACATAATTAGAACTATTATTATTAATTGTCTCATTTGTTAAGCTCAACTTATACATGCGATTGACAATATATGCACTTTATAAGAGTTGATATAAAATTACTCTATCACATTTTACAAAATTGTTTGCTTTCTCTAGTGATTCTAATAATTTCCACTTGTTCAAACAAATTGAGCTATATTTTCCTTTATTCGTTCTTCATCATCTTCGAAACGCTAATTAAGATAATGACCAATATTTTATAATTCAATTTTGCACACACAGTACAATGAACGAGAAAGAACAAAATGTAACTAATAGAGTCATATACTGCATTACAAAATGCTCTTATCTAAGTTACGGACATTTATTATACATTTTATACATCAAAATTTTTTATTTTATTTTATTAGAGAAGCAAATATATGTATAATCTCACATAAACTGCAAACAATGGATTTGTCAAAATATCTATACATAGTATGATAAAACACTTAAACATGCTAGTTTTCCAAAGCGAGAATAACTATGATCTAAACTCTCAATCATATGATCAAACGCACAAAACGTTAACACATTCATCACATGAAAATAATAAGAAAGATTAGAGTAGATCATACCAACACTTCAAGTTAGAAACATTTTCCAAATTCGATGGAGAAGTCTGCATAGTGCAGACTTATCATACCGTGATGCAGATCCATCGTCTCCAATACACACAATTTGTAAGTAATTTTGAAGTTCCTACATTCATCAAATCGTTAAAGATTAGCCAATTAAACAAATTATTAGCACAATCTAATTCACAACAATTTAATTGGAGATTCAATTTTATAGTCAAAGCATATAATTTATCAAAATAAATATTTGATCTTTAGCACGTAGCCAAAACAGTTATTCAAATTTTTATTTAATTAAACAATGCATAATACGATTTTGAACTTTAGCACTTAGCAACAAAATTCAAACAAATAATTAAATAACAATTTAAATTTGGTGAAGAACTTATCTTTAATTTTGATTAATTTAGGATCTGATCAAGTCCAGTCATACATGGATCTAGTCCAAACAATATCCTCATAGTACCAAATGAAGTCCCCCTTCTCCCATACATTGCATATGAACCCATCCACAGTTTCCTGCCCCAAATCGTCAGCACCATCGATTCAATTCGGCTGCAAAATGCCCACCTCAAAATGGGTTGTCTTGCAACTCAAGGGCAGAGGTCTGTTGTTGAGAAAGACCCACTGTAGTTGACATAGAGGAGGGAGTGGAATTGAGGAGCCCATTGCAGTGAACTCGATCTGATGCCGGGGAGAACACCACACACCCAAGAAGAAGCCAATGGGATTGCTTAGATCGAATCTGGATCTAATCCAAGAACCCCAGCAAAATCCACCAGCAAAATAGTCCACTCAGAATAGTGGATCTGAGCTTTCCTTTCCCTTATCGTCTTCAGATCGATTGCAGTCAGAAAAGAAGAACAAGGGCGGGTCTGTGGCAGCGATTGCGGAGGTGTTTTCGCACAGCAATGGTGGTGACTGGCGCCGGTGGCGTCAACGATGGCAGAAGCATTGGGGCGCGCGGTGGTCTTCGGTGGGTGGCGCGATGGCTTGTGTCGACGACGACGTCGGCAAATATGGCAGCGGGATCTGATTCTGATGAACAGTAACTCAAACTCTCTCTCTCTCTCTTAATCTCAATTACTTTATAATATCTTAAGATTGTTGGAGATCAAGATGAGTAATTAGGGTTAGGGTTTATCTCATAGCCGCTTAAGATATTATACCCTGCTTATCAGTATTGGAATATCACAGAGCACTACCTCTAGACCAGCTTTTGTATGAGATGAACTGGGTTTAGGGTACTGGGCTTTATGCTCACTCGACCCGGTCCAACAATTAAACATATAACACGTGCAAAGCACGTGTTGCCCCATAGAACATTATACACAATAATATTCTATTATATTGAGAATATACCTATATATCCAACAATAATGAAGTGTGGGCAACCACCCGCCTAGTGAGTTTCGATACTGCTTAAATAATGGTTCATACGAGTTTAAAAATATGCATCATCTACTTTTAAAATAAGGCTAAATATAAAAAAATCTTACTGAAGTATTGCCTAGTTTAAAAAAAACCGCACTCAACTTTTTTTCATAAAAAACCTCCCTCAACTATGTTTTGAATACAAATTTTTTTATAAAAAATACCTCAGTCGTCCATGTCTTGAAAACATAGTTATGGAGATTTTTTTTAAAAAAAGTTGAGTGCGAAATTTCTAAACTGAGCAAAACTTTAGTGAGGTTTTATTATATTTAGCCTTAAAATAAAATCTCATTAATTTTCACTACTTTCTTTTAATATCAGACGGCAGTAACCCTAGGAATTCTCCCTCAGAAACTACAACATGATCGCATACATTCCCAATGTATCACTAACACAGCTGACTTCTGCATGTCACTTAAGTTCGTGTGCAGCCGCTTAGCTCATTTATCCATAACAATAACAATTACATAATTCTCTTTATGATATTCTCATCATTTACTCAACTCAAACTAACTTCCTCTGATTCACGTGCATGTAAAGCATATTATTTAACTTGCAGAATTGAGCATGTACAATTATGCACGAATAAGTACTGCTTCTAGCTGTTTAGGAAGAATCGAAAAACTCATAAAATACTATATGAAATCACTGCTTCAAAATCCGCGCTCCACCATAACCACCTCCTCTTTCTACTACCGAGCTCCCTCAAAGTTATCACTCACCGTCACCTTCTCTTTCTCCATCTCCTCTCTATCTCATATTTCTCAAGCTTTATATATACACCAAGCCTTAATCCCTAAAGGCAATATAATTTTAGGCCAAAAACTTCACATGATCAGTGTCACCAAAAATGTCCACGTAGAGCAGAAAATTTTGCCGTACTGCTCCACTTTTTGAAAATATTTGGCGCTCTGCCCCCCTTCTGAAAATAATTAGCGATCTGCCCCTGTTTAGGACACGTCAGCATAAACCGTTATTGAAAATAACGGCATGGGTTATTTACATTCAATAACGGCATCTATTTTATATTTTTTTTCCATGCCGTTATTTGGAATAACGGCATCAGTATATTTCTCTTACAAGTGTTAATCTTCTAACTTTAAAAAATTCTAAGTATGGAAAAAACTTATAAATAATGCCGTTATCCTGAATAACGGCATTCGAATGACTGATGCCATTATTGGAGATAACGTCATCAGTTATATATAAATGAACTCTTGCCGTTGTTTGGAAACAGAGAGAATGAATAATAAGTTAATTTTTTTAAAAAAAAATTATAACTGATGACGTTATTTGGAATAACGGCATCAATTATAATTTTTTTTTTTTAACTTATTCGTCAGAGAGGTTGAATAATAAGTTACTTTTTCATAAAAAAAAATTATAACTAATGCCGTTATTTGGAATAACGGCATCAGTATTGAGAATGTCGTTATTTGAAATAACGGCATCTGTTATAAGGTTTTGACACTTGCAATTTTTTTTTCTAAATGGAGACTACAAGCTGTCAAAAAACAAAATAACCTATGCCGTTACTCCAAATAACGGCATGACACTTTTTTTAAATATAGATGTCGTTATTGAAAATATCGGCATGTAAATAATCTATGCTGTTATTTCCGATAATGATTTATGCTGACGTGTCCTAAACAGGTGTAAATCGCTAATTGTTTTTTGAAATTGGGCAGAGCGCCAAATATTTTCAAAAAGTGGGCAGTACCGCAGAATTTTCCGTAGAGCACTCCCACTCATTCATGTGCAAGTAAAAGGGATAATTTCACTAAGGCCCTTCTCATGATTCTTACCGCTAAACCCAAATTAAATTTTCTATCATCAATATCTCCAGAGCAAATCAACGAATAAGCACATTACACATAAACCCTTGCAAGTTCTCATATTTTTTAAAAAGTTTATATAATTGGGGTGTTAACAGTAGTAGTTGAGGTTATTGGGGGCAATAAGTGTCTGACTACAAGAAGAAGGGTGTCTTTCAGTCAAAAGTTATAGAGAGTCACTTTACATGGTGGTAAATTGCCTAGCCCTTCACAAATGCAGCTTAATTCATTGAAGAGAGAATGCCAAACTAATGCTATTAGTAAGTATTTTTCACCTTATATTGCAAGAAAAAACTAGACACGAAACTTATACTTGAGGACATTGAGTCGTTATTACAGTATTATGCATCTGTGTTTGTTCAGCCAGTTGGTTTACCTCCTGTTAGAGAATTTGACCATCCTCTTCATTTGATTCCTGGGTCACAACCTACTAATGTAAGGCCATATAAATAACTCATTTTTAGAAAATTTTTAGAAGGGAGAAATAGAACAACAGGTAGCTAAAATGTTAAAAGAGAGAACTATAATAAATAGTAAGAGTTAATGTTCCATCTCTTGTCCACTGTGGTTAGTTAAAATGAAAGACATGTTAAAATATAGTTAGTATGGTATGAGTTGTATACCTGTATATTCTATGTCTTAATTTATAGGAAACAGATTCCCTCAAATCTTTCATCTCCTTAATCTTCTCAATCAATTGTACCCCTTCTCCAAGAAAGTACTGTATATATAAAGAGATAAACAGTAGAAGAAAAAAATATAAGAAAATATATATATATATATATATATATATATATATATATATATATATATTTTCCAAATCTGTTTTCAATATGGTATCAGAGCCTAAAATATCCTAGGCTAGGTGAAGAAGAAGAAGATCCCGATCCCTCTTCTTCGTCCTATTGATCACGAAAACCCCTTATCCCGATCCTTCCCACCGAAATCTCCTATCGTCGATCACGTCGTCGACCCCGATCCATGATCCTCGTCGACTCGGATCCCCGATCCTCGTCGACCCCGATCCCCGATCCTGCCTCTTCGAGGAGGTTTTGTCGTTGTCATTGATCCCGTCGTTGATCCCATCGTCGACCTCGATCTCCGATCTGGGCTCTTCGAAGAAGAACCCTGATCCCTGATCCTGTCTCTATCGTCAACCCACCCTGATCCCCGATCACCTGTTGTGCGCTGCCATTCCCTATAGCCGCTGTCGTCAACATTAGAATCCATAAGTCCCTGGCGCCATCGCAGATCCGTAAGCCCCATCAGTCAAATCTTGTACCCGACCCACAGACCTGATCCGCAAAGGAGTCCATCATTAGTTCTGTTAGTACTATTGTAGGTTGTTGTTCTTGTGTCGACCCGCCGCCACCGCTGTCGTCCCTTCCGCTGATCGAATTTGTGTCACAGCCATACCATGGGACAAACTGATGGATCTTCGAACACTAAGGATAGTACACCGATTATTATACAATCCGACAATTCTGGTTTCAATGTTGTGATAATTCTTGATGAAACAAACTATGATGTCTGGACTCAGTTGATGGAGATGTATATTGCTGGACGTGAAAAGATCCAGTATATTCGAGGAAAGGGTAAAATTCCTGATGAAGGTGATGCCACCTATGATAAATGGTATGCTGATAATAAGAAAGTTAAAGGCTAGTTATTGATGTCCGTGAAAGCCAGAAATCATGAAGAGATACATTCGATTATGTATGGCTCGTGATGTTTGGGATGCCCTAGCAAAGACATTCTATGATGGAACCGATGTAGTTCAAGTATTTTGTCTAAACTAGAAAGCCTTCTCGACAAGGAAAAATGGAAGGCCACTTTCCGTTTATTATGGAGAATTAACTGAGATTTTTTAAAAACATGACCACCGTGACAAGGCGATCATGAAGAATTCTAATGATGTTGAAATATATCAGAAACTGATTGAGCGCTTGTAGGTTCATATCTTCTTGGTAGGATTGGATGCTGAGTTTGAACAGGTTCGAGGAGAAATGTTGCGAAAGGATCCCACTCTTGATCTTGAGGCATCTTATGCATATGTCCGTCGTGAGGCTCGCCAACAAAGCACCATGAACAATTCTCCAGCACCCTCTGATGCAACTGCAATGGTGGCTCAGAACCATTCTTCAAAAGGCCACCCGGGTCAATCTGGACCAAAATTACCTTATGAGTCGAGGAAGTGTACTCATTATGGCAAGATCGATCACACGAAAGCTTACATTATGAGATTATCGGCTACCCGGAGAACTGGGATCATAGCAGGGATACTCAGAAGAAAAATTACAACCAACCCACTGTCGTCGTTGGAGTTACTGATGGTGCTGAAAAGGGTGTTGGACAAACCTCTGCCTTGGTTACAGATGTAGGTAATGATGGTAAGGTATTCAGTGTTTCTGCCTGTATTATGAATAGTGCATGGATAATTGATTTAGGTGCTACCGATTATATAATTTTTGATTCTAGACAAGTCCAAAGCTTACAACCATCCACCAAATCCAGTGTTTCCACTGCCAATGGAGATCCTGCCATCGTTACTGGTTCCATATCTCTCACAAAATCCTAAATTTAGATACTATACTAGTTGTACCATCCTTAAATTTTAATCTGTTATTTGTAGCTCAAATAACTACTACCTTACATTATATTATAATTTTTTTGCCCTCTCATTGTGTGTTTAAGGGCATTTAGACTCACAAGACGATTGGTTATGGGGTTAAATACGGGAAGCTATGCTACCTGGACTTGGTATCTTAAAGTTCAAGCAAATTGACTCAAGCTCTATTTTTGAAAGGATCCGATGCGGAGAAGAAGAAATCAGAAATTTGGCTATGGCATCAACGTCTAGGGCATGCTTTTTTTGGTTATTTGAATAAATTATTCCAAGTTTATTTTCAAAGTTGGATGTTTCTAATTTTCGGTGTGATGTGTGTGAACTAGCAAAAGGTCACAGTGTTTCTTTTCCTCCAAATTTAAATAAAAGCTCTTTTCCATTTATGATTATTCATTCTGATGTTTAGGGTCCATCCAAAAAGATTATTTTTGGATCAGCAAAATGGTTTGCGATATTTATTGATGATTGTACTTGTATGACTTGGATTTGTTAGTGAAGTCTAAAAGTGAAGTTGGTGGCTTATTTCAGAAATTTCACAAACAGGTTATGACTCAGTATAAAGCATAGATTGAAGTTTTTAGGAGCGATAATGGCAGTAAGTACCTAAGAATCTGCAACAATATTTGGTGGAGCATGAGATTTTTTACCAAACTACATGCTCGTATACATCTCAACAAAATGGGGTTGTAGAAAGGAAAAACAGATACTTGCTCGAGGTGGTCCGTGTTTCCCTTATTCATGGAAATATGTCACTCATGTATTGGGGGGAAGCCCTTGTCTCTACTGCATACTTAATCAACTGAGTTTCCTCTAGTATCCTAAACTGCATCACTCCATTTCAAGCATTAACTGAAGCTGTGAATGCACCAACAGTCGTCAACTTACTACCTCGTGTGTTCGGGTGTATCGCTTTTGTTCATCTTCATCAACATGCACGTAATAAGCTATCTCCTTAAGCTGTTCGATGTGTTTTTGTAGGATATGTAACGGATAAGAATGGGTATCGTTGTTATCATTCACCAACTTAAACGATGTTTGTGACTATGGATGTTGTGTTCCACGAAAATGAGATATATTTTTTCCTCTGAGGTTGAACTTCAGGGGGAGTACCGAAGTGAAGTTCAGACTCTTGCTTATGTCGAAGTAGTTACCATTCAGAGTGAACAATTGAATACAAGGAGCGAAAATGTAGATGTAAGTAGTGACGATCACTCGAATGAAGATTTAGTTGAGGATGTAAGTAATAACAATCACTCAAATAAAGATTATTCGGTTGAGGGAGAAAATCTCCACGAGGAACTGCAATCGGTGCCGAACCTCCTCGATGATGAGCCATTAGGATCCATACCATCGCTAGTGTCATCTCCATCACCAGCTTCGTCAGAATCCCAAAACCAATCGTTGGCATTGTTCGAAGCTCCAAGAAGAGAACTTCCAAATCGTACTACTAGAGATATCCCGAAACCTACTTATGAGCCTGATCTCACTAGTAATGTCAAGTATCCCATGAGTCATTATGTGTCCACTCATGGATTGTCTGAAACAAATAAGTCATTTTTGAATCAATTATCTGTTGTATCCATTCCTAACAGTATGCAGGAAGCCTTAGCCAATCTAATGTGGAAAGTAGCTATGGACGAGGAGATGAAGTCCTTGAAGAAGAATGAGACTTAGGAGGTAGTCGAACTGCCAGCATGAAAGAAGTCGGTAGGATGCAGATGGATTTATACGGTGAAGTATAAGTCTGATAGTTCAATAGAGCGATACAAGGCAAGGATGGTTGCCAAAGGGTACACCCAAACTTATGGATTTGATTATGATGAAACATTTTCCCATGTGACAAAGATCAACACTGTTCGAGTTCTACTGTCACTTGCTGCAAATCTTGACTGCTTGTTGGAGCAATTTGATATGAAGAATGCCTTTCTGCATGGGAAATTGACAGAAGAAGTTATATGGATCTACCACCAGGACCAAATAGACCAGTCCAACACAGTAATAAAGTGTGTCGGTTGAAGAAAGCATTGTATGGTCTCAAGAAGTCGCCATGAGCTTGGGTTGGGAGATTTACAAAACCAACGAGGACATTTGGATATTGCAGAGTAATTCAGATCATACCCTGTATCTGAAACGAAAAGAAGGTAAGATTAATGCTCTCCTTATATATGTGGATGATATGATAATAACCGGAAATAATCCTAAGGAGAGAAAGACATTAAAGAGCTACTTGTTACAAGAGTTCGAAATGAAGGATCTTGGTCCTTTGAGATATTTCCTAGGTATCGAAGTTTCTCGCTCTGGAAAGGGTATATTTCTGTCTCAAAGGAAGTACGCTCTTGATTTGTTGAAGGAAACATAAATGTCTGCTTGTCAGCCTATTGACACACCGTTAGAAGAAGGACAGAAATTGGGGAATGATCCTGATCAGGTACCGTGTGATTAGGAGAGTTATCAGAGATTGGTAGGATGACTAATGTATCTTGCACATACATGACCAGATTGCCATATGCCTTGAGTGCGGTGAGTTAGTTTATTCATGCACCTCGTAAACAACATATAAATATGGTGATGAGAATCCTAAGATATATAAAGTTTGCTCCAGGAAAAGGAGTCTTATTTGCAAAATATGGTCACTTAAAGATTGATGCATATACTGATACCGATTGGGTAGGATCTATTGATAATAAGCACTCCACTTCAGGATATTTTATCTTTGTTGGAGGAAATTTGGTTGCATGGAGAAGCAAAAAGCAAAATATTGTGGCATGCTCTAGTGCAGAAGCTAAGTATCGAGGAGTAGCACTGAGTATAACTGAAGTTTGATGGCTTAAAATTTTGTTACAGCATTTATGTTGTGGTCCAAATGAGACTATTAAGGTGTATTGTAACAGTCAAGGGGCGTGTAATATTGCCGTCAATCCAATTCAACATGATAGGACGAAGCATGTAGAGGTGGATAAATTCTTCATCAAGGAAAAATTAAATGAGAAAATTATTGAGATGTCTAAGGTGAAGACAGAATACCAACTCGTAGATATTCTTACCAAAGCAGTTTCAAATCAGCTCTTCTTGAAATTTATGGACAAGTTGGGTATGTTCAATATCTATGCTCCAATTTGAGGGGGAGTGTTAAAATATAGTTGGTATGGTATGAGCTGTATAGCTTTATATTCTGTTTCCTAATTTATAGGGAACATATTCCCTCAAATCTCTACTATCCTTAATCTTCTCAATCAATTTTACCTCTTTTCCAAGAAAGTACTGTATATATAAAGAGATAAACAGTAGAAGAATAAAGTATAAGAGAAAATATAATTTTTCCCAAATCTGTTTTCAATAAGATAGTACATGAAGATTTTGTGTGGACTACAAGTAGTAAATGCTATGACAATTAAGGATAAATTTTCAATCCTTACTGTAGAGGAATTATTTGATGAATTGTTTGGGGCTAAAATTCTCTCTCAGTTGGATTTGAGATATGCCTATCACCAAATTAGAGTACCGGCAAATGATGTGGAAAAAATTGCATTTACAAGCAGAAATATGAATTTCTAGTCATGCCTTTTGGATTGAATAATGCTCTATCTACCTTCCAGGCTGCTATGAATGCTATCTTCAAACCTTATTTGCGACAATTCATATTTTTTAATGATATTTTGGTGTACAGTGCAAACTGGGAACAACTTATGCAACAATTGGCTTTGGTATTGAGAATTTTGGAGCAAACTCATTTCTCTGTGAAGTTGTCTAAATGTGCATTTAGCAAAGAGGCAATTGACTAGTTAGGACTCATCATATCTACAAGAGGTATTGAGGTTGATTCATCCAAGTTACAAGCCATTTCGGATTGGCCAGTGCCTAAAAATATTAAGCATTTGAGGGCATTTTAGGTTTCACTGGCTACTACATAAAGTTTGTTAAAAACTATGCTTCTATAGCTGCTCCATTAACAGATTTGTAAAGAAAGATTCCTTTGATTGGGGAGAGTCAGCTAGTACAGCATTTGGTCTTCTTAAGAAAGATATGCAAAATACACCAGTGTTGGCCTTACCTGATTTCAACAAGTCCTTTACTATAGAAACCAATGCTTCAAGAGTTTGTATTGGTGTTGTAGTTCAACATACCAATCATCATATAGCCTATTTCAGCAAGAAAATGTCCCTGAGAATGAAGGCATCATCAACATATGTTGGAGAAATGCATGCTACTACTGAAGCTGTTAAGAAGTAAAGACAGTATATGTTCAGAAGAGAATTCCTACTCCAAACTGATCAACAGGGTTTACAAAATCTAGTAAATCAAATAGTTCAAACTTCTGAAAAACAGAAGTGGATTCACATATTAGCAGGGTAAGACAAGATTATGTATAGGCCAGGGAAAACTAACTCTATAGCTGATGGACTTTCAAGAAGACACATATTGAGATGAATTATTTGGTTATTGTGTCTTCTTCTAGAGTACTCTTGATTGATAAAATTTAAGAAGAGAGTGGCAAGCAGACAAGTTTTATTAAATTGAGAGAATATATAAGGCTCAGCCATGAAGCAATATCTAATTACGAGCTCAGAGATGAGATTGTGTTATTTAGTGGTAAAATCATGATGCCTGATACTTTGATACATGAAGTAATTACATGAGTTTCATTCTAACCCTGAAGAAGGACATGCTGGTGTGTCTAAAACCTTAGCAAGGCTAAAGGCTTCTTTTTCTAGGAGGGCATGTACAAAGATGTGCACAAGTTTGTGCAGGAATGCCACATATGCCAACATACCAAATATGAAACTACCAAGCCCGGGGGAATGCTGCACCACTACCAATTCCTAATCAAATTTGGGAAGAAGTGTCAATTTCATAGTTGGTATGGTAGTTGTAGACAGATTGTCTAAACATGCTTATTTCTTTTTACTCCCAACAATTTTTTCTGCATCAAAGGTGGCTGATATATTTTGTAGCAAATACCATTAAACTGCATGGATTGCTAAAGTCCATTGTGTCTGATAGAGGCCCTATTTTCATCAGCAATTTTTGGAAAGAACTTTTCAAATTGCAAGGGACTAGATTGCAGATTAGTACTACATATCACCATCAGATGGGCAGACGGAGGTGGTAAATAGATGCTTGGAACATTACTCAAGATCATTTGTTTGATGAGCCAAAGAATTGGAGAAAATTCTTGGTTTGGCCAGAATATTGGTATTACATCATGGCATTCATCAACATGTTATTTGAAGTTGTTTATGGAAGACAACCCCCTACTATTCCTGATTACATCAAGGGAAATGCAGCAAATTTTGAGGTGGATACTCTACTGGCTCACAGAAAAGAGGTACTTTTGAAATTAAAGCACAATTTGATTCAGGCTCAGGTTGGATGAAAAACAATACTGCCCACCACAGACTGCCTCATAAAAGATGTTATAGCTTGTTGGTGACCTTCAATCTTAGGCAATTATATATATATATATATAAAATTAATTAATTAATTGTTCAAATGCAGATATGGGACAAACACAACTCACCCGTGCTGCTCTCTCACCTACGTCAGCAGGCAAGAGAAGCATAGCAGAACCCTCACATGCAGACCCCCTTAGAGGGCCCTACACGTATGCAGCTGCAAAGCAGTGCCTGCTGCCTTTCAATATGGGCAGGCCCCACCCAACATCCACGTCAGCGATGAGGACAGCACAACCATCGACTGTTTCTCTCTCCGTGGGCCCCCTCCAATTAAATCCATACTCCACTTCTATAGGAAATCCTATAGGGCACTCTTCTTATATATATATATATATATATATATATATATATATATATATATATATATATATATATATATATATATATATATATATATATATATATAGATAGAGAGAGAGAGAGAGAGAGAGAGAGAGAGAGAGAGTCCCCTTCGGTTGCACACTACTTTTGGTGAGCACTCCGTGAGCACTCACGAACTAGAGCACCTATGACAAATCCGAACCGCTCATATTGTTCTATATACCTTAGATAGCCTAACAATAAAAAATCAAGTAATTTGAAGTTCATTTGCCCATCCATCATGCTGTTAGAATTTTCAGCCATACAATTTTGTAATGGTGTAAATCATGGGCAAATGAACTTCAAATTACTTGATTTTTTATTGTTAGGCTATCTAAGGTATATAGAACAATATGAGCGGTTCGGATTTGTCATAGGTGCTCTATTTCGTGAGTACTCACGGAGTGCTCACCAAAGTAGTGAGCAACCGAAGATTTCTCTCTCTCTCTCTCTCTCTCTCTCTCTCTCTCTCTCTCTCTCTCTCTCTCTCTCTCTCTCTCTATATATATATATATATATATATATATATATGGGAGTGATCATGTGAGAACTAGTTTTCACGATAAGCTTTGTGAGAACTTCTTACATAGCTATCACATGGATGATCCTAACCGTTCACATTATTTAGAATGAAAACATTAGTCTAAATATGTAAAATCAAGTTATTTGGAGTTCATTTTTCCATCCATCATGTTATTATAAAAAATAACGATATTCAGCCATATAATTTGTAACACTTACATGCATGGACAAACAAATCTCAAATGACCTGATTTCTCATCCGTAGACTAATTTAGATGTGTAGATCAAAATGAACGGTTCGGATTTTTCAATTTATATCTCAAAAAAAGTTCAGACTTGGTTCTCACCGAAGGAGTTCTCACATGATCATATCCATATATATATATCTATTCTTAACACGGGGTGTTACATGACTGAGTGTTTGTAAAGCTTCAACCATATCGCCAACAATCAGTGTATTCAAGAGCAACTCACAAATTATCTAAAAGGTATTTTGGGCCAAACCAAGTAGTTCAGTGTTGCAAGTTTTTTAGTGTGGGAGCAATCAGATGATGTGGATTCTTTTGAGGAACAATTAAAAACTGACCTTTTGACTTTCAATGATGTTGACTGCCTTTGACTGCGATTGACTTCTCGATTTGACTCATTTGCGCCGTAGCATTTGATTCGTGTGGTGATGTGTAACCCCTGTTTTACATTTTCTGTATTTTGGATGTATTTTTTTTTCTTTTCTTTTGAGTATTTACTCATAATGTATCTCCTACTTTTTTTTGAACTGTGTATTGGATCTTCATTCTCAATATATTCATCTATTTGTTTTGTCGCCTTTAATTTGAACTTCTTGATTCAATCGTATTCCTATTATTCATCTTTGGTGTTCGGGCTATTTTTTTTTATCCTCATTATTTAACTTTTCATGTCCTATTTCATTTATTCATTTTTGTTCCCATTCTATTGGATCTTTGAATTATCCCAATACCCTATACCCTATTCTATAACCCTATTGGATCTTGTAAGATCCACAACCAGATAAGCTATCCTACCCGTAGCCCCATATTCACCCTAATCACACACACACACACACACACACACACACACACACACACACACACAGATATATATATATATATATATATATATATATATATATATATATATATATATATATATATATATAACACCCTAATTTTCATTTATGAGATTTTTTGTGATTTTACGTGTTTTGCACGTATGATCTCATTTGTATAAATTTTTCGTATAAAATATTTTTATAGTATTTGTTCTCCCTTATTTTTCAAAAAGTACTTTTCTTTTAAAGCCTAATTAAAATCTAAAGCCCAAATTGTCTTTTTAGCCCACTTTATTAATTAACTATTTTAATTATTTAAACCCATGGTTAAATTGGCCCATTAATGAGCCCATTTAACTTATTTCTTTTTTAAAAAAACAATTGAACTTGTATTGTAGACTTTTTCATGAACAAATAAATTTTTATGCACATGTACACTTATAAGGAAGGGATACTAGTTGGCACGTGCAAGCACTAGAGTGTGCATTGCACACCCACCTTAGGCCGGATGGAGCAAGGAGAGATGGAATGAGTGGAGTTGTGGATTGAGGTGGTTATGTGATCATGGGTAATTGCTACAACTCCCTAACCCATCCTAGCCTTTGATCTCTAACCATTTGATTTAATCCTAGCCATCTATTCTCACCAAAAAAATGTATAAATACCCCTTAGTTCTTCTCATTTAGTACACTAACACTAAGAAATTTATTAAAGAAAGAAAGGATTAAAGTGAGAAAAGATTGAGAGTTTTGGTGAGTAAAAGATTGAGGGGATATTTTTGTGTGTGCTCAACCAAGGAGAGGCCGAAAGTGCAATAGGGGGGACCTCGGGTTGCTACATCCAAGGAGGAGGAGGCATATTTTGAGGCACAACTTAGGAGGAGAAGGGTCCATTCGTGAATTTAAGGATATTTCTAGGAGCTTTCTATTCGTTTTTCTCCAACTAGGTGGGTGTTTCTCATACTTCTAACTCTAGTTACCATGCTATGAATGTTTTGATAGAATTATCAATGAAAACTTAAGTAAAATTGACTCCATGTTTGCTCATGTAGAGATGAATTGATAATTTAGAAGATGTTTGTTGAAATGATTGCTAGTTGATAAATTATGAATTAAATTGCTAGAAGATGTCATATTTTTGCCATGCTAGATAGTTAAGAACCATTTTGTGTTAAGAAAATCCATACATTTGAGACAAGTTGAATGCATCTTGTGGAAGTGATTGTTTAATTTAAAATAACTCTATTGTAGTAAAAGGAGAAAGTTGTGTTTTAAAAAGATTGTAGATTGCTAGTAAATAAAGGGATGAATGAATGAAGTATTTTGTAGGAAATTATGTTCAATTGTGTGCAACTATGATTTGTTCTCAATGTCGACACTATGGACCTAAAACTTAAAATAAGACCAAAAATGCATGTTTTATAGGCAAATAATGAGTTTAAAATTACTAGTTTACTGTATTTATATATGTTTCAAAATCTGGATAGTTATGTTTCAAAAAGAGAAGAAAAAGAACAAAAATCGTTTTGGGAATTTTTAATAATTAGTAGAGGGCAAGAATCGAATTAAAACGATCCCAATCTTTTTGTGACAACCTGGTCACTTAGACCAAGTAGGTGTGGGGTGCCTGGGCGCTACAGTAACGGGTCGGTGACCCTGTGGTCTCGAGTTCGAAACCTAGGCTCTGCCTTTTATTTTTTTCGTTTTGGACAAAAAATCCAAAACCCGAAACCCAAAACACTTAACCCTATTATTCCCTTCTCTTAGTGTGGTTGCACCCTAGCTTAGTTGGCTTGCGGTTGTAGTTGGTTTCTCTTAGGTCTCGGGTTCAAAGCCTGTGTTCGGCAGTTTTGAGAAAATTTGATTTTTTGAGGTTTCTAATTAAATTTTTGACTTAAAAAATTTGGAAAAAACATGTAAATTATTCTAAAAAAAAGTAGATGTTATGAAAAATATTTGGGTACTATTTTGACTAAATAAAAGTGATTTAGAAGTGAAAAATTGGGTAGAATCCTATGGAGTTTTACTTTGGAAAAATTATAAAAAGTATTTATATGCATAAGAAAAATTATGTAGTGATAAAAGAGAAGTTTTGAATAAAAGAAAGATTAAATGAAGCATCTATGGGCTTTCATTGTTAAATTGAGTGTTAGTTGTGAATGAAAATATGACTTGTGGCATTTTAAGTAGAATAAAGGAAATGAGCGATAGCACGAGGATTAAATGAGATTATTGAAACTCATGTGTTTGAATAAATTGAGATTGACATGGTATATGAAATTGGAATTTAAAGACATGATGACTTATGATGAATTATGAATATGATTGCATGAATGTTGTGAACATGAAATGTGAATTACGATTAATCATGAAAAAGAAATTATGAGTATGAAAACTCGATGTTGCAATTATGAGTTGAAATTGAGAATTAGGATATAACCAAGCCTTATACCGGCAATGAAAGAATTGTGAAATGATATTTGAAATGAGAAGACCAAGGTTGGGTCATGTGAATTAAATGAATAAGACCGGTATAGTGGAAGTGCTACATTCTAAGAGTTGATTTTATTCATGATTCAATTAAACTAAGGACTTAGATACATAGTAGAGATGTGATGAAAGTAAGAGAAAAATATTGAGTATGAGGGCCATTGGATTGGCGGCATGAGAGTATTCACAGGATGTCCCACGATAAGTCATGATAGGACGTGGATACTGCTCCAGAGTACCGTCCCAGTGGCGACGCTCGTAGGGTGTTTGACGATTGCGGGTGGTGTCATGTCTATGGTAGGAGCTGAATTACCACAAGATGTCTGCATGATGAGTCATGTGTCAGTGCGTTAGGATTCCCTCCAGGGCGCCTAGACATGAGTTCGTAGGTCAGAAAATATCTAGGATACTTACCGTAGTTACAGTAGTAGATTAAGTCATGGCGACGGATTGAACCCTACAAGAAGAAGAACGATTAAAGGGCTTGCCCTCAGACCTATGTAGTATGGGCTGCATAGACTCTGAACAAGTGTGCATTAGTGTCATATAATATAAATAATTGCATTAAGGACTAAGTGCACATTCACGACACGACATCAATAGGATAGTCCCTTTAGCTTTGTTTGTGACAAGTTTGTGGCTGTTAAGAAATGAGAATCATTATACTGTTTTCGGCAAAGAGAGAATGGCCGTGTATAATATTTTCGTCAGTTGAATGAACTGACGCGCCCACAGTTTTATATGCAGGGTAAAGATGCTTGACAATTGAAGTATACATGTTGCGCAGGATTGATTTAAATGTTGTTTTATGTAAATTTATTGTAATATTGCATCCGCTGTGATAATGTACAAGTGTAATGTAACTCTAATAAAAGAAAAGTTTTTATTTTCTTGTAAAATTATACGAAAGAAGTGTAAAGATCCTGTGGAACTCGAATTTAGTTGTATTTTGGAATTCGGGGTGTTACAATATATATATATATATATATATATATATATATATATATATATATATATATATATATACCCCTGTTTATTACCTTCTTCATCTACCAAAAACCCTAGCCGCTCTATTCCTATACCTCGATCACCCCCTTCAAACCTCTCCCTGCATCCCCGACCTCCCGACGCCCCTCCACAGTGCAGCCCTGCGCTGTTTCCACCCCGACTCCCGTACATCTCCTGTCGTGTCGCCAGTCATTAGCCAGAGCGACAACAGCCAGAGCGACAACGCCTCCCCTATACGCTCCCCTCCTGTCGTGACCTCGCAGCGACGCAGCACAGCCCCCGCTGTCTCCTCTTCTGTCGTCGACTGTCGCAATGCCGCCCATTGCCACTCGCTGTCCGCCATTCTCTCGACGTCGTGCACCTCGGGTTGTTTTGACTATTGGCTCTTAGGTGCGGGTGTTGATCTTGTGTGCGTGTAATTGATTTCAATTGTGTGTTTGTGAGTCGTTCATTGAGTTCATGCCCAGGAAACCGTTCCCGTTATTCTCGTTCTTGCTTCATTTTTGCCGTCGATTATAAGGCAAGTAACTTGTATTCCTTTTGTTGTATAATACAAGTACTAAATACCGCCTGTAGTGTAGCATTTGTTTCTAGAGTCAATTCTCATGAAAACCCTTCTTAGACCTTGTCCCCATTTGTTGGTCCGTCCGTAGTCTCCTATGTACAAACACGACATGAAATAATTTAGATCTAATAAACTCTTGATGTATACATGCATGTTGTTCGTGATTTATGAGGCGTCGTATGATCTTGTATGCATGATGTGTAAGTCATAGTATAACTTGTTGTAGACTTATTAAATACCCTATACCATGTTGCTTAGACATCTAGTATACTATATTTCGCATTTTGTTAAAATTGGATGTGCTACATATGAACTATTTGATTTCATGCATAAAGAAGATTTCTGTTTTTACTGCTGTCCCGTTTTTGTACAGTATTTTAGACCCTATTAAGCTCAGTAAATCAATTTTATTTGTGAATATGTGTAATACCCTGATTTTTCATTTATGAGAATTATTATTTTTGTATCATTAAATTGTACGTGTTGTGCACGTGCAAATCTTGTTTGTATAAATTCTATTTTTATTAAGTTATTTTTACAGATGAGTATACATATATAGATATATATCCTTTCTATTGTTTTTATTAAAGCCTATTTTGACAAGCATAAGTATTTCTTTATTTTGAGCCTAATCTAATTTATTTTAAATGTAGACTATTTTGGCCCACTAAATAAAAAGCCCATCAATTTATTTTCTCTTTTAATTCTTACAACTTGTAGTGTAGACAATTTTATAGACTTTTCATAAAAAAAATAAATGTACAACTTTTTGTAATAGGGGGACTTTACAGACACGTGCACTGCCCTAGCACGTGTCTTTGTGCTTGTTCACTAGTGGCCGGATAGGAATGGGAGGAAGAGAGAGAAAGTGGAGTTGTGGGAGGTGGTTGTGTGATCATGGGTGGTTACTACAACTTTCCATTGAATCCTAGCTCTTATTTCCTAACTTCTAGATCAATCCTAGCCTTCCATTTATCCCAAATTCTTGTATAAAAACCTTCCCTAGCCTAACTATCCTTACACTTCTCATTCATCAAACCTATAGTGAAAGAAAATAATTGTTAGTAGTAAATATTGTGTTGGTAGAGAGTGAGAATAAAAGTTTGAGAGAGAGAGAGTTGAGTGTGCTTGCATTTGAAAAAAGGCTGACAACATCCAAGGAGGCTCGGGTGCACTACAAGCGAGGAGGAGAAGCACTTTTGGGCAAGCTCAAGCTAGGAGGAGAAGGGCTCTTTCATTTTAGGAGTTTTTTTTGTGGTTTTCTCTCCAAAATAGGTGGGTGATTTTCCTTACTTCTAATTCCAGTTACCATGCTAGGAATGATGACATAATTAGCATGAAAGAAACTAATAAGAGTACATTTGACTTGAAAAAGGGGCTTGTTAGATGATTTAATTAATGCTTGGTAAATTGTATGTTAATTTGTTGTGAACCTTAATATTGTAGTAAAAATTGCTTTGTAGTCATGGAAACGTTAAATTGGAACCATGATGATGTAGAGATTGATCATGAATTACTAGTAGATGAAATTATTGATTTATGCACTAATGAACTATTGTGAAATACAGGTTTACTGTAAATTTTTAAGTAGATTGTAATCTGGAAAGTTACGTTTCAAAAAGAAAAGAAAATATATTTTGAGACTTGAAAAACCCTGCAGCACAGCCGACTGGCCATATGTAACAGTCGACTGTCCTGATCATTTGATTTCGAGTTTCAAAACATCACAGGACAGCCGACTGATCACAATTAACAGTCGACTACCCTGAACTTCTTATTTTCGAAATTTTGCATTATTGCGGAACAGCCGACTGACCATATTCGACAGTCGACTTCCCCGAAGTTTCAAGTAAATCTGTCTTTTTTTTGTGAGATAATTCCTATGATTTGTGGCCTAGTATAAATGAGAATTTGAGACTGTTTTACAAGGAGGAGTTTATTTTAATTATTAACTTTCTTTTATAAAGGAAATTGAAGGAATAGTTTAAGGGGTTTAAAAATGAAATTTTGGTAATGAGAAATTTGAAAGGTGTGAATTTGTGAAACCAATTGAAAATGTGAACTGTAAAATTGGTATGGATTGAAATAGAATTATGTGAGCATATAAACTAGTGAATGTGACATGCTAGAAGAATTTCATTTTTTTCAATTATTTATGCATTGGAATTTGATTATGATGAGTTATGAACGATGCGAACACATGAATACTATGCTTTTGAAACATGAATTGTGATTAATTGAAAAGGTCTTGTGAGTATGACATTGTAATTATGAGTTGAAATTGAGAATTAGGGTATAGCCAAGCCTTATACCGGCAATGAAAGAATTGTGAAATGATATTTTGGAAATGAGAAGACCAAGGTTGGGTCATGTGAAATTAAATGAATAAGACCGTTATAGTGGGAGTGCTACAATCTAAGAGATTGATTTTATTCATTATTCAATTAAACTAAGGATTAGTACATAGTGAAGATGTGATGAAAGTGAGAGAAAAATACAAGTATGAGGGCCTCGAGTCTACGATGTGAGTGTGATTCACAGTTTGTCTTCACGATGCATCATGACATGACGTGGGCACAACTCCGGAATTATCGGGATCTTGGCGACGCTTGTGGGGTGTTTGGTGACTGCGAGAGGATCGTGTGCCATGACGGAGGCTGAATTGTCCATAGGTTGTCTTCACGATGCGTCGTGACATGACGTGGGATTTCCCTCCAGGTTGTCTATACATGAGCTCGTTACTCATAGAACATCTAGGATACTTACCGAGTTACAGTAGTAGATTAAGTCATGACGAGTGATTGAACCCTACAAGATGAAGAACGATTAAGGGCTTGCCCTCGGACCTATGTAGTATGGGATGCATAGAATCCGAACAAGTGCGCATTAGTATCATGTAATATAAATAACCGCATTAAGAACTAAGTGCACAATCACAACACGACATCAATAGGATATTCCCCTTAGTTTGATTTGTGAACAAGTTTGTGTATGTTAAGTATGGAAAATCATTATACTGTTTCTGGCATAGAGAGGATGGCCGTATATAATTTTCGTCAGTTAAATAAACTGATGTACCCAATGTTTGTATGCAGGATAAATGGCAGATAAAGATTAAAGGAGAACTGATGCTTAGAGATTATTCAATTTTTGTTGTAATTTCATTCATATAAATGTTGTATTTTTGCTTCCGCTGTAAATTGTAAAGATTCTTTTGTAACTCTGATGTAAAGTAAAAGTTTTAAATTCCTTGTAAAATTATACGAAGTGAAGTAAAGATCCTGCGGAATCTCGAATTCAGTTGTATTTACAATTCGGAGTGTTATAATATGAATCGTAGATCTCGCTGTCTATTTTTCAGAATTTCTGACAGATCTCAGTTTCGATTTGTGAGTTGCAAGTTATTGCTGTTTTACTACAGAGGTGCAGAAAATTCCAGATTTGATTTTATGTGGATTCTGTAGAGTTATCCATTTCAATACTAATGCTAAAGATAAAATATGAATCTAATATTTCGCTGAGTATGACTAGACTTGGTTGGGATTAACCCCTAATTTTTGTGGATTTAATTGATGACTTTTATAAACTATTCTATGCTTGCAAACAACTACTATACTTCCAAAATTTTCACGCTATTCAGTAAAGAACCTTAATTTCAACCTAATTCTAGTTGTTGTTGGTAAAAACTTTGTGAATATGAAACGTAGCCTACTATATCTATTTTATCACTCTTTTGACGGATTTGGATTTCGATTTATATTCTGTAATCTATTGCTATTTTAGTATTGCTGTATCAAGAGTTTCAGATTTACAAATTTGTTGCATCTTGCTTCTTTCTGATTTTATTTGACCATACGATCCGTGTTGGAATATTATGAAATTATATTTTCTGATACTAGACATACTAGGGAATATCCCAGATTTTTCTTGGATTTAATCAGCGAGTTTTTATGTCATTTTCCTGTTTATGAATACAACCTTGTGATTTCTGGATATAATTCTGTTTTGAGCCCTGTTTTTGTGAATTACTCTATGACTTATATATATTTGCTGGATTCGGCCGGGAGTCTATTTTCTATATTTTCTGAAGGATCCAGATTTGCATGTCCGTGGCAATGGGAATCCTAGATTTGGTGCAGTACTGTCTTGCTGTCCAGAACTAGAATTTTCGTTGTCTTAGTCTATTTTGAGTCATTCGTCATCTGTTTGTGTTCTTTATTCAACTTGTACTTGTGTCTTGTTGTCTTGACATATTTCTTGACTTGTTTATACACGTCAATGCTTGCTTTGAATCATAATAATAAGAAAATTAAGCCGGGGTTTAAAGGGAAAGATATAATAGTGGAAAATATAGAAATGTGTATTCGGAAGAGGATTTATAGACCTTAGTACTTGGAGCTTGATACTTGGTTATTTGGAGCTTGACACATGATTACTTGACACTTGAACACTTGACACGTAATACTTAATACGTGGAGCTTGATACTTGATACTTGGAGCTTGTCCCTGAGTACACTGCCTCTATGATCCACTATGAAATCTAAACGTAACTTGTTTGAATGTAGTAACCATGTGATAAATATTTGGGACGCATGAAGTGCTACTTAGATAGGACTAGATACAAGACTTGAACATGATCACTTGACACTGGCTACTTGCTACTTGTACATGATACTTGATTACTTGACACTTGTTACTTGTTACTCGTTTACATGATACTTGACAGTTGTTACACAACACTTGCATCCGTTCATCTAGCCATGCTAGTTTTTTCTGTTCTTGATTAGAGTTAGTTGCTCTATTTTGTTGTTACATCTTTTTCATGCTATACTTGCTTCTGCTGTTACTTTATTCTTGTTTATCTTTCATGTACTTGTCACCTGCACTACAAGCGGCCCGTAACTTGCATTGCCGGGCATTTTGTTTCTCTTTCCTTTTTCCTGCAATTTGTTAAATTGCAGATTATGGTGATCAACTGCCCGATGGAGTAGGTGATCAAAGATTCTAGTTGGCTGGAATTCTTGCTATATCTATTTACTTTTTGTTGCTTATCTTGAATAATTGTAATTTGTTTCGTGGATATTTGTATTGGGCATTTTTTCCCAGACTTATGTTTTGTTCCAGACTTGACTATTTGAAATTTAGTATTCTTGCTTCTTTCTTCAAGTAATCTTGTTAACTATATTAATTCAGTTATGCATGCATGGTTGACTATTTCTCTTGTATATCTTTCGTTTATACTTGTGCTTATTGTAAAGATCCTGACAGCTTATGAATGGTGAAAGTCATTCGCAGGACTTAGTCACGTATCCGTATTTCTTATCTCCTTTTGGGAAGCGAGGCGTGACATGATGATCGCCTCCGCTGACCTGCAAAAAGCCTGAAACACCGGGGCTGATCCCGGAGACAGATCCTCTGATGCTCAAGTCAGAAATCAAGAATACTACAGGAAATATTTTATGGAGAAAATATTGATTACATGTTTTTGGTGGAGGTAGAGGGGTATTTATAGTCGCTTTGGTCAGTTTTGAGATAATGATTTATCTCTACTTCCCAGTGTTTCTGGATTGAATCAGTTATCTCCTCTTCATGAAGAGATAAGAATAGTTGAAGAGATTTTAAACTTCCTTCGGGATAATGATATGAATTTTGAACCACCTCTTTTGGATAATTGTGGGTTTAAATTGTATTTAAACAACCTGGACCCATTCTAATTGGGCTGGTAAGATAGCCTAGTTAAACTAACATGTTTTGGGTTGTTAGGTTTGGAAAAGACCCATTTCTCATTTACGAACTCGTTTTTAGTGAAATTATTGTTTTACCCCTGAAAGCTTTAAGATTTGTTCCCAATGTGAACAGTTGCGATTTGGTTCTATTTTTACCCATATCACAAGCCCCCCACTCCCGAAGACTAAGTTTACTAGCCTTTGAGGAGTAGTTTGTATGTTCTTAAGGGTTTACAGAACTTATCGGAGTTCTTAAGAAAGTTTGGATCCAACTCGTGGTACAATGGTGTTATTCTGGGTTTGTAAGAGGCCCAAAATTAATTTTAGAATTTTTTGGATTTTCAGTGATATTTTCCGGATTTTTCTATTTTTTTTCAAATTTTAATTATTTTCCAAAAAATTATTCAATATCCAAAGTTTAATAATGAATTTTTGAGAATTTTAATTAATTATTATAAATTTAATAATTACTTTTGGAATTTTAAATTAATAATTATTTTTAGAATATTTAATTAATTTTTTACAATTTTTAATAATTTTATCAGAATGTTTAAATAATTAATTCGGTTTAATAATTAAATAAATGAATTTAATTACCTGATAATGTGGCGAGATTTGGAGCGTCGATCGCAACTAGCTCGGAAATTAGGCAGATCGAGCCGGGGCGAGGCGTTTGAACGGTCAATGCAAAGCGCCCCTTTTTAGCTCGGGGGCACGTTTGCTCAGAACGCTGCGCTGAATGATGGAGAGGGTTCGGCTAGGCGACACGTGTCTGCTGACCACCATTGACCGTTGACCATTGACCAGTCAACGACATTTGGCGCTCATTTCGATCGGGGGCAGGTTTGTTCGGCCCGTGCCACCGATCGATTGTGATGCTTCGACTGCTTGACACGTGACGTTGACCGTTTACTGTTGAACATTCAACGGCATTCCTTCTTTTTTGGTTCGAGGACACGTTTGTTCGGTGCAAGCCACCGAACGCTGAAGGAGGTTCGGCTGTGCGACACATGTCCCGTTGACCATTGACCGTTGACCAGTCAACGGTTTTCCTTTATATTTAGATTGGAGACACATTTTTTCAGTGCAAGCCACCGAACGTTAGAAGTGGTTCGGCTGCGCGACACGTGTCCCATTGACCATTGACCAGTCAACAGGGTTTCCTTGATTTTTAGATCGAGGACACGTTTGTTCTGTGTAAGCCACTGAACGTTAGAAGTGGTTCGGCTGTGCGACACGTGTCCCGTTGACCGCTGATCCCTTGATTTTTAAATCGGGGACACGTTAGCAAGCCACCGAAAACGTTAGAAGTGGTTTGGCTGTGCGACACGTGTCCCATTGACCATCAAACATTCAACGATTTTCCTTGATTTTTCGACCGAGGGCACATTTGGTCGGTGCAAGCCACTGAATGGTGGAGGAGGTTTGGCTGCGCAAAACGTGTCCACGTTGACCACTGACCATTGACCAGTCAGTAGTTTTCTTTGGTTTTTAATCAAGGGCATGTTTGTTCTGTGCAAGCCACCGAACGCTGGAGAGGGTTCATCTACGCGACACCTGTCCTCGTTGATTGTTGACCATTAACCAGTCAATGGGGTGTGTCGTTTGATCCTCCTGAACGTTGGACTCCTTGTTGTTTTGGCTTCTTGCCCATTGGACTCCCTAGATCTTGGGCTTTCCCATGATCTGGGGGTCCACAAGCTTCGGGACCCCAAACTTTGCCTCCTACTCTCTATAAAACCCCCCACCCCCTCATCTCTTCCCTCATTCTCTCATTGCTCATCCTCAAAAACTTCTTTTCTCTAGTGAACTTGTCAGTCGTTCTACAGGGTATTTTCTTATTCCAGTGAGCTTTCCGATTGTAGCTGCCACATCCAAGGTAATATATATATTTTTTATTCATATATATATATATATATATATATTATTTTATCAAATATGTCTAGGGTGTCTTCGGGAGACGAGATCACCCCCTTGAGCCACGGTGGAGATAGGCCACTTTCTCCGCCTTCTAGAGTAGATAAGGGGAAGAAAGTGGCGGAGTCAGTTGTAGTCGAGACGATAGTAGAGAGATCAAGAGAAGTGGGGGAGTTGGGTAGTCTACCTAGTCCCTTATCGCACCTCGACGGTATTAAAGATTACTCTACAGACCTTTTGTCGAGAGTTAAGCATGGGATGGCGCCTCTATACGTGGAGAACGACCTCTATGAGCACTCAGAGGTGGATGATATATCTTTGATGCTTACAGAGGAGGATTTAGGCAGCATTCAGGAGTGTTTCATGATGCTGAGGGAGTTCGATCTTCTGTTACTGTGCCTCGGTGTAAGAGCGTGTTCGCCGACTTCCCCCGATACTTGCTTCTTCCCATTCGATGCTTTTTTTGCAGGACTCTGTCTTCCCCTACCCCCATCCGCAATCGAAGTTCTATGATGGTATTCTTTGAGTCATGTCCAGTATATGCCGAACATGTGGAGACATGTAAACAGCTTTGTGTTGCACTGCCAGGCTGCGGGGATCGAGTCGCGACTGAGCATTTTGAGGAGGCTATGCAAGGTCCATCAAAAGAGCATGTCTGAGTTTAGGTACTATCTTAATCTTCGTCGGGGGGTGAAGTTGATGGAGAACTTCAACTCAAACAAGCACAGGAGGAACAAGTGCTTACTTGTTCGGAGTCATGAGCCGTGAGCGATTCCCACGAGGGGGAAAGAGGAAGTGCTGAATAGAGTGAAGGTCGACTGAGTATTAAGTCCAGAGGCGGATGAAATGGTTAGAACACTTTTAGACCGTCCTGCTCTGAGATGGAGAGAGGTGACAAAGGAGTTTCTCTTCGGGGGGTCTCAGTCCGATCAACCCTAGTACGCATCTTTGATTTTTCTTTACACTTTTCTTTTGCTTTTGTAGGTACTTCTTCTTTTTCCTTTATTTTCTAATTACTTTGTGTCTTGTTTTATAGAAGCAACTGGCATGGACTTCGACGCGATTATCTCTAAGCATGCGGGGTTGAGCGGCAAGGCCATTGAGGAGAAGAAGAGGAAGAGAAGGCCACCAAACCTACGGTGGCAAAGATTGCGAGGGGCCTCATGATCGCCTCCTTGGTGGTGAACTTAATGTCTCCACCTGCTGCTTCATCGGCCCCAACTGCCTAGGAATTTTCCATGGGTGCTGCTCTTGCACTCGAGGCTCCTCCCCTCACAGTGAGAGCTGAGGCGATTCTCACGAAAGAGCATAATAAGCTATTCGTCCTACACTGGCGAGTTATGAAGCATGATGGGTTCCTTGAGGACTCAGCAACTTACATGCAGGCAGTCCATCACCTTGCATCCCCGAAGGACAGAGCGGCGATGTCTGCATGGTCAGTGGGTGATTCCACATTGGAGATTACCAGGGCTAACATGGCGGTATATTTTTATGATATTCTTACTGCACTTGACTTTTTATGGAGCAATAGAGTTGTTTTCCCTTTTGTAACTTCGAATCTTTTTCTTTTTGTAGATCACTTGCCACTTCAGCAACTTGTTGAAACAAGTGACGGAGCAGGAGAAGGAGCAGAAGGCGGTGAGTGATAAGGACAGGGCGGAGCAGGCGAAGTCCGCCAAAGAGTTGGAGGAGGAAATGTTAGGTTTCAAAGGCAATCATAGATTAAATACACAATAGAGAAATTACAAATTTATCGAAACCTAGCCATGGATCCAGACAAAAACCATAAATCGTGTTTAGGAGTTATACCTTAAAGATGGATTTATTGTCTGCACAGTATGCCGATCACAACACTGCAATATTGAGGTGCCTCTACGGTATCCACACGAACGGAACGAAAAACGGCTCTCCATTAGACTGCGGTGCTAGCTGCGGGAAGGGGACGCTCCTCCTCAAGATATCTCTCTCACTTTTTGTGACGGCTAGGATTTTTCATGTGTTTCTTTTCCACAGATACATATCATATATATAGGTGCAAAAAACCAACCATAAGAGTGTAATGAGGTTGTTGGGCTCACATTCTGACCTGGGTCAGATTCGTGTGTGGGCTTTTGATCTTTAGTCGACCCATTTAATCTAATTAAATGTCCAACCAATATCAAGAGTTCAAATCTTACTTGGATTCCTAATTAAATTCATCTTATGAATTTAAATCTCAATTTCAATCCATTCTAAGTGTGTGACCCTGTAGGTTCCCATTACATTGACAGTAAAACTAAAATTATATTCGAGTATTACAAACAGTGAGCAATATCTAGCAATATATCACTGCTACTCACGTAACGGAATGTCAGTGATTTGACATAACCTATCCGTGACAAATGTTACCATGTAGTCTAGTCCCTTTGTCCAGATATCTTTATTAACCATAAGGCATAGAGTGTGTCACCCTTGTATAGTTCAGTCTTTGGTTTCTTAATGTCCGAGTAGACTTATTAAAACAAATGAGATCAATATCTCATATTGACTCATTTGAGTACGGCCATGCATTTTCCAGTCTCACTAAATCAAAGGGCCCGTAGATATCACTCCTGTTATGTAAGACGGGCAAATCCTATCTAAGCCACTCACATCCCTCCGCATGATTTGTAGTATATCCAGTAGTAGACTTTATAATCACCTTATTACAGACAACGTTTGACGGGATTAAAACATATAACTTCTCATGAAAAGAACGGTAGTGACTTCAAGTCAAAGGACTACGTACACCATGGTCATTGTGAGAACCGCTTATGACACTCACGTAACGATTCATGGAGCGTTCTCAAGGTGGGTTAGTCCAGTACATTATTTGTAACACCTCGAATTCTAAATATGTCTGAATTCAAAGTTCCACAGGATCTTTACACTTTACTTCGTACAATTTTACAAGGAATTTAAAACTTTTTATACAACAATGTTTTACATCAACGCAAAGAAATTATAAATTACAACAAGATACATGAAATCAATAACAATTTGAACATTTCTTTAAGCAACATTCCTTCTTTAGTCCTTTCATTCAATTTGTCCTGCATGGAAACTGTGGGCACGTCAGTTGCATACAACTAACGCTAGGATATTATACAACAATTTCTCTTACTTGGAAAGCACACACTTGTTCACAAACAAAGCTAAGGGGGACTATCTTATAGATGTCGTGTGTGAATGTGCACTTAGTCTTAAATGCAGTTATTTTTTATTTCATGACACTAATGCGCACTTGTTCGAACTTATACATCCCATTCTACAAAAATCCGAGGGCAAGCCCTTAACCGTTCTTCATCTTGTAGGGTTTGATCCATCGTTATGAGTTAAAATACTACGGTAACTACGGCAAGTATCATATATGTTCTATGAGTTACGAGCCCATGCCCAGACAGTCTGGAGGAGAATCCCACGTCATGACATGACGCATCATGCAGACAACCAAAGGACAATTTGCCTTCGTCATGAACGATGGCACTACGTAGTCACCAAACACCCCACAAGCGTTGCCACGGCCCCGATAATTCTGGAGATGTATCCACGTCATGACATGATGCATCATGCAGCCAGCCTGTGAATACTCTCACACCATGGATCCGAGGCCCTCATAATTGTGTTTTTCTCTAACTTTCATCACATCTTCACTGTGTCTAATCCTTAAAAAAATGAATCATGAGTAAAAATCAACACTCTAGAATTGGTGTTACCTCTACATCGGTCTTAGAATATCAATTGTTAACCACGACCCAATCTTGGTCTTTTAATATCACATTTCTCTTTCAAATTTTTATTCATGCCGATGTAAGGACTTAGCTAAAACTCTAGTTTCAACCTCTTTTCATGTTCATCAAATGAGTGTTCATACTCACAAATTTTCACATTTCATAATGCTTTTTTAATTTAATTTTCCATGCACACTTGCATAGTTTAGACCACAATTTCATATTTAACTACTCAAATTTTTCATGTCGAAAATCTCATTTTAATCTCTACACAAAAATTCTTTACATTCAAATATTCCCTTTCTTAATTAATCAACAATCATATACTAAGAAAATTCATCAAGTTTTTCTTCCCAATAATTACTTCTAATTCTCATTGTAATAAGTCAAATATTGTAGAAATAGTTTTCATGAAGTCTATGGAATTTTAGAAGAATTCTAGTATACACTTACAGTACTCAAAATATCAAAATAAGTGAAAAAAATCAAAAAAACAACAAAAGGCCAGAGGCTGGATTCAAACCCAGACCAAACGCCCCCCGCCTGTGAACAGTAACCAACCCAAATCGCACCCAACGACCAGTAGGTCTTGAGTGACTAACCGTTATAAAGGGAACTCGAATTATACTTAAGGTTTAGTTTAGGGATTTGATTAAAAATCGATTTTTTCATAAAACAGAGCCTCTTGCGAGACTCGAACCCAAGACCAATACCCCTGCCTAGCTATAGTAACATACCCAAAACGCACCCGAAGACCAACCAGTAGGTCTTGAGTGACTAACCGATATGAGATTTAGCTAAATGCTTTTTGTATAAACTGCACTGTATCTAGTTCTTTCTTTAATAAACTCAATTTTTTTTCCAATCAATTTGTACTTATAAAAATCTAAATATTTTTCCGAAATGTATTTATTTGAAAAACAATAAAGTATATTTGTTTAGATTTCCAAAAATCCTCATTTTAATCAACATGAAAGAACTATTCTCCTCATTTCTTTTGTAACATGAAACATTAGTATTTTTTTTCGACATTAAAAATTTCCATCCTAGATGTATCTTTCACTTATTCCTCATTTATTCACAATGTATTTGTACAATTTTTCATTCTTTAACCCAATCAAAGCCCTTAAGTTAATCTTATCTTTACAAAACTAACTCATTTTTCTAAGATTCAAAGAGACAACATAATTGACAATCTAGTGAATGTAATATTACTTATACAACATCATTAAAATCACACTTATTGCAACTAATCAATTTATTTCACAATCCATGGGTGTTATTTTGCATTCTACAATTCATTCATAAGCACAATTTTTTATATAATCATGATTCATCAATTCATGTGTATTCTAGCATGCAATCTACTAATAAAGCATCATCACAAATCTTAATTAACAAATTTTAATTCATTTTGCTAACTTTCTCATATATCCAAACAAGAGTTTTCTATTTTCCTTACTAGTCTTTCCAAACAAGTATATGACAATTTTTCTATTTGTTTCTAACATGTTCATAAATTAGAATCCTAGCATGGTATCTACATTAGAAGCTAGAGAAATCACCCACCTTATTGAAGAAACAACGAAAAAACTCCCAAAGACTCCTTGAAAGTGTGATCGTCTCCCCTAGTTGCGAGCCTTCTCCTCCAAGCTAGTGCACACCGAGCCTCTCCTCCTTGCTAGTGTACCCCGTGTCCTCCTTCTCCTTAATGTGATATCCGGCCACCCAAGTACAAGAGCACACAACACACAAACACTCTATCTTTTTCTCACACAACTCTTTCTTTTCTCTTACACAAATGTCTTTCTCTTGAAAATTTCTAATCCAAGTGAAGAGAAATGAATGACCAAGGGAGCTATTTATACACAACTCAAGACCGAATTGAGGGTTGAGATGAGTTTGGATGAAGGGCTATGATACATTTGGGAGTTAGAAGAACTACCCATTATCAAGTAATCACTCCTCCACTCCTCCACTCTCCCCACTCCAAGACCAAGGCCGGCCACCCCCTTCTCATTCAATTTGCACGTGCACGTGCCTCTTCATGCATACTACAAATTAGTTTGTTCATTTAATTGTTAATTTATTTGTTACTTGATCAAGTCTACACTACAAGTTGTATTTAATATTAATAAAATTAACTAATGGGCTAATTAGGTGGGCTAAAATCCATGGGCTCTTTAATTAATTTATTTATTTATTTAAGTGGGCTAGAATTAGACTATTAGGCCTAAAGATTAATAATAGGCTTTAATTTTAAAAGAGAAGAAAATGTTTATTCATGACATTTAAAATAATTTTTAAAGCTAACAACACACATTAATTTGCACATGCAAGACACGTGAAAACAAATTTAATTATTTAAAAATACAGGATGTTACATTATTAATCTAATATGTACCCATGTGAAGACTTGATATCTCATATCCATGACCCATGAGAATGGTCATCAGTCTATGAACACACTAGTCTCTATGTATTATCGTTGTAACACCCCGCAAAATACCGTATAACTATTTTGCATTTTAATCTGCGTACAGTTTAGATTTGCACGCGATTATGAATTTTTTTCTAATAATAATTGATTTATGTATGAATGTGAATGGTTGCGTTCGCGGTGGTGCACGAGAATGAGAAAATCAACACTAGTACGTATACTAGTATATACGTGTGGTACATATGCAATTGTCAAATTGGATGATACTACACTACAAATATTTTTTGTCTCTTTGCATGCACTCACATCTAGCCATTCATCCCATCTCATCAAGGATCCAACGGCTAGAAATGAGCATGACAAAATATCTCCTTAAAATCATGAGCTAGAAGCATGGTTTTGAAGAAAACCACCATGCCACCTCACCCCCTACGACCCCTATAGGCCGACCACCCCTCTTGCACCCCCCTCACTCTTTCTCAATTCATTTTAAACCCCTCTCCTCACTCCCATTTTAGAATTCTGAAATTTTTAGAAAGAGAAAAGGAGAGAGTGAGAGAAGAAGGAAAGAGGAGGTGAACTAGAGCTTTGGAGGAGGGAACTAAAGCAGGAGACTAAGCTACTCTCACCTTCTCAACTACACCAAAGGGTGGGGAGTTCTCTAAACCTTGTCCTTGTTCTTATTGTTTGATTTCTTGAATGAAATGAGTAATAGTAGTATGAGGATGATTGATTACAAGTAGTTTGTTTAGAATCTGAAACTGAAACAGAAAAACATGATCTTCTTGCTATATTCCCGAATTTCCAGAGAGCAATTTAGATGGAATTTGATCATGAAATTTTTGCAGAATGATCTTATGCATGTCTAGAAGGTACATGATTTATTTCGTATTTTTCTTATATTATTTGGTATTTTAATAAAATCATTTTTGATGACTGTGTCGTAAGGCAGAGACTGCCTCTGTCTATTGTAGAACCTGAACTTAAAGGAATTTTTAGAATTAATTGATACATGATCTATTTCTGAAATTTTTACCATCATATCATGCATAAATCTAGATCCTACAGAAAAAGATTGGAATTATTTGATGACAGTTGATGCATGTTCAAAATTGTTTAAGAGTATTCATGACTGTGACTGATGAACAGTATAAATTTTATACATGATTGAAATGGGTAGAACTCATTGAATACTTGGAATCAGGATGAGATCTTTTGTGCATGCTATACATGATGATGTCTAGTTTCTGAAAATACAAGTTTTATAATCATTGGCTATGCATGTGATTTATTGTGAATTTTTAAGTGAGTACTATGCAGAACTTAGTCAGAATTGACACCCTGATAAAATTGTAACCTTATGGCTCTGTAAGAGCAGAATTTGAGGAAGTTTACAACTAGGAAGTTGTAGTAGACATCCTGAGCTTTCCAAAAACCCTTATGTCAAGAAATTTCTGTAAGTACAGTAAAAGATAGGATTTTTGCAAGTTGGAACAGAAACCAGGTTTTGAGTTACAGGCTTTGTATGAGTAGTGCATTATATGTGGTTCTGTACACCTGAGAAAGATGAGTGGTTTATAGTAATAAAATGAAATAATTTGGACTGGTGATCAACTAGAAAGTTGCAGAGTACATTCCCATCTTTCCACAAAACCTGGATTTGTATCATTCAGATGAGCGAGTAGATTTTTATGCTATCAATAAGGTGCAGCCAGTGTACAGGAAGTACACAGGCTGAGGGTTGTGAGGCTATTTTGAGAAATTAGATGATTGAATCTGAGGTGATGATCAACTAGAAAGTGTAGCCTAGGTTCTTAGCATTCCATAATGGGCTAGAACACCCAAATCCGAGTTGTATTGTGGGAGTTATGACCTTTTTAAGTTTTAGGCAAAAACACCATAGTTTGGATTAGTCATGATTTTTGACTAAGTGTTGGAAGTACCTTTCCCCTCTTGTAAAAAGAGTTAAAACTTGTTATTGGGGATGATTGGTGTCTATTACTGGTCTTGATGGTGTTTGACTCTTGTCGAGGATGTTGGAACTTGAGTTAGTCACTAGGGTAGGGTGATACCGTACGTTTATCAAATCTAAGATTAGAACTTCCGTCGAGGCGTTGGATGTCCGATCGATACTGTCAAATTGTATTCATGCCAGTTAAGGGTGAACGCGGGCCGTGGTGATGGACGAATCCAAGCTAGGGGAAGTGGCGAGCAAAAATTGTGTCACTGGGGTCGCGAGTCGATAGGCAAAATTTTGAAAGAACCCCTTTATTTACCTAAATGGTTAGAGTGATGTATTAGGGGTATGAACATTGCATTAGTACTAGCAGACCATAGTTGGGTATTGTACTTTTCCTATCGTAGGGATACGGATTTGGTTCTCAAGTTTTGAGTTCACGGGTCTCGTATCTCAATCTGTTAATTCCCAAAGAGCTAGGGTAAGGAACGGGGAGAGAAACTCCTGTCGGATAGGGGGATTTGACCCTCAAGGCCATCATGTTCTTATGCACATGGATTTGTTTATATTTATATTTTGACGTCATGGGTACAAGGGTTTGTACCAGAAGGTTCGTCACGACATTTGGTGTAATCCAGACCGGATTGGGCACTAGTGGAAAACAGAGACACTACTGTGTTTAGCAGTAATAACTGTAGGATTCATCAGCCACGTTGTATCTATCAGAAACATGATGAGTATAAGAGTAGGATGCATTGTGAGGGATTGAACCCTACATTTAGGAGAGGCGAACTCTTTGGAAAGTATGTAGTATGGGATGCATATGTTTCCATTGAAGTTGATTTTGGGGAAGTATGTCGTATGAGATGCATACGTTCCCAAATGAATTGCATTAGAGTAGGAGCATCATATGCATTCTTTGTTTTGTGCATTAGATTAGGCCATGTCATGCTTTCATCTGGAACATATGTAGTATGGGATGCATGCGTATCCAGAGTCCCGAAGTCTTGCTTGCATTTGAATAAGGAATGTGACTGGTGCATTTAATTGTTAGACCATGGAATACACGAACACTAGGAAATTAGGCTGCACATTTCTTTTCCCATTCAAGATGGTTTGTGGTTTCCAGTTTGGAGATCGTTGTTTCTTATCAGCATTGCGTCGGTAGAATTACTGACGTTCCCCACCTTTTAGGTACCGGTCCTACATTTCGAGCAAGTGCAGAAATATCAGAGTCGCAGCAGAAGACTCAAGTCGAGGGGCAAGTCCCAGGAAAGCAGATTGACCACTCAGCGGAGTTCGGCGGTGATCGGTCAGCTGCCATTCTGGGAGATAGCTAATTGCTTTACATTATGAGTTGGTAAATATTTTGTAATAAGATGTAATGAGTTAATGTAATTTTTATTCTTGTTCAAGAACAAGATAATGGTTGTAATCGATGATGTAATGATTTTATGTGGCAAAAAAAAGTTTTTAAATTTCCATGTTATTACAGTGTTGAGATGCATTTGAAGGCAAAGATTCTGGTTGCATTACGGATGTCCGGTAACGGGGATCAGGGGTGTAACACCCCGAATTTCAAATAAGAATGAATTCGAGATTCCACAGGATCTTTACTTCACTTTGTTCAATTTTACAAGGAATTTAAAACTTTTTCAACAATACATCAGAGTTTAAAATACAACTTTGGTTTACACAGCGGAAGAATAAAAGATTACATCATTTGAATAATACAACTTATACAACTTAAAATAAGTCATCGATTGCATCATAATAGCTTTATTTCTTCATGGATAGTCCATTACCTGCATATCAACCTGTGGGCACGTCAGTCACTTACAACTGACGAAAATGTTATACACGGCTATCCTCTATATGTCGTACATATAACGATCTCATTATTTTAACAAAACACAAAAGATTGAATGAATAAATAAAGTGTAAAATGTGACTAAGCTAAACATGTAAGTGTATGTCATGCCTTAATGCCTAATGCACACAATTTATATTAGGATGACACTAATGCAAACTTGTTCGGATTCTATGTATCCCATACTACATAGGTCCGAGGGCAAGCGCCTACGTACTCCATAATAAAGGGCTCGATCCCTCGCCATGATAACTATCTGGTAATAAAATAAGGTTTAGATCATTCCACAAATATGAGTCCCATCCCGACGGCTATTATAACGGTTCCCTCATCGTGCAAATCATCCCGCAAGTGCCCCTCTAGGCCCGGTATACGTATATACTTTGGAGACGGTAAACTATCTGCCCAACTTTGCCAAGTCCCGGATTTAAATATAAACAAAAACCCGTCTCCCACAGAGCAACCTCAGTTCGACGATTGGGTCTATAGCCACGGAGATCCACCGCCGACTATATAGAGGCAACCCACTTATGTTTGCCCAAGTTTACTACATCTTCACCTAAGTGCCTAGTCATTTTTAATTCAAGACATGAATGTGTTATCAACCCTAGAATTAGTATTACCTCCTACCGGATTTGTTCGCAAAAGTACGAGATCGCCCGACGGCATTATCTCGAAATAAAGTATCAAATTCTTTCTTTCAAAATCACCGGTAACCGAGGTCTTACTAATTTTTAATCATAAACTTTCATATCCAAGAAGCATGAGTACACATACCCTTTAATAATCATGTCTTAAACCTAGATAATTTCATTCTTCAACTTGTTCACAAATTGATTAATGTCTCATCTTAACTCTTATTCATGATTCCTCATTCATCCATAACAAACAATTCTCTTCACCAACATAATTTGATCACTTGCAAGTCTCATTTGCATATAATAATCAAGTATTTAACGAAAATGAATAATTTCAATCAAAGACAATTAAATCACATATCAACATTTTACTTTTCTTTTAATAATATAAATCATGCTCTTAAAAGATTTAGTTTTTTGAAGACAATTCTCAAGCTATCTCAAAGTTATTTTTATTTTCTTCAAATTTCTAAAACTATATTTTTCAAATAACAACCTTTCATTTTATATGAATACTAGGATTTATTCTAACTTTTAATTCATCTCAAAACCCCTTAAAACAATAAATACAAAAAAAAAAGGAAAGCTCACAATGGGTTTTGAACCCGTGAGCTTCTAGCCAGGTGCCCAAATGCCCAACCGAAAGCCACTCAGTCCATATGGACTTGGTGTCTACCAAAACTCCTTTATTCTGCTCTCGAATTTAATTGAAAAAAGCAAAAACACAAAAGTTTTGGGATCCACAGGAGTCGAACCTGAGCCAACTAGAAGGCCAATGCAAAGCCAGACCGCTAGGCCGAGCGTGCTCAACGATACAAGTGATCTCTCTAGGTTTTTAATTAGGGTTCTCTGTTATTCAATTTTCCAAAAAAAAATGTATTCGATTCCCCATTGATATAACTCTCTTATTAGACTGAAATAACTTATAAAAACTAAGATAAAATCTCTAACAGTAACTCATATTTTTCTAATTCATATTTTAGATGATTGATCTAACTTTTAATATTTCTTCTTACTAGAAAACAATATTTGCATCTATTCATTTTGATTATTGGAATCAATTTGCTTCTTTTATAACCAAAAGAATGAGTTCATTAGTGAAATAATCGAAATTATTATATTTGCTATCAAGAGAAGTATTTCTAACCTTTTGCATACGATCTATTCTTTTCCTTTTGTTCATGCATGGCAAAAATAATCAACTCTTACTTTTTCTCATTTACCATTTACATGATTTACTAATAATTTTTCATCACATACAATAATATAAATTAAATCTACTTTTTATATCAAGATTCCTAAAAAAAAAATATACATTTACCAAACATGAAGTTTTATAAATACTTTAACATGAATCATGGTATCAACTCCTACATCAAAATCTTCTATTATTTGCTTAATCACATCCATATTATTCATAGCATGTATATTAGCATGAAATTTACCTACATATCAATATCATCTCATCAAACTAATTCATAATTGCTAGCATGATATTTCTACAACTAGAAAGTAAGAAACCACCCACCTTGTTGAAGCTTGATCAAATGAAAGAATGAACACCTCTCCTAGTACCAAGACTCCTAGTTCCTCTTCTCCTCCTTGCAATAGTCTCCAAGCACAAGAGCACTCTTCTCTTACTCTCTTTCTTTTCATTCTCTCTTTCTTTCTTTCCTTTCTTTCTTTCTTTTCTTTTATTTTTGATAATATTTTTGGTGCAATGAGAAAGAGAAAGTAGGGCTCTATTTATATGGTTTTGGAAGGGTTTATTTTGCATATTTTCACCCCTAATAACTCTCCTAATTAACTCTTACAACCCTTCCAATTCTAAACTCCTAAAACCTACAACTCCCCACCTCCCCAGTCTTTCAAACTTTAACTCATCTCATTCAATCTCTCTCTTTCTCTCTTCATGATGAAATCCGGCCTCCCCCCCAGTCTAGGAATCCGGCCAAATACAGTTGTGTGCTTGTGCACACATGCACATTCAATTAGATACAATTTGTTATGACTCTAAATGTGTGCTAATAATAGTAACTTGTCATGTGTTAGTGCATGATCAACTTAAACTAGATTTTAAGTTATGAGCTTGATCATGGGCCCTAACTTTATATTTAATTTACTATTTTAATGGGCTTCTTTTTAATTTAATCTAATGGGCTAAATTTTATTCTAAATTCATAGATCAAAAGAAGACTAATTCATGTTATGCTTGCAAACCAAAATAGACAAATGAGAATAAAATTTCGAATAAAAAATAAAACATGCATCATACATGCAAATATTTGAAAAATTCATTTTAATCCAAATAGGGGAAAAATAAATTTTCATTTTATAAAACGAGTTCGAACACGAAAAGTAAATAATCAATATATATAGAAATATCACACTTAGTGATGGAAAAATATGTAATTGATACGTATATCGAAAACACATAAAAAGCACGTAAAATACAGAGATTAAAATATTATATTTTAGTTGACTCAAAATAGGATAAAATTAATACAGGAAATGCATAAAGAGTCGGTAATCAAAACACGTGGTGAAAACACGTTACAAAATACATGTGCGTAACACACGAGGGCAAAATTGTAATTTCCAGTTTTGCGGGGTGTTACAAGGGGCGTTACAATCGTTGTCCTAATTTACAATAATACTTGACTAGGGACATTTAAACATAATATATTTGTATATTATTAGTGAGATTGCAAGACTTAGACAAAAATTTATAAGTAAAAATGTGTTAAATATAGGCCGTAGTTCCCAACTGTGGACCAGTTCTCATAGATCGTAGTTGGGAACTGTGGCCTTACATTCGAATAAGCTGTCACAGTTGGGAATTGCGGTCTTAGAATCGAATAAGCCGCAGCTCCCAACTGCGGTCTATGAGAACTGGTCCACCATTAGGAATTTGTTTGGAAAGTGGGTTATCTTTAGAATTAGTTTCAAAAAGTGGGCCAACTGGGGAAAGTCTTATTAAATTCAGTCTCCTTCCTCATCGTGATTTCAAAATTTCAAACCCGACCACCGCCCGTAAAATTCTCCGGCGAAAACCACTGGAAGAATCACGCTTGAGCTTCCAAGAACCAACTCCTCACCATGAATCCAGAGTAGTAAGTTTCACAACCTTGTCCCTTGATGATGGTAAAAATCGCAGCAGATCAGAGCCGTATGATCCCTACACGGATCTCATAGCATCTACAGGCAGATTAGCCATCACAGGCCTATTTTACAGGCTTGGGCCCACTCCAAAACATGGGCTTCTCTCAAGTCCATAAAAAGTGACTGACTAGGTCCACTAAGAGAGACACCCAACCCATGATGGCTAGGAGTCAAATCTCTTATCCCCTCACAGGGATATCTTATCTCTTCAGGGGGGGAGACATGAAAGATCCGACGGTCACGATTCGGCTTCTAGAATGTCTTTCAGGCCTATAAATACTCCTCCCCCTCCTCATTCTCCAGGTAATCAACAATTCACCAGTTTTCACTCTCTCTCTCTTTCTGGTTCTGACTTGAGCATCGGAGGGTTTTTCGCCCGGGGCCACCCCCCCGGTGTTTTAGACATTTTGCAGGTCCATCGGCCGCATCACCAACTGTCAAATTTAGATCACAGGAGGTCAATCAACGATCCAGATTCATTCTCAGGAGCTTTAATGTCTTTTAACGACCAAGGCACAGGTTTGACTTTTAGTAGTTTCCATCCATTATTAACTCACTGTCTGTTTGCTCCCATACCGAAATAAGCAGCAACAGATTGGCGCCATCTGTGGAAAACTACACAAGTGAGACCTATCGTCATGCCACAAAGACTAAGAGGTAAAGGGGCAGCCTCCATCCATCGCACTACAACTTTTCGTCAACCAGCTCCTCCTATGGAAGATCAGATTCCTCCTCAGTAGTCACCCCAACAGCCTAATCATACTCCTTCCAACGGAGAGGCACCGAGGGGCTCTCAACAAAACTGTCCTGAACAACACCCTTAGTACGACTGTATCTCAGTCCAAAATGCTTCAACTGGATCCCAACAGAAGGACGGCCAAGTCCTTCGCCGTATCCAAGAAGTAGAAGATTGCCTAGAACAGATGAAGAATGAGAGAAACTGATCCAACAGGGCCTACCGCCCTAATTAACATTCCTTCAGCAAAACCATCCTCGATGCACCTGTTTCAAGGAACTTCAAAGCTCCTCAATTCGGATCCTATAATGGGGAATCAGAACCGACGGACCACATCGAGAGCTTTAAAACACTTATGATGTTCTATAACGCCACTGATGCACTCATGTGTCGGACATTTCCCGCTACACTAAAATAAGCAGCTAGGGAATGGTATTCACGTCTGAAATCCAGATCCAAATTTTCTTTCAATCAGCTTGAGGAACTCTTCATTGCACACTTCGTTACTAGCCAGAGAACTGAAAAAACTAGTGTCTCCCTGCTAGAACTGAAGCAAAAAGATGGAGAACTGCCCAAGGACTTCGTCAAGCATTTAACAACTGAAGCAAGGTTAATTTCTGCCTTGAACACTTCAGTCGCAACTGCAGCTCTTTCACCGCAAGACTTCGTCAAGCATTTTACAACTGAAGCAAGGTCAATTTATGCCTTGAACACTTTACTCATAACTGCAGCTCTTTTGCCGCAAGACTTCGTCAAGCATTTTACAACTTAAGCAAGGTCAGTTTACGCCTTTAACACTTCAGTCACAACTACAGCTCTTTCGCCGCAAGACTTCGTCAAACATGTTACTACTGAAGCAAGGCTAATTTCTGCCTTGAACACTTCAGTCGCAACTACAGCTTTTTGCTACAACATCACTGACAAAGACCTGAAAGCCTCCCTTGCCAAAAAGCCACTCAAAAGTTTCACTGCGCCCCTGAAAAGGAGTGACAAGTATAGTGGGGTCGAGGAAGCTCTCTATCCTCAAGGCAAGAACAATTCATCTTCCGGGAACAAATGGAAGAACACAAGCGAGGAAGAACTCAGGAAGTTTCAGAAAAATGGTGCAAGTTCGTGCCGTCCAACTATAGCATCACGCTTCGACAAACTCACTCCTAGCGTATCAGCCATCCTCATGGAAGTGGAGAAGGATGGAATAATCCGCCTTCCCCGCACGATGTCAACATCTAGCAGAAGAAGAGACAAAAATAAGTGGTGCACATTTTACAGAGATCACGGACACACTACTAAAAACTGTCGAACCCTTCAAGAAGAACCGGAAGCCCTGATTCGTAGGGGCTATCTCTCCAAATTCGTTCAGAATGACAACGACACCGAAAATCCTCCGTCCCGAAGGGCTAATAAGCATCAGCAGGGATCATGCGAGTCGCAAGACTCTGAACACATGACCATCCTCCACTCCATTCATGAAGATCTGATGGGGAGAGATTCCAACTCCTCCCTCAAAGCTTTCGTCAGCAAAGTCAACTCCATAGACAAAATTCTGCCTGCCAAACGCACCAGGATCCCGATATCTTTCTCCGATAAGGACTTAGAAGGCGTCCAAACACCTCATTGTGACGCACTGGTCATAAACCTTTGAATGCTAAATCATGAGGTACGCCACATCCTGGTGGAAAATGGCAGCTCAATAAACATCCACTTCATGGCCACATTTCAGGCTCTCAAGGTCTCTCAACACCGGCTCAAGCCAGCTAGTTATACAATTCATGACTTCTCTGGTGCACCTGTCCAAGTCAAGCGAATTGTTGCACTCAACGTAACAGCAGGGAAAGCCCCCGCTATTCAAACAGAAGCACTTGACCTTATGGTAATCGATGTCAAAGCTGCATACAATGCTATATTCGGCCGTCCAAGCCCAGCGGCATTTCATGCAGTTGCCACCGCATTTCACATGAAAATGAAGTTCCCAACAACAGCTGGCGTAGGCCAAGCTGTAGGAAGCCAACAGGCTACACAAGCATGCTACACCGCTACAATGGGGGGCTCCATTCTCCCCCTCGACGCCATAGAACTACCGCCAGAAAACAGTCACAATAATTCCAAAACTGTAACCGAGCTTGAAGCCTATGCCATAACCAACTCTACCAAGAACTTCCAAACCTGCCATACCATCTCTCGCCAGGTCCAAACTATTTCTCATCATAATACAGTAATAAACTTGAATCCATATCCCGAAGCCACTCTGCTCAGTCAATGGAAACAAATAATCTTGCCAAAACACATTGGTATATCAGAAGATTTTCCTTTCTCTATGCAAAACAATGGGGGGCTCCCTCTATTATAGGCAAGTGCAGGCAAGGTCTACCAAGTTGTTTGCCTGACGGCTCATCAACTTGAAGACCCGGGGGGCAGGGAGATATCAGCACGGACTTGGAATGTAGAACACCTTGTGAAGTACAACGAGTTGAGTGCCAAACTTGTACATAAAAACAACACCAAAATCGTTAAAAACTTCCTACGAGACGGGTTCGGAGCCCACATCCATAGTGCGAAGTTACTACAGCAATCTATAATGAATCAAGTTCAGACTGCTCTTCGCCAATCGATCTGCTCCTACAACCTATTAATTCATCAAAGCAAACAACGAGCTACACGCCCAACTTACATTTAAAGTGGTGCTAGGCACTCGTTACATGCTTTCCTCAATACAAGTGCGGAATCCAGAACTCGGGAGTTGCAGCGTGCAACCTCGCACGCTTAGAACACAGCTCACCGATCGATCTATTTCTACAACTAGTTGAACTTCCTTGGAGGCTCGGAAACAACAAGTCGAGTGCCATACTTAAACACTTAAGCAGCACCAAACACTCGTTGTGAGTCTCCCCATAAGAAGGATTCGGAGTCCATACCCATGGCTCGACAGGAACTCTAAACAATTTGCAATAACGCAAATTCACAGTGCACTTCGCTATTCGATCTGCTCCTGCAATCTATTATGGTTTAAAAAAGACTCTGTCAATTTGCAAAGAAGCAAGTTCAGAGTGTGCTTTGCCATTCGAGCTGCTCCTGCAATCTGTTAATACTTAAACTAACAAGTTCGGAATCCATGTTCATTGTTCAGAGTTACTCTCGCAACCTGTAATGACATACGTTCAGAGTTCAACTCACCATTCGATCTGTTCCTGCAACTAGTTAAATTTCCTCAACAACAGATTAAGAGGTCCAAAATCATGGATCAGAGTTACTCTAGCAACAGTTGGAGTTCAACTCTCCATTCGATGTGACTCTCACAATCTGTCAGAGGCCCCATACAGCAAGTTTGGAAAATAACTCTTCCTCAGAGTTGTCCCTACAACTAGCTGGGTTCAAGACGGAGCAATGCTACACTCCATCATGCACCGTTAAGAGCTCTCTAAGCTATATGCAACAGACTTGAGGCCATGTTATTTAGCGACAGAGAACCCGTCGATAACAACTCAACCATGACAGCAAGGATCAAGCATATGAAAGGAATTCTTCAAATCACAGAACTATCATTAAATTCATATGTTCAAATCCAGCATCACTACAGACATCTGCAAATACAAAACGGTTAGTCCAAAGTCCAACACTCTCCAAAATTAGCTCATACGACTAGCCAACCTCCAAGACGATGTATCATAGGAAAAGACACCAGCATGTTGAAGACTTCTCATTTCACAAACAACAAGTCTCATTACAACATCAAAGTTACAATGACTCCATGTTTCACGTCTAGGAATCGCTACCAAAAGTCCTGCGAATACTGTATAGCAAACTATCATGAAAGCTGTTCTTCCAGCTATACACACTGGAGAGATGCTCTACCTAAGAGAAACAAAATTCCTCCCCGGCCTCCTACTAGCTAACAGCTCCATAGGGCCACCTCAACTCTTGATGATGATATTCGAGACAAGTCTTCCTTAAACCAGAAACCTCTAGATTTATTCGACCACCTTCACTTGAGCAGCCTCCAACTTCGTCTCGTTTGAAGCACCGTGCAAACAGGAGAGTTCCAACTCTATCAAGCACAGTGTTTCACGAAGGAGGGCAAGCTCAGTATCCGGCGAACCTCATTTGATGCACGCAACTACTTGTCAGTAAAGAGAAGAACGGAATCATCTCAATGCTGAATAAACACAAGTGACTTCACTTCCATACTAAGAAGATTCAGAATACCCACAACTCATCTGCTCTAATAATGAGTTCGGCGCGATGCATGCCACTTAAGTTCCTCGGCCATCCGCTCGTCAACATCGAGCAACGGGTCCAACACTCGATCTCCGCTCTCCGCTGGGGCTCATCAACAACTCGTTTGTTCCAAACAACGATTTCAATGCTTTGCTCGCCACTTGAGCTCCATCAACAACTCGTTTGTCCCAAACAATGAGTTCAACGCCTTGATTTTCTCTCAGGCTGCATCAACAACTCGTTGGTCCCAAACAACGAGTTCAGTGCTCTGCTTGCCGCTTGAGCTCCATTAACAACTCATTGGTTCCAAATAATGAGTTCAGTACTCTGCTCGCCGCTTACGCTCCACTAGCCGCTTGAGCTCCATCAATAGCTCTTCAGGTCCAAACAACGAATTCAACGCTCTGCTCGCTGCTTAAGCTCCACCGACAACTCGTTGGTCCCAAACAACGAGCTCAGCGCTCCGCTCGCCATTTGAGTTTCATCAATAGCTCTTTGGCTCCAAACAACAAGTCTAATGCCTTGGTCTTCACTCAAGCTCTGCCAAATAACTCATTGGCTCCAAACAACGAGTTCAGTGCCTTGGTCTTCGCTCAAGCTCTGCCAAATAGCTCGCTCGCTCCAAACAACGAGTTCAATACCATGGTCTTCGCTCAAGGCATTGACGGATAACTTGTTGGCTCCAGACAATGAGTTCAATGCCTTGGTCTTTGCTCAAGCCCTGCCAAATAGCTCGTTGTCCCCAAACAACGAGTTCAGTACCTTGGTCTTCGCTCAAGCTTCACCAAATAGCTCGTTAGCTCTAAAAAATGAGTTCAATGCCTTGGTCTTCGCTAAAACTCTGCCAAATAGGTCGTTGGCTCCAAACAACAAGTTTAATGCCTTGGTCTTCGCTCAAGCTTCACCAAATAGTCCGTTGACTCCAAACAGCAAGTTCTATGCTCTGATTGCCACTTGAGCTCCGTCCATGACTCAATGGCTCCAAACAATGATTTCAATGTTCTACTCTTCATTTGAGCTTCGTCTACAACTTGTGGGCTCCAAGCAACAAGTTCTATGCTCTGCGCGCCACAGGAGCTTTGCCCACCCTTGTTGTCTCCGATTAACAAGTTCTACGCTCTGCGCACAACAGGAGCTTTGCCGCTTGAGCTCCATCAACAACTCATTTGTTCCAAAGAACGAGTTCAGTGCTCTGCTTGCCACTTGAGTTCCATCAGCAACTCGTTTGACCCAACAATGAGTTCAATGCCTTGGTCTTTGCTCAAGCTTCACCAAATAGCTCGTTGGCTCTAAACAACGAGTTCAACAATTTGGACTTCGCTCAAGCTTCACCAAATAGCTCATTGACTTCAAACGGCGAGTTCTATGCTCTGATTGCCACTTGAGCTCCATCAGCAACTCGTTGGTTCCAAACAATAAGTTCAATGCCTTGATCTTCGCCCAAGCACCATTAACAACTGGGCCAAACAACAAGTTCAAGCTTGAGTTCATCTCATAGCTCTCCCTAAAAACTTGCTGGGATCAAATGGCAGTTTTTACATCAACTCCATCACGGGGTTTTCCCTGCAAACTCGTCGGGACCAAACGGCAGTTCCTACATCAGCTCTATCTCGGAGTTGTCTCTAAACTTGCCAGAGTCAAACGACAGTTCTAGACCAACTCAATCAAGGAGTTGTCGGTACATGCTTGTTGGGCACAAACAGCAGGTGCAATGTCCAACTCCGTCACAGGGTTCTCCACACACTTGCTGGCTGCAAACAGCAGGTGCAACATCCAACTCAGCCAAAGAGTTAGATCTCTACAAACTTGCCAGGCGCAAATAACAAGCTTGAACGTTCAACTCTATCTCAGAGTCGTCTCCAAACTCGCCGGGACCAAACGGCAGCTTTCACATCGACTCTATCTCAAAGTTCTCTCTAAACTCGCCGGGGTCAAACGACAGCTTCTACATCAACTCTATCCCAGAGTTGTCTCTACACGCTTGCTAGGTGCAAACAGCAGGTGCAACATCAAACTCTGCCATAAGAGTTTTCTCAAAACTTGCCGATGTCAAATGGCAGTTTCTGGACCAACTCAATAAAGGAGTTGTCTCTACACGCTTGCTGGGCACAAACAGTAGGTACAATGTCCTACCCCGTCACAAAATCCTCTATAAGCTTGCTGGGCACAAACAGTAGGTACAATGTCCTACCCCATCATAGAATCCTCTACACGATTGCTAGGCGCAAAAAGCAAGTTCAGCACTCATGTCTGCCACAGAGTTCTCTCCAAATTTGCTGGGAACAAATAACAAGCTTTACGTCAACACGTCAACTCAGTCAAAGGGTTGTCCTTCTAGACTTGCCGGGCATGTAGTACCCCGTATTTTTTAAATATTATTTTTAAAGATTTATAAATGAATTAAAATGATTTTTTGGAGATTTAATAAATATTTTCATAAGATTTATCCTTTTTACACGTGCAAAACACGTGCAAATATTTTCTTGGAAGGTTCAAATGGCAAAATTATTTTGTGGAAAATCATTATTTATTATTTGAGATTACTTATAATTTTTCTAGATTTTTCTGATATTTATTAGACCTATTTGCAAATATTACCAAAAAGAAGGATCTTTTTGCAAAATTGTCATTTTGAAGGATGGAAGTGCAAAACTACTTTCTGGACTTTTCAAGAAGTACCGGCTGAAAATAACGAGTTTATTTTGCTTCTAAATTTCAATTTAATTGGTTTTATCAAGTTTCCAAGTATAGGAATTTATTTATGTAAAGTTATATTTAAAGGGGTGTTTAAAAACCCTAATTCTCCTATTCCGACTATTTAAAAGAAGTGGATTCCAGCCATCTTTCGCTGCACAACACAAAGGTTTTATTGTTTTCTTATAGAATTAAAGAGGGAATCTTGGATTTCGCAGAATAGGACTTTGCATGTTCTCCATTAATTCGGTTGGACTTCTTCATTTTGGTGAGTGAATAGTTTTGTTTCATTTTGTTTTGTGTATATTGTATGTGGTATTTTATCTACTAGAAAGCAGGTTAGGGTTTGAGCATGAATATGTAAATGATGGATTGGATGGATTGATGAATTAAAATTTGATCTTGTGAAACCGTAGTTGTTTATGAATTAAATTGTATGTGGATAATTCAAGATTGATGAGCGACCTATTGGAGATCATGGGTAGGCTATTTCTTTTGGATTAATGCTTGATTTATTGAACATGGTAGACATTTTTATGCATAAACCTGATAAAGATGAGACTTTAATTACTTTTGAATATTGGTTGAATGAAACTTGATATGGTGATGTTATAAATGGATTATGGTTGTGAGTTATAATGGTAACTCAGGTTTGAGAAATTTGAATGGATAAGTATGAATCAATAGATCAAGTCATGGAAATCGAAATTGGGAATTTAGTTGAGTTTGAGGAAATATATCCAAGTTGGGGATTTCTTTGGATTTTGATATTGATATGGGTCGGATCTGAATACGAAGCTATTTCAATGAACAATTAATTTTTAAGAAACTCCATTTTTGATTATATACACAATTTATGTTTTATTTGAAAGAAATTAACAAATCGCTATTTTTATAAATTCAAGTAGTTTTGATTTAGTTTTTATGGACTATTATATATCCTACAAGTTGTATTTGATCAAATAAGAAATATGCTTTTTGTAGAAATCGTTTTCATAAAGTAAAATTATGTATCTGTTCAAATATGCACAACCAAAATCTGCAGTCTGCAGGTCGACAGTCGACTGGTGTGACTTTACAGTTGACCGTCGCGACCCGGCTGCTGTGATTTCTATTTTTTCTTAAAATTTCGCTCTGGAGAGTCACTGATGACCTTTTTCAGTCGACTGCTATACTTAGAATTATTTTCTTAAAGATTATTGGATTTATCGCTCTGGACAGTCGACCTATGACCTTTTGAGTCGACTTATAATACTTAGAATTATTTCCTCAAAGCTATTGGATTTTCTCTCTCGACAGACGATCGATGGCTTTTGTAGTCGACTGATACTGACATATCTCTACATATTTTAATGTTCTTTTAAATAATTTATTCTCTAAATGTTTTAATCTATAACCTACTATTCTCTACTTTATCTGCTACTGAACATATGTTTTCAAGTGGTTTAACTGAGCAATTTATATTGGAAGATTAGTTTGGATATTGGGTGTGAGTCTCTAGAGGGTGTGTGTGACCCTAGTGTACCGGCAGTTGAGATATTTATGTTTGGGTCTGTTGAGGCAATTTTAGTTGATCAGTTGTTGAGTTAAGTTCGGTAGGGTACGCCAACTCTAGGAGATTCGTAAAGTAATCAAATAACCTAAATGATAAGGACAGGCACCTGTGGTGATATGATGAACGAGAACATGGATTATGGACCTCAGTATGGCTTGCGGTGTGAGATAATCCTTGAAATTATCCAGGTGTGAGTGAAATAGTCTCCGAAATTATCTGTGGAGTGGGATTGATCTCCGGAATTATCGGGAGCGAGGCGACGCACATGTGATATTCGTGTGATGAGGTGCCATTGCTTGCAGTGTGGGGTATTCTCGAAGATTCCCATGTGTGAGTGAAATAGTCTCCGGAATTATCTGTGGATAGAGTTTGACCTCCGGAATTATCGGAGCATGGGCTAATAGTCACAGTTTATCTTTATCTTGTAGTAGTCATCGTAGTAGGATTAGTTGCATAGCGGGGGGATTAAACCCTACAATGTGGCGATGTTAAGGGCTAGCACCAGACCTATGTATAGTGGGATGCATAGACTCCGACAAGTACGCATTAGAGAGTCAGTATATAGAATTGTGTTTTCTTGACTTGGTTTCATGCATGTGTTTTCTTGTTTTCTACACTTGACACTTAGTCTAGGTTCACTTGATGTTTCGTGTTTCCTTGCTATGTCATATCTTATGTATTCTTGTTTATTTCATGTCATTTATGATTCTATGCTTTACTTATGTTGTTTGTTTTTATGTCACTCACACCATTATGGCTGACCCCTTTAGTTTTGGGGGTTAGGGTTATCTCTAGACTCATATTTTACAGGTGATTACTTGTAGTGTGGGATTTGGATGCATGAGTTAAAGTGGTATAATAGGTTATGTAATTTGTAAAAGAAATTGTTGTAAGGAAAGAAAATTTGTAATTCAAGGTGTATTGTATTCCGCTGTGCTATGTAAAGATTAATGTAATGAAAGTTGAAAATTTTTATTGATTTTTGGTTGTGTTTAATATTACCTTTGAAGTTGATGCTAGAAATTGTGCCACGTATTTCTAAGATATCATATTGGAAATTCGGGGCGCTACAGAGATTGGTATCAGAGCATGCTTCAATAGTAATAATAAACATGGTATAAAAATAACCTAGGTGTGGACACTAGAGCGAGTACCTAGGTGTGGATATTAAAAAGTGAGTATCACGAAGAACTGAAACATGATGTTTTTACTCTTGGGGGTATGGTTACGGTTTTGCCTAAGGGTATTGATGTGAATATGAATTATGTTGTGCTGCTCTAACTCTCCCCTCATTTTGCAATATTCAGAATGGTTGGACCCAGAACCAGAAATGGTAACAATGGTGATGGGGCTGGAAGTTCCCAAGGAACGGGAGTTGATCTCAAGGTCGAATTTGCCAGGGTGTATCAGACGTTGAATGCACTAATGGCAGCTAATTTGGCACAGAATCAGAACCAGAATCAGAATCATGGGACTGGACCAGGGTTTGTTAATGCTGATCCTATCAAGCAGATTGAGTCCATCAAGAGGATGAGGCCGCCCGTATTTGAGGGGCAGTCTGATTCAAATGAGGTTAATGATTGGATTAAACGGATGGAGACAATCTTTGAAGTCTCGGAAACTCCGACAGCCAATAAGGTAAAGTTTTCCACTATGCAGTTGGAAAGGAATGCTGGTGTTTGGTGGTAAACGGTAAAGAGGACTTTGGGGGACAAGCAAATGACTTGGAAGGCTTTTCTGGAAGAATTCAGAGATCGTTTCTTTCCCCTGGATATTCAGGAGAAGAAGGCGACAGAATTCGTGAATCTACAGCAGGGCAGCATGACCGTGCGAGAGTATGAGACTAAGTTCACTCAGCTATCGAGGTATGCACCGGAGCTGATAGTTGACGAGGCAAAGAAGGCCAAGAAGTTTGAGCAGGGCTTGAGGCCCAACTTGAGGTCGAGAATGATTCCGTTAGGCATAAGGAAGTTCGATAAGCTGGTCAGGAGAGCAGCTATGACAGAGAAAGACATGGACCAGTTTCAGAAGAAGCAAGAGACCTGGAATAGGAATAAGAGGCCAGCATCAGGTCAGAATGGGAAGGGATTCCCAGTGAAGCAAGTCAAGTTCAGTGGTCTAGTGCAGAAGGCACCTGCAACTCAAGAAGTGACTTGTTATTACTGTAAGGAGGCAGGTCATTACAGGTCAGCGTGTCCTAAGTTGGCGAAGCAGACTTGTTTCCAGTGTGGGCAGGCAGGATATTCTAAGCCTCATTGTCCACAGTTGAGGAAGGATGGTCCAGGTGGAGGTAAATTTCAGAGGCAAGGGCAAGTGTTCCATTAACCGAGGAGGATGCGGGTAACTCGGAAGATGTGATCCAGGGTATGCAAGAGTTTTGATTTTATTTTTTAATCAATGTAATAAGTAAAACTTTTATTTTAAGAATAATTAGAGATTGAGTATCATTCTTCATGTAACAGGAATTGTTTTGGTTAATGGAATTAAGGCAAAAGTTTTATTTGATACTGGTTCTTCGCATACTTTTGTGTCGCCCAATTTTGCAAAGGTCTTAGGCGTGGAGCCTAAGATGTTTCCAGGCAAGGTTTTTTTGGTGACAATGCCGTCAGGTGAAGAATTGATTGCTGATCGATATTACGAAGGCTATGATATCGAGATTGGCGGAAGATTGTTCGGCATTGATCTGATTGAGCTGCAAGTCTTAGGAGTGGATGTGATCGTGGGCATTGATTGGATGGCAATATATGATGCCACAATTGAATGCAAGCAGAAAGAGGTGTTAGTGAAAGCACCAGGTGGTCCCGTAGTGATTTCCCAAGGGAAGAAGAAGGTTCCGAAGGTGGCTGCAATGGTATCCAAGATGGCAATTCCAGATGAAGTCAAAGGCACTCCAGTTGTCAGAGATTTTCCTAAGGTGTTCTTGGAAGATTTGCTAGGATTACCGCCGCAGAGAGATGTGGAGTTTTGCATCAATGTTCAGCCAGGGAGTGCTCTGATTTCTAAGGCTCCATACAGGATGGCACCTATAGAGCAAGACGAAGTGAAGAACCAGATTGAGGAGTTGTTGAGCAAGGAACTTGTTAGGCTGAGTTCCTTACCGTGGGGTGCGCAGTGTTGTTAGTCAAGAAGAAGGATGGGTCAATGAGGATGTGCATTGACTACCGGGAGTTGAATAGGATGACTATTCAGAACAAGTATCCACTACCGCGGATTGATGATTTGTTTGACAGGCTTCAGGGAGCAGCTGTGTTTTCGAAGATTGATTTGAGATCAGGGTATATCAGGTTCGAGTCAAGGAGGAAGATGTGAGTGAGACAGCTTTCAGAACTCGTCATGGGCTCTATGAGTTTTTGGTGATGCCATTCGGGTTGACGAATGCACCAACCGTGTTCATGGATATGATGAACCGGGTTTTGAAGCCATTTATTGACTCCTTCGTAGTGGTCTTCCTCGACGATATTTTGGTCTACTAGAATGTCTCTCAGGCCTATAAATACTCCTCCCCCTCCTCAGTCTCCAGGTAATAAACAATTCACCAGTTTTCACACACTCTCTCTCTTTCTGGTTCTGACTTGAGCGTCGGAGGGTCTGTCACCACGGGCCACCCCCCGGTGTTTCAGACGTTTTGCAGGTCCATCGGCCGCATCACCAACCATCGAATTCAAATCACAGGAGGTCAATCAATGATCCAGATTTAATCTCAGGAGCTCTAACCTCTTTTAACGGCCAAGGCACAGGTTTGACTTTTAATAGTTTTCATCCATTATTAACTCACTGTCTGTTTGCTCCCACGCCGAAATAAGTAGCAACATCCCTCCCTTTTCCGGTGTCGAATTGCTCCTTCTCTAAGTTGCAATGTCTATATATAGATCTGATCTTGTAGGTACCGGATAACTAGGGTTTGAACCGTTTCTTGATCTTATCTAGTGTGCTCGTTGATGTGATTGTAGATCTAGTTCTTGATTTGGATTTGTAGCTGTGATTGTGTAAATTGGAGAGAATTGAATGATTTATGGAAAGAAGTATGAGAATATCCAATAATAGAGAAGCAATGGAAAGTATAGATTTTTTTTTTGTTTGGGTGTAGAAAGAAGAGTTTTTTTGCTGCCACTTTTTTGAAAATATTTGTATTTTTGGATCAGTTTCCCAACTATTAGCGCTTCTGGGCTACTTTGTGCCACATCAGCAGCGACCGCTATTCCAATAGCGGCCTCTTCATTTCAAGGTCGCTAATGGGAATAACGACCTATGTTTTAATTTTTTTTTGAATTTTCTTTTGCCGTCGCTATTCCCACTAGCGACCTTAGTATATATGAGATCACTAACGGGATTAACGACCTTTAATGAGCTGTATTCTAATACTTAGCAAAATCTAGAGAGCTTTTGCTCTCTGAAAAATGACAATCAATTAATTTTTAAAACTAAGATCGCTATTTGGAATAGAGGACTTTATTGTACTAAGGCCGCTATTCCGAATAGAGGGCTTAATTGTATGACTATTTTGTAAATTTTACAAAGAGCAAGGAGATTGTGTTTCCTACTGAGGTCGCTATTGGGAATAGCGACCTCAGTTTTAAATTTTTAGGGAAAACTCTTTAGGAATCGCTAAGTGTCTCAATACATTCATTCGAGGTCGTTAATCCTAAGGTCACTAGTGGGAATAGCAACGACAAACAAAAAATTCCAAAAAAAATTAAAACATAGGTCGCTATTCCCATTAGCGACCTCGAAATGAAGAGGCCACTATTGGGAATAGCTGCCGCTGCTGACGTGACACAAAGTAGCCCAAAAACACAAATATTTTCAAAAAGTGGCCTATGACGGCAAAAAATTCCAGAAAGAAAGAGTAGCACTTTCCTGCCTTTTGTCGAAACTTTGATATTCGAACAGCTGGGTGAGGTTACCTGACTTTAACCATGTATATTTCGCCCTTTTGTGCAAATTTTCTACTTCAATGCACTTTACTAGATTGTTTCATGAGATTTCAAATGTGCGGCAAAGTGAACAAAAAATTGAAAGTGAAGTTGTAAACTGAACTCATTAATTCAAACCTTCAAGATCATAACTTCTGATTGAAATTTCGTAAGTTTTCTGCATTGTCTTCCTAATTGCATTTGTACACAACGCCCTCGTGGGGTGTTATTTTGTCAGAGTGGATGATAGATATGGGTACTAATGTTCACTGTTGGTTTTGTTTAGCAGATACAAATTTGAGAAACTTGGATAAGAATATTGGAGACGATATCCAGTTGAAATTAATCTTGATTTTGATTGAATATGGATATTAGTTAAGCAATATTGAATTTAAGATCTAAACTGAAAGAAACACATACTTTGATCTTCATGAATGTGGTCTAATACTTTAGATGTCACAAATAACAACCAAAACAAACAATTAGTCCCATTTTTTTTTTAGGTCGACCACTTACAAAATCTTCTTTATTTAGCTCTTTTAAGGGCCATTACTGTACTTAGCAACTATCATGGACCTGGTTTTCTTATTTGTTGCATTTCAAGTTCAAGTCCATTTAGGACTTCCCCTTGCCATCTTTGCTCAATTGACAATAATCCTATATCTCAATGGATTCTTTTTTATTTTATTTGCAGGTGGAGATACCTTAAAATTTTCAGCGACACTCAAACTTTATGTCATAGTATAGTTATTTGCCGTCCTCATTTTAGCTACACTCATTTTCTTGACAATTTTTCTTGCAAAATACTCATGACCATAATGCACATATCTGAGAGCTTTATTTGAGAACTTTTTGTGATTTCATGTTTTTTTGTTCTATTCTTCAAACAAAATCAACAAGGCCTTTAAATAGGCAAGAACTAAAAAACAAAACATACAAGACCAATAACTACTCTGCCACCCCTTGGCTTTTCACTTATACCCTTTGGCTTTTTACTTACACCCCTTGGCTTTTCACTTACAAAGACTCTTGACCTTTTATTTTTCATAATCCACTAATATGGCATTTAATGTTTATTCAACAAAACTCCCCTGTAAACTTAAATGCTTCTACCATCCGTCATGCCAATCATCTTCTTGCATCTGTCGAGAAGTACTTTCGGTAGCGGTTTTGTGAAGATATCCGCAGCTTGATCCTGACTTTTGCTTGTATCCCTTCGCAACAAGTCGCGCCTTGTACCGTTCTATCTCGCCTTCAGCATTCATCTTTTTCTTGAACACCCATTTCACACCAATAGGCTGACTTCCTTTCGGTAATTCAGCTAGTTCCCATGTGTTGTTGCGGTCAATCGCCTTAATCTCCTCGTTCATGGCAGTTTGCCACTTCTTGTCTCGCACCATCTCTTCAAAACTAATATTTTCAGCATCTGCCAAAAGACATACAAGGTGTATCTCATTTGTCGAATCATACAAATCTTGCAAACTTCGTGTTTTGGGTTGTCGTGGTTTATCTTCATTATCGGTAGTTTCAGAGTTTGTTGATATGCTTGTTGGTGCAACGACTGATGATTCTCCAACTTCGATAATAACCTCCGTCGAATTGTTCCAGTCCCACTCGCTTGCTTCGTTTACTCGCACATCACGACTCACCATCACCTTCTTGCTTATCGGGTCGTGTAACTTGTACCCTTTTGTCTTCTCATCATACCCAATAAAAATATACTTTTTGCTTTTGTCTTCGAGCTTCGTTCTTCGTTGATCCGGTACGTGTGCATAAGCCACACTACCGAACACTTTGAGATGAGAAACTATCGGCTTTTGACCGCTCCATGCCTCTTGTGGTGTTTAATCATCTAACTTCACATGTGGACATCGATTTTGTACATAGATGGCACATTGCACGGCTTCTGCCCAGAATTCCTTCGGCATCTTCTTGCTCTTGAGCATTGATCGAACCATGTCGAGAATAGTCCGGTTCTTCCTCTCGGCCACACCGTTTTGTTTCGGAGAGTATGGTGCGGTTAGAAATCTCCTTATGCCTTGCTCCTCACAATACTCTATGAAAGCCGTCGAAGTATACTCGCCACCTCTATCGGATCGTATGGCTTTGATGTGTCTACCAGTTGCCTTCTCCACCATTACTTTGAACTTTTTGAACACCTCGAATGCCTCGGATTTTTCTTTCAAAAAATAACCCCAAGTTTTTCGTGAGAAATCATCGATAAAGGAAATGAAGTACCTTTTACCGCTGAAAGATTCGGGAGTGATTGGTCCACATATGTCGGTATGAATCAACTCGAGAATATGTTTAGCTCGATATTCTGCCTTCTTTTGAAACGAGGTTCTCGCTTGCTTGCCAAGCACACATTCTTCACAAAATTTACCCTTATAGTCCATGTCCGGCATCCTGTGCACCGAGTTCTTCTTTGCTAACTTCTTTAGACCACCATAATATAGGTGACCAAAGCGGAGATGCCACAGCGATGCCTTGTCTTCTACGTTGACTCGCAAACATTTTTCTCGCACGCTTCTCAAATTCAGTTTGTACATCCGATTTCTTCCCATCTCGACTCGAGCAACCAGACGCCCTTGATTGTCTTTCAATTGTAGTACCCGGTTTATCATGAATACCAAGTATCCCTTCTCCATGAGTTGCCCCATGCTCAAAATATTGCTCTTAAGATCATGTACGTAATAAATATTCTCGATTGACCCTTCCGTGCCAGTTTTTTGTAAATAGTGAACCGTACCTTGGCCTTTTACTTGGATCTTTGACGCGTCTCCAAACGAAACGTTTCTATCTTCAACCTCTCGCATCTCCTTGAATAGGTGCTTGTGCCCGCACATGTGGTTACTAGCGCCGGTATCGAGATACCACACTGTGTCGTTGTCGGAAACGATATTTTTGTAGGCCATCATGAGAACACCATCTTCTCTTGTCTCCTCTTCCGTGACTAGATTCGCATTTTCTTCTACCTTTTTTTCAGAATAGCACTCTTTTGCATAGTGCCCATACTTACCGCAATTATAGCACTCGATGTTTGATTTGCACTCTTTTGCGTAGTGTCCATGCTTGCCGCAGTTGTAGCATTCGTCATTTGAATAATTTGACCGGCCGCCTCTCCCATGACCACGTCCTCTACCTCGACAATTTTGTTGGCTTGACTGCCCCTTTTTCTCATAATATTCACCTCGACCGCGGCCTCCACTACCGTGACCATTGTTGCGACCTCCACGACCGCGCCCTCTACCACGAAAATTTTGAGAATAGAGTACCTTTTCGTCTTTGATTGACCCCTTGGTTTGAAGTGTCTGCTCGAGTGTCTCCTCCTTCTTTTTCTTCTTACGTTGTTCGTGTGCCTCGAGAGAGCCTGCAAGCTCGTCGACTGTGAGCGTCGTAAGGTCCTTTGACTCTTCTATCACGCACACAACATTCTCAAAATTGTCAGTTAATGATCTCAAAATCTTCTCCACAACTCGCGCATCGGTTAACGCTTCGCCATTACGAATGAGTTGGTTCACCACAGCTTGTACACGCGTGATGTAGTCAGATACAGTTTCCGACTCCTTCATCTTCATGTTCTCCAACTCGCCACGAAGAGTTTGGAGACGCACTTGCTTGACTCGGTCGGCTCCTTTGAACATTTTTTCTAAAGTGTCCCACGCTTCTTTTGAAGTAGTTGCACCGGCAATCTTCTCAAAGCCCGACTCGTCAACGACTCGGAACAACATGTATAGTGCCGCCTTATCCTTCGATCGTAACTCTTTTAACGCCTTGGTTTGAGCCGCCGTATATCCCGTGGTATTTGTTGGTTCTTCGAAACCTTCTTCGACCACCTCCCATGCATCTTGAGATCTGAGAAGAGCTTTCATTTGAATGCTCCAGTTCTCGTAATTCGCCTTCGTTAGTCGTGGTAGCGGCATTTGACCCATCACATTCGCCATTAGCTCTGATACCAATTTAAGAGCTTTATTTGAGAACTTTTTGTGATTTTACGTTTTTTTGTTCTATTCTTCAAATAAAATCAACAAGGCCTTTAAATAGGCAAGAACTAAAAAACAAAACATACAAGACCATTAACTACTCTGCCATCCCTTGGCTTTTTACTTATACCCCTTGGCTTTTCACTTACACTCCTTGGCTTTTCACTTACAAAGACTCTTGACCTTTTATTTTTTATAACCCACTAATATGGCATTTAATGTTTATTCAACAATATCTTTGTCTAGGACTCTAGATGTCTTATAAAACTTACTGGGATGAGTAATAAGATACTTTGGCTAGTTGACCACCACTCTTCTTCATACTTATAGTTTCAAAAGGTTCATGGGATCATTTGTTTACACGAAAGTGCATTTCATTTGCAATAAACTTAATCTTCGATTTAGGTTATTATGTAGATAACTTATGTGTTTGAGATATCATGCTCATCACAAAGTTTTTATATTTCATATTAATGGTTTTTAGGTTTCTAAAAACTGTTCAGTTGTGGGTTTTGGAAATTTTCTAATCATCAGAGCATGTCATGATGTCTTTGCTTTGGTCATTGTAGCTACTGGTATTGCTTGTGAAAAGCTTTTTGAAGTTATTACAGTGTGGTTTTATGTAAAATCTGCCCTTTTTATTTGTCAGTTCAATGTGCTTTTCTACATGAGTGCGTATGACATACTTAGATTACCAAATAGTTGGTTTTCTTTTCTGGTATGAAATTGTTTGTTATATCTATGGATTATATGATTTGGATCAGAGACAGTCCGTACATCTTATCCCATCACCAGACTATACTTTTTTTATTTGAGAAAATAGGCTGGCCTTAGTCCCGTGTTTCATTAAAAAGTTTTTAACAAAACAAACAACACAAAAAGCCCTACACAATGATATTCATGTATTCCACAGGCGTGCCGCGATACTCATTTCCTTTCCCCAAAATGAGATCTTCACATCACCAGACGATACTTAAATGCTGCATAAGAGCATCCACTATCGTTCGAGCTATATTTTGAGTATATGCAAATTTGTTTTTAGTATAGATGCTCTTCCGCCATTATCGTGAAAGCTATAATTTGCAAAAAAAAATTAGTAAAATATATAGACAGAAGAAGATCCTCCGTCTGCTTTCCTTATTATATTTTTGCTTTAAAAAATAACCCAGCCGGAAGAAGATCTTCCGTCTGGGTTTTTTAATTTTTTTATAAATTTTTTTAAAAGCCTCAGCCGGAATATCAACTTCCGTTTGGGAAATTTTAAAACTTTTTTTTTGTCTTTTAGGAAAAGGACAAAAAAAGAAAAGGACGAAAAAAAAGGAAAAAAAATGAAAGGGACGGAAGTTCATCTTCCCGTCTCTTTCAATTTTTTTTAGAAATAATTAAATAAATATAAAGACGGAGGAACATCGTCCGTTTGATAAATTTACATTTTATAAAAAATTAACCAATTCGTTAGACGGAAAAAACTTCTTCCGTCTATAAAATTTTGACCGGTTAAATTCTATAGACTGAAGATCTTCTACCGTCTATTCGAATTTTTTATTCAAAAGAATTCGGAATTTTTAATAGACGGGGAATCATTTACCGTCTTCTATATTTTCCAAATGCTATTCTACTCTGCTATATATGGCCGACTCCTGTTCACGACTCTGCTATAAACTAGGTTTATAGCAGACGATAGTGGCCTGAACTTTATCAAATTTTTCATTTTTTAAATAAATAGCAGACGATAGTGGATGCTCTAATAGGGTTTGAAGCTACATGCTAGTTTTTATAATATCCTATTAGATAACCATAATATTAACATAAAGACATACATTGTCTGATGATACACTTCATGGTCAATCCCAATTATGTTGCTCTACACTTCTCACAAGAATCTTCTATTCATAATTTATAATATATTTTTGGTTTGGACGGATAACTAATTCCTTAATTCCTGACAATTTCATACACAAATTTGACATTTCTTCTTATTCATTCCGGATAACACACTAAAATTTGTAAACTTGATAACTCACTATTTTGGTGGAAAAAGATGTGAAAAACTAGGGAACTGCAGAAACTATATAATTTTTCACAAGTCTTGTTGATGTACTCTAATTAAAACTACTAGTAATTTACACGTGCGATGCACGTCTTAATAATTTTAAAAAATAAATAAAAACTGTGACGTAGTGAGGACTGGAACCTGAAACCTCCTTCGTATTAGTTATGTACGTGCGTCACACGCGTTACCCTTTTAATACATCACTGTATTAAATCATTCTACTGAAAGTTAAAGAAGTCTGCCACTCCTTAGCCAAAGCCATACAATACATGTGCTTGTATATATTTATCTATAAATATTTAAGAACTGACAAAGTTTTTATGGTGGTTGCGGGTTATCATTCATAAGCATAACTATGGTTCATGTATCTGACCCAAAATAATTTTAGTTGAAGGGTTTATTGTTTTGATTGAGTCTACTTGCGAGTTAGATCTGATACTTGATGACTTGGTGGCTGCGAATTGAATAAACGCAGAGCTATATAGCTTTCTAAATATAGTTTGTTGTGTTCGATGGATGGACTATTCTGTTACTTTCTATGAACGTAAATTAGGTGATACATTTAACTAAAGCTTGTAGTTTCCCAAATAGAAGCACACAGATAATATGGATTAATAGCGACGCTGATTACTTGCTATAGAGGAATAGTACGTGCTTCTTACCATGCAAACATGTTCTTTTTATATTGCCCTTCAATATTGTTTCTGCAACTTTTTTGGCAATTGATATAATTTTAAAACCATTTATATTATCTTGGATGATAGACCATCTTGTTTTTAGGAATAACAAACTTGGTAAAATTTGAAGTAAAAATGGCAGCCAACCCAATCTCTTCTACTATAATGGGAAAAGGCCTTAGTGTAATTTGTCCTTCTACCAACCCGTGCAACACACGTGCCTGAATTTTTACTTTTAAAAAAATATGTATTTATTAAGCCGTGCAACGCACGTATAAATTACTAGTAGCTATAACCAGAGAACTTTAGTTTTTTACATGGGTTACCCCCCAAACCCCCCCCCCCCCCCCCCCCCCCCCCCCCCCCCCCCCCCTTGTGGCTTCAAATACACGTAGGCACGGGAGTACTAGAAGTTGGAGAAAAAAACAAGACGAAGACAACAAGAGAAGACAACAGCAGCTAGAGGGTTGCGGTCGACCGACCCAGGCTACTGAGCATTCTTCGAGTATACAGGGTTCAACAGAAAGCGGGACAGTTGACTGTGCAGTCAACCGGTCAGGTTTTGGGTGTTGGCGAGACCAAGTGTAGTGGACCGCAACTTGGTGCGGTCGACCGAGAGCGACTGTATGTTATTTGGATTTTCGGGTTTAAGGTTCAATAAGCTGTATTTGTGTTCATCTTTTAGGATTTACTTGGGGGCTAAATATTTAGCAGCAAATGTGAATTCTAGGGTTAATCTAATGAGATTGGAGATCAAAAGGTGAGCCGTTATCATTGTTCAACTTCAAGAGGGGTAAGTGCCGAGTGTTTCAAATGTGAGGAGAGATTGAGAGTTGTAATCTCTTTGTAATCTTTGTATTACTTAGGGAATAAGAAGTATTAGTTATCTCTGTATATTATAGTGTTCTTGTGAGATTTTGCGATTATTGTGGTGGCCTGTTCTTAGTTCATCTAGTTATTGGAAAGTTTATGCTGCTTGTGGTGTGTGTGTTCCGCTATTAGCACTACGAGTTGTTGCAGATTCTACAACAAGTGATATCAGAGCAAACAGTTCGTGATGGCCGATAGCAAGTCGAAGATCGAGAGGTTCGATGGGAGTGACTTTGTGATGTGAAAGATTCAGATGATAGCATACCTTCGTCAGAAAGATCAAGATGGTTCGTTGTTTGATGAGAAGTCGAAATGTGCAGACAAGGATGCGAAGGTCTTGGCAGATTGGAATCGTTTGGATCAGAAGGCGCTAGGGCAGATTCAATTGGGATTAAGTAGGATTGCGTTATTTCATATCTTGAAGGCAAAGACCACAAAGGAGGCTATGGAGATTCTCATGGATATGTATGAGAAACCGTCGACATCTAATTAAATTCTTTAATATGAAGTTGAGGGAATGGGGTTCAGTAGCAGAATTTGTGAATAACTACTGTATGGTTTACAACCAGATAAAAACTGCATGATTGATGTTCTCAGAGAGACGATAGTCATTGTTACTTCTATCTACTTTGCCCGATAGTTATGGTACGGTGGAACAGACTATTACATGCACTATAATATATTCAACGACTCTACAGAATATAGTGAGTAGCATTCTAAACGAGGAGGTGAGAAGAGTGAGCAACAGAGGATTTTCATCATCTTTTAGGGATTCCGCAATGTCAGTTGAAAAGAGATGTGAGAGATTTAAGATCAGTTGAAGAAGAAGAAAGGATTATAGTAGTTCATCTGAGAGTGGGTCTGATGACAACGATGATGGACATAGACATGAGTGTTGGTATTATCATAAGAGGGGTCACATGATGCAATAAGGCCTATATGAAGAAGCAACAGGAAAAACCGAAGGAAGTCAAATCAAAGGAAGCCAATGTGGTGTCTGATAAAATTAAATAGTTATGCTAATCAACTAGGGAGGAGTTGGGCATGCGAGATTGATGTATTAATTCAGGAGCTTTTTTTTATTGCTCTCCGAGGAAATAGATGTTTGATGACTACAAGGAAGGTTCTTTTGGAGATGTGATCGTGGAGAACGGTCAAAGGTATCGCGTGAAAGCCAATGATGATCAGAGAATTGCCTTGTGGGAGACAAAGCATATTCCAGACTTGAAGAAAAATTTTATCTTGATTGGAAGGCTAGACAAAGACGGGTTGTCTACTACAGTTGGTAGTAGGAAGTAGTGTATAACTGCAGATTCAAGGGTGATAGCAAGAGGGAAGCTTAAGGGAACGATGTATTTGCTTAAAGACGTGGGGGGCATTTCTCATGTAGTTGACTCTCAACCGGAATCAAGTAGTAGATTGTGTAGGGTTCAACCGAGTTCTTTCAGTTGTGAAAATTCATGGGAGGTTACTAATTTAGTGGGAGCTGTTGGCCATAAGAGAAATTCGAGAGAGCAAGACACTGCAGTGAGGGTGCTTTGTAATATGACAGGCGAAGCTTTAAGTCGCTCTTATGAGGTAGTGAGCATTGTTATCGATATGCGGGGGTTGAGCAGTCTGCAGATTTTGTAGATGTGTCGTCCACAGAGACTTTAGTGCAAAGGGTGCATTGAAGTTTTAAATCATGTTTGATGTTAATGGAGATTCTGCGAGTTAGGAAGTCTTGTAACACGGAATCCGACACGAGAGCTTGTTTCTCCATTATTCGTGCTTTATGCGATTGGTGAAGCACATCCTTCATGAGGTGATGATGGGTGGTTGGTGCACTCTACGTGGTGGAGTGGCGGAGGTACTCTTCATGAGAGTGGGGAATACCTGGGTCGTTCATGAGAGTGGAAGACTGGCAGAGATAATGCGAGGTAAAATTGCAATAACTTTGAAGCGTTGTGTATTTGATCCAAGTGGAAGATTTGTTAGGATTGTGGCCTCAAATACACGTAGGCTTGGGAGTACTTGAAGTTGGATGAGAAGAGAAGACGAAGACAATAAGAGAAGGCAATAGCAGCTAGAAGAAATGCAGCTGGAGGATTGCGATCGACCGACCAGGAGTGCGGTCAACTGACTAGGAGTGCGGTCGACTGATCCGGGCTGCTGAGCATTCTTGGAGTGTACAAGGTTCAAAAGAGAGCAGGACAGTCGATCGGTCAGACTTCGGGTGTTGGCGAGACCAGTGTAGTCGACCGCAACTTGGTGCGGTCGACCGACATCGGATGTATGTTATTTGGGCTTTCAGGTTTAAGGTCCAATAAGCTGTATTTGTGTTTATCTTTTATGGTTTACTTGGGGACTATATATATATCAGTAAATGTGAACTCTAAAGTTAATTTAATGAGATTGGAGATCAAAAGGTGAGCTGTTATCATTGTTTAACTTCAAAAGGGGTAAGTGTCGAGTGTTTCAAATGTGAGAAAGAGAGATTGAGAGTTGTAATCTTTGTGTTTCTTGGAGAATAAGAAGTATTTGTTTTCTCTACATATTATTGTGTTCTTGAGAGATCTTGTGATTATTGTGGTGGCTTGTTCTTGGTTCATCTAGTTCTTGAGAAGTGTATGTTGCTTTTGATTTGTGTGTTCTACTATTATCACTACGAGTTGCGGCAGACGACAAAAGAAAAAGGGGAAAAAAAACAGAGAATTAGGGCATTCATCCTTTCACGTATAGTTGCTGGGTGGCCAGCAACACTGCTTTTTTTATTGTACTAATCTAATGAACTTTGCTTTTTTACAGTGACTACTTGTTCAAGCTCTTGCTTATTGGAGATTCTGGTGTGGGTAAATCTGGTCTCCTTCTAAGATTTGCGGTAAATAGATTGTCATTTTATACTTGTAAGTTGTAACATAGTAAATTATACAAGCACAATTTTTCCAGTGCTAAACTGGCATAGAATGTTTAGATGTAGAAGTGTTCGGCACGGGAGACTTCCAAAATCCCCTCACAGAGACACGACAATACTTTTTATTTTCCTACATGCAAAAATGTCTTCTTTTTTGGTTATTTGAAGAGCCACTGGGGGCTATAGATCAAACAAATAAACTGCGGTGCACATGTTAGAATCTTGGATGTTTTTTTGTCTGTACAAAATGGGTGTTAATGCAATTGAATTGTTATATTATCAGTGTAGTTATTTTTTTCGTTATTTAGGTGCTAATATGCCTAATAATTTTAAATGTTACATATTGTAATGACCTGCAAAATTGAGTTATGACAATTTTGCCCATGGGTGTTATGCACGTATATTTTGTACTGTTACAGGTAATATCTGTAGCGTATTTTAATATAAATATCCTACGTATTTTTGTACTTCGATTAATTATATGTTTTTGTTCTCTCAAAATTCATTTTTATCCTATTTTGAGCCAACTCAAATATTAATTTTAATCTGTGTTTTTACGTGTATTGCACATGTTTTCAATACACGTATCGGTTACGTATGTTTTACCGTTACGCGAAATATCCATAACATTATCAAAATAAATATTTTACGTATGTTATATTTCGATTATTTATAAACATTTTTCCGTTAATCAAATCTATTTGGTATTTCAATATTTGTTTTTACATGAAACACGTGTTTACAGTGCATGTGTTGGTTCCTAAAATTTTCTTGAGTCTTGAATATTTTTCTTTTCATTTTTCTACTCACAGTTGTGTGATTTATTTTTAATTAAAATCCATTAGGCCTAGATCCATTTTGTAGCCCACTAAAATTAATTTAAAGCCTATGATTAATTTTGTGTGCACTAAAGTGTACATTTAAAATATAGTTAGTTTGGTACACTTCCCATGTATAACACACACATCTAACCGAATAAAAATTAATAACAAATTTGTATGAAGAGTGTACACACACATTGACTACACGTGTACGTGTTTCTCACCATGATTGAGAAAGATGGAGAGTGGTGTGAGTTAGTGGGAAGTGAGGAGTTATTTTGGGAAGTGGGGAGCTATTTTGATCGCACAATTTTTCTATAAATAGTCCTTACTTTTATCATTAACAACACAACTCAAAACAAAAGCAAAAAAAAGAAAGAGGGAGAAGAGCTTGCGGGTTGTACTAGGAAGAAGCCGGCCATTTTTTAAGGAGCTTGAAGCTTTGGAACATTATTTTTTAGGCGTTCTACTACTAGAAATTCTACATTTGAGGTGTGTATTTCTTCAACTTTCTAATATAGTTCTTATTAGTAGAATACTTGATATGTGTGAATTATTAGATGCATGGTAACTTATATAGATTGAGTATTCATATTTTGATTATTTGTTGTTGATTAAATGTGTCAAATTATGATATGATTGATTTGGAGACATTTTTAAGTTGCTGTTTAAAGTTCTAGTTGCACTTCAAACAATTACAACTATTAAACTAGATGGAATTTAGTGCTAAAGTTTTTATAGGAGCAACTAGTATATATCAAGAATATCTCCTTAAATTTTTATAATATTTGGATGTCGTTTACTATTTTAATAAAATCCAAACTTAGGACTGGTTGGCGTTTGGCTAGCTGCTGAAAATTTGTATACATTTCTGCTTTTGATCATTTCAACATCTTAGATGAAGTATTTTGAGAAAAGTCAAAACTAAGAACTTGAAGTAGACTCGTTAACCTTTCTGTAAAGTCTAAGAAATTAATTTTTCATAAAGAATTGAATTTATAATGAATTTTACAAGTTTGAACAGTGGCAGTCTGTATAACATTTCGACCCTACTATAGATTTCGAAGAATTCAGGGTTATAGACCCAATATTTTGGGGAAACTTATAACTATAAAGTTATAGTAGACTTTTATACCTTTAATTTGATCTAAAGAACATAAAGTTTCATGAAGTATATAATTTTTTATGATTTTTACAAGTAGCATGAGTTGCAGTTTTCGGATTTTGAACCTACTGTTTTGCAAATGAATTTAGACGAAATAATTGAGGATGAATGTAGATAATCTTAACAAAGAGTTGTTGTAGACTCATTCATGATTCCTATAAATCTAATAAATCTATTTTTGTAGTATTGAAATTTAGATGATTTTTACAATACCATTGGGTTGATGTCTTTTATCTAGTTGTCCTAAAACTTTTATAACGTATAAAATTGGATTTAAAATTGGAATATTAGTAAGATGTACCTTAAGAGGAATTAAGAGGTAATTAAAGGATGAAGTTGGAATGTTAAACATGTAATGTTTATAAGGGTTTTACTCATCAAGTGTTATTGAATGTTGCTATAAGAAGTTGGTTACTTCATGATTAATAATAAACATAAAGAGAATGGATAAAAGAAGTTAAAATATGTTTAATGAATGGAAATTTTTATATAAGTTTATATGTAACCTCTGTGATCTCTTTTTTTGAGATGGTTGTGTGTTCTAGAGAGCGAGACCCGGAATACCGGCAGTTGTGATAAATGAAATTTGAGAAGTAACCAGTGTGGGTTAACTTTTTCTTTGAGAAGTAGCTAGTGTGGGCTAGTATTTTCAGTATTTTGGTTTAAGTCCAGTGGGAAAAGCTAAACTCTAGGTATTAATAACTGTAACTTAAACTTAAGGTCAGGGACTAGGTGGAGATATAATGAAATAAGAGCAAACGTGAGTTATGGACTCCAGGATGACTCGCGAAGTGAGACAATCCCCAGTATCCCAAGACAATGGATGAAATAGGCCATAGAATGATCCGTGAAGTGGAATTGATCTTCAGCATTCCGGGGCGAGTGCGACGTTCACGAGGTATTTGTGCAATGAGGGTTCCAGGATGACTCGCGGAGTGAGGCAGTCCCCAGTATTTCGAGATGATGGATGAAATAGGCCACATGATGATCTGTGGAGTGGGACTGATTTCCAGTATTCTGGGGCGATAACCATTACTTGCAAAGTATCTAAATCTTGTAGTATTCATAGTAGTAAGTTGCATGGCGAGGGACTGAACCCTATAATGAGGAGTACGATAAGGGCTTGCCCTCAGACCTATGTAGTATAGGATGCATAGAATCTGAACAAGTATGCATTAGTGTCATCGTAGTGTAAATGTCTGCATTAGGCATTAGGTCATATCATACACTGAAACAGCTAGGATAGTCACTTTTCTGGTTTGCATTCAAGTGTGTGATTGCTAAAGTAGAAAAATCGCTTTATTATAGCATTGCGTCAGTTGTATGCAATTGACGTGCCCACGGTTTTCTAGTTGCAAGATTGGACTTGGCATGAACTTGAAGTCACTATGATGAGTCGTTACAAGATTGAAGAATTTTCATTATCGTAGATTGTATTGTATTCATTTATTTTCGCTGTGCTATTGTAAAGAACATGTTGTAAATAAAAAGTCTTAAATTCCTTGTAAATTTGTACGAATTTGAAGTAAAAGATCCTATTTATGCTACGAATTGCCTGTGTTTGGAATTCGGAGTGTTACAGAGCGATATCAGAGCCGACTTCGTTAAGTAGTACAAAATTATAAGGAAAATACAATTAGGGTGAACATTAGAATGTGAGTGTCAGTTTGGAGTCATGAATGGTATAGTTATTGAACTTGCATTCATGAAACTCTCATCGCATACATTGATGTGATATTGTATGCGAGCATGTTTCCCTTGTATCACGAGTGCTATGGTTTGTTGAACCTACATTCATGATACCTTATATGTAGACTAACTTTTCACTTTTATTTTCTTCGTATATTTTTCTCATAGCACTTTACATCTTTAACATTTAATATTTTTCAAATAAATATTTCTTATACTATTAATTCACTTTGATATTTATTATTTTATCTACAACCCTTAGTCTTAATCTTTTAAGTTTGACTTACTCGGTTTCTTTCTTCATGTTTTATCCTCCTTACTTTTATGCGCTTTTACGTTACTTATTTATTTTGCTATTACTTTTACTTGTTCTATTAAGTTTTGAATTACTACTAGGACTATCTTTTTCCTTTGTTATTTTTTCATTTAGATTTTTTAATTTTGATTTTTGTATGTTTACATTCATTTTAAAAATACTTTAATTTCACGATACGATATTTTTTCATTATATTATGTTTTCTTATTTATTTTAGTATATTTTAACATGATTGTAATATTTTTACTTATATAAATGCAATATACCTCTACACAATAAGATTCTCTTTTATTACTATTTTGTTATACTCATTATTTTCTACCTTTTGTTATATTTACTTTTCACTATTAATAGCTACTTATTAATTTTGTAGTTTTACAGTTCTCTAATATAATACATACACTCACTATTTATATTTTATCTTTATTTCAACCTTTTATCTTTACATTCTTGGTTATTGCATATACTTTCTACTGATTTCCATATATATATCATATATTTCAACATACTTACTATACATATCATTTAACACTTATTCAATTACTACATTACTATATATATATATATATATATATATATATATATTTTATTTTTTTTTTAAATATAATTATTTATGTTTATTATCCTAATTTACTACACTACATAACTATTGTTCTCATTTGCATTTGTATTTAATCTCATGCATATATTTTATTCTATTTTTGTCTTAATGTTATAAATCATTTTCACTACCACTAATTTTATATATTCGATATTTAAAATCTATACTTCTATTTTAATATTTTTTCGTTGTAATTTTCTGTTTCATTTCCTCCTCTTACTATCTCATCCTTTACATATATATATATATATATATATATATATATATATATATATATATATATATATATATATATATATATATATATATATATTTAAATATAATTATTTATGTTTATTATCCTAATTTACTACACTACATAACTATTGTTCTCATTTGCATTTGTATTTAATCTCATGCATATATTTTATTCTATTTTTGTCTTAATGTTATAAATCATTTTCACTACCATTAATTTTATATATTCGATATTTAAAATCTATACTTCTATTTTAATATTTTTTCGTTGTAATTTTCTGTTTCATTTCCTCCTCTTACTATCTCATCCTTTACATCTATTTTTATATCACAAATTTCAAAACGTAACATCATTAAGCACTCAATATCCAAGTACATATGGAAGATTACATCTTTCCATCCACCATTTTGGTGCAACCTGATCTCGAGAGGGCAAACATGCAACTAGACATCAATGGAGGCAAACTGCAACTGGATGTCGAGAAGGCAAGATTTGCAACCGCATGTCCAGAAGGCAAACTGTAACTGGATGTCGTAGAGGCAATTTTGCAACTTGATGCCAAGGAGGCAAGCTAGCAATTGGACACCAGCGAGGCGAATCCACAACAAAGAAGATTTCTTACTTTAATAAGCTCCACTTTTATTTCTATATATATTACTTACCACTATTCTATTTTTGTACTAATTTATACCATTTTATAATGTTTTACAACTTAGCTTATACTACTTCAACTTTATTATTTATAATACGGATATACTTATATACACATTTAATTAATACCTTATTATTTATATTTGCTTTTAAATTTATCATATATGTGTTATTATTATTTTATATATTTTTCAATCTATATTACTGGTTACTATTAATTATTTTATTACTTTGTATTTTTATACAATTCCATTTTTATATTTTATTGCCAACCTATCTTTGATATGTTTACTACTCATATAATATGATTTTTATTATTTATACTTTTGTTTGCTATCTACATTTTATTTCTATCCCCATTTAATATTATATATTATTTCTATTATACATTGCTACTTTTACTATTATTTTATTTTGTTTCTCCAATTACTTATAACATTCGTATTATAGTATTGTTTGTTTCATCATATATTTTTACGCCTATGAACGTATATACTTTTGTGTATTGATTTTCGTGCTATCCCTGACAACTTATATATATTTTATATATACTAATCATTATTCTATAAAATTATTATGTAACTTTTATAAATGAAAATTTTATGATATTATTTTATACACATCATTATAATTTTTATTATTATACATATATTATATTGCTTATTCTTTCAACTAAAATTTAACACTCATACATTTTCAGACTTTTCATAAGATAGTATTCTCTTAAATTGTTACATTCTTTTATCTATTAACATATATTCTTAGTTTACAATTTTAATCATTCATTGTTCCTATTTTCTTTTAGTTAATTTCTCTTTCCTTAAAATTTTCAAATTTTATTAGCTAGTGCTAACTATTTTAAATTAATATGCTCTTCCAATTATTTATCGGTTTGCTTTGTATTTTTATACTTTCCCTTATTTCATTTTTACTATTTATTTATTTATAATATATATATATATATATATCCTTTTTATCTCAGTAAAATTTTGAGCTACTTAATGATTATTTACGTTCTTAGTCTATTTTAAAATTTTCTACTACATTATAATTTGTCTATACTATTTCAACGCTTTTATTCTGTGCACTTGCATTTCTCTTCCTCCTTACTTATTTCTATACTTCTATTTTTGTTTTATTCTTTTCGTACTACTTCCTACTACTTTCTATTGTTTACTATACTTGTTTTTTCTATGATTTCCCTACTTCTGGCTAATTTTTTTTTCCCATTTCTTTCACAATTGATGACTTAATTTATATTTCTCTCTTAATATGGTATCTAATACTTTATCAAGTACTATTTTGTATGAAAATTTCTTTCAATTTATGTTATCTTTCACAGTCACGACCCTTTCCTGCTATTTATAATCTAATACTTTCGTGTTTCGTTCTTTTTCACTTTGATACTCAGTTCCTTATTTAATTTTTCTTTGTTTTCCACATTACATATTTTTATACTACATTTATTTTCTTAATATGTGCAATTTTTCTACACACAATAATGATTTTTTTCTTTGGTGTGTACAAAATACAACTTTTACTCTAGTAAGTTTTAAGAACATAACTATTCTAAGGGGGGAGACTGTAACACCTCGCAAAATTGAGTTCTAACAATTTTGCCCACGGGTGTTACGCACGTGTATTTTGTACCGTTACGGGTAATATTCGTAGACTACATTGATATAAATATCTTACGTATTTTTGTACTTCGATTAATTATATATTTTCTGTTCTCTCAAAATTTATTTTTATCCTATTTTTAGCCAACTCAAATATTAATTTTAATCTTTGTGTTTTTACGTGTATTGCACGTGTTTTCAATACACGTGTCGATTACGTATGGTTTACCGTTACGCGAAATATCCGTAACATTATCAAAATAAATATTTTACGTATGTTATATTTTGATTATTTATAAACATTTTCTCGTTAATTAAATCTATTTCGTATTTGAATATTTGTTTTTACGTGCATCACATGTGTTTACAGTGCATGTGTTGGTTCCTAAAATTTTCTTGAGTCATGAATATTTTTCTTCTCTTTTTTCTAGTCACAATTGTGTGATTAATTTTTAATTAAAATTTATTAGGCCTAAATCCATTTTTTAGCCCACTAAAATTAATTTAAAGCCTATGATTAATTTTGTGTGCACTAAAGTGCGCATTTAAAATATAGTTAGTTTGGTACACTTGCCATATGTAACACACACATCTAACATAATAAAAATTAATAATAAAATTTGTATGAAGAGTGTGTACACACATTGACTACACGTGCACCTGTTTCTCACCATGGTTGAGATTGAGTGAGAGTGGTGTGAGATAGCGAGAAGTGGGGAGTTATTTTGGGGAGTGGGGAACTATTTTGACCACACATTTTCTATAAATAGTCCTTACTTTTGTCATGAACAACACAACTCAAAACAGAAACAAAAGAGAGAAAGAGGGAGAAGAGTTTGCGAGCTGTGCTAAGAAGAGGCCGATCATTTTTTAGGAAGCTTGGAGCTTGGAGCTTTGGAGCATTATTTTTTAGGAGTTCTACTACTAAGAATTCTCCATTTAAGGTGGGTGTTTCTTCAACTTTCAATATAATTCTTATTAGTAGAATGATTGATATGTGTGAATTGTTAGTTGCATGGTAACTTATATAGATTGAGTATTCATGTTTAGATTATTTGTTGTTGATTGAATGTATGAAATTATGATATGATTGATTTGGGGACATTTTTAAGTTGTTGTTTTAAGTTGTAGTTACGCTTCAAAAAATTATAACTATTAAACTAGATGGAATTTAGAGCTAAAATTTTTATAGGAGCATCTTGTATATGTCAAGAACATCTCCTTAAAGTTTCATAATATTTGGATATCGTTTACTATTTTAATAAAATCCAAACTTAGGAATGGTTAGGCATTTGGCTAGCTGCTGGAAATTTGTATACATTTCAGTTTTTGACCATTTCAACATCTTAGATGAAATATTTTGAGACAAGTCAAAACGAAGAACTTGAAGTAGACTCGTTAACCTTTCTGTAAAGTCTGAAATAAATTTTTCATAAAGAACTGAATTTATAATGAATTTTACAAGTTTGAACAGTGGCAGTTTGTATAACATTTCGACCCTACTGTAAATTTCGAAGAATTCAGGGTTATAGACACAATATTTTGGGAAAACTTATAACTACAAAGTCATAGTAGACTTGTATACCTGTAATTTGATCTAAAGAACACAAAGTTTCATGAAGTATATAATTATCTATGATTTTTACAAGTAGCATGAGCGGCAGTTTTCAGATTTTGAACCTACTGTTTTGCAAATGAATTTAGACGTAGTAATTGAGAATGAATGTAGATGATCTTAACTAAAAAGTTGTAGTAGACTCATTCATGATTCCTATAAAACTAATAAATCTATTTTTGGAGTAGTATTAGAATTTATATGATTTTTACAATACCATTGGGTTGATGTCTTTTATCTAGTTGTCTTAAAACTTTTTTCCGCATATAAAATTGGATTTAAAAATGGAATGTTAGTAAGATGTACCTTATGAGGAATTAAGAGGTAATTAAAAGATAAAGTTGGAATGTTAAGGCTACGTTTGGTTCGCTATTTTGAAAATTCATTTTAAATAAAGTTTTTAAATTTTTTTTACAAAGTTGTTTTTGTGATTTTCGAAAACAGAGTATTGTTTGGTAAACTTTTTTCATAAAATAGTTTTTTTCAAAATTAAAGTATAAAAGGCGTTGGGTAAACTGATATAGTATGTATGTATATATGTAATCCGTATTTTTGTATATATGTATATACATAAATACTCTATATTGTATACTATTATATATAATGTATGTATGGGTTTGGTTGTATGTATGTACAGTATATATACTCTGATACATACATGCTGTATACATATAGATAGGCTAAATTTGAAAAAAAAAAAACCCTTTGAATTATGGCCTTTATGCAGAAACCCCCCCTGTCCTTTTTTTTATGCAGAAAATCCCTCTGAACTATTGTTGCGAAAAACTCACCCCGCCAACGTGAGACTTCTGCTAAAGTTGAGGGTGGTTTTTGACAATAATGCAAAAGATATATGATGTTTATTAATCAACTTGCGAAGATGAATGAGGTTATCTGATACAAGTAGAAAAGTTAGATGTGGTTTTTTGAAATACTTCAGAGTGGTTTTTTGCAACAACCATACTTCTGGGGGTTTTTTGCATAAAAAAGGTCAGGGGGGTTTTCTGCATAAAGACCATATTTTTTTTCCAATTTAGCCCATATACATACATACATATTGATACATACATACTGATATATAACAATATAAAATAATTTTTTATAATAAACATATATTATATAATAATATATAAAATAATAATAATATTATATAATAATTGTATATATAAAATAGTATATATTATTATTATTATTTCATATATATTATTTTATTTATCCTATTATTATTATATATTATTATTATTATAATATATTATAATAATAATATATATAAAATAGTATATATGAAATAATAGTAGTATATAATTGATGCTGCTTGTTTTTGGGTGTGGGGGCAACAGGAGAGAGTTCTTGTAATTTGTAAAGCGGAAGATGTGGTACTGGCGCTGATCCCACCCTCGGTTGTAGGACCGGCTCAGGGGTAGCAGGAGTGAGGTAGCGGCCGGATGCTCGGCTCGGATCTTGTAGCTTGGCTCGGACTCTTGTACCTGCACACTGCCTAGAAACACAGGGAGAAGTTCCGACGACAAGCCCTCCGACGATCTAATTAGTCACTGAGAAAGCAACAATAGCTAGGGTTCAAGTGAGGAAAGATTTATTACCTTAGGTGAGGAGGAGGGGGTCTGGTATTTATAGGTAGGGGTAAACGGGTCTGGACCCTAACGGGCCGGATCGGACCCGTTTTCCTGTGGGCCTAAGTTGGCAGAAACCCGTTGGACTTTATTTGACCTGATGATCATGGAGGAGGGGAATCTGAGGGGATCTGATGGCCCTGATGGGGCCACATCATCTACACCATATCAGGAGCCCCCTCCTCCTGGAGGACTGCATAAGCCAGCCGTGGAAAAGTAGTCTGTCTCCGTAGGAAGAGTGGAGCAGTGTGTTTGGCGAGTATGATTTGTAATTTCTTGGAGCGATAAGTGGGGTAGGACGAAAGAGATCCCCTAAAGAAAAAAGGTGGCCAAGGGGCAAGAACCAAGGGTCGGGAGCCGAGCGTCGAGTATCTAGCCCTGGCCGGTGATAGAGCCAGGGATTAGTTCGGAGCTCATGACGGGCGTTCGAGGGTCGAGCATCAACGATCGAGCCTCCATGCTTGTGTGCCGAGCGTCGAGCCCCCCTACTTGTGAGGAAGCTAGGGGTGGCTCGAGGTCACCGCCGAGCGTCAAGCTCCCTGCTTATGTGAAAGCTAGGGCATGGCTCGAGGTCACTGCCAAGCGTCGAGCCCCCCTGCTTGTGTGAAAGCTATGGCGTGGCTTGAGGTCACTGCTGAGCTTGAGCCCCCAAGCTTTTGTGATAGCTAGGAGGTGGCTCGAGGTCACTGCCGAGCATCGAGCCCCTCCCCCCCCCCCCCCCCCCCCCGCTTGTAAGAAAGTTAGGGCGTGGCTCGAAGTCACTGCCGAGCGTTGAGCCCCCCTGCTTGTGTGAAGGCTAGGGAGTGGCTCGAGGTCACCGCCGAGCATCTAGCCCCCCTGCTTGTGTGAAAGCTAAGGGGAGGCTCGAGGTCACTGCCGAGCGTCGAGTACCCCTGCCTGTTGTGAAAGCTAGGGTGTGGCTCGGGTTCACTGCCGAGCGTCGAGCTCCCCCCTGTTTGTGTGCAAGCTAGGGCATGGCTCGAGGTTACTGCCGAGCGTCGAGCCCCCGGCTTGTGTTACAGCTAGGGGGTGGCTCGAGGTCACTACCGAGCGTCGAGCCCCTATGCTTGTGTGAAGGCTAGGGAGTGGCTCAAGGTCACTGCCGAGCGTGGAGCCCTCCTGCTCGTGTGAAGGCTAAGGCGAGGCTCCAGGTCATTGCCGAGCATCGAGCCCCCCTGATTGTTGTGAAAATTAGGGTGTGGCTTGGGGTCACTGCCGAGAAACGAGCTCCCATCTTGTAAGAAAACTAGAGGGTGGCTCGAGGTCAATGCCGAGCGTCGAGCCCCTCTATTTGTGAGAAAGCTAGGGCACTAGGTCACTATCGAGCGTCGAGCCCCCCACCTTGTGAGAAAGGTAAGGTGTGGCTCGAGGTCACTGCCGAGCATCGAGCCCCCTGCTTGTTGTGAAAGCTAGGGTGTGTCTCGAGGTCACTGTCGAGCATCGAGCCCCCCAGCTTGTGAGAAAGCTAAGGCGTGGCTCGAGGTCACTGCTGAGCGTCGAGCCCCCTGCTTGTGTAAAGGCTAGGGTGTGGCTCGAGGTCACTACCGAGCGTCGAGCCCCTCTGCTTGTGTGAAAGCTAGGGGAGGCTCGAGGTCACCGCCGAGTGTCGAGCTCCCTACTTGTGTGAAAGCTAGGGCGTGGCTCGAGTTCACTGCCAAGCATCGAGCCCCCCTGCTTATGTGAAAGCTAGGGTGTGGCTCGAGGTTACTACCAAGCATAGAGGCCCCCTTCTTGTGTGACAGCTAGGGTGTGGCTCGAGGTCACTGCCGAGCGTCGAGCACCCCCCCTCCCCCCCCCCCCCCCCCCCCCCCCGCTTGTGAGAAAGCTAGGGAGTGGCTCGAGGTCACTATCGAGCGTCGAGCCCCCTGCTTGTGTGAAGGCTAGGGCATGGCTCGAGGTTACTGCCGAGCGTCGAGCCTCCCTGCTTCTGTGAAAGCTAAGGGGAGGCTCGAGGTCACCGTCGGGCGTCGAGCTCCCTGCTTGTGTGAAAGCTAGGGCGTGGCTCGAGGTCACTGCCAAGGGTCGAGCTCCCCTGCTTGTGTGAAAGCCAGGGCATGGCTCGAGGTCACTGCCGAGCGTCGAGCCCTCCTACTTGTGTGACAGCTAGGGGGTGGCTCAAGGTCACTTCCGAGCGTGAAGCCCCCTCGGCTTGTGAGAAAGATAGGGCATGGCTCAAGGGCTCTGCTGAGCGTCGAGCCCCCTGCTTGTGTGACAGCTAGGGCGTGGCTCGAGGTCACTGCTAAGTGTCGAGACCTCTCGCTTGTGTGAAGCATGGCTCGAGGTTACCGCCGAGCGTTGAGCCCCCCCACTTGTGTGAAAGCTAGGGGAGGCTCGATGTCACCGCCGAGCTTCGAGCCCCCTTGCATGTTGTGAAAGCTGGGGTGTGGCTCGGGGTCACTACCGAGTGTCGAGCTCCCCCCTGCTTGTGTGAAAGATAGGGTGTGGCTCGAGGTCACTGTCGAGCATCGAGCCCCCTGCTTGTGTGACAGCTAGGGGGTGGATCGAGGTCAGTACTAAGCATCGAGCCCCCCTGCTTGTGTGAAATCTAGGGCATGGCTCGAAGTCACTGCCGAGCGTCGAGCCCCTTGCTTATGTGACAGCTAGGGGGGAGGGCTCGAGGTTACTGTCGAGCGTCGCACCCTCCCCCCCGCCTCCCCACTTGTGAGAAAGCTAGGGCGTGACTTGAGGTCACTACCGAGCGTCGAGCCCCCTGCTTGTGTGAAGGCTAGGGCATGGCTCGAGGTCACTACTGAGCGTCGAGCCCCCCTGCTTCTGTGAAAGCTACTGGGAGGCTCAAGGTCACCGTCGGGCGTCGAGCTCCCTGCTTGTGTGAAAGCTAGGGCGTGGCTCGAGGTCCCTGCCAAGCGTCGAGCCCCCTTGCTTGTGTGAAAGCTAGGGCATGGTTCGAGGTCACTGCCGAGTGTAGAGCCCCCCTGCTTGTGTGACAGCTAGGGGGTGGCTCGAGGTTACTGCCGAGCGTCGAGCCCCCCCCTTCTGCTTGTGAGAAAGCTAGGGCGTGGCTCGAGGTCTCTGCTGAGCGTTGAACCCCCCTGCTCGTGTGAAGCCTGGGGAGTGGCTCGAGGTCACTGCCGAGCGTCGAGCCCCCCTACTTGTGTGAAGGCTAAGGGGAGGCTCGTGGTCACTACCAAGCGTCGAGCCCCCCTGCTTGTTGTGAAAGCTAGGGTGTGGCTCAGGTCACTGCCTATCGTCGAGCCCCCATCTTGGGAGAAAACTAGGGGGTGGCTCGAGGTTAATGCCGAGCGTTGAGCCCCCTGCTTGTGAGAAAACTAGGGCATGGCTCGAGGTCACTATCGAGCGTCGAGTCCCCGAGCTTGTGAGAAAGGTAGGGCATGGCTCAAGGTCACTGTCTGTAACGCCCCGATCTCCCCGTTGCTGGGAAACCGTGACACATGCCAAGATCTTTCCTTCAATTAGTCTCGAGACACAGAAAAACTAGAAAAATTAAAAACTTTCTTCAACACAAAGTTACTATGCAGTAATTACAATTATCAGTTTGTACTACCAAACTGTACTGCCTGCCCCTTTTTTTTCCCTTTTGACTCCAAACTCAATTCTTCCAATTTCTATATCACTTTAAACATAAACTAAAATGGTTATGTTTCAAAGAAAAATTGGGCAGAGTCTCCTTTGTATTTTTTGCCCAAAACACAGAAAAGCTTACGGAATTTTGCTCTAAATTCCGTAGCTTACATCACAGGCAATAAAAATACGGGCTCCCTAGGCCAAAATGAGCATCATCACACAGGCAATATATATATATGCTCTGGGGGCCAAACTCATAACGGTATAACAATTATCAAATAAAAACCATAAATTCCTTATGAAAACGTAGTAAGTTTTTAGAAATTTACCTGTAAAAACCTACCATGACACCTGGCACTCCACACGAAATGGTTACGGATCAAAACCATATCCTGCTGCCTCACACTATACTTTTCATCATCATGCTCATACTTATACATCAAAAATACAATTTAAAGCATAAATCTTTACTATTTACAAATAAAACATAACAACAATTTATAACTGGAGCTCCACTCCACGGAACCTGTACCTACACCTCACCTCTGCACTGCTGAAGATCTGTAACAGTAGGGACCTAGGGCAGTCCGGGGACTCCCTAACCCCCAAACACTAAGGGGTTAGCCATTTCTGGTGTGAGTATAATTTATTAAAAGTAAATAAATTAAACTTTCAAGTAAAAACATAACGAACTCACAATTTCCAAGATAAACAAATCTTACTTGACATTTGAACATGTAAACATCATAAATGAGATTTTACATCAAATACTCTCTGAGTCATCACCTGTATGTATATCTATACCCGCTCATAACATACTTATATTTAGTAACCATTTGAATAACCACTCATAATACAATATTAATTTTGTTTCCATATCTCATGTATCCCATCATAAACATATGCCTTCGTCCTCATACTACCACATTCATTCATGTCCAACCTCACATCTCATTTCACCTTACCATTTACTTGCATTTTATCACAATACACCCCATATCCCAACATAGTTCGGTAATAACACAATCACATCCCAAGCCCATAGCTTGGTTATTAATCTACTCCAACTATCACACTCGCAATTTATCTCGAATGGAAAGGACACGTGTACATATGATTTGTGCCTGTGTACCTTATGACTTAACTCTAATGCAAAACTACCAATACAATGATGCTCTTATTCTAATGCAAGATTACTAATGCGATGATGCTCTTATTCTAATGCCAGCAAGTCTCCGAAGCAACATGCAGCCCATAAATACATGCGCCCCATCTCAAGCCGTTTCTCCATATATAGGGATTTGAACCCGCGTTATGAATTTCTAATTGTACACAACCTGTTCCTGACAGATACTACATGACTGATGAGGTTGCAAATGTGGTTAAGTCCCACCAATGCAGTACGCTCATGGTGTCTATGTTTGCCACTACTACCCGGTACACCGGACCTCACTCAAAAACCAGACGAACACGGGGTCTCTCCGAGCGCAGTATAGCATACAAAGCCTATCCTGTGTCGTCCCTAACTCATAGACCGTGATCTATGGCCTGTTCGCTCTCTCCTGGCCAAGGACCCGACGAAGTTCCGGGGTCCATTCCCCTAGCTCCGCCGCCTTATCATGGCACTTCAGGAATTAACAGTGTGCGATACGCATCCCATGCTCCCAACTCGTGAGAAGGCACCGTACGTATCCCTTTGACAGGAAGGTACAACCCAATAACACCACCTAAGGCCTGCTTCGAGGGACAAGTTGGTCGTAAGGCGCTACCTACAACCAACTCCTCTCTTTTCGGCAAAGGGTCGCAGAAAAATGATCTTTATAAGTCACTATCTTAATGATGTTCCTAACCCTGAACAATCCTAGGAATGACAACATTACACAACATGCTAGGTCTTAAATTAGACTTCGCAAGATAACTCTATTAGGTTGCTCAACCTAAACTCACCAGAATCCCTCAGGATCTGGTTCATGGCCTATCGATCCAAGACTCCGGCAATACGAACGTATTCGCATGCTACTCTCCTGAACTTGGATTTCGTCACACTCCGGTCCGCAATCAACCAACGGTTAAGATCTGACGGCACCCGCGAAGTGACTCGTCCACAGTTCCTTAGGAGTAAGCTAAACACACGTCTTAATGGTCGATAGCCCTAGGGCAATGATATCACCCTAGATGAGCACAACAAACTGCGTATTAGCCAAGAAGGTACATACGAGTAACCAAAAACACATACGAGCTAAACAGCTACGTATGGGACCAACAGCTACATACGGGCCAGTCGAGCCGCGTATGAGACAACAACATGCATACGAGCCAAATAAGCTCCGTATGAGACCAACATTTACATACGGGCCAGTCGAGCCGCGTATGAGACAACAACACACATACGAGCCGAATAAGCTGCGTATGAGACCCACAGCTACATACGGGCCAGTCGAGCCACGTACGCGCAAAACCACATACAAACAATCATACAGGTAATCAAACCTAGAAACAACCAACTGTGCTTACTAGCAAACTTGATCTTCTATAATTAGAAGCAACAAAAGAATCTACTATAATCAACTTAGTATGGGTTTCTTCTAAAATCAACTCATCATGGCATACCTACTATAATCGACTCAAACATGAGTTTCTTTCTAAAATCGACCCAAACATGATATTCTACTACAACTTAACCATGGGTTTCCTTCTACAACAATTCAAGCATGGATTCTTACTATAGCACAAGTGTGGGTTCTTTCTCTCCAACAATCCAAATCCATAGGATGGGTTCTTTTTACTCACTACTACTAACAACTAAAATGGGTTCTTTTGAGACTCTTAGCTAAAACCATTACTATACTCACTTAAGCATGGTTTCTTTGAACCTTAGAACAACTACTCATCTTAGCATGGGTTCTTCTCTTAGAATCATTAACTACAACAAATCTTTAAGCATGGTAGTTCTATTTTTGACGTAGCACACCAACTCAAGCATGATATTCTACTATAACTCAAGCATGATCTTCTTCATGGTTCACGAGCATGAATGGGTTCCTTTTTGACATAGACAACAACTCATCTTTATGTTATTTTCTCAAGTCCTACCATTCATACTTTTTATAGGATCCCTTTATCCATAAATTTATAACAATACTTTAGTTTATTCGAACTTCTTCAAAACATCAAAATACGTATATAAACCATACACCCATATTTTGATATCATCATCTAAAAATAACTCATCCATTATATAGGTTTTTATATGCTCAAAATAGTTAATTCACCAACTTTTTACAATCACAAAAATACGTAAATAAATCGATACTTACTTATTTCTTTAAACCACAAAATACATAAATGAATTAACACTCACATATTCTTAACCACAAAATATGTAATTAAAATAACTCACACATATCTTTAAACCACAAAAATATATATATATATGATATAACTCACCACATATTTCTTAAATCACAAAATACCTAGATAAATTAACTCACATATTCATCAACCCACAAAATATATAAATATTCTAACTCACATATATCTTTAAACCATAAAATACACAAATATATAAACAAACTAACTCACATAATACATATGATAAATCATACTCACATAATTTTTAACACACCAAAAACACATAATAAATTAACTCACATATTCATCAAACTACAAAAATATAAACATACTAACTCACATAGTTCTTAAAATCACAGAAATACATATAATAAAATAGTACTCACAATTTTCCGCGAAGATCCGAAGCGCCATGCCACTTCGCCTCCAAAGTCGCAATATATCCTATCATCAATTTCCAAGCAATTAAACTCAAATCATTCAAACCAATCATAAAAGCTAATAATACTATTTCCAAATATCACACAAGAGTTTACTGAACGCTTGTGATATACACGTGCGATGCACGTGATAATCTATTGCTTACGGTATTTTCATTCCCAATTAATTACTAAAATCACCCCCAATTAATCTAATAGTCCAACTACAATTTCTATTACTATACGAGAATTAATCCATACCCATATAGTTCTCTTTTACAAATCCAAAACCCTATTTTACTAACAACTCACAATCTCTCTAATAACCTACTAATCTTTCACATCTACAATTTCCAATATCTCTAAATCTCCCTACCAAAATAATTCTACTCAATAAAAATTAACCCAACTTAATTTTATACAATAAAATAGTTAAGGTTTATACCTTCCGAATCCAATCGAAAATCCAATGCTACTACGATGTCGAGAATCCCTCCATTAGCCTACCCCTAACTTTAATTTGGAAACGACGGAGAATCGGAGGGGATTTAAGGTGGGGGAATCTTTGCCGAATGGGTTCGATGGGGGGGGGGGGGGTCTTTTCCGATCGGGAAGAAGAGGAAGAACGAAGGAGGAAAGGAGATGGTGGTCGGGGCTTCCTTTCGGTCGGTCGGCATAGACGAACGGGAGGAAGGGAGGAGGAGGCTTTTGGGTCGGTTTGGGAACGAACAGAAAGAGAGAAGGAGATGGGAGAAGGAGAAGGGAATGGGGGTCGGGGGTTTCCCTTCGGCTGTCGCGAACGGGAGGAGGAAGGGAGAGGAGGTCGGGTGGGTTTCATCGGGTGGGTTTGGGAATGAACGGGAAGGAGAAGAAGAGAAGAAGAAGGAGAAGGGAAAGAGAGAGAGAAGGGTTTTTTTGTAAAAAAAGGGAATAATTAATAATAGATTGATAAATATCTAGGAGAATGTTGCATATAAGCCCTCTAGCTTTAATACATTCCAAATAAAGCCCAACTCTCTATTCTAATAATTCCAAACAATACAAAATACATTAAAACTACTTTGTAGATAATCCATATAAAAATAATTTAATCTTGAAAATAATAATAATATAAAATAGACAATATATCTTATATTTCTCAATTAAGATAATTTTTATCAGAAAATCCATGATCGCGCGAAATTCTCAATCGCGCACACATTTCGATGCAAAATAGCCATATGCTATTTTTCGGGTCGTTACATCACTCCCTCCTTAGAATCGTTCTGTCCTCAGAACGCTGCTAGCGGAGAGGAAGACAAACCACAAACATCAATGGTTCACGAGATATTTCCCCGAACCATCTTCAGTTCCTCGAGTGATATTCTCGAAAACTGGTCTTCTACCAAGTTGAATTGTTGTCCTTCCGCCTCTTGGACAGGCCCACCATGAATTTGATGGGGACATTCTTCTGCTCCTGCTCTAGAGTAGACAGTGGCTGCATTGCCTTGCTCTACCCTTGTCCACAAGTGATGTTGATTCACTCCTTGATTACGACTTCGGTTAATTGGTGACCACTCCCTCCTTAGAAAGGACGAAGTCACACATTGCCACTTCAGCCCCTGAGCAGCTCCTCGTGGTGACCTTACTGAATTGTTAATACGATTGCCCTCTGTCTGAGCAAGACTTCCTCCATGGCGTGCTCTTAGTGGCTGCTTAATCATAAGCTGATCTTGGAAAATCTATCGCTTCAGTGCTTTAATCCCGGCATTTCCTGCCTAAGCCTTCTGACTTGCTCACTTGGACTCAGTTGCAACTCCCATCGTGTCAAAATTGAGCTCCAAACTTGAGTAATTACTCTTAAACTGGCTTACTTGATCTCATCATCTATCTCCTTGCTTCTTTCACGATCTTTGGCTGAGGTCAATCCTTCACTTATCTCGATCTTTTGCAGTTCAGTTGCCACTCCCTCCTTAGAATAGGGCATGGCCTATGATCATTACTTCAAACTTCCAGGATTCTCTCCTGTAATTTGCTCGAAGCTGATGCTCCAGATGGTGTATTCAAACAAACAATCTAGAGTTGCCTCCCGCACACAACTCAACTCTTGAAAAATAGTTCGGACAAAAGAATATGATGAACCACAATTGAACAAACAGTTGTATGGATTCCATATATATATGAATCCAACTGGTTACGAACGTGTTTCATCATACGTTACTTCTTCGTCCAAAATAACTTCCAAAAATGCAACTTTTAAACTTAGTTGCAGTTCTATATGCACATACCTGTACTAGCACTCCTGCCTTTTACAACTCGCTGGTAGTAAGTGCAAACTCTACCCTTGGTGAACAGGCTCTTTTCCTTTATTGTTCATCTTCGAGGTTGATCTGCCGTTCCTCCGGTGAAGCTGGGGAATATCTGTTCGGATACGACCAATCCTTCCACATTCGTAACATGTACAGGTATCTATCTGAGTGTCCTTCCTCGAACACTGGTTCTTGAGATGACCATGCTCACCTCATAAAAAAAAAAAAAAAAACAACTTCCTGTCCTGGTGCCTCCAAGTTTGCCCTCCGCTTTCCGAGTCTTCTGCTTCTGACCTTGGTTCTTGAACCCTGATGCTGGTGCAGATCTTGTCCCTTGTAGTCGTGGACAGACTGATTTCTTGTGCCTGACTCTCTCACAAGGTTGCATAGTACAACCTTGGGGGTTTTTGGAATTTGCTCCCATTCATGTTGTAGTCCTTGTGGTGGTGAAGTCTCCTTGGCTCCTCGCTCAAGGTTATCGGATCATCCATCGATGTCGGTTCACTCTCTTCCATCAACACCTCCTTGGTTAGGACATCCTCGAACATCCTTCATGTGCTTAAAGGATGGTAACACATATACTGGTCTAGATATAGAAAAATTATAAAACATAAGTTGAAAGAGACAACAATATGAATTATAACTTTCTACAACTAGCTAAAACCCGACTCCTAAAGGCATTCCAAGTTTAATTTTCCTACTGTGTTGGACTGTAAATTGAAGTCAGCTCTGATACCATCTGTAACGCCCCGATCTCCCCGTTGCTGGGAAACCGTGACACATGCCAAGATCTTTCCTTCAATTAGTCTCGAGACACAGAAAAACTGGAAAAATTAAAAACTTTTCTTCAACACAAAGTTACTATGCAGTAATTACAATTATCAGTTTGTACTACCAAACTGTACTGCCTGCCCCTTTTTTTTTCCTTTTGACTCCAAACTCAATTCTTCCAATTTCTATATCACTTTAAACATAAACTAAAATGGTTATGTTTCAAAGAAAAATTGGGCAGAGTCTCCTTTGTATTTTTTGCCCAAAACACAGAAAAGCTTACGGAATTTTGCTCTAAATTCCGTAGCTTACATCACAGGCAATAAAAATACAGGCTCCCCAGGCCAAAATGAGCATCATCACACAGGCAATATATATATATGCTCTGGGGGCCAAACTCATAACGGTATAACAATTATCAAATAAAAACCATAAATTCCTTATGAAAACGTAGTAAGTTTTTAGAAATTTACCTGTAAAAACCTACCATGACGCCTGGCACTCCACACGAAATGGTTACGGATCAAAACCATATCCTGCTGCCTCACACTATACTTTTCATCATCATGCTCATACTTATACATCAAAAATACAATTTAAAGCATAAATCTTTACTATTTACAAATAAAACATAACAACAATTTATAACTGGAGCTCCACTCCACGGAACCTGTACCTACACCTCACCTCTGCACTGCTGAAGACCTGTAACAGTAGGGACCTAGGGCAGTCCGGGGACTCCCTAACCCCCAAACACTAAGGGGTTAGCCATTTCTGGTGTGAGTATAATTTATTAAAAGTAAATAAATTAAACTTTCAAGTAAAAACATAACGAACTCACAATTTCCAAGATAAACAAATCTTACTTGACATTTGAACATGTAAACATCATAAATGAGATTTTACATCAAATACTCTCTGAGTCATCACCTGTATGTATATCTATACCCGCTCATAACATACTTATATTTAGTAACCATTTGAATAACCACTCATAATACAATATTAATTTTGTTTCCATATCTCATGTATCCCATCATAAACATATGCCTTCGTCCTCATACTACCACATTCATTCATGTCCAACCTCACATCTCATTTCACCTTACCATTTACTTGCATTTTATCACAATACACCCCATATCCCAACATAGTTCGGTAATAACACAATCACATCCCAAGCCCATAGCTTGGTTATTAATCTACTCCAACTATCACACTCGCAATTTATCTCGAATGGAAAGGACACGTGTACATATGATTTGTGCCTGTGTACCTTATGACTTAACTCTAATGCAAAACTACCAATACAATGATGCTCTTATTCTAATGCAAGATTACTAATGCGATGATGCTCTTATTCTAATGCCAGCAAGTCTCCGAAGCAACATGCAGCCCATAAATACATGCGCCCCATCTCAAGCCGTTTCTCCATATATAGGGATTTGAACCCGCGTTATGAATTTCTAATTGTACACAACCTGTTCCTGACAGATACTACATGACTGATGAGGTTGCAAATGTGGTTAAGTCCCACCAATGCAGTACGCTCATGGTGTCTATGTTTGCCACTACTACCCGGTACACCGGACCTCACTCAAAAACCAGACGAACACGGGGTCTCTCCGAGCGCAGTATAGCATACAAAGCCTATCCTGTGTCGTCCCTAACTCATAGACCGTGATCTATGGCCTGTTCGCTCTCTCCTGGCCAAGGACCCGACGAAGTTCCGGGGTCCATTCCCCTAGCTCCGCCGCCTTATCATGGCACTTCAGGAATTAACAGTGTGCGATACGCATCCCATGCTCCCAACTCGTGAGAAGGCACCGTACGTATCCCTTTGACAGGAAGGTACAACCCAATAACACCACCTAAGGCCTGCTTCGAGGGACAAGTTGGTCGTAAGGCGCTACCTACAACCAACTCCTCTCTTTTCGGCAAAGGGTCGCAGAAAAATGATCTTTATAAGTCACTACCTTAATGATGTTCCTAACCCTGAACAATCCTAGGAATGACAACATTACACAACATGCTAGGTCTTAAATTAGACTTCGCAAGATAACTCTATTAGGCTGCTCAACCTAAACTCACCAGAATCCCTCAGGATCTGGTTCATGGCCTATCGATCCAAGACTCCGGCAATACGAACGTATTCGCATGCTACTCTCCTGAACTTGGATTTCGTCACACTCCGGTCCGCAATCAACCAACGGTTAAGATCTGACGGCACCCGCGAAGTGACTCGTCCACAGTTCCTTAGGAGTAAGCTAAACACACGTCTTAATGGTCGATAGCCCTAGGGCAATGATATCACCCTAGATGAGCACAACAAACTGCGTATTAGCCAAGAAGGTACATACGAGTAACCAAAAACACATACGAGCTAAACAGCTACGTATGGGACCAACAGCTACATACGGGCCAGTCGAGCCGCGTATGAGACAACAACATGCATACGAGCCAAATAAGCTCCGTATGAGACCAACATTTACATACGGGCCAGTCGAGCCGCGTATGAGACAACAACACACATACGAGCCGAATAAGCTACGTATGAGACCCACAGCTACATACGGGCCAGTCGAGCCACGTACGCGCAAAACCACATACAAACAATCATACAGGTAATCAAACCTAGAAACAACCGACTGTGCTTACTAGCAAACTTGATCTTCTATAATTAGAAGCAACAAAAGAATCTACTATAATCAACTTAGCATGGGTTTCTTCTAAAATCAACTCATCATGGCATACCTACTATAATCGACTCAAACATGAGTTTCTTTCTAAAATCGACCCAAACATGATATTCTACTACAACTTAACCATGGGTTTCCTTCTACAACAATTCAAGCATGGATTCTTACTATAGCACAAGTGTGGGTTCTTTCTCTCCAACAATCCAAATCCATAGGATGGGTTCTTTTTACTCACTACTACTAACAACTAAAATGGGTTCTTTTGAGACTCTTAGCTAAAACCATTACTATACTCACTTAAGCATGGTTTCTTTGAACCTTAGAACAACTACTCATCTTAGCATGGGTTCTTCTCTTAGAATCATTAACTACAACAAATCTTTAAGCATGGTAGTTCTATTTTTGACGTAGCACACCAACTCAAGCATGATATTCTACTATAACTCAAGCATGATCTTCTTCATGGTTCACGAGCATGAATGGGTTCCTTTTTGACATAGACAACAACTCATCTTTATGTTATTTTCTCAAGTCCTACCATTCATACTTTTTATAGGATCCCTTTATCCATAAATTTATAACAATACTTTAGTTTATTCGAACTTCTTCAAAACATCAAAATACGTATATAAACCATACACCCATATTTTGATATCATCATCTAAAAATAACTCATCCATTATATAGGTTTTTATATGCTCAAAATAGTTAATTCACCAACTTTTTACAATCACAAAAATACGTAAATAAATCGATACTTATTTCTTTAAACCACAAAATACATAAATGAATTAACACTCACATATTCTTAACCACAAAATATGTAATTAAAATAACTCACACATATCTTTAAACCACAAAAATATATATATATATGATATAACTCACCACATATTTCTTAAATCACAAAATACCTAGATAAATTAACTCACATATTCATCAACCCACAAAATATATAAATATTCTAACTCACATATATCTTTAAACCATAAAATACACAAATATATAAACAAACTAACTCACATAATACATATGATAAATCATACTCACATAATTTTTAACACACCAAAAACACATAATAAATTAACTCACATATTCATCAAACTACAAAAATATAAACATACTAACTCACATAGTTCTTAAAATCACAGAAATACATATAATAAAATAGTACTCACAATTTTCCGCGAAGATCCGAAGCGCCATGCCACTTCGCCTCCAAAGTCGCAATATATCCTATCATCAATTTCCAAGCAATTAAACTCAAATCATTCAAACCAATCATAAAAGCTAATAATACTATTCCCAAATATCACACAAGAGTTTACTGAACGCTTGTGATATACACGTGCGATGCACGTGATAATCTATTGCTTACGGTATTTTCATTCCCAATTAATTACTAAAATCACCCCCAATTAATCTAATAGTCCAACTACAATTTCTATTACTATACGAGAATTAATCCATACCCATATAGTTCTCTTTTACAAATCCAAAACCCTATTTTACTAACAACTCACAATCTCTCTAATAACCTACTAATCTTTCACATCTACAATTTCCAATATCTCTAAATCTCCCTACCAAAATAATTCTACTCAATAAAAATTAACCCAACTTAATTTTATACAATAAAATAGTTAAGGTTTATACCTTCCGAATCCAATCGAAAATCCAATGCTACTACGATGTCGAGAATCCCTCCATTAGCCTACCCCTAACTTTAATTTGGAAACGACGGAGAATCGGAGGGGATTTAAGGTGGGGGAATCTTTGCCGAATGGGTTCGATGGGGGGGGGGGGGGGTCTTTTCCGATCGGGAAGAAGAGGAAGAACGAAGGAGGAAAGGAGATGGTGGTCGGGGCTTCCTTTCGGTCGGTCGGCATAGACGAACGGGAGGAAGGGAGGAGGAGGCTTTTGGGTCGGTTTGGGAACGAACAGAAAGAGAGAAGGAGATGGGAGAAGGAGAAGGGAATGGGGGTCGGGGGTTTCCCTTCGGCTGTCGCGAACGGGAGGAGGAAGGGAGAGGAGGTCGGGTGGGTTTCATCGGGTGGGTTTGGGAATGAACGGGAAGGAGAAGAAGAGAAGAAGAAGGAGAAGGGAAAGAGAGAGAGAAGGGTTTTTTTGTAAAAAAAGGGAATAATTAATAATAGATTGATAAATATCTAGGAGAATGTTGCATATAAGCCCTCTAGCTTTAATACATTCCAAATAAAGCCCAACTCTCTATTCTAATAATTCCAAACAATACAAAATACATTAAAACTACTTTGTAGATAATCCATATAAAAATAATTTAATCTTGAAAATAATAATATTATAAAATAGACAATATATCTTATATTTCTCAATTAAGATAATTTTTATCAGAAAATCCATGATCGCGCGAAATTCTCAATCGCGCACACATTTCGATGCAAAATAGCCATATGCTATTTTTCGGGTCGTTACACTGTCGAGTGTCGATCCCCCCAGCTTGTGAGAAAGCTAGAGCATGGCTTGAGGTCACTGCCGAGCATCGAGCCCCCTTTCTTGTTGTGAAAGCTAGGGTGTGGCTCGAGGTCAATGTCAAGCATCGAGCTCCCTAGCTTGTGAGAAAGCTAGGGCATGGCTCGAGGCCACTGTCGAGCATCGAGCCCCCTGCTTGTGTGAAGGCTAGGGCATGGCTCGAGGTCACTGCTGAGCATCGAGCCCCCTGCTTATGTGAAAGCTAGAGGGAGGCTCGAGGTCACCGCTGAGCGTCGAGCTCCCTGCTTGTGTGAAAGCTAGGGCGTGGCTCGAGGTCACTGCCAAGCGTCAAGCTCCCCTGCTTCCGTGAAAGCTAGGGTGTGGCTCGAGGCCACTGTCGAGCCTCGAGTCCCCCCGGCTTGTATGACAGCTAGGGAGTGGCTCGAGGTCACTGTCGCCCGTCGAGCCCGTATAGCGTGCGTGAAAGCTAGGGCAATACATGTGATGCTGACGTCATAGGGGTGGAATTCGAGGCATCGAAATCTCAATAGCCATTAGATCTTGATGATCAAGATTGAATCGATCAGGATTCCAGCATGGAATTCGAGGCGTCGAAATCTCATTAGCCGTTAGATCTTGATGATCAAGATTGAACGGTCAGGATTCCAATGTGGAATTCAAGGCGTCGTTAGTCCCTTTATAAATTCTCCACCCCCTGTCCATTTTTTCTTTGCTTTCTCTTTCTAAAAACCAGAGCTTCTCTCTCTCAACCTGTCGGCGATGACTTTTTCGTTGATCTCTCCGTTTACGAAATTCAGGTTAGTACTGTTTTTATTATGTCATGTTCTCAGTCTGGTTCCGAAGCGAGTGCCTCTGGTCGAGAAGAGTGGGATCGTCAGTTGGACTCCACGTTCTGGGATCTTGACGACCAAGTTTTGGACGTGGTGTCGCTCTGTTGCCGCAAGCCACATGTGGTGGAGTCCATCACTTCTACTGGTGAGGTCGAGGTGCTAGGTGAGGAGGTCGAGGAGGGAGTGGTGGATCAGGAATATGTGGAAGGGGTCGAGGGAGAGGCGGCAGATGAGGAAGGAGAGGCTCTCCCCCTTCTTCCGCCTTTGGCGACACCGTCCCCTCCGAAGGCTCCTCGTATTTGAAAGAAGAAGAGGAAGTGGCGCCTACCGAACGAGTTCGAGCCTACACACGGGCTTGATATCCCATATTTTAAGAATCCACAGTTTATCAGGATTTATCCTGACGACAACTAGAACTTGGTTCAATTCGGCGTGGAGGTATCTTCGCCGAGCTGGACCCAGATACAGATGAACAGGGTCCAGTGCGTCCTGAAGGCCGACTAGCTGCCCGTGATATGGGCCAGCTATTTCATTGGGCGGGAGTATGAGCTGATGATCTGGAGTCCTGGTCTTCGCCCTACCACCGAGTTAGCCCCCGGCTTCTGCATGTTTTCCGAGGACGCCTTCGTCTCGGGGCTAAGGTTGCCGCTGCACCTGTTTATCAAGAGGGTTCTGAGGTGGGGGGAGCTCTGTCCGATGCAGTAGTTGGTCTGCTTCATTCTGAAGTGTGAGGAGAAGAGGATGCCCCTGAAGCTAAAGTATTTCCAAGCCGTCTTAAGGGCGAGCTCGCTCGGAGATCAGGAGGTCATTTACTACATATCACCTCGCCCCGACAAGAAGGTGATGCACGGGCATCCAGAATCAATTAAGGGGTGGAAGGCTAAGTACTTCGTGATCTGAAGCGAGGTACCTTGGGAAATTCCCACAACTTGGAATTTTTACAAGCCAAACCACAAACCCTCGAGGCGGAGAAATTTGACAGAGGCGAAGTGGGCTGATGTCGATCGGATTGTCGAGGGACATAGCATTGGTTGTCCGAATGTAACAGAATCATACTTGGCCCGGACCGGACTAAGCGCAGCCGACCCTTGTAAGTTTCGTTTCATTTTTGTTTAACTTTCTACCTCCGTGTTAACATTCCCTCTTTTTCTTTGCAGCGATGGATCAGGCAAAGCTCGACGCGCGGAAGGCCTTGAAGGATCTGGCCCAGAAGAGGAGGGTCGAGAAGATAGTGTCGAAGGTGGGGTTCGCATAGGGGGGCTCCGAAGGCCCCTCGGAATGGCCCCATAAGAGGGTGAATACCCCTTCTATTAGACAAGCGCCCGAGTCGGTGTCGAGCTCCAGCAGCTGTAAGATTGCTGAGGTCTTGAAGGCAGGGACCCCCTCCTTGCGCCCCGCCGCCCAGGAGATGGTGGGTAAGAGGGGGCTCAGACCATTCTCTCCGGACTGGTCGGTGAAGGAAGGCGACTCACAAGCGGAGGGCCCGCTCTCGGTTGAGGTCGTAGAAAACCTCGCTACGACGCGCGATAGATCCATCTTGGCGACCGAGGCGATGATGTAATATCCCGACGTGTTAAATAATAAATATTTTTATTTATTTATTTATTATTATTATTTTATTATTTTATTTTATTTTTCGGAATTGAAATATTTTTGATGGATATTAATTAGTTTAATTAATAACCATCATCTGTATGTATATCAATCCATATGTATGTGCCGTATACTTTTGTGGTACTGGAAACTTCCGACCCGACAATAAATTTTTTTATTATTATTATTTTCAGAATTAATTTATTTTTATATGGATTGTGTAGTTTTACAAACAAAAATTATCGGTACACTTATTAATCTATACGTACGCATATTGTATCCATTCTATGCGTTCGTATAAATCATGTAGTATGTGTTTTGGACAAAAAAATATTTTGTCATGATTAATCTAAAATTGGATGGCTAGGATTAAGTGGTAGGATTAAACCTAGGGTTTGGATTAATTAGGGTTACATAAAAGATCTAGGGTTAACTTCTACTAGAAGTCTCCACCTCCACCTCACCATGCCACCTCACCCCCTCCACCTCCTCATGTCTTGGCCGGCCAACATCCCCAAGGGGGTTTTTTGAATAAAACCCTAGCACATTATGCACTCCAACCCTTCTCCTTCATCCTATAAATACCCCCACCCTCGCCCCCTTGCCTCATTTACCAAAATTTTGGGAGAGAAAAAGAAAGAGAAGAAAACCCTAGAGTTCTCTTGTAGGTTTGGAGCTTTCAAACAAAGCTGGGAGGAAGGAGAAGTAGCATAGCTAGTCATTCCTACAAAGTAATTCAAAGGTGGGGGTTTCTCTACTATTTTTGTATGTTGATTTTTGTTTAATTTGCTCTCTACTTATGGTTATATGTGTGTATGTATGTTGTATGTTGATTAAAACAACTTGGACTAATTATTGAGCATATAAGTAGTGGTTTGGATCACAAGGATCCCATAGAAAGTTTGAATGGTGGAAATTAATTAAAACATATAAAGATTGGATCTTTAGCCTTGCTACTATTATTGTTGTTATTATGGTTAAATTTCACTACTTGGACTAAAGAAATAAGCATAAGAATGGTTAAATAAAAAAGGGGTTTTCATATAAGGAAAGTTGAAAGGATGGAACTCACAAAAAAACACATAAAGATGAGATCTTTGAACTTGTTATGTTTATGGTTGTTGTTTTGGTTACTTGGTTAAACACAAGTTAACAACTTGGACTTTTACTATGTGCATATAAAGTTAGTAAAGTGAAAATGGGTACTTACCCATTCTTGGGGTTATAGGACTTAACATGCTTAATAAAAGATAGTATTTTTGTTGTTGTATGTTGTTTCCCACCCTAATAAAGATCATGTCTTGACTAACTTTTAGTTCTTAAAAAGCAAGTTTTGTTGATGTAGGAAATTGTAGGTTGTAGATGAATAAGTTTTGCAACATAGAAGGTTGTAGATTCAACAAGGGTTAATTTTTTGCTTTATGTAGGAACTTGTAATTTGGTAAAACTAGTTCCTTGTGATAAATGGGACTTGTAATCCCTAAAAGAAGTAGTTCTTGTAATATGTAGGTAAGCTTAGATAGTAGCTTAGTTTATATACCATGCTTGAGTTAGTAGTAGAACACCAAACTTGAGTTAGTAGTAGAACTACCATGCTTGAGTTGCAGTAGATCATGCTTGAGTTAGTTGTTGTTCTATGTCAAAACAGAACACATTCATGCTTGTGAACCCATGAACAAATACCATGCTTGATTGTAGTAGCACTACCATGCTTGAGTTGTGTAAAGAACCCATTCATGCCTATGTGACATTCTAATAAACCTACCATGCTTGAGTTGTAGTAGATCATGCTTGAGTTAGTTGTTATTCTATGTCAAAAGAGAACACATTCATGCTTGTGAACCCATGAACAAATACCATGCTTGATTGTAGTAGCACTACCATGCTTGAGTTCTGTAAAGAACTCATTCATGCCTATGTGACATTCTAATAAACCTACCATGCTTAAGTTGTAGTAGATCATGCTTGAGTTAGTTGTTGTTCTATGTCAAAAGATAACCCATTCATGCTTGTGAACCCATGAACAAATGCCATGCTTGATTGTAGTAGTACTACCATGCTTGAGTTGTGTAAAGAACCCATTCATGCCTATGTGACATGCTAGTAAACCTACCATGCTTGAGTTAGTAGTAGAACACCATGCTTGAGTTGTAGTAGAACTACCATGCTTGAGTTGTAGTAGATCATGCTTGAGTTAGTTGTTGTTCTATGTCAAAAGAGAACTCATTCATGCTTGTGAACCCACGAACAAATACCATGCTTGATTGTAGTAGCACTACCATGCTTGAGTTGTAGTAAAAAACCCATTCATGCCTATGTGACATTCTAGTAAACCTACCATGCTTGAGTTAGTAGTAGAACACCATGCTTGAGTTGTAGTAGAACTACCATGCTTGAGTTATAGTAAGGAACCCATTCATGCCTATGTGACATTCTAGCAAACCTACCATGCTTGAGTTGTGTAAAGAAACTATTCATGACTATGTGACATTCTAGCAAACCTACCATGCTTGAGCTGTGTAAAGAACCCATTAATACCTATGTGACATTCTAGCAAACCTACCATGCTTGAGTTGTGTAAAGAACCCATTCATGCCTATGTGACATGAGTTGTGTAAAGAACCCATTCATGCCTATGTGACATTCTAGCAAACCTACCATGCTTGAGTTGTGTAAAGAACTCATTCATGCCTATGTGACATTCTAGCAAACCTACCATGCTTGAGCTATGTAAAGAACCCATTCATGCTTTCATGCTTATGTGACTTCTAGTAAACCTATCATGCTTGAGTTGGTAGTAAGGAGCCATGCTTGAGTTTATGGACCATGTTTAAGTTGTAGTAGAACATTATAGTTATGTTGCTAAAGGTTCTAGTAAAGAACCAATCATGCTTGAGCTTTATTGTTCTATGTTGAAATGAACCCATCCACGCCTATGTGATATTCTAGTGAACAATCGTGCTTGTGCTGTATGTAGAAACCCATGCTTAGGATGAGCAGTTGTTTTTATGTGTTGTCTTATACGCAGCCCGCCCGGCCCGTATGTAGCTATTGGTCCCATACGAAGCTCATTGGGCTCGTATATAGGTATTGTCTTAAATAAGTAGGCTATGAGTGGATCCAAGGAGATCGTGTGAAGTCTAGTTTAAGACTTGGTTAATTGTGTGGACAAATTGTCACACTCTCTAGAAGAGGGACACGTACGGTACTTTTCATGACAAGTTGGAAGCACAGTGCATGTCTTGCTTGTTTGGTTAGAAGAGGGACACATACGGTGCGTTTCCATTACCAGTTGGAAGCATGAGTTGCGTATCTCGCTTGTTTGACCCATATGGTGCCTTCTCATGATGAGTTGAGAATACGACTCTAGGTTAAGAGTATCTTGTAGCTCGTACGGCCCCATTTGATTGGTTAGGGTTAGTGACATCGTTAGGGTAGTAACTTGTTACTTAACCATTTTTATCTATAAATTGCCAAAGCGTGAGAGTTGGTGTTAGGGGTAATACCCTATAATCCAAACTCTCCTATAGGCTGACACTAGGTGATGTTATCGGGATGTATTCCCCTGTCAAAGGGATACAGGCGATGCTTTTCATGACAAGTTGAGAGCACGGGTTCCGTATCTTGATTGTTAATTACTGAATGTGCCATGATAAGAACGAGAGGGTTCCCTAGGGAAATAGACCCTACGTGCCTTCTCATGATCAGTTGAGGGCACAGAAGAAGGTTGACAAGTATCTTGTAGTTTGTGTTGGCTTTTGAGCGAGGTCTGGTACGCCAGGCTATAGTCGCCAGTCATGTAGTATTATGTCAGGAACAAGATGGGTACAAAAGTAGAATTCATAACATGGGTTCAAATCTCTAAATATGGAGAACGGCTTGATATGGACGCATGTAGTTATGAGATGCATATGATTCCATATTCTCGCTTGCATTAGAATATAAGCATCATAGCCTTAGTTGACATCGCATTAGATTCTAAGTCATAGCACTCACTAACACTGAAACTACACTGACAAATTTTACCTTGTTTGTATATGTTTATTATTGGAGATTCTCTGCTAGTCATCAGTCTTTAAGCGCCAGTATATGTACTGACGTTCCCACTCTAATAGGTTGTGGATACAAGATCACCAGACTGGGAGAACTCTAGTCAAGGCATGGTTTACAAGTGAAGAGCCTGATGTCTTATCATTTTCATGCTCTGATGTAATTTATTGAATCAATGGAAAACACTCAGCTGTAATATTGTATTAGTGAAAAGTTTTAAAATTTTCTTGATTTCTGTGAATTGTGACTAATTGAATGTAAAGGTTGTGGCTCGTGTCTCGAATTCTCTACATAGGAAGTACGGGGCGTTACAGGTGGAGACGTGCTACATGAAGTGGGCTCAAGCTCACGTGGTGGTAAGTGTTTGTCTGCCTGTTTAGCTTTTTTATGTAGTGGCTTTGTTTTCAGATTTTTGTCTATCACCCTTCAATCAGGCGTCTATGGCCGGGGCGCAGCTGAAGAGGTGCTATGAGAAGGACCTCAAGGTCGAGAAGCGGAACTCCGACATGTACTTGTGTGAAGCGAAGGACCTGAAGGTCGAGCTGACGATAGCCCAGGAGGTGGCGCAGGCCCTTCAAGCCGATCTCGCCTCCGAACAGGACCAACACCTTCGTGCTTTGGCAGAGGTTCGTGCGAAAGCAGATGCGGAATACGAGGAGCTGCAGGCTGTGGTAGGGGAGGAGCTGATAAATGCCCAAAACGAGGCCTACGATCAGGCGAAGGAGCACTTCCTGCTTCTTTACCCTCATGCCAAAATCGACCACCTCCATTACGGCTGGGAGTTGCTGGCGCTTCCACAGACCCCCGAGGGAGAGAGTGACGAGGTGGCGAGAGACCCGACCCTTGAGATAGAGGCAGGGGGGCCGACGGCCGATGAAGAGGTGCAGATCCCTCTAAGACGTAGTTTTAATCTTTTCTTTTTTTCGTTTTGTATTTGCCGAGCGCGAACTGGCCACTGCTTTTTTGTAACTATTTTTTAAGGAGATTAATATAAACATATTTTTTTGGCCGAACTGTATGACTTGCACATTTTTTAAAAGCTTGGAGTGAAATCTTGTTTCCTCCTTTATGTCAGATGGATAGGACCCTAGGAGCCGACCTCAGTTCTGCCGAGGTTAGGTGACTTCAGAACAGGCTAGAGTCAAAGGAGAGTGTCTTGATTCGCTATCGCAAATAGGCCCGTGACCGGGAAGCCCCCGTAAGCTATTTCATGAGCAAGTCCAAGGAGCTCAGTTTGGTGGCGGCATGCTTGAAGAAGGCTATAGCCGACCGAGACTGGGAGAGCGCCAAGACGAACTGGTCGATGTCTGATGCCTCCACCAGGCAGCCGACCTCTGAGTTCGTTCTCCGTGAGGTCGTGGTGGAGAAGGAGTTGGAAATTTAGAGGTTGAAAGTCATGCTCGGCACAGGCGGGTCCCAATTCTGCCCTTTTGGTGGAGGCGACCTCTCCGTCTTGGGTCCCTCACCGACCCTGTATTTGGAAATGGCAAGGCCGGCTGATGCGCAAAGCTCCGTTGCCGAAACATCTACATTGGCGATGCTGGTGGTGCCGGACTAGCTCATTGGAGGACGGACCTGCTCGGTGGGGCTCGAGATGGTCCGTGTTGGTCCAAAAAGCCCTACGAGAAGCACTTAGGTTGGGTAAAAAACCGTTATAATAATCTCTATTGTACTGTGGCCTTTCAAGGCATTATGATAAATGAAATTTGATTTTATCGTCCCTCCCCAAATCGTGAGAAAGCCAGGCATTGTCCGGAGTGTATGCCGAATGTCGAGCCCCCGTGCTTGTGAGAAAAGCTAAGGTGTGACTCGAGGTCAATACCGATTTTCGAGCCTACACGCCTGTGAGGAAAGCTAGGGTATGGCTCAAGGTCATTGTCGAGCACCGAACCCATACATCTTGAGACAACTGGGGCGTGGCTCGAGATCAATGCCGATTATCGAGCCCCATGCTTGAGAAAGCTGGGGCATGGCTCGAGGTCAATGCCGATTGTCGAGCCCCCATGCTTGTGAGAAAAGCTAGGGTGTGGCTTGAGGTCATTGCCGAGCGTCGTACCCATACAGCGTGAGGAAGCTAGGGTGTGGCTCGAGGTTATTGCCGAGCGCTGTAACCATACAACTTGAGAAAGCTGGGAGTGGCTCGAGGTCAATGCTGATTGTCGAGCCACATGCTTGAGAAAGCTGGGGCGTGGCTCGAGGTCATTGCCGAATGTCGAGCCTCCATGCTTGTAAGAGAGCTGGGGCGTGGCTCGAGATTAATGCCGATTGTCAAGCCCCCATGCTTGCGAAAGCTGGGGCGTGGCTCGAGGTCATTGCCGAGCACCGAACCCATACAGCTTGAGAAAGCTAGGGCGTGGCTCAAGGTCAATGCCGATTGTCGAGCCCCCATGCTTGTGAGAAGCACGGAAATTTGTACAAAACAAAAAATAGGAAAGAAACAAAGGTTACACTTTATTATTTACACAAAAAGGAGGGGCGCGTGGTGCCGCTTACACAAGTTCAGTTACAAAAGGAGTTTAGTCCTCCCCTTCGAGGAACTTGGTGAGGTGTTTTGCGTTCCATGGCCTCTTTACTATCCTGCTCCCCAGGTCTTCGAGTCGGTATGTGCTAGGGCGTACCACTTCGGAGACCTTATATGGGCCATCCCAATTAGGGGCCAACTTTCTCTTTTTGCTGGGGTTGGATACTGCCAGTTTTCTGAGTACAAGATCACCTAGCTTGATGTCGGTGGAGCGGACCTTCTTGTGATAAAATCTCTTGATTTGTTGTTGGTATATGCTTCTTTTGATGGCAGATTTTTCCCTGACCTTGGCAATTAGATCTAAGTTGGCTTTGAGGTCGGCTGATTTGTTCTCCTCGTTGAAGGACATGATCCTGGGCGAAGGGAGCCCGATCTCTAAGGGGATAACTGCCTCAGTGCCGTAGGTTAGGTTGAATGGTGATTTGATCGTGGGGATTCTTTGAGTTGTTTGGTGTGCTTAGAGTACGCTCGGTAACTCATCGACCGACAGCCCCTTGGGTGAATTATCCAACTGCTTCTTAAGTCCGTCTAGAATTTGACGGTTCGCATTTTTGGCCTGGCCGTTCGATTAAGGATGTCATATCGATGAGAAGTGCTGCTGGACGCCAATGTCTTCGCAGAATTTGCGAAAGTTCTTGCCCGCAAATTGGATCCCGTTATTGGTGATGAGTACCTGTGGGATCCCGAACCGACAGATGATGTGCTTCTAGAGAAATTGTTAAGTTTGGTGCTCCATGATCGTGGCCAGGGGCTTTGCCTCGATCCACTGGGTGAAGTAGTCGATGGCCACCACCAGGAATTTTCTTTGGCCCATCGCTTTTGGGAAAGGGCCGACCAAGTCCATCCCCACTTGGCAAAGGGGGTCAGACTGGCCAGAGAGCGGAGGTTGGCTTATGGAAGCTGCTTCACCGAGGAGAATCTCTCGCATGAGCCACACTTTTTAACGAGGTCCTGGGCATCTTGTAACATGGTCGGCCAGTAGTACCCGTGGTTTAGAGCTTTTCTGGTGAGCGACCTGCTCCCCTTGTGACACCCACCGATTCCCTTATGTAGTTCCTTCAGAGCGTACTTGGCCTCATCGGGGGCCAGGCAGCAGAGGTAGGGTCTCCCGTCTACCATTTTGTACAAGCACTTGAAGAGTGTCCCGTTGATTATGATGAACATTTCTAAACGGGTTCTGATCCTTCTCGCCTCGACCCGTTCTTGAGGGAGCTTGCCTTCGGCCAGAAGCTTCCGGATGGGAGTCATCCAGTTGTCCGGCTGAGATTCGGTGGCGAGGTAGAGGACTTTGGGGAGATCGATGCTAGGCTTGAGGAGAACTTCGATTAGAACGGTGCACTCGAGCCCTTTGAATGACGATGAGGCAAGTTTTGATAGAAAGCCAGCCTGGGCATTTTGCTCCCTAGGGATTCGTTCCACCGAGGTGAAAGCAAAAGTGGTCAGGAGTTGCCAGACTAGTGCCAGGTATCGGACCATCTTAGTTTCACGAGCTTCGTACTCTCCGGTGATCTGGTTGACCACAAGCTGGGAGTCGCTAAAGGCTCTAACTTGCCTTGCCCCAACCTTATGTGCCAGGGTGAGTCCTGCGATCATAGCCTCATATTCTACCTCGTTGTTAGAGACGGGAAAGTTTAGGCGTAGGGAATACTGGAGGACGAAGTTGTCGGGACCCTTGAGGATGATGCCCATGCTGCTTCCGACTTCGCAAGACAAGCCGTCAACATAGACTTCCCAAATCGGATCTCCTTTTTGAATTTCGGATGGCTCGGAGATGGTGCACTCTGTGATGAATTCGGCGAGTGCCTACCCTTAAATGGCTGTTCTAGGTTGATAGCTGATGTCGTACTTGCTCAGCTTGATCGACCACTTGACTAAGCATCTGGAATTTTCTGGCTTGTGGAGGACCGCCTTAAGGGGTTGGTCCGTAAGAACCTGGATCGAGTGGGCCTAAAAATAAGGGTGGAGCATTCGTGCGGCCATGACCAGGGCATAGGCAACCTTCTCCATCTTTGCGTATCGGGTCTCAGCCGAGAGCAGGACTTTGCTGACGTAGTACAGAGGCTTCTGGACCCCATCTTCTTTTCAAACGAGCACCGTGCTGAGTGCATTTTTCGAGGCTAAAAGGTATAGCAATAGGGGTTCGCCTAGTTCGGGTTTGCTCAGAAGTGGTGGGTTGGCGAGGTAGGACTTTAGCTGGTCAAATGCCTGTTGGTGGGGGTTGCCCCATTCGAAGCCTTTAGTTCCTCACAGGGCCTTGAAGAAGGGGAGTGACTTCTCTCCTAACTTGGAGAGGAAGCGGCCGATGGCCGCCAGTCTTCCCGTGAGCTGTTGAACCTCCTTAATATTTTTGGGAGGAGCCATGTCAATTATGGCATGGATCTTCTCGGGATTTGCCTCTATGTCGCGCTGGCTGACAACGAACCCGAGAAATTTTCCCGAGGAGACTCTGAAGGCGCACTTGGCGGGATTGAGCCTCATGTTGTAGGAACGAAGGACGCCGAAGGCTTCCTCCAGGTCGGCCACATGGTCCTGCCCTCGTCAACTCTTGACGAGCATGTCATCGACGTATACCTCCATGTTGCGACCGATCTGTTCTTTGAAAACTCGGTTGACGAGTTTCTGGTAAGTGGCCCCGGTGTTCTTAAGCCCGAAGGGCATGACCCAGTAACAGTAGAGACCTTGGTCGGTAACGAAGGATGTTTTGGCGAGGTCTGGAGGGAACATCCAGATTTGATTACAGCCTGAAAAGGCATCCATGAATATCAGTAGCTCATGACTCGACGTTGCGCCGATCAGACCGTCGATGCTCGGGAGGGGAAAGTATCTTTAGGGCAAGCCTTGAGGTCCGTGAAGTCTATACAGATCCTCCAGCTCCCACTGGCATTCTTCAGCATCAAGACGTTAGCCAACGATTCGGGATAGCTGACCTCTTGTATGAGCCGGGCAGACAACAGTTTGTCTACTTCTACTTCTACTGCTTGTTGCCTCTCCGGGGCGAACTTGCGTCGCTTCTGATGGATCGGCTTGGAACCCGGGGCAACACTCAGCTTGTGCATGATTAGGTCTTCGGAAATCCTAGGCATGTCGGACGGTGTCCAAGCAAAGATGTTGATATTGCGGTGAATACAGTCAATTAAGGTTGGTCTCAAATCGGGGGAAAGGGAGCGGCTCACACGGAACCACTTAGACTTGTCTTCTGCCTCAAATGAGACCTCCAATTCGTCGGTGGGTTCCGACTCGAACTGGTTTCTTTCAGGTGGAAGCTCGACTGCGTCAAGGGGAAACACCCCGCCTCCTACTGTGGTCATGTAGACGAACGTGCAGACTCCTGATTTCCTCGGACAACACCGACCCCGAGGTCAGTGGAGAACTTCAGCTTTAAGTAGTAGGCCAAGGGGACTGCCTGAAATGAGCAGAGGCCGGGTCGGCCAAGAATGACGTTGTATGACGCCTTGACGTTGACCCTCATGAAGTCCATTGATTCGGTCCGTATCATGGGGGTCGTACCGGCTATTACATCTAGTGTGACGATCCCCTCGATTTGTATGGGAACGCCCGAGAACCCGTGAAGGGTGTATCCGGCTGGCTTTAGCTTATCCTGGGGGAGCTTGAGGTTTTCAAAAGCTTCCAAGAAGCGGATGTTTAATGAGCTTCCATTGTCCACGAGAATTCTGCGAACTTCGAAGTTTGCCATGATGAGGCTAATGACGAAGGCATCGCAGTGCGGGAGCTGGACGCCCTTTAGATCTTCTCCGATAAAGGAGACTACCCACTGCTGAACCTGGGGGGAGGGATGGTCTCGGACAGAGTTAACTTCTCGCAGGAAAGCCTTATAGGAAGTGTTGGATTCCCCTCCCATGGGTCCACCATGGACGCAGTGTAGGATGGCCTGCACCCCAGTCTCCTTGAGCTCAAGATCCTGCTCAGGTCGCCGGTTGATCGTTCGAGGGGGAGGTGAAGGCCTCAGATTCCTTGGATCCCTCCATTCTCTTGGATTGACACGGGTGAACTTCCTTAGGTATCTCCTCTGGATGAGGGCCTCGTTCTCATCTTTAAGGGCACAGCATTTGTCCGTCTAGTGCCCGTTGTCCCGGTGGAAGCGGCAGTAGAATATCTGGTCCCGCTTCTTGTTATTGCTCGGCCGGGGAGGGAGTCGGACGATCCCTTTATCCTCGATCTCTAAGGGGAAGGCCGACACGTTCTGGGTCATCGGTGTATATCTTTCGAAATGGGGGGCCAGAGGAGGCCTTTTCAGGCCAGCTGCCTCTTTCGCAGTTTTCTTGGCGGGCTCAGCGTCGTCCGCCTTACGCTTCCCCTTGGCTGTGGCTTCTTTGGTGCTCGCAGGGTGTTGGGCATCTTCCGCCCGAATGTACTTCTCGAACCCTGTTGAGTAGGTCGGGGAAGTCGATGGGTGGTGTCTTGGCTAAAGAGGCCTTGAACTGGCCGTGGCGAACATTGTGTCAGAAAGCTGCGGAGGTGACGCCTGCGTCGGGAGAGGAGACCGACCTCGCCACGGCGGTGAACCTCCAAACGAACTCACGGAGTGGCTCCCCTTCCTTCTGTTTGAGGTCCAGAAGGGATGCGCTCGTCTTTTCGACCTTTTTGTTGGTTACGAAGTGGGCTAGAAAGCTTGCTTCCAACTGGTCGAATGAAAAGACCGAGCCGGGGATGAGCTTCGAGAACCATTCCCCAGTCGGATCACGCAGGGTGGCAGGGAAAGCACGGCAAAGGAGAGGATCCGATGCACTGTGAATCAGCATGAGGGTTTTGAACCCTTCCATGTGATCAGCGAGATCACCCTCGCCGTTGTACGTCTCGAATTGGGAAGGCGTCAAATTTCTAGGGATCTCGACTTCCAAGATTTGAGTGGAGAATGGGGGTCGGGTCGGCCTGTAACCATGGCCCGGCATCGGTCCGCCCTCGCCGAGATGGGCAAGGCAGTTCTCCATCTCCCGGAGGCATCGAAGGACGGCGTCATCTTGCTCAAGTGGGCGGGCCGATCCGTAGGATCTGCCACCCCTGGCTTCTAACCAAGGGTAGGATTCATTGCGTGCCTCAGTCCTAGGGCTGCCTTGGATCGCCTGGAGGACCTCGTCCCTAAAGTTTTTGAACTCGAACCTTGTGACTGGGGCCTGCTCCACCGGGTCACGCGAGGGTGGAGGTCCTCAGGGTGAGTGGCTGTGTCTTTTTTCCCGTTTTAGGGTCGGCTGTCTGCCATGGTTTGGGACCGAGTTGGAAGCGCCCCTTCCCCTTGTTCAATTGGCCTGCCGACTCTGGATAACTCGCCCTAAATTAGTTGCAGTTGAGTGAGAAGCACCTGATCGGGGCCCGGCTGCACCGTTAACCCGCGGTTGGTTAGAGCCCTGGGCATCCACGTGGCTGTGACGGGGAGGAGGGCCACCAGGATGACGTCCAGAGGTGACAGCCCTTCTAGCTTTGGGAGCCATGAAAGAGCCTGGATTCGAGATGGCATCCTTGGCTGGGATTAGACCGGTGTCAGTACCTAAGAGGTTCCCACAAACGGTGTCAACCTGATGCTGCTTATTTTTGGGTGTGAGGGCAACTAGCATGATTTCTTGTAATTTGTGAAGCGGGAGACGTGGTACTGGCGTTGATCCCACCCTCGGCTATAGGACCGACTCGGGGGTAGCATGGGTGAGGTAGAGGCCGAATGCTTGGCTCGGATCTCGTAGCTCGGCTCGGATCATTGAAGCTCGACTCGGACTCTTGTACCTACATACTGCCTAGAAACACCAGGAAAAGTCCCGGCGACAGGCCCTCCGACGATCTAGAGGAAAGCAATAGTAGCTTGGGTTCAGGTGAGGAAAGATTTATTATTTTGGGTAAGGAAGAAGGGGTCTGGTATTTATAGGCAGGGTTAAACGGGTCGGGACCGTAACGACCCGGGTCAGACCCGTTTGCCAGTGGGCCTGAGTTGGCAGAAGCTTGTTGAACTTTATTTGACCTGATGACCATGGAGGAGCGGAATCCAAGGGGATCTGATGGCCCTGATGGGGCCACGTCATCTACACCATATCAATAATAATAATAATAATAATAATAATAATAATAATAATAATAATAATAATAATACATATATTATTATTATTATTATTATTGTTGTTGTTGTTGTTGTTGTTGTTGTTGTTGTTATTGTTATGTAATAATAATATATTATAATAATATATATAACGATATATAATAATAATAATATATTATATAATAATATATATAATAATATATAATATTAGTATAATAATATATAATAATAATAATAATAATAATAATAATAATAATAATAATAATTATTATTATTATTATTATTATTATTATATATACTATTAAATAATATATTACTTTTATAATATATCGTTATATATATTATAATAATAATATGTTATTTAATAGTATATATAATAATAATAATAGTATATATAAAGTAGTATATATGAAATAATAATGTATAATAATAATAATAATAATAATAATTATTATTATTATTATAATTATTATTATTATTATTATTATTATTATTATTATTATTATTATTATATATTATATTAATATATAATGATATAATAATAATAATTATATAATAATAATAATAATAATAATAATAATAATAATAATAATAATAATAATAATAATAATAATAATAATAATACGTACATAAGGTATACATATATACATATACAAATACAGTATGTTGGTTGGGAAATGAAAAAACTTATCCCAGAAAACAAGTTTTTTATGTTTAAAAAAACTTATTTTAAACATAGGTTTTGAGTGTGAATTTTTTAAATGAGTTTTCGAAAAAATTGTATCCAAACAAAATTACCCTATGTTTTGATTTTAAAAACTGAAAACTATTTTTAAAACCTGATCCAAACGCACCCTAAACATGTGATGTTTATAAGGGTTTTTACTCATCAAGTGTTATTGAATGTTGCTATAAGAAGTTGGTTACTTCATGATTGATAATAAACATAAAGAGATTGGATAAAAGAAGTTCAAAAATGTTTAATAAGTGGAAATTTTTATATGAGCTTAGATGAAACCTATGTGATCTTTTTTTTGAGATGGTTATTTGTTCTAGAGTAAGCGAGACCCAGAATACCAACAGTTGTGATAAATGAAATTTGAAAAGTAACCAGTGTGGGTTAACTTTCTCTTTAAGAAGTAGCCAGTGTGGGCTAGTATATGGAGCCCTGAACTAGCCACTGCTTGTGAAGTATGGAAAGAGATCAAATTCGAATTCGAACCGGTGGATAAAATAGATAAACAAAAAGCCTAAGAACTAAACACACATAATCCAGTAATTTCTGCAAGTGTTTCCTATGGAAGGGTTTGAACCCTGTAAAAGGAGGTTATCACCTTATACGCTGAGAGAAGGCGTGCATGCGGAAAGCTCAATGTGGCGTAGGCATCATTCATCTCAAAGACATGAACCGGGCATTTCTTGGAAAATGATGGTGAAAAATAGATCATCTTAATGGTGAAGGCTGACAAGAATTAATACAACCGTACATATGAGAGAAAGGGACCAAGAAGGAGGGATTACAAGTGGGACCTAAATGTCGTGGTTTTGGAAAGGAATTTTCAGAGCTTACGACCCTTTTAGCAGATGCACCTCCACCTTCCTTGGAACTGGTCTCTCTAGCCGATTTTTGTGGGAAAGATGGTGTGGTGGACACACTCCAATCTCTCTTCTGGACCTTTGTGATAAGTTCCCACAACCACACCTCTTGGTTGCCAAGGTATGGAAATGTGGTGACTGGAACTCAATCCTAAGACCCAGACTCGCAACAACTCCAAACCTGACTGGTGGAGTTAAGACAAAACATTTCTGCCTTAGGGGTCAAATGTACGTCCGAACCAGACACCTGAACCTAGGAACTAGAAAAGTTCTAGGATCCACTACCAGGGATGTCAATCCCCTTGGTCCACGATAGTGTGGAAGGCAAAGGCACTGCTTAAGATAATAGTCTTCCTTTGGCTCGTTTCTATGATGCTATCGTCAAGCGCAAGAACTTTGTCAAGAAACAACTGTCAATATCGACCAGGTTTGGCTTTTGCAACACAAGTGGAGACGAGGAATCGCCTATTTCTTGAATACCCTAGAAGCAAAGTTGTCGGGAAAAAAATGCTCCAAGTACATGGCGTGGGCGACACCTACCCAATTACATACGATGACCTTTTGGATAGGAAATACCTTTGCATAAGAGAGACACAGTATGAGGGAAGCGTGGTATATAGTAGTGGCAACGACAACATGGGTCCTCTGGCTAGACAGAAACAAGCTTTACTTTTGTGCTTCTAGTACTTCTATCAATGGCAAACTCGCTCAAATTATACATTTTATTTTCTTGTAGGCAGAGGGAACGGCTGCAGGTGCCAGAGACCGCATCGATAGGGCCATTCCCACGTTAGGTGTATGACGAGGAGGAGGTAGAGTCTGGTCCCACCATAGGATAGGGCCTACCACCCAAGGATGTTGGGGTTCATTGCTATGTTGTGTTTAGTTAGGCTTCCCGCTCCGTGGGGTATTGCACTATTGCACTCTATGTTTATTACTGCTTTCTATCTTGCGTAGTCTATTGCCTATCCTCCTAGGGTTGTTAGAGGTTATCTATTTTGTATTTCTCTGCTGTTTTGCCCAGTTCCTCTGGGATTGTTTTGTTATTTTCTCTTTAATGACACATGGTGACCTTACTCCACCTTCTCATATATATATATATATATATATATATATATATATATATATATATATATATATATATATATATATAGGGAAAGGATCCGTTGCACACTACTTTGCTATCAAATATATATATATATATAGGGAAAGGATCCGTTGCACACTACTTTGCTATCAAATATATATATATATATAGGGAAAGGATCCGTTGCACACTACTTTGCTATCAAATATATATATATATATATATATATATATATATATATATATATATATATAATTCATACTTATAATGTTTTCTTTTAAATTCACACCTAATGTAGTACTTTAAAATTCATATATATTCACATACAGATTGCGTGTTTTTCTCTACCCCAAGCACGCGTTTTGTATTAGGGAACATCAATGTTGGACTTGCAAGTAATAATGACCCAGTCCTGTTATTCTTTGAATTGGAAATGCGCGTGACTTGCAATTAAGTTTAGTATCAATATAACTGCAAGATACATATATGAAACAGTGTACATATACTCAGGTAACATGTATATATATAACGGTGTTCACCTGATCATAGTGTGTACAATGTGGACAGATGTAATTTCCCTGTGAAGTTTCTTGTGTCATGTCTATGGTTGTTTCCTTGTTTAAGCTATGACAGTTTACGAGAAGATTTAATACACTTTGATAAAATTAGTTTAATGACGCCTTTCACAAACAAAACATTTTTATATTTGGTTATTGTTGATTTTGAATGGATTTGCTGCTTTTAGGATGGCAAGCCAACCGGCCATGAACAGTGCAAGGCTGCTGATAGTTCAAATCCGTGGACAGCCAGTTAACCAAAGTAGCTCGTGCTGCTCTTCATAAAACAACTTTCTGGCAAATTATAATGATGAAAATGAACATCAAGAACTAGCTTGGACCTCTCTGTTATGATGATTTATTGATTTGCTCCCAGCTTGGAGGGTCGGCTCGGAGCGCTTTGGGTGAGGCAGTTTCAGAGAGAAGCTGAGTGGGTGCTCGAAGTCACTGCCGAGCTCCGAGCTTGGAGGGTTGGCTCGGATCGCTTTGGGTGAGGCAGTTTCAGAGAGAAGCTGAGTGGGTGCTCGCAGTACTTGCCAAGCACTGAGCCTCCCAGGCTTGAGCTTTTAAGAAGCAACTTTGTTGGAAAAAGCTGGGTGGGTGCTCGCAGTACTTGCCGAGCGCCGAGCCCTGAAGCCTTGAGATGCTGCTTTGTTGGAAAAAGCTATGTGGGTGCTTGCAGTGCTTGCCGAGCGCCAAGTCCCCAAGACTTGAGCTTTGAAAAGCCACTTTCAAGGAAAAAGCTAGGTGGGTACTCGCAGTACTTGCCGAGCGCCGAGCCCTGAAGCCCTGAGAGATAGCTTTGTTGGAAAAAACTAGGTGGGTGCTTGCAGTGCTTGCCGAGCGCCGAGCCCCCTAGACTTGAGCTCTTGAGATGCAGCTTTGTTGGAAAAAGCTGGGTGAGTGCTCGCAGTACTTGTCGAGCACCGAGCCCTGAAGCCTTGAGATGCAGCTTTGTTGGAAAAAGCTGGGTGGGTGCTCGCAGCACTTGCCGAGTGCCGAGCCTTGAAGACTTGAGAGGCAGCTTTGTTGGAAAAAGCTTCGAGCGCCGAGTCCTGAAGCCTTGAGAGGCAACTTTGTTAGAAATAGCTACGTGGGTGCTCGGTTTCGGGTGTGTCCGATGTGTACTTTGAGCTTCGAGCATTGGGATTTTGGGAATTTGGACCGTCTGTGGGTCAATAGGGTGGTGACATGTGTAACTACTGACATCATGTTATTTGCGGAATACGAGGTATTGCTGGTTTTACTATAAATCCCACTATCTTCCCATTTCCCATCTTTGTTGTCTCATCTTAAGCTCCCAAATCTCTCCTTCTAGCACAGTTTAGTCACCGATGGCGAGTTTTCCGATATCCTCCACCCTTCTTTGAACAGGTTAGTTAATTTTATTTTTGAGAATGTCGCGAGCTCAGTCCGGTTCGTCTGCCACTACCTTGGGTCAGGGTGAGGGTCCTCGTGCCTCCGACTCGATGACATGGGAGTCAGAGACAATGGTCTATGATGTCGTATCGTTACGTAGCAGGAGGCCCTTCGTGGTTGAGTCGAGTGACTCAGAATGGGACGTACCCCTCGTAGAAGGTGAGAAGGAGGTCGAGGCGATCGAGAGGGGCGAAGAACAGATCGCAGTGGCCGAGGAGGGCGAAGAGGAGGTTGAAGTGTTTGGGGGGGAGGAAGAACAGGTTGTAACGACCGAGGAGGGCGAAGATGGAGGAAATGATACCTCATCAGAGGATGATGACTTGGGCCCTTTAGCGATGCCCTCTCCCTCGATGGGTCCTCAAGTTCGGTGAAGGAAGATAAAGTGGGTTCATCCGGACTGTCCGGACGAGACGACTCCTGTTGTTATCCTTGAGGCCCCGTTTGAAGTCCAGCTGCACTCCATCCGAATGTATCTGGACGATGTTAAGGAGTTGCTCCGATATGAAGGTGGTGTTGATGACGATGTAGAGGCTTCCTCGCCCAATAGGCAGAAATTTGCTATGGACAGGGTGCCGACCATTCTTATAGCGAACGACCTTCCCGTCATCCCCGCGAATTATTTTATCGGTGAGGAGTATGAGTTGCTGATCCCCAGCCCCGAGATCCTTCCCACAGACAAATTGACGCCCAACTTCTGCATGTTCCCAATTAATGCCTTCGGTTCTGGTTTACGGCTGCCACTCCGCCCGTTCATTACGGAAGTCTTGAATTGGGCATCGCTTAGCCCAGTGCAGTTCGGGCCCAATTCATGGAAGCAGATAGTGTGCTTCCTGTTACTTTACACTGAGCGGGGAGTCCGCCCGAAACTGAAGTACTTCCGGGAGATCCTTGCCCTCAGCTCGTCCGGCGAATACGAGGAAATCTACTACGTTTCGCCGAGACGAAGGAGAAGGGTCGTGCACGGGCACCGGAACTCCATCAAAGGATGGAAGGAAAAGTACTTCATTGTTCGAAACCTGACTCCATGGGTGATACCCACGGCTTAGAGGTTTTACAAGCCCAATCTGAATGGTCCTCGCAAGTCAGATTTGACGGCCGAGGAATGGGTGGATGTTGAGAAGATATGTTCGGACAATAGCATTGGTGGGCCGGACGTGACGGAGAGGCACTTGGCTCGAATCGGACTGAGCCCCACTCCTATCAGTATGTTTTTTTATCTAGTTTTCTTTCAAGTATTTTTGCTCGTCTTATGTGATTCTCCTTTTTGCAGACATGGATGATGATGTGATTGCCGAGAGGAGGGCACTGCTGAAGAAACAGGCGGCCGAGAAGGCCGACCAACCCCATCATAAGAAGCATGGGAGAGCCCCTCCCAAAGGGGTTACGGAGGAGGCCCCTCTCCCGACGCCGAAGAAGCACAAGAGCTCGAAATCGGGCCCCAGCTCCAGCAGCCAGATGGTCGCCTCGGTGGTGAAGGCAGGCCTCCCTCCAGTCACTCCTTCGGCCGACCAGATTGTCGGCGAGGTAGGCCTGCGACCCTGGGCGCCGGACTGGGCCATTAAGATCGGGGATACCATATCCGATGGGCTGGTGGCCATCGAGATGGTTAAGAAGATCGCTCCTCCCCAAGACTAGAAGGTCTGGGAGTGCGACACAGTCGAGTCCTCGTACATGAAGTGGGCTCTGGCTAGCCTGCAGGTAATGTGGTAGTGGGTTGTGTTCATAGTATTGGCCCATTTTCGATGTTTATCTCCCTTGGTAGTGGGTTGTGTTCATAGTATTGGCCCATAGAAGAAGAGCTGGCGAACGAGACGAGGAATACCCAGCGCTTGGAGCGGGAGGCGAAAGACCTCAAGCTGGAGAAGATAGACCTCGAGTGCCAGTGTCACGCCCCGCTTCCCAAAAATACGGAATACGAGTACATGCCATTGGCCCAACGAATGACTAACATCACCCATAAGTTGTTTATCCGAATAACTCAACAATATAATTAATACAGAACAATTGCGTAGGCAATAATAATAATCTCATGAACAATAATACTTGAAATGAGATAATATATAATATCCAGGTACAATAATCCAACGTCTGGAAACAATAATAAAATTCGGGACATAAATCCAATACAATAATAATCCAATCACAAATAGATAATAAGTCTCAATACATTAAGTTCAATAAAACGATAAGCAATTAGAAAGCATAAAATCTTCAGAATCTTTGTTCTCCAATCCCAGTAGGCAATTCTCCTTCATTATCTGTGAATACTTCATCTAAAAAGAGGAAAAAAATTGTCCTTAGAGCAAGTCATAGACAGCAAGTAGAGAAAGCAAGGAACAATGGAATAACAGTATAACAATGAATTTAATGGATCAATAGGAGTCAATAACATGGGACAATAACAATAATAAATATCATGATAGTTGATTCAATGGCTATAAACAATGATTCAATATTCAGTAACAATAATCAATGATCAATAACTATAACACTTAGCTAATATTTGATATCAATAGGAACAATGATGAATAATATGTAATGTCGATGTGGTGTCGATCCTTAAGTCTATTAATCATTTTAATCATAACTAATGTAGCACTCCATGCGACCCATTTATTTACCACATGGTTGCTACATACAAACAAGTTACGTTTAGATTTAGTGGTGAATTTTATAGTTCATGTACTCAGCATGATAACAATGTTCTATCCATAATGATAATTTATCTATAAGATGCTACAAGATCACAAGATCACAAGATCATAAGAACACAAGATCACAAGATAACGATATAGGGAACCACGAGCCCCTTATCCGAGTACAGTCCTTATATTGTCCACTACTGTAGTCAACCCTTAAACCCCGGCTTGTTAATTATTTTATCAATGCAATAATATATTATGCAATTTGAGACATGAGATGAACAATAGTAACAATAAGGGAAACAATGAGATGATAACTTGAATAGGACAATGAAAATGATGACAATAGGATACTAGGATCATGCAATGCAATCTATACACTTCAATTAATGCAATAGTACGATATAGGATAATTAAACTATTAAAAACTGAAATATAAAATTCTGGACAACAAGAGTAGTCTGTACAAAAATGCGGCTTCCCGCTGTTTCAGAACTCGAAAAATGAATCCGTCAGAATTCTAGAAACTAGACTTCCACACGGTTCCAACTCATATTTAAAGTTCAAAATCCGACAACAATAGCTAGGTCAATCACGCCATTCTTTACAGATTTAATGTTAGGGAGAATTTCGACATCATGTTGTTAAAATTTTAGAATCAGAAAAAAAAACTCAATATTAAATTCATTAAAACTATTTATTAGACTCCTAAACATGATCATTAACAATCTTGAAATTATCAGAGCAAAATTTTATAATTTGTTCAGCATTTTTACTGTTTAAACATGAAACATACAAGAATCTGAGAATCTGGAATTAAAAACATAGCTGTAGTAAAACGGGCATAACTTTTGCTACACAACTCAGAATTCAAAATTTTAAGATGTTCTGGAAACTAGAAAGATAAGGCTACAACTCTTATTCAGAAATAATTCATTTTAAGATCATTTACTAGTTAAAAAATAGCAGTCATAATACAGGTCAGTAAGCAATATACAGGTTTTGTGTAGTTTCATGAAATAAATTGATTAAACATGGCAGGTATCAATTCTACTAGTCGATAAACTATATAATCAACATGATGAGTGTCAAAACATGATAAATAAAATTAGAACACATACATACACTAATTTATCATCAATCAACCATCAATCGATCAATCAATATACAACCTAGCAATTCTTTCTACAATCAATTTATTGTGTCGTGACTATATGTGTAACCATATTTTCAATTCTACATGAATGCATGAAAGATTCAATCTTTTGAGTCAAATGTGGAACGATGTCAAGAATATCGGGTTAGCTCGTGTAAACCCTCAATAGACCCAACGAAAGAGCTGAACAATGTATAGTACAATAAACAAGAGATCTACTTGCAAAAGTTTCAACAAAACTTGAATTTGATACAATTAACAATTCAAGAGGACAGTGACTTACCTTTTGGACGAAGAATTTGAATACCAAGAATAACGGGATAAGGATCCCGAAGCAACGAACCCACGAACACACAAAATAACATGTGCAATACACACACACACAAAATGGCAAACACCGGATCGGATCAAAACACCAAACACCAACACACAGCCAAACAACCCAACACAGCAAATCCACTACCCTATTCTCCGAACACCAAACAACAAAACAAATCAACACAGCAAATCGCCCAATCCAAACACCAAACGGTGAGCAAAGCCAATCCTTAATCCCTCAAAACAGCAAACACCAACTTGGATCTCTGAGTGTCGAACACCACACAGAAGATGAGAGAGAAAGAGCGTCGGAGTTGCTGCTCGACTGGCGAGGGACGGTGCAAACGGGGATGTAATATTCCGGACGAATATTATATTTGTATAATTATTATTTTTAAATTAAAATATTTTTAATGGAAATTACTTGGTTTTTCAAATAAAAGTTACCTAGACATATACACTAGTAAGTATATACAGGTATTGTATCAGTTTTGTACACTTGTACCAAATCTTGAAAAACGCATTTTTGAGAAAAACGACTGAAAAATCCCAGGCAGATATTAAAAATTATTATTTTATTTTTATTTTCAGAATTGAAAAAATTTTGGTGGACATCACCCGGTTTTGTTAATAAACATTATATATGTATATATACTAGTCAGTATACAACTGTTTCGTATCAAATTGATACTGAAATCTTCCGAGCCAGTAATAAAATAATTTTATTTTTATTTCTCGGAATTAAATTATTTTTATACTGATTTATTCGTTTTCACGAACGAAAATTATCTGTATAATCAGATATTCGTACGAAATCAAACTGTATCGATTTCGGACATTTGAACAAATCGTGTAGTATGTGATTTGGAAAATTTTATTTTATATTTTGATCCATCATTTTGAGATGGAGGGTTAGGATGGATTGGGGGCTTGATTGCAATATTTATTTGCAAAAAGATCACAAATTTGATTAGCCACAAAATAAAGTGGACATTTGTTCTCTTCTCCACCACAAGAAAACCTTCACCCCTTTTATAAACCACCCCCCCCCCCCTCTTCTACATTGGCCGGCCCCCTCCCCATTTCCATTCCCCTTGTGTTTTCAATTCCCTTCTCAAATCTCATTTCTTTCTCTTCTTCTACCTTGTTGTTTTAGAAAAAAAAAAGAGAATTTAAAAGAAAGAAAAAGAAAAAGAGATTGAATCAAAAGAGAGAGAGGTTGTTTTTCATGGGTTGATTTCATGGGTTCCAAATTCATGGTGTTGTTGAAGAGGAGCAAGAACAAGGAAGGAGAAGTTAGCAAGCTAGTCCTTCCTACACAAACTCTAAGGTGGGGGTTTCTCATTCTCATGGATTTTTTAAGGTATTATTAGGTTTTTATGGTTGTATGAAGTTGTAGCATCATGTTCTTATATTTGTGTATGGACTAGAACAAAAGAGATGTAAAGATTCGAGTAGTAGAACAAAAATTAGGCAAAAAGATTCAACTTTTGGCATTGTAGGGTTCAATTTAATAACCTATGTAAACGGAGAAACTTTGACCCGAAATTTATGTGAGAGGTTCTCCTATGTGTTAGTAGCATGCTGTAATTTTTATAGATTTTTTGGAGTCATTTCGATGGGTGAAACGAGCCGTTTCCCCAAAACAGCGAGATTTGAGCCAAAACAGTGGACTCACTGTTTTGGGGATTGTGTCGCAGTGTGTTCGGGGGGCTGGGAATTGGTCTTCCTTAAGGAATATGAGGTAGGGATCAAATAAAGATTTATAGTAGACATCTTCCCCTTTCCGAATTGACCTCTCGGGTTAAATTCCGATAAGTGGAGTAGGAATTATGGCCCTTGCAACATACAACAACTAGTTGTCTGGCTGAATGTTCACTGTTTTGCTTCTTTGATGTTTTAGAGTGTCTTGCCTGTAGAATCTGAGGTTCGGGCCAACTACAGAGTTGTAATAGACATCTTCTCCTTTCCAAATTGATCTCTCGGGTTAAATTCCGATAAGCGGAGTAGAAGTTACGGGCTTTGAAAGTTTTCAGCTGGCTGTGTATTTCGACAGGTTGAAATTGTGTATGTTTGACTTTCCTGTAGTTTTAGAGTGTTTTAATGGTAGAATCTGAGGTTCAAACCAACTAGGGAGTTGTAGTATACACTCTCTCCTTCCGAATTGACCTCTCGGGTTAAATTCCGATAAGCAGAATAGGAGTTATGGTCTTGGGAAAATACAGCAACTAGCTGTTTGACAGGTTGCTTGCTGTTGAGTTTGTTTGTCATTTTTGAGGGTTTTACTGGTTGAATTTGAGGTTCAGACCAACTAGGCAGTTGTAGTAGAGTCTCCACCCTTTCCGAATTGACCACTCGGGTTAAATTCCGATAAGCAGAATATGAGTTATGGTCTTGGAAAAATACAGCAACTAGTTGTTTGACAGGTTGCTTGCTGTTGTGTTTGTTTGTCATTTTTGAGGGTTTTACTAGTTGAATTTGAGGTTCAGACCAACTAGGCAGTTGTAGTAGAGTCTCTCCCCTTTCCGAATTGACTTCTCGGGTTAAATTCCGATAAGCGAAGTAGAAATTATTCTGTTTGCAAAGTACAACAACTGGCTGCCTTGACTGGGTTCTTGCTGTTTTGCTTCATTGAGGTTTTAGGGTATCTTACCTGTAGAATCTGAGGTTCGGGCCAACTAGAGAGTTGTAGTAGAGACTATCCCCTTTCCGAATTGACCTATTGAGTTAAATTCCGATAAGTGGAGTAGAAGTTATGGGCTTTGAAAGTTTTCAGCTCTGTTGGGTTAAGTGCTGTTCTTGTTACTGTTTACGTATGTTCGATGGGTAGAAATTTGGATTTCCTTACAGAATGAGCGACTGGTCAACTAGAAAGTTTTAGTAGTTGTTCCCACCTTTTCAAATTGTCCAGTTTCGTTAGATTCCCATAAGTGGAGCAAAAGTTACAAGCTACGGAAGTTTCGACTTTTTGTTGAAAATCGGTAGTTGGTAACTATTTGCGTATGTTCGACGGATAGAAATTTGGATTTCCTTACGGAATCTGAGCGAATTTCTAGTAGATTTTTCCACCTTTTCGAATTGTCCAGTTTCATTAGATTCCGATAAGTAGAGCAAAAGTTACAAGCTACGGAAGTTTCGACTTTTTGTTGAAAATCGGTATTTTGGTAACTGTTTGCGTATGTTCGATGGGTAGGAATTTGGATTTCCTTACAGAATCTGAGCGACTGGTCAACTGGGAAGTTCTAGTAGAGGTTCCCACCTTTTCAAATTGTCCAGTTTCGTTAGATTCCGATAAGTGGAGCAAAAGTTACAAGCTATGGAAGTTTCGACTTTTTGTTGAAAATCGGTAGTTTGGTAACTATTTGCATATGTTCACGGGTAGGAATTTGGATTTTCTTACGGAATCTGAGCGACTGGTCAACTGGAAAGTTTTAGTAGGTGTTCCCACCTTTTCAAATTGTCCAGTTTCGTTAGATTCCGATAAGTGGAGCAAAAGTTACAAGCTACGGAAGTTTCGATTTTTTGTTGAAAATCGGTAGTTTGGTAACTGTTTGCGTATGTTCGACGGGTAGGAATTTGGATTTTCTAAAGGAATCTGAGCGACTGGTCAACTGGGAAGTTTTAGTAGGTATTCCCACCTTTTCAAATTGTCTAGTTTTGTTAGATTCCGATAAATGGAGCAAAAGTTACCAGCTTGCAAAGTTTCAACTTTTTCTTAAAAATCTGCAGTTGGGTAAACTGTTTGCATGTGTTCGATGGACCGGATTTTGGATTCCTTACAAAATCTGAAATAGTGTTCCACTAGAGAGTTGTTGTAGATATTCTTACCTTTCTAAAAAGTATACTTCTGTTAAAATCTAATAAGCGTAGCACTAGTTGCTTCTAGGCTGTCGGAAGGCTTTTTATGTCACATTTGGGCTTCTCATTGGTAGAATGCCTATTTTAATTGTTTGTAGATTCTTCTATTGCTTCTAATTATAGAATATCAAGTTTTTCTAGTAAGCACATTTGGTTGCTTCTAGGTTGATTACCTGTGTCGTTGTTTTTATGTGTGGTTTTGCTCATACGCGGCTCGACTGGCCCGTATGTAGGTGTGGTCTCACACGTAGCTTATTTGGATCGTATGTATGTTGTTGTCTCATACGCGGCTCGCCTGGTCCGTATGTAGTTTTTGGTCTCATACGTAGCTTATTTGGCTCGTATGTATGTTGTTGTCTCATACGCGGCTCGCCTGGTCCGTATGTAGCTGTTGGTCTCATACGTAGCTTATTTGGCTCGTATGTATGTTGTTGTCTCATACACAGCTCGCCTCGCTCGTATGTAGTTGTTGGTCCCCTACGTAGCTTGTTTAGCTCATGTGTATTTTTGGTCACTCGTATGTAGCTTCTTAGCTAATACGCAGTTTGTTGTGCTCATCTAGGATGATATCATTGCCCTAGGGCTATCGACCATCGAGACGTGTGTTTACTTTACTCCTAAGGGACTATGGACGAGCCACTCACGTGTACTATCAGATCTTAACCGAGTTAGGTTGATCGCGGACCGGAGTATGATGAAATCCAAGTTCAGGGTAGTTGCATAAGAATACGTTCGTATTGCCGGTGTCTTGGATCGATAGGCCATGAACCAGATCCTTAAGGATTCTGGTAAGTCTAGGTTGAGCAGTTTAGTAGAGTTATCTTGCAAAGTCTAACTTAAGACCTAGCACATTGTGGTAGTACTATTGTCATCTCTATGATTGTTCAGGGTTAGTGACATCGTTAGGGTAGTAACTTATAACTATTACTACTTAACCATTACTTATTATCATCATTCGCCGAAGGGAAAGAGTTTGTGTTAAGGGTGATTCCTTATGATCCGACCTTTCCTATAGACCGACACTAGGCGGTGTTATTGGGTTGTACCTTCCCATCAAAGGGATACGTATGGTGCATTCTCACGAGTTGGGAGCACGGGTTGCATATCTCGTCTGTTAATTCCTGAAATACCGTGACTTATGGGTGCCACAGGGTAGGCTTCGTTCTACCCTGTGCTTGCGAGACCCTATGTTCATTTGGTTATTTAATGAGATCCGGTATGCCGGGCAATAGTGGCAAACACGATCACCACTATAGTGACTGCAGTAACAGAACTAGACCGTACCTGCAACCTTGTTTTTGAGTGAGGTCCGGTATGCTGGGTAGTAGTGGCAAACGGAGACACCATAAGCGTACTGCATTGGTGGGACTTGACCCTCTTGTAACCTCACTAGTCACGTCAGGAACAGGATTGTGTACAAAGTAGAATTCATAACGTGGGTTCAAATCCTTATATATAGAGAAACGACTTGAGATGGGGCGTATGTAATATGGAATGCATACTATTCCAGAGACTTGCTTGCATTAGAATAAGAGTATCCTTGCATTAATAAGTCTTGCATTAGAGTCTAAGGCATAGCATATACTGACACATTAAATATATATACACGCTTCCCTTTTCATCAATCTATTTTGCTATAGTTGAGATTCGCTGCTAGTTATCAACCTTAAAGCGTTAGTGAATACTGACGTCCCCACTTCAATAGGTACTGTATTGTAGAAGTACAGGTACTGGATTGCAGAGGTACATGTATTGGATTGCAGAAGTACAGGTACAGGTACAGGTACAGGTACAAGATTCAGGAGCACTCAAGGCGAGAGAGCAAGGAGTCGATTTCATTAAAGTTTTCTGCTGTAAATATGTTGTAATTTCATTTGTAATAATTGTTGTAAATTATTTATTTGTTGGAAAGCATCCAAGTAGAATACCAAGTGTTGTTCTTTATTCATTATACTCTGATGGATTTGTTGAATGTTGTAACACTTGGGATTGTAAAGATTTATTGTAACACTGTTATAATGTATGGCAATTTTGTAATATTCGGACTTGTAATACATTTTTGTAGAATAAAAAGTTTTAAATTTTTCTATTTTTCTGTGTATTGTGGCTAATTGAAAAAAAGATTCTGGCTTATGTCATGGTTTCTGAGTTACCAGAAATCGGGGCGTTACAGGGGAGGCGACTGGCGGCGACTTTGACGGCGATGCACATCGGCTGACGGCGAACGTAGATGGTGGCTGCGGAGGTGGAGACAGAGGTGGGGTGTGCAACTCGATGGGTTTGGGTGGAAAAAATAGAGGAGAAAGATAGCGGCTGCGAGGGTAATCAGAGGGAGCAGTCGACGGAAAGGAGGCTAGAGGAGGCGACTGGGGTGTGGTGGTGAAGACAATGAAGAAGGGGCGAGATGGGGCGACGAGGCGGAGCAATGGTGAGGGTTGAGGAGATCGAAGGGCGGCGCTCTGTTTCGGTCGCAAAACAGAGGAAGGAGGGTCGATGGAGGAGAGGTTCGGCAATGGCATCGAGGGGAAGCCGCAACGGGGAAAGGCAGTGGCTCGATGATGGGTGACTGTGAGAGCGAGAGAGCGATGAGTTTGGTCGACTACTTGGGTTGACGGGGACTGACGAAAAAGAATAAGAAGGTGATGGGGGTGGGTGCGGTGCAAGCAGATGGGTTGAAGCGGTGGCGGGAGGTTGATGACGAGGTGAATGGATACGGGTTTCGGCTGATAAAGGTGGTGGGGTTCGGCGAAGAACATGGGAGAGAGTGGGGAGGATGAAGAAGGGGGTATGAACAGTAACGCGAGGGGGGGGGGAGTGGTGGTAGGTTAGCACAGTAGGGGGTTCTGGCGGCTAGGGTTAGGTTAGAAGTTAGGTTTTAATAGGGTATTAGAATAGTATATATAGGGAATTAAGAGATATTGGGTTTTTGGGTAATGGGTTTAAATTCAATAAGAAAATAAACTATATTGTTTTTAAAATATACAAATAAACATGCATTAAATCAAATAATAAAATACAAGTAAATAAATATGTTCGGGCTTTACAAAAATAATAACAATAATAATAATGACAATAAGAATAATAATACTAATAATGATAATAACAAAATTGGGTTTTTAATAAATAATCAAATGTAATAATAATAATGATAATTATATTAGTAACAACAACGATAATAGTAATACAATAACAATAATAATAATAGTAATAATAATAATAATATGAATACCAAAAATAAGATTTGAGTTTAATAGATTCATTAAAATCCAAATAGTAATAACATATTAGATTTGGGCTTAAATGTAAATATTCGATCAATAAGATCAAAATACACCATTATTCGAAATGAATAAAATTTTCGATTAGAAAACACTTTAATAAAAGATCCGAAATAAATTTAGCCCAAAATATTTTTTTTAAAATAATCAAGATACATGGAGAATACCTATTGGCGGGAATGGGGTTACAGCCAGATCCAGGCTCTTCGGGCGGACTTGGCGAACCATGAGGATGCCTATATGAGAAGAATGGCCGATCTGAGGAAGGAGGTCGACGCGCGCGTGGAGGAGATAAGGACGAACGGGATGGACAAAGTGATCGAGGCCCAGGACGTGGTCTACGCCCGGGCGATCCGGCATATCAAGCACTTTCATCCGGAGGTGGACCTGAGCGTCTTTCACTATGACTTGGTCGTGCCTGAGCTCCCGTTGACCCCCGGGGGTGGTGATGATGCTGTGGGCGAAGAGCCCCACCCTGAACAGTAGACCGAGGAAGAGGTGGGACAGAAGTAGTCCTTGTTGTTTATTTTTCTTCTCTCGTTTTTGTTTGCACTTTTTGTAATAGCCGAAAGCGGACTGGCCACCCTACTTTTGTAAAATTACCCTTTTGAGTAATGAAAAGTGTTTTGGCTGGATGAATTTGGATTTCTGGCTTGATTTTTTAGCCAAGTGTTTTTAGCTCGGAGTGATATTTCTTTGTTTTTGGCAGGTGACAGTAACCCCAACGAGGGACCTTGGTGGCTCGGAGGTGAGCCAACTGAAAGGTAAGATCTCGGCTATGGATTCTGCTTTGACTCGGTATCGTAAGGAGGCTCGTGACAATGAGGCTGCCGTCAAATACTTTATGGACAAGTCCAAGGGGCTCAGCCTAGAGCTGGCGTGACTTAGACCCCACTGGAGGTCTAGTCTCGATGGCTAGTACCACTGCTCAGTAGCCGTCGTCTGAGTCTTTTCTTCACGAGGTTATTGTGGAAAAGGAATTGGAGGTGTAATAGTACAAAATATTGCTCGGGATGTCTAGGTCCTGGTCCGTTTCATTCATTGGCCCTCGTCCCCCTAATGATGCTTCGTTGCCGACCCCAAGGATTGGTCCGGCGAGGCCTTTTGATGCGCAGAGCTCAGTCGCCAGCGTGTCCACCTTGGAGAAACTGGGAGACTCGGCGAAGGAGCCGACTCGGTCGGCTGGACTAGAGCTCGTCTGTATTGATCCTATGGCTCCGACACAGGAGACCTAGGCTAGGTTTTACCAATGTAACGAAGTTTCCCTTTGTAACGATGCGATTTCCTTGGATGAAATAATAATGAGAAGACGATTGTCTTGCTTTGACTGTTCTTTGGTCTTGTGATTCATTCCAATCTCCGAGGGAAGATTCTCGGTGTTTGAGCCGAGTGAGGGGTTCGAGCCAAATGGCGATGACGAGGGTGAGGGATCCTGAAAGCTTGGTAATGGAAGACGTTTCGTCTTCCAAGAACATTAATGTCCATTTAGACGTTTCAACTTCCCACATCATAAATGCGCATCCCCTGAGGGCTCGCCACTGGTGGCTCTCCTACCGCCCTCTGAAAATTAGGGTAACGGCAATGACTGCTACTTTATCCCTAGCTGCCAGCGGGTGGAAGGGGGTTGATCTCGGAGGGCAGGGCTCGGGGCATTTGCCGTAGGTGAGTGCCCACAAAATAAAGCTTTTGTTCAAGAACCCTGACTGGTGGCTCTCCTGCCATCCTCTGACAATTTGCGGTAATGACTATGAGTGTTGCTTACCCCTAGGGTCCAGCAGGTGAAAGGTGGGTCGCTTCGTGGTTCAGGGCCCGATGGCTCTAGCCGTGGGCAAGGGCCGTAAATCCAAGCAAAAATTTTAGGTCAGGGGGTTAGCCGAAGTCCCGGCCGAATGTAACGCCCCTGCCCCTAGCTCAGACAATTTATACAATTCAGAAGACAAATTATTTATAGTACAACTGCCCACCATAGACTGCCTCTCAAAAGGTGGTTAATCGGATTGGTGACTCTTGATCATAGGCATTATTATTTTTAATCAATTTTGATGTTTTCTTCTTTCTGCGTGTACACAACCTGAAGCCCCCTGTGGGCCCCCCTGTGCCATGTGGCACACACTCACACAGTGAGACAGCAGCACAACAGCTGCAGACCCTTGTGGGACCCCCCTTGGGTGACGTCATTGCTGACGTCACCGCAAATAGCTCCTCTACTGTGTTCCAAGCCGTGAGCCCCCTACACATAATTCATATATAATACCCCCCATAGGAAATCCTATGGGGATAACAGCCAATTCCTTATATATATTTTTTATATATTATTATATTTTTAACACGGGGTGTTATACCAAAGGTTTAGGACTTGAAAAATTTTGATGAAGCCCCCTTAGGTGCTCAAAGGGGTTGAGGGATCGTAGAATCCCCCGCGGATGCTCGAATTCCATGCCGGGAGGCGAGGATGTGAGCATGTGATGTCCGAGCTGAGGGCTAGGGATTGAGGGATTGTAGAATCCCTGTGGGTGCTCGAAGTCCATGCCGAGAGGCGAGGATGTGAGCATGTGACAACAGACATCTGAGCCGAGGTCTAGGAGTTGAGGGGTTGTAGAATCCCCCGTGTGTGCTCGAAGTCCATGCCGAGAGGCCGGGACATGAGCGTGTGACGTCCGAGCCGAGAGCTAGGAGTTGAGGGATTGTAGAATCTTCGTAGGTGCGCGAAGTCCGTGCAGAGTGGTGAGGACGTGAGCGTGTGACGTCCGGACTGAGGGCTAGGAGTTGAGGGATTATAGAATCCCCCGTGGGTGCTTGAAGTCTGTACCGAGTGGCGCGGACGTGAGCGTGTGACGTCCGAGCCGAGGGCTAGAAGTTTAGGGATTGTAGAATCCTCGTGGGTGCTCTAAGTCCATGCCGAGTGGCGAGGACGTGAGCGTGTTACGTCCGAGCCGAGGGCTAGGGGTTGAGGTATTGTAGAATCCCCCGTAGGTGCTCAAAGTCTATGTCGAGTGGCGAGGACGTGAGCATGTGATGTCCAAGCCGAGGGCTAGGACTTGAGGGATTGTAGAGTCCCCCATAGGTGCTCAAAGTCTACGCCGAGTGGCGAGGACATGAGCATGTGCATGTCGAGAATCAAGCCTCATAGCTTGTAAGAAAGTTAGGGTGTGGCTCGCTGCATATGTCGAGCGTCGAGTCCCCCAGCCTGTGTGAAGGCTAGGGTGTGGCTCAGTATACATGTCGAGCGTCGAGCCCCCCATCTTGTTAGAAGCTAGGGCGTGGCTCGCTGAACATGTCGAGCGTCGAGCCCCCCAGCTTTTGAGGAAGCAGGTGCCTTGCTCGAGTTACATGCCGAGCATCAGGCGTCCAAGCTTATAAGAAAGCTGGTGCCTTGCTCGAGGTACATGACGAGCATCAATTCCCCCAAGTTTATGAGAAAGCTAGGGCATGGCTCGCTGAACATGTCGAGCATCAAGCCCCCAAGCTTGTGAGGAAGCGGGTTCCTTGCTCGAGGTACATGTCGAGCGTCGGGCATCCAAGCTTGTAAGAATGTTGGTGCCTTGCTCGAGGTACATTTCGAGCATCAGGCGTCCAAGTTTGTGAGAAAGCTGGTGCCTTGCTCGAGGTACATACTGAGCATTGAGCGTCCAAGCTCGTGAGAAAACTGGTGCCTTGCTCGAGGTACATACCGAGCGTCGAGCGTCCAAGCTTGTGAGAATTTTGGGGGGATTTGTACAAACTTTGAACAAAATATGATGCTTTTATACCCTGGGCATTTGCTTACAAGTGAATTGGCACATAGCGCTTACAACAGTGTACTCTCCCTTACTTTCCCTCTTGAAATTTGATGAGGTGCTCTGCATTCCAGGGCCTGTTAACTATCTTGCCCCCTAGGTCTTCGAGGCGGTACGTGCCGGGACGTACCACTTGGGAGACTTTATAAGGGCCCTCCCAATTGGGGGCGAGCTTGCCTCTGGCTGTGGGCTGGAAGATTGCTAGCTTTCGGAGCACAAGGTTCTATTCCTTGATGTTGGTTGGGCGGTTTAAGCCTCTCGACCCATTGCTGGTAAATGGCCCGTCGGATGCTGGATCTTTCCCGTACCTCGTCAATGAGGTCCAGGTTTTCCCTGAGGTCACTTGAGTTTGATTCTTCGATTAAGCCCATGTATCTCGGCAATGGGAGGTCAACTTCCAGAGGGATGACCGCCTCGGTCTTGTATGCCAGATTGAAAGGGGACTCGTCGATTGGAATTTTGAATCTACAGACTATGTGTTTCTAGAAGAATTGTTGAGCCTGATGCTCAGTGATTGTAACTAGGGGCTCCACCTTGACCCACTTGGTGAAATAGTCAATGGCCACGATGAGGAATCGCCTTTGGTCGGTCGCTTGTGGAAAGGGGCCGACCAGGTCAATTCCCCACATGAAGAAGGGAGTAGGATTGGCGAGCGACTTCCGATCGACTTAGGGCGAGTGTTTAACGGGGGAGAACCTTTGGCGCAGCTTCAGACGAGGTTTTTAGCATCTTGCTGCATAGTTGTCCAGTAGTAGCCATGGGTTAGGGCTTTTTGGGCCAGCGTCCTGCTACCCATATGACATTCCTTGACCCCTTTCGTTCAGTTCTTCCAGGGTATATTTATCCTCGTCTGGTGTTTGGCAGCGAAGATAGGGTCTCTCGTCAGACTTGGTGTAGGAGCATTTGAAGAGCACGTTCCCAATTAAGGCGAACCTTTCGAACCGCACCCGGATACTTCATGCCTCAGCCCGATCCTGTGGCAGCTCGCCATTTGTTAGGAATTTGTGTATGGGGCTCATCCATGTCTGAGTGGAATCACTGGTGGAGAGACAGAAGACTTCAGGCTCTTCAATGGTCGGTTTGAGGAGGACCTCGACTAGGACTATGTAGTCTAGTCCTCCGAGGGACGATGACGTGAGTTTAGATAAGGAGTTGGCATAACAGTTTTGTTCTCTTGGGATCTATCGGACATTCGCTTGCGCGAAGAGCTGCAGGAGCTGCATCGCATGTGCCACGTACTGGGTCATTCGGAGGTCACGGGTCTCGTACTCCCTGGTGATCTTATTGACCACGAGCTAGGAGTCGCTGAAGACCCATATTTTCCTTGCCCCCGTCCGGTAGGATAGTGTAAGCCCTACAATCAGAGCCTCATATTTTGTCTCGTTGTTTGTGGCCGGAAAGTTAAGCCGGAGAGAATACTGGAGGACGAAGTTGTCGGGGCCTCTGAGGATGATGCCAGCGCTGCTCCCTTCATAACAGGACAAACCGTCGACATAGATGTCCTAGGCCGGGGCGTCCTCCTGAATTTTCGGGGACTCGGGGATGGTGCATTCGGTACTAAATTCTGCGAGAGCTTGGCCTTTGATTGTTGTTTGAGGGTGGTAGCTGGTGTCGTCCTGACTGAGCTCGATTGACCATTTGATGAGGCGGCCAAAATTTTTGGGCTTGTCAAGGACTGTCTTGAGAGGCTAATCCGTGAGAACGCAGACGGGATGGGTCTGAAAATAGGGTCAGAGTTTCCATGCCGCCATTACCAGTGCATAGGCAATTTTCTCCGTCCTCGGGTATCTGACCTCCGCATCATGCAAGACCTTGCTAACATAGTAGAGGGGCTTTTGCGACCTGTCCTCCTCTCTAACCAACACGGTGCTGAGCGCGTGTTCAGTGGCGGCCAGGTATAGGAATTGGGGCTCGCTCGGCTCCGGCTTGCTAGGAAGCGGTGGGTTAGCGTGGTATGCTTTTAGCTGGTCGAATGCCTCTTGCTGGGAGGTTGCCCAATCGAAGCTTTTTGCCCCTCTGAAGGCTTTGATGAATGGAAGCGACTTCTCTCCAGATTTGGAGAGGAAACGGGCGATGGCTGCCAACCGTCCCTTGAGTCTTTGTACTTCTTTGGTGTTTCTAGGGGGAGCCATATAGATGATGGCTTGAATCTTTTCAGCATTTGCTTCAATGTCGCGGTGTCTCACCATGAATCCGAGCAACCTTCCCGAAGAGATGCCGAAAGTGCACTTGGAGGGGTTGAGCCTCATATTGTGAGATCGCAGGACCCCGAAAGCTTCTTCAAGGTCAGCAACGTGATCTTGGCCTGAACAGCTCTTGAAGAGCATATCGTCAACATAAACCTCCATGTCCCACCCAATTTGGTCTTTAAAGACCCGGTTAACGAGCCTCAGATATGTGGAGCCGATGTTCTTCAGCCCGAAGGGCATGACCCGATAACCATAAAGGCCTTGGTCAGCCATGAAGGTAGTTTATGGTATGTCTAGGGAAAACATTCTTATCTGGTTATAGCCTAAAAAGGCATCCATGAAGCTTAGCAGTTCATGCTCTGCTGTCGCATCTATGAGGGCATCAATGTTCGGGAGAGGGAATGGATCTTTGGGCAGGCCTTGTTGAGTTATGTGAAATCAATGCAGATTCTCCATGTGTCGCTCGCCTTTTTCACCATTACCACATTAGCCAGCCATTCTGGGTAGCTAACCTCCTGAATGAATCGTGCTGAGAGGAGCTTGCCGACTTCCTCCCTTACTGCAAGTTGTCTGTCGGGGGCGAACTTACACCTCGTCTGCTGGACCGGTTTTGAGGCTCAGCCAGTGCATTATGATGTCTTCAGAGATTCCCGGTATGTCGGGCGACGTCCAGGGGAAGAGGTCGGAATTCCGACGGATGCACTCACTGATCGTTCGCTTTAGATCTGGGGCCAAGGATTGGCTAACCCAGAACCACTTGGACGTTTCTTACTCAAAAAAAGGGACCTCCTCAAGCATATCTACGGATTCCGAGCCTCACTCAGAATGGAGTTCTACCACATCGAGGGATAAGATGTCGCCCCCCACTGCGGTCATGTAGCACGAACGTGCTGACTACTGATTGCCTCGGACAGCGCCCACCCCGTGATCGGTGGGAAACTTGAGCTTTAAGTGGTAGGCGGAAGGAACTGCCTGGAGGGTGAACAGGCTAGGTCTGCCAAGGATGGCGTTATAGGCGGCCTTGACATTGACCACCATAAAGTCCATTGCTTCGGTCTGGAGGGTCGGGGCCGTGCTGGCCATTATGTCAAGCATGAAAATACCCTCGATCTGGACGGGGATGTGCAAAAATCTATGGAGCGTGTACCCTGCCAGTTTCAACCTTTCGTCGAAGAGCTTGAGCCTTTCAAAAGCGGCCAAGAAGAGGATATTGACCGAGCTACCATTGTCCACGAGGATAAGCCAGACCTCATGGTTGGCCATGCCGAGGCTGATGACAAGAGCATGGCAATGCGGGAGTCGGACGCCCTCCAGGTCTTCTCCTGAGAAGGAGACGGCCTGCTGTTGAGTCCTAGAGGGCAGTTGGTCGTGGACCAAGCATACCTTTCGCAAGAAGGCCTTGCGGGAGTTTTCGAAATCTCCTCCCATGGGCCCGCCATGGACACAGTGTAGGATGGCCTGCCCCCCCCCCTCTCTTCGAGCTCAAGATCTCGATCGAGCTGCTTGCTAATCGTTCGAGGATGAGGCGAAGGCCTCGGATTCCTCTGGTCCCTCCGGTCTCTCGGGTTAGTTCGGTTGAATTCCATCAGGAACCCTCGCTGGATAAGGGCTTCTATCTCGTCTTTAAGGGCGCGACAGTTGTCCGTCTCGTTCCCATGGTCTCGGTGAAACCGGCAATAAAACCTCTGGTCCCATTTTTTGTTGTTGCTCGGTCAGGGAGGGAGTTGGACGATCCCTTTTTCCTCGATCTCTAAGAGGATGGCTGACACGTTCTGGGTCAGCGGCGTATATCTTTCAAAACAGGGGATCGGAGGGGGCCTCTTTAGACCAGACGGGTCTTTTGTGGCTTTTTGGTGGGTCTGGTGTCGTCAGCTTTGCTCTTCCCTTTGGCCGTAGCTTCTTTGATGCCCTCGGGGTGTAAAGCCTCCTCGGCCCAAATGTACTTTTCGACCCTGTTGAGTAGGTTGGGGAAGTCGATGAGTGGTTTCTTGGCTAAGGAGGCCTTCAGCTGACCGTGGCGAATATTGTGCCAGAAAGCTGCGAAAGCGATGCCCGTGTCGAGAGAGAAGACCGACCTCACCTCGTCGTTGAACCTCCGAACGAACTTGCGGAGTGGTTCCCTTTCCTTTTGCTTGAGGTCCAGAAGTGACGCGCTCGTCTTTTCGACCTTTCTGCTGGTCACGAAGTGGCTAGAAAGCTTGCTTTTAGCTGGTCAAACGAGAAGACCGAGTCGGGGGTGAGCTTTGAGAACCATTCCTGAGCTGGACCATGCATGAGGGTTTTGAACCCTTCCATGTGATCTGCGGGATCATCCTCGCCGTTGTAGGTCTCAAATTGGGGAGTCCTAAAATTTCTGGGGATTTCGGCCTCTAAGATTTGAGTGGAGAAAGGTGGTCGGTTCGGCCTGTACCCTTGACCAGATAACAGCCCACCCTCGCCGAGATGGGCGAGGCGGTTCTCCATCTCCTTGAGGCTTCGAAGGACAGCATCATATTGTTCCAGTAGGTGGTTCGAACCGTGAGATTCGCTGCCTTGGGCTTCTGGCTGAGGTAGGAGTTATTGCGCGCCTCGGTCCTGGGACCGCCTCGGATAGCCTGGAGGACCTCAGTCCTAAAGTTTTGGAACTCGGCCCTCATGACTGGGTCTGCTCTGCACGGCCACGCGAGGGGGGAGGTCCTCGGTGTGGGTGGCTATGCCCTGGTTCCCATTCTTGGGTCGGCTGTCAGCCATGGTTCGGGACCGAGTTGGAAGCGGCCCCTCCCCTAGACTGGCTGATTTGCCGGTTCTGGATAGTGGTGTTCATCGGTTCAAAACCGAACCGAACCGAAAAAAATCGAACCGAACCGAACTTTTCGGTTTGATAAAACTGGAACCGAAATCCGAACCGAAACTGTACAAGTTCGGTTTAAACTGAACCGAATTTTATCGGTTCGGTTCGGTTAATAACCGAACTAATCGAACTTGGAATTCCTTCGATGGGTCCAAAAAAAAAACCATGGTGTCCACGGTTTTTGGTCCCTTCTTTAACAAATGTTCACTTTAATCTCTTTTTGAAAAAAAATTATTAGTTTTATACGATATTCTTGTGATTATCTAGGTAACCACATCCAATTGAAAAGCCCTACTTACCCGATAAAGAAACATATTGAGCATTGTTTAAAGAAGTCTAGCTATAGATCAATAATCAGGTACTTTTTCATGGGTCTACTTGCAAAATACAATTCTTTAATTAATGAACTGTTCTTGATTTGTTACTGGACATGAAGAATAGTAACTAAAAATCCGAACAGTAACTGGACATGAAGGACAGTAACTATAAATCCGAATAGTAACATTTAGTTGTGATACTAATCGTAACATTTTTTTGGTTGAAAAATGATAGTAAAAGTGTAGAGTGCGGGAGCAGCAGAAACGACCCTCCTTTTATGCATATATATGCCATGGGTCCAAAAAAACTTCGGTTTTTGTTTCGGTTCGGTTTATTCAAAAGCCAACCAAAAATCGAACCGAACTTTCTATAAAAACTCCGGTTCGGATCAAAACCGAACCGAAAAACCGAAAAACCGAACCAAATTGGCAAATTTCGGTTCGGTTCGGTTCGGTAATCAGTTTTAACCAAAGTGTGAACAGCCCTAGTTCTGGATTACATGCCTTAAGTCGAGAGCAGCGACCGAGCGTGAAGCACTCGGTACGTGTCCTGCCACACCATTGGGTCGAGGTTGATGAGGACCATGGGCGTTCGCATGGCTATGGGAGGGAAGAGGATCTGGACGACGTCCAAAGGTGAAAGCTTTTCTGGCTTTGGGAGCTATGGGGAAGTCTGGCTTTGGGAGCCATGGGGAAGTCTGGCTTCGAGGTGACGTCCTCGAACGGGGTCGGACCGGTGTCAGTGTCGCATTTTCCACAGACGGTTCCAACCTGATGCTGCTTGTTTTTTGGTGTGGGGGCAACCGGTGTGAATTCTTGTAATTTGTGAAGCGAAAGGCGCAGCACTGGCATTGATCCGATCCTCGGCTGTAGGACCGGCTCTGGAGTAGCAGGAGAAAGGTAGAGGCCGAATGCTCGGCTCGGATCTCGAAGCTTGGCTCGGATCTTCGTACTTGTACAATGCCTAGAAACCCCGGGAGAGTTCCCCGGAGACAGGCCATCCGACGATTTAGTCAGTCACGGTGAAAGCAACAGTAGCTAGGGTTCAGGTGGAGAAAGATTGATTACCTTTGAAAGTGAGGATGGGGGCTGGTATTTATAGGCAGGGGTAAACAGGTCTGAGACTCTAACAGACCGGGTCGGATCCGTTTATCTGTGGGCCTGAGCTGGTTGAAGCCCATTGAATCTGTTTAACCTGATAATTACAGGAAAACGGAATCTGTGGAGATCTGATGAATCAGATGGGGCCACGTAATTTATACCGTATCATCTTGGTCCAACGTTTACGGTATAATTGTATAAAATCTGTTTTGATATTTTCAACTTGTTCTTTGATCACAATACATGCTCTATCAAAAGCTCTCTTGTTTTACAACTGGCGTTGTAATGTATTTTTTCGCACTATCTGATCCAGGTTTATTTCAGCTGTAGTCACTTGTCTCTCTCCAATTAATTCTTCTATAAAATCCACTTTAAAATTTTGTTGAGATTGTTACAAAGTATCTACATTGACATACAAGTTTCCGTGTTGACATGTCAAATTCATTGGTGTTTGTTTTGTTAGAATCAGAGCAACAATTAGTAGCTAATCTTCTGTTCTAATTACACAAGTTCAAGATACTGAATGTGGGTCCTACCATATCGGCCAGCGATGACATGCCACGTGGAGAGCCCGGGATAAATGAGGTGAGGAACGTGCTTGCTTGTCATCTGATTCATCGTCCAATAATATTTATGCTCACCATGCATCATGTATGATTTCTTACAAAAGTTATAAATTAAATAATTAAAGTATGGTTTGTTTTTGGAATAATTTAATTAGTATTATAAATCTAGCTAGTGAGAGAGTGCTGAGATTGGGAGGGTAGATTAGATCCCTTTAGCGTCTGTTCAAATTACGCGTATTGAAATATGAGTAATGCTTTAGCCACTACCAATTTCATTATCATTTTCTTCACTATCTTAGATGGCATACTCCTATTGAAGAGTTTTTCAACCTACTCTATCTTTTCCTACCTATTAAAGTGTGCCACCTAAAATAATGAAAAGAAATATAGTGAAATTGATAGTGGATATAGCATTACTCTTGAAATATTGATCACAGTTACAAATAGATATGATTATAGTTTTTATCAGCAGATCAAATGAAACTGTACATAATTGGAAGCGGGTGGTGCTCCCCCAAGTAACAAATGACTAAAGTTGGTGGAGATTTACAACTTTTGATTGCAGTTGCAAATTGTAATTGCAAGCACATGACTAATTCTCTTGCGACTGCAAATTCTCGAACAATCCGAGTTGTAGCCACCTGGCATCTTTCTCAAGATCAGAGTGTATCTGTCCATTCTCATATATATACATATATTGTTGGAATTAATTTTTGCAGTTTTTCGGGCTGGATTTCGGTAGGCTCCGATCATCGGCGGCGCCGGATAATGAGTGGATTGCGATCCTCTCGTCGAGTACTATTCCGTGGCGTACTCATTTGCCAAAAACGAATTCCGAATGAATAAGAAATGTTGGTCCAAAGTTGGGTACTTGAAATGTACTAACTTGAAAACTTGGAAAAAATGGATAACCCAATATCGGAAATTGGGAAAGATTTTTTCTAGTATATATACTAGAAAATTGGACTAAAGGGCGTGGCCCGGGGGTTATCACTAACGTGTAGTGGAGAGAGGACTTAGCCAAAATGACAAACACACGCGCGCCTGGCCCGGCCCGGCTTTGGCTCTGGCTCTGGCTCTGGCTCTGGCTTAGGCTTAGGCTTTTTCCCAAGTGAACTGATGAGGCTTTTTACATTCGGTAACTGATACCATTACTCTGTAACAGCAGAGTAATGGCTCACCAGTTATGAATCTGAACCATTACTCTGCTGTTACAGAGTAATGGGCCTCTGAAGAGTCTCCATTTCTCCTATAAGACAACTGAATGCTGTCTGCCAGATATAGAGTTTTTGGTAATCAGATTTTTTTATATTTCTTCTTTTTCTCCTCTGTGTCAAAAACTGAGAGTACAACACAGTGTTGTTCGCTAGGATCTCTGGAGTTCTTTTTCTCCTCTGTGTCAAAAACTGAGAGTACAACACAGTGCTGTTCGCTGGGATCTCTGGAGTTTGGGTGCTGCTCTTCAGAGAAGGTATACAGTTGTATCCTATGAAACAATTTACCAGCCACCATCACACTACGGGGCGAATTTTGCTTTAAAAAGAGAGAACTTAAATCTCGACTCTCTATAAAGCTTTGGTTTGTTACATTTTATTCCTATAATTTTTGTTCTTCACAATTCTAGTTAGTGATTTTCAGATTTATAAAACTTGAGTTCTAACATATATGTATATATGTATATGCAGAGAGAACGCTAGGTCTCCGTGTGCACTTGTGTGTGCACTCGGCCTTCCCGTCTTCGTGTCGACGATCCGAACCGTTCACATTGATCTACTATTCTAAATTAGTCTAAATATGTAAAATCAAATTATTTAAAATTTATTTGCCCATCCATCATGTAACTATAAAAAAACAATAATTTTCAGCCATACAATTTTGTAACACTTCAATGGATGGGCAAATGAGTTTCAAATAATTTGATTTTACATATTTAGACTAATTTAAAATGATCTGATTATATAAATAGAGAGAGTAATGTTCCGTTGTGCACTAGGCCTCCGTGTGCACTCGGCCTTCCCGCCTTCGTATCGACTTTTTGAACCGTTCACTATGATTTACACATCTAAATTAGTTTAAATATGTAAAATCAAATAATTTGAAATTCATTTGCTTATCCATTGAAGTATTACAAAATTGTATTGCTGAAAATTGTTGTTTTTTATAGTCACATGATGGATGGGCATATAAATTTCAATAATTTGATTTTACATAGTTAGACTAATTTAGACGTGTAGATCAATGTGAACGGTTCGGATCGTCGATACAAAGGCGGGAAGGCCGAGTGCACATGAATGCACACGGAGGCCTAGTGCACAACGGAATATTTCTTTCTCTCTCTCTCTCTCTCTCTCTCTCTCTCTCTCTCTCTCTCTCTCAATATATATATATATATATATATATATATATATATATATATATTGATGCTGCTTGTTTTCAGGTGTGGGAGCAACAGATGATGTGAGTTCTTTTTGGTGAAGAGGAAACTCAAATTAGGCCGCCGATCTGACCCTACTGTGATACTGATGTGTAATGGGAATTGACAGATTTGAGAGATATTGACCGTCGCTAGATACCTGTAAAAAAATCTGAAACACCAGGAGGACTCTCAGCGACAGACCGTCTGATGCTTAAGTCAAAAACAAGAGGATTAAGAGAGGCTTAAGTGGTGAAATAGTAATTACCTGGTTACTATAGAGGCAAGGTTGTATTTATATAGGCCAGTGAGAGCCTGATTAGGGAATATTCCCTGATCCCCTGATTTAGGGAGGAGATCCGATTCACGTTGGGTTGGATTTGAAAGATGGGCCCATAGTCGGTCCACAAGCTGATATGGGATATCCTCGAGATTCGTGCCAGAATTGTGCTGTGCAGATTGTCTGCTATTTTTACCCACATCATAAGCCCCAAACTTTTGGAGGTGATGTTACAGTCTTTTTCGAGTAGTAGTTGACTCACCGAGGGTGCCGTGTAGCCAATGACGATCTACACGCATAGAAAATAGGAGTGTCCCACCGCGAAGAGGATCTACAGGAAGTATGGGGTCGACTATTATATTGAGGCCAAGAGTGAGTCTCCCCTGCTCGAGATCCTCGTGAGGGTCGACCTCGAACGCCATGCTGAGGGCACAACGGTTGAAATACCTTGTGAGGACTGAGGGTTAGCCTCGGACACCACGCTAGGGCGCAGCGAGTTGAGACCTTGTGAGGGATCCTCATGAGGATCAGTCTCGGATGCTACGTCAAGGGAACAACGAGTTAGGCCTTTGTGCGAAGTTCTCATGAGGGTCGGTCTCAGAAATCGCGCCGGGGGCACAGCGAGTTGAGGCCTTGTAAGGGCTCCTCATGATGGTCGGCCTAGGACACCATGTCGGGGGCACAGCAATTTAAGGCCTTGCTCGGGCTCCTCATGAGGGTCGACATCGGACGCCACGTTGATGGCGCAGCGAGTTGTGACCTTGGGAGGGCTCCACATTAGGGTCGCCCTCGGATGCCACGTCAAGGGTGCAGCGAGTTGAGACCTTGTGAGGACACCTCATGAGGAGCCTTCGAACACCATGCCGGGAACACAATGAGTTGAGGCATTATGTGGGTTCTTCATAAGGGTCGGCATCGGACACCACGTTAAGGACGTAGTGAGTGGCCTTGTGAAGGCTCTTCATGAGGGTCGGCCACGGATGCCATGTCTAGGGCGCAATAAATTGAGACATGTGAGAGCTCCTCATGAGGGTCGACCTTTGATGCCACGCCGAGGGCATAGCAAGTTGATGCCGTTGTCGGAGCCCCTCATGAGGGTTGCCCTCGGACACCACGCCGGGGACGCGGCGAGTTGAGGTCTTGTGAGAACTCCTCATGTCCGAGGGCACATCGAATTGAGGCCATGTAAGGGATCCTTATGAGGATCGACCTCAAACGTCACACCGAGGGTGCAGCGAATTAAGGCCTTATGAGTGCTCCTCATGAGGGTGGGCCTCAGATGCCACGTTGAGGGCGCAGCGAGTTGAGACGTTGTGTTTAGTCATCGCGTGACACTGGCGGCATTTCATGTTTGCTCGCGGTTATCGAGGGGGTGTCACATGACATGTTAACGAGTAGTTTCTCTTTCTTTCCTCTATAAGTCTTCCTACCCCACCCTTTCTGTGACCACTTTTTCTTCCCTCAACAAAATTTTTTTTAGAGATCGATCGAACATGTCTGCGAGTCAATCTAGTAGCTCAACTTCGTCTTCATCTTCAGGAGGCAACGGGTCCTCTTCTAAGCCTTCTTCTCAATCATCGTCGAGGGCTAGCGAAGCCGAACAAAAACTCTCATGGGCCCACTTATCGGACGACGTTGATATCGAAGGAGTGAGTACGGGGGCGGCCGACCCCGAGTTGCAAATTAAGGGGACTGCGATAGAGGTGATGAGAGGAGGCCCAAAATTTGTGGAGATCGGGACTTAGGAGGAGAGTCCCCTGCTACCGGTGAAGTCAAAGGAAGAATGGGGGGAGAGTTACAATGACGTGAGACAGGACAATGGCGAGTCTGTCGGGTCCTCTTCTGTGCGAGGGGCCGGAGCTTCAGCTTTGGACAATATTATAGGCATCCTGCCTCCTCATGGTCACTGGCCTGCCAAGATGTCATGCCCTGCTTTCCAAAAGGAATACGGAATACGGAATACGAGTATGTGACAAAGCCCAGCGAATGATTTTCATTATTCATAAGCTGTAGGATCAACTCAGCATCATAACAAGGAATATAACAAGATATACCCAAACACGCATGCTAACCAACAGAAATTATTTGAAGCAACTATAAATATTCTAAATAAATTCAAGATCTGGATCAAAGTAAAACTTCGGGACTACAAGCCTGTTACAAATTTTAAGTAGCAACAAGAATAAAATAAACTCAAATACAATAAAACCAAAGCAATTTTTTCCAAGAGAAGCCTAAAATATTTGCTCACCAACTCCAGGTGGCAATTGATCTTCAAAACCTGTATTTTAGCATGTGGCAGAAAAATAGAGAAACAAAGACAGATGTCTGTTAGTGCAAGTTACGAGCTGCAAGTAGTACAAGCAAGGGGTATGAAAACAAGTGCAAAATAATATGAAACAAGATTTGGAATCAAAAGTATACAACGTGATATGATAGGGATGCAACAAGTAGTGAAGTTCAAGAGACTAGCTAGCAAGTAAGACAAATCAAGTAACAGGATCGGGTAACAAATACAAGTGGTAGGAATAGGTAACAAGTGGGCATGTAATCTGTATCAAGTATCGAGTAACAAGTATCAAGTAACAAGTATCAAATAAGAAGTTTCAAGTAGCGTGCGAGGTAGGTGTCAAGTGTCTACAAGTAACAAGTTATTCTTAAGTTTATTGTTTAATTATATCTAGGTAGCACTTCATGCGTCCCATTTATTTACCATAGGTTGCTACTTACAAACAAGTTACATTTAGCCCTAGTGGTGGATTTTATAGAGCTGTGTACTCAGGCATCAAGTATCAAACAAGTAAGCTCATGAATGCACTAGTAATATAACAAGTTCATGAATCGAGTATTAACGAGTTTCACGAATACGATAATAATATAACAAGTTTGTGAATCAAGTAATAAAGAGTTCATGAATACAATAATAGTATAACAAGTTCATAAAGCAAGTAATAACAAGTTCATGAATACAATAATAATACATCAAGTTCTTGGAGCAAGTACGAGTAGGAAACACGAGCCTCCTTCTGAGTACACTTACCTATATTGTTCACTACTATGGTCATTCCTTTAAACCCCGGCTTATTATTTATTATTATTATCAAGACAAGCATGAAAGTGTGCGAAACAAGACAAGTAAACATGATCGAGAATAGGGAACAATTTTAAGCTAGGTAGAAGGTACATTCGAGGGTCAACACAATTTAAAATTATCAAGAACGACGAGAATTTCAATTCTGAACAACATGACGTTGCTGCACCAAAACTGAGATTCCCGCCACCACAGGAATGCAAATTGAATCCATCAAAAAATCTAGAAACTGGACTCTCTGCTGAATCCAGTGCATATAAACAAGATACATGAAAGTTGTAGCAGCTGGTGTTAAAACAGCAAACTACACAGAATTCGTGTTCAGCCAGAATTTGTAAAATTGTGTTTAAGAACATGAAACAGGTCTGAAACTTTATCAATTAATTCCAGGAAAATTAGGGAAGGTCCTCTAGTGTATTTAGTATTAGCATGCAAAATTTTAAGTCATTATCTTATAGGTAGCATAGTTAATTTAATTTGGAAGACTGAGTGACGCAGCAAATTTAAGAATCTAAAATTTCGGGCACAACAGCACTAAAACAGTGATAATTCACAAATTATAATTCAGAATTGAATTCCATCAAAAGAGTAGTAAACTAGACATCTGAGGATACATTTCATGTTTAGAACTTAAGTCCAGATCCTGATGTTATCTGCGTCGAAACAGCAGCAAACACGGATATTTTTGCATGAAATGTATTATAATTATACTAGTTATGAAACGAGTGTATCAAAGAAAGGTTATGACTCTTATGATCATGAAATTTATAAGGACGGAAACAAGTAAAATGAGATCATCAAATGATAAGCCAAAGGGGAGTCACAACTACAATCTACTTGCGGTATTTTCAAATAAAAGCTTGTACTAGAACAACGAAATGTACAAGACGATACTTGCCTTGATTGGATGAGGACATTGATCGACGATCGAGATTGGATGGATCGGATCGGTGCGGATCTTGATGGCGATCAAGATTAAGAAATCGATGTCTGAGATCGCTCTGATCTGATAATCAAGATGATCAGAGAATTGGACGGCTAGATGTGATCCTGATGTTAATGATGATGGTCTGATGATGGCTCGGATCTTGATTAGATCGGAAGGCCAGGATGGCGAGCGCCCTGATGATGGAGATCTAATGGCAATCCAAATTGCGAGGGAGATCAAATTGCAAGGATCTGATATGATCTAAAGATGGCGATGATCGCGAGGAGATCGAACGGCTGAGGTTCAAACTCACTCTCCCCTGATCAAACAGCGGCAAGGCGCAGAAGAGATTCGACTGGCGACCATGGCGGCGTTGCGGCGGCAGCGTCGAGGACCTCAACTAGGGAGCAGTTAACAGAGGGAGACAACGACGATGGGGGAAAGTAAAAGGCTCTTTTTTGGAAGAAAAACAGAGGAGCGATGTGGGTGAGGCAACGGCGAAAGCTCGGGTATTCGGCAATGGCGAGGCGACGGAGGGGGGTGTAGTGGTAGGGGGAGATGACGAGGAAGAGGACAAGGCGATGGGTAATGGGTTTCGGTGGTCAACGAGGTGATGGGTTTGGGAACGAGGGTGACGAGGAATGGAGCGACTATGGTGATGGTGCAGTCAAGGGGACGATGCGGTGAGCGGGAGGCTCGACGGATATGAGGATTCGACGAAGAAGGCGGAATGCGTTGTAGGGAAACTGCAGAATGGGAGAGAGATAGAGGGGTTAGGGGGTTGCGACTGAGTTTACACAGTAGGGGGGTAGGGTTTAGGTTAGGGTTATAGTAATAGGGTATTTATATATAGGGTTAATGGGTTTGGGGTTATTGGGTAGCGGGTTTGAATCCAATAAGAAAGGGTTATAGGGTTAAATCCAATAGGGAGATAATCAAATAGAATAGGCTTTATAAAACATATATATATATATATATATATATATATATATATATATATATATATATATATATATATATATATATTAATTAACAATCAAAACTAATAATAGTGATAATAATAATAACAGTAATAGCAATAATAATAATAATAATAATAATAATAATAATAATAATAATAATAATAATAATAACAATAGTAATAATAATGAGATAATGAGAATAGTAGTAACAATAGCAATGCCATATACAAAATAAGATTATATTACGATATGAAAGCCAATCGAAAATAACTACAAGTGCGATTAATGAATAGAATGAACAAATAATAAACAATCAACAAAATAACAACAATAATAATAATAGTTAATAAGATTACATAATAAACTAAGATTTGGTTTTAGCAATTTATTAAAATAATCTGAATATTAATATTACATTTGATTTAGGCTAGAATATAATAGTTGATCAATTAGAAATAGGAGTTAAAGTTAAAATGCATTATTATCGAAATAAATATAATTTTTTATTATAAAAGACTTTAATATAAAATCCAAAACTGAATTTGACAACAATGAATTTGTAAAAATTGAAATACAGAAAATACTCAGAAAATACGCATTTACAAGAACGGAGGTTACACAAAAGGAAGAGGTAAAACCTTTCTCCTTACAAAGGGCGCGTGCTAATGGCCTATCAAGACGATATCGCGGGCTGTAAGTCCTCTCGGGTACATTCGGAAAATTTGCAGGATCTAATTCGATTCGGTGTACCCCCCCCCCCCCCCCCCCGTCTTTGCCGAATAGGCTTAAGATACAGGTTGACCAGAGGCAGAATATCCTATCGGAGAGCGATCTCGTTGACATCCAGGACAAGTTCCATATATCTTTAGAGTACATTTTGATACTCTCGAAACCGGTTGTTCGTCTGACTGATAAACTAGCGGAGCAGTTCTGTATGTCCCGCCGGATGCTTTTGTTTCAGGCATGCATCTCCCCCTCCACCTGTTCCTTAAGGAGGTGTGGAACTGGGTAGGGATGAGTCTGATGCAGTACGCGTCGAACTCATGGAAGCAGTTGACTAGTTTCATCATGCTCAGCCAAAGAAAGAGCTTCCCTCTGAGTTTCAGGTACTTCTGAGCGAGTCTGGGGGTAGCGCACTTCCGAACAGTTCTCACCGGTGGTGTATCACCCTCCGGTCCAAGCTGTGTGTAGTGCACAACCATCCGGACTCAATAAAGGGTTAGAGGTCCAAGTACTTTATCGTCTACAGTCCCGAGCCGTGGGACATACCGACCTCATGGTCGTATGCACCTGCTCCGAAGAATCCCTTAAAGCTCGAGGAGCTCTCTAAAGTGGAGCGGGCGGAGTTCGACAGGCTATTTGACGACAACCTGAGCATCGATTGGTCCTAGGTGACGAAGATGTCACTTGCGGTTAGTGGGTTGAGCCCTTTCATCCTCTGTGAGTTCCTTCCCCTTATAACGCTTCTTGTTATTTTTCCAAGGGATTTTCAATCCTATTTTGACGTGTTTCTTTTTCATCCTCGGGAGACGACAATGTCGACGTCCTCTTGGCTGCTCTGGTAGCACAGCGAGCCACCGAGGATAAAGGGAAGAAGAAATAGGCAACACCAAGTGCTGAAGCATCTCCGAAGGGGCGATCAAAGAAGGCGAGGGGGACGAGACCCTTAACAATCTGGGATCCAGAGGATTCTTCCCAGGAAGAGCCGAGAGGTTGATCCGAGCTCAAGAGCTGATGGAATCTCATGTACCACCGATCCATCCATTCCTAGAGAAGATCATCCCTGAGAAAACCCATGAGACCTTCACGCTTGATTGGTCGATGAAGGTTGTTGACCTCATCATGAAGTCCTGGATGGCCATTGAGATGGTGGATAATCTTGCATCTCCGAGGACCAGAAATCCCTTGCTAAGGAGACGTTCAGCTCGACTTACCTTCGGTACGCTCAACACTCGGTGGCGGTAAGTGCCCGTTCCGGAGTAATTGCATTCCTTTGTTGGTATCTCTCTCATTATTTTTTTCTTCTTTGTAGGCCATGCTCTACGGGGGTGAGCTCATGAGGCAATACAACGATGATTTGAGGTCGGACGAATGCAAGACTCACCATTTCGATACGGAGTGGCGGAAGGAGAAGATTTGGGCCAATGGGCTAGAAAATAGGGTGAAGGAGTTGGAAATAGAGATCGATGACATGGCAGGCCAGATTGCACAGGCCTAGGAAGAGGGCTACTAGTGGGCCCTTCAACATGTCCGGGATACGCATCCTGGCATCAACCTTGATGGCCTCTGCTTCAACCCGGAATCAGATTCTAATGACACTCCTATGGTCCCAAGCGAAATCCCTCTCGACGTTGGTGGCCCTGTTGAATGTGTGAGGGTCGATGCTGAATCCCTTCATTCTCCTTCCCGGGAGGTCCTCCATTGACTTAGAGTTTTCTTTTTTTTTTGGTTTACATATATATCCCCGATTTTGTAGACGCCAGGTGCGGATTGGCCCACCGCATAACTTATAAATTTTCGTTTAATGAAACTTCACAACTTGCCATGACCATCCATTTCGTGTTCATCTAAGCTGAGATGCATTTTGCTGAAAAGGTGGTGAGGTATGAACCTCAGGAGGAGGACCTCGATAGCGAGGTCTACACACTCCGTAGCAAGCTGGCTCAGGCCGATGAGATGATCACTCGCCTTCGTAAGGAGGTGACTGATCCGGAAGGGGCATTTGGTTTCCATATTAGGCGGTCGCAGGAAGTGGCTTGGGAACTAGCTCGTCTGAAGGCGTTGTTTCCCGAAGCTAACATAGCTCTCTCTCAGGCTTGCGTTGGTGGGTCTTTCCCTTCGACGGTCAGTCCTCGGACTTCATCCTTAGACGGATGTTTGTGGAAAATGCCTTTGAAATCTTCTAGTTGGGTTTCAGGGTGGAAGAGGTGAGCCAGGCGTCCACCTTTTATAGTCCCTTCTCAAGGCTGGAGCCTTACCCTGAGATCCATTTAAGAGTGGGAGCTCCGGGGATTCCCAAAGTGGGGTAGCAGGATCTACTAGTGTAGCTAGTGTGAGGGGATTGGACGTACTTCGCCTGGGAGCCAATCCCTCGACCATTGAAGTGGCGCACCCAGGATCGGGGCCAGACGAGGACCCCGGGGTCCGAAGTGCCGTGCCTTGAACTTAGGGATGGCATTCGGGTCGAACGGGCCGAGCTGGGCCGGACACGCCCGGGTTGGATGTTGACTTGGGCGGGTTAGGGTCGGGTTGGTGGCTTAACCGGGCCGGGCCGAGCAAGGTCGAAAAGTGGAAATGGTGACCTGCCCAACCCGTGAACCCTTTCGGGTCCAACCCGGGTCGGTTCGGTCGGGTCGCGGGTTTGTAACACCCTGAATTCCAAAATACAACTGAATTCGAAGTTCCACAGGATCTTTACACTTCTTTCGTACAATTTTACAAGGAAATAAAAAACTTTTCTTTCATCAGAGTTACATTACACTTGTACATTGTCACAGTGGAAGCAATTTACAATAATTTACATGAAACAACATTTAAATCAATCTTGCGCAGCATGTATACTTCAATTTGTCAATCATCTTTACCCTGCATATAAAACTGTGGGCGCGTAGTTCATTCAACTGATAAAATATTATACACGGTCATCCTCTCTATGCCGGAAACAGTATAACGATTCTCATTACTTAGAAATTCACAAACTTATTCACAAACAAAGCTAAAGGGACTATCCTATTGATGTCGTGTTATGAATGTGCACTTAGTCCTTAATGCAATTATTTGTATTATATGACACTAATGCGCACTTGTTCAGAGTCTATGCAGTCCATACTACATAGGTCCGAGTGCAAGCCCTTAATCGTTCTTCATCTTGTAGGGTTCAGTCCCTCGCCGTGACTTAATCTACTACTGTAACTATAGTAAGTATCCTAGATGTTTTCTGACCTACGAACTCATGTCTAGGCACCCTGGAGGGAATCCCAACGCACTGACACATGACTCATCATGCAGGTATCCTGTGGTAATTCAGCTCCTGCCATAGACATGACACCACCCGTAGTCGTCAAACACCCCGCAAGCGTCGCCACCGGGACGGTACTCTGGAGCAGTATCCACCCTATCATGATGCATCATGGGACATCCTTTGAATACTCTCATGCCGCCAATCCAATGGCCCTCATACTCAATATTTTTCTCTTACTTTCATCACATCTTCTCTATGTATCTAATCCTTAGTTTAATTGAATCATGAATAAAATCAACTCTTAGAATGTAGCACTCCTACTATACCGGTCTTATTCATTTAATTCACATGACCCAACCATGGTCTTCTCATTTCAAATATCATTTCACAATTCTTTCATTGCCGGTATAATGCTTGGCTATACCCTAATTCTCAATTTCAACTCATAATTACAATATAGAGCTTTTCACACTCATAAGATCTTTTAATGATTAATCACAATTCACATTTCATATTCATAACATTCATGTATTCATATTCATTGTACTCTTCCTAACTCATCATGTCAACTAATTTCAATTTTCAAGTAAAATATCATGCATAACAATAAAAATGCAACATGCCACAATCGCTAGTTTATAACCCACATAATTCTATTTTAATCTCTGCTAATTCCACAGTTCACAATTTCACTTAGTTCACACTTCACACTTTTCAAATTTCTCATTACCAAAATCTCATTTTAAACTTCTTAAACAATCCATTCGAACTTCAAAAGAAAATAATTTAAGTTAATAATTAAAATAAGTCCTTCTTGTAAAAACGGTCTCACTTATACAAGGCCACAGATAATAGAGATTTCCTTACAAAATATAGACATTATTTGAAACTTCAGGGCAGTCGACTGTTAATCATGGTCAGTCGGCTATTCTGCAAGGTTCTAAAGCTCGAAAATAAAGTAATCAGAGAAGTCGGCTGTCACATATGACCAGTCGGCTGTTCTGCGATGACCTTTAAACTCAGAAAAATAAAACGATCAGGGCAGTCGACTATTACAAAAATCGGTCGACTGTTCAGTAAAAGATTCGAACTATATATTTTTCATTTTCTCAGACCAGTCGACTGTTTCAACGTGATCGATCGACTATTGTCACGCCCCGCTTCCCAAAATACGGAATACGAGTGCATGATCGGAGGGCGAGGAGGTGAGCGGGGTTCGATGGAGAATGATGGTGGAGGTAAATGCTGATTTGGTTTCGACTGTTGCGATGGAGAAGGAGAGGGATACGGGAAAGGAGCGGCGGGTTCGTTAGAGTAGAACAGTAATTAGGGTATAGGTTAGGGTTAGGGTTAGGAGATTAGGGTTTATATAGTGTGAGTTTGGGTTCTGGGTATTAGGGTATCCGAAATGAATAGGATCCAACCGGAGAATTGGTCAAATTGTATTAAAATGGGGAATAAAGAGATGATTGACATAGAGTAGCTCATTCTTCATGAAGAACGACCCAAAGAACACACACAATTGAACTAGATGAAAGGACCAAAAATTGAGTCGAAAACAATTTAATGGTTTTATTCATTCTGAAACAAAATACAGGATCTCAAATAGATGAAAGAGTACAATGGGGTAAAAATACAAATACAGGGAAATAGGAGTTACAAATCCTACCCACCTAACAAGCAGAATTTCGTCCTCAAAATTCAGACAAGTGGTACATAGGGTAATCCCCCCAAAAGAAAAGAAAGAACAACAATAAACAAGGCTACTGAAACAGATGCGGAAATTTCTCCTGGATCTCTTCTTCCAATTCCCAAGTCGACTCACCCGGCGAGTAAGGATTCCATGCAACTCGAACCAGCTTTATGACTTTGTTCTTCAACACCTTCTCACGCCTATCCAAGATAGTAACCGGCGGAATCTCACAAGACAGGTCTGGCTGCACTGACAACTCCGAGTAGTCGATTACATGACTCTCATCCCTGATGTATCTCCTGAGCTGGGAGACATGAAAGACATCATGCACCCTAGATAGAGTCGGCGGCAGCGCGAGTCGATAGGCCACCTTGCCTACTCGCTCCACAATGTCGAAGGGCTCGATGAACCTGGGGCTTAGCTTGCCTCCACCCCAAAATCGGATAACGTCTCTCCATGGCGATACCTTAAGGAACACATGGTCTCCCACCTCAAACTCCAAGGGTCTCCTGTGGACATCTGCCCACTTCCTCTGCCTATCCTGTACTGCTACAAGGTGCTTCCTGATCTGGGTCACTGCATCGACTGTCTTGGTAATCAAATCTGGCCCCAAAAATTTTCTCTCACCAATGTTGTCCCAGCACACTGGTGACCTACACTTCCGACCATACAATGCTTCGTACGGTGCAGCTTTAAAACTGGCTTGATAGTTGTTGTTGTACGAGACTCAACCAAGTGTAGGTGATCCTCCCAAGACCCTCCAAACTGAAGTACGCAGGACCTCAACATATCCTCTAAAGTCTGAATGGTCCTCTCTGACTACCCGTCTGTCTGAGGGTGGAAGGCTATACTGTACTTCAGCTTGCTCCCAAGACTGCTCTGCAGGCTCTCCCAAAACTGAGATCGGAACCTGGTATTCCTGTCGGATACAATGCTAACCGGAACCCCATGGTGTCTGACAATCTCCTACATGTACCTCTCTACGAGACTCTCAGTAGACTGACCAACTCTGAAGGGGATGAAATGAGAGCTCTTCATCAGTCTGTCGACAATCACCCAAATGGCATTGTGACCCTTAGGACTCCTTGGCAAGGCGGTCACAAAATCCATGGTGATGTGCTCCCACTTCCACTCCGGAATGGGATGAGGCTGGAGAAGTCCAACGGTCCTCTGATGTTCTGCCTTCACTTGCTGGAAGATCAAGCACTGAGACACAAATCTGGCTACTGCCCTCTTCATGCCGTGCCACCAGAAGTGGAGCTTCAAATCCCCATACATCTTGGTACCACCGGGATGAATAGAGTATGCTGACTGGTGGGCTTCCTTGAGCAATTTCTGCCTGACTTCACCCTTTGGGACACACAGCATAGCCCCAAAGCGAAGTGACCCATCGGAGTGAATGACCATATCAGTTCTCGAACCTGCCTTAACTTCTGTCCTGAACTTCTGCAACTGCTCATCACCTGCCTGAGCTTCCTTAATCTGTTCTACCAAAGATGACTGCAACTGAAGCATCATGCAACTGCGATCGGTGCCTGGCAAAATCACATTCAGATCTAACCTCCTCATCTGCTCAATAAGCTCCTTCTGTTGAGTCAAATACATGACGGCTGGTTTCCTGCTCAACGCATCTGGCACCAAGTTCACCTTACCAGGGTGATACTGCAAACTGATGTCGTAGTCTGCCATCAACTCTAACCAGTGCCTCTGCCTCATGTTCAGCTCTTTCTGAGTGAAGACATACTTGAGACTCGTGTGGTCAGTAAAAATTTCCATGTGGTCTCCAAGCAAGTAGTGCCTCCACAACTTCAGAGCGTAGATCACTGCTGCCAACTCCAAGTCATGTGTAGGGTGGCTCTTCTCGTGCGGCCTCAACTGTCTGGACGCATAAGCAACCACCCGACCCTTCTGCATCAGCACTACACCTAGACCTCTGCCTGAAGCATCGCAGTGAATCACAAAGCCACCCGAACCATCTGGTATAGTTAACACGGGCGCTGAAGTCAACCTGCTCTTCAACTCTGTGAAAGCTTCACTGCAGGCCTCATTCCAAACAAACCTCTGATCTTTCCCTGTCAGCTTAGTCAATGGCCCAGCAATCTTCGAGAAGTCTTGGACAAACTTCTTGTAATACCCTGCTAGCTCGAGGAAACTCCTCACCTCAGAAACTGACCTTAGCACTGGCCAATCCTTCACTGCTGCAATCTTGGACGGATCAACTGAGATCCTCTCGCCCGAGATAATATGTCGCAAGAATGTAACTCGATCAAGCCAGAACTCACACTTGCTGAGCTTCCCATAGAGCTTGTTCTCCCTAAGAGTCTGCAAGACCTTTCTCAGATGTTCCGCATGCTCTTCCCGTTTCCGCGAATATACCAAGATATCGTCTATAAAGACCACCACGAATCTGTCGAGGAACTGGGAGAAGACTTTGTTCATCAAACTCATAAACACTGCTGGGGCGTTCGTGACACCGAAGGACACCACCAAGAACTCATAATGCCCGTACCTGGTCCTGAATGCAGTCTTCGGCACATCTGCTGCCTTCACCTTCACCTGATGGTACCTCGAGCGAAGATCCAACTTTGAAAACACTGCAACACCGCCCAACTGATCAAACAAGTCGTCGATCCTAGGTAATAGATGCCGATTCTTCACAGTGACACTGTTCAGCTCTCGATAATCCATGCACAACCTGCGGCTTTTGTCCTTCTTATTGACGAACAGCACAGGAGCTCCCCACGGTGATACACTGGGCCTGATGAAACCCAAATCCAATAGACCCTGAATCTGTACCTTCAAATCTGCCAGCTCGATTGGCGCCATCCTGTACGGGCTCTTCGATATCGGCACTGTACCCGGCTGAACCTCAATGCCGAACTCCACCTTTCGATCTGGAGGTAACCCGGGCAATTCTTCTGGGAACACATCCACGAATTCCCGCACTACAAGAGGTGCAGTCTCACAGCCTGTGTGCAATTCCATTGCACAATCTTCCTCATCTGTTACATTCTTACCATGCCCAAGAGGTGTTTCCCCAGCATGGAATTCAAACTCTGCATGCTCTGGAATCCTGAATACAACCTTCTTCGCTTGGCAATCGATAACAGCATGCGATTCCCTCAACCAATCCATGCCAAGAATCACATCAAATCCTGAATTGCCAATCACTATCAGGTATGCCTTGAAATCTTTGCCCCTAATAACCAAAGGGCTCTGCTTGCACTCCTTGGAGCAAACGACAACACCGCCACCTGTGGTGATGTTCCAAGCTGTCTGCATATCACTGCACTCCAACTGGTGTGAATCCACAAAGCGAGAGGAAACGAAGGAGTGGGTCGCCCCGGAATCAAATAGGATATGGGCAGGAAAGGAATGGACTAGGATGATACCTATGATAGAGTCAAAATATGGGAAGAGATGATTAATGCAGGATAATAAGGGATAAAAAATATTGATGTGAAAAGAACCACACATAGTATGATGCAAGATAAACAATAAAGCATGAAATAGATAACAAAACAATAAAATACCAATATACCTGCAACGACCTCCTCTACGGTCTCAGCTTCCTCTACAATCAGGTTGAAGGCCTGACCTCTCCTCGGGGCAACGGTTCTCTGACCGACGATCTGATGCTGAGGAGGAAGTGGCGACCTGGCCTGACCCTGAGCTGGCGCACCGGCGGGTGGTGCAAACCTCCTCTGCGGACAGTTCCGAACGGTGTGATCACCAGTACCACACTCGAAGCATTGACGGTTAGGCCATCTACAATCCCTGTGCATATGTCCGTAATCTGACAGAAGTCACAGTAACCCTCTTTCCGTGGAGCAGCAGCAAGGTAGGGAGTAGCCCTGGCAGGGTGGGCTGGAACTGGCCTCCTGATTGGCCCTCCAGTGGGCCTAGCAGTGACAGGGTGCAGGGCGGACCGCTGGATGGCACGCTTTCGCCTGCTGGTCTGTTCCTGGCTCCTAGCAGCCTCTAGGATATCAGCGTAGGAACGAAGTCTCAAAGCAGCCAGGCGATCCTGGATATCGATATCCAAGCCCAGTAAGAAGCGACACCCCTTGTCCTCATCATTAGCCACCATAGACGTGGCAAAGTGGCTCAAACGGATAAACTCCACGGCATACTCGTCCACGGACCGATTTCCCTGATTCAAGATAGTGTCTTAATTAAGCATCGATATACCATAAATTGATAATGAAATTTTGCATACAAAACACTATCTGACGAACCTGAGTGAGCGTGACAAACTGCCACTCCATCTCATTCCTAGTGACGTCAGGAAAGAACTTTGTGAGGAAGATCTCCTTGAAGATGGCCCAGGCGACGGGGCGCTCTAGCCTCTCCATCTCAGCTCGCCACCAGATGTGGGCGAGATCAACTAGTTGGATGCTTACGACATCCACTCGGTCAACATGGGCTATCCTTGCCGCGATCAACAGCTGCTCCGTCCTAATGAGCCACTGCTCAGCTTCCAATGAACCTTCTGCACCTGTGAACTTATCGGGATGTAGCCTCATGAAATCAGCTACATTGCCCGGTCTGGGTGGCAACACCCCAGGCGCAGGAACAAGAGGCTCTCGGTTGACAGCTCCTAAGGCTGCCATCATCATCTCTGCATGCTCTCTCTACATTTGCATCATCTGCTACATGTGCCACTCATTTTGCTCTTGCTGCATCTGTAACAGCTGCATAATGGCGGGCTGTTCTGTCTGATCACCCCCAGACTGGGAGGACGAAGCGTTCTTCCGAGCCATAACCTGCACAAACCCAAAACATCATAATCCAGATCAAGTTGATAATAAAATTTTTCAAGCAATCTCATGGCCTGTTAAATGCTGAGTTAACCCTGACTGAGTTAGGCCGGTCTAATGTATTAGTTAAGTAACACATTAGCCAAACCTGGCTCTGATACCACTAAAAACCTTGTCACGCCCCGCTTCCCAAAATACAAAATACGAGTGCATGACAAAGCCCAGCGAATGTTCTTAACATCTTTCATAAGCTGTAAGATCGACTCAGCATCACAACAAGAATATAAGAGAGATATACATATAACCAAGCATGCATGAATAATTTATTAGCAACAGAAACCATTGAAAATATAATAATAACATCCAAATAGTTTCAAGTCTGGATCAAGTTAAAATTCGGGAACATCAGTCCGTTACAAGTTCTTAAAGAGCAAGAAATAATAATTCAAGAAAAACAAATAATTCAAAAGAACAGGTAGTCTAATCAAGTCTTTTCTCCACTAGAAAGCTAGAACCCTTGCTCACCAATTTCAGCGGGTAGCTCGTCTCCAAAGTCTACTTAATAAATATAAAAAGAAAAAATAGGAAAGAACAAGAGAAAATGCCCTTAGTGCAAGCTAGGGCCACAAATAGTAAAAACGAGTACAAGTAATAGAGAATTGGAATCAAGAATGTAACAGGGATATAACAAGTAGTGGATAAACCAAGAACTAGCTAGCAAGAGGGACATCTTAGTAAACAAGCTGGATAACAAATGCTAATGGTAAAACACATGACAAGTGAACCTATAGGGGTATCTAACATCAAGTGACAAGTCTCAAGTCTAGAGTTGTAGTACCCCGTATTTTTGAATATTATTTTAAATATTTGAAAAGGAATTAAAATAATTTTCTGGAGATTTAATAAATATTTTCTAAAGATTTATCTTTTTACACGTGCGAAACACGTGCAAATATTTTTGGTGTAAATAATTAATTTTATATTTTTAGTAAATTCTTCTAATTATAATTGAGTCTATCCTAAATTTTGGGATTTTTCTGCGTAGAGAAACTATTTTTATAAATACCTCGAAAGAGAGGGGCTTTTATGTAAAAAGCCGTTTGGATCTGAAATAAATTATAAAAATTCATTTTTACTGATTTTTGGGCTTTCCATGATCATCATTTAAATTAAAGTATATTTAAATTTTATTCGGAGTTGATTTGGTAAAGATTTATACAAAAAAGGTGTTTTTTGTAAATATGGAATTTATGTAGAATCTTATGCAAATGTTTTTCTGGAAAGTAAAAGTCAAATATTTTGATTGGAAAATATAATATGTATTATTATATATTATTTCTGATTTTTCTGGATTTTTATGAATATTTTATGATGTATTTGCAAATATTACAAAAGTGAGGGCTTTTGTGCAAAATCGCCATCCTGAGTTGTAAATCCAAATTATTCTTATTTATTGGGCTGTACTGGATTGCTGGACAGCTCAGTGATAAAAAGATTTGATTTGGTTTTGATTCAGTTAACCTATTTCAACTAAGAAAGGGGTTATATATGTAAAGTTATATTTGGAAGGATTCTTTTGCAAATATGTTTCTAAAACCCTAATCTTTCAATCCCGGCCTGTATAAAAGATGGTGTGCAGCTGTCATTCACTGCACAACACAAGTTTTATTATATTTCTTATTTTCTTGGTGATCGAAGAGGAGATCTTGGATTCTTTGCAAAATAGGGGATTCTTCATTTTGCTTCGTGATATTCGCTTGATCTCTCCAACTATGTGATTGACATTGTTTTGTTTTATTTGTTTTGTGTATGTTGTAGGTGAATGACATAATTGTTTGTTGTTTTGTTTACTTTCTTTGATTTGTGTATGACGTATGAGAATGATATGAATGTTTAGATTGATTTGGATGTTGAATATGTAAGTTGGATGGATGAACGAAAAAAATGGATCTTTGATAAGAACCCTAGATATTCGTATGAGAATGATTTTAGATTTTTTGAGAACCTAATATAAATTATTGGTAGGCTAAAATATTGGATTATTGTTGATTTGATTGAGTTTAATAGATGTCATGCATTAATTAAATTAAAGATGAGATTTTTGGATTATTGGTGAGTTGGATAAAAACAACTTGACCATGTTGAGGATAAATTTGTTTTCTTATGAATCAACTATAGAAAATAGTTGAGAATTAGTTGAGGAATTTTGTGAATGATTAATGGTTTAGAGGACCATATTTTGAGGATTTGAGTTATGAGGATTTAAATTGGGGATTTGTGATTTTTTGTAAAAGATGTTGTTTGAATTTGGATTTCTCAAATGCTAAGTTTAAATCTAATTATTTTGGTATTAATAAGATTTGAAAAAATAAATAAAAGAAAGTTATTTTGATATATGACTAATTCCTAAAAACCCTAGTTTTGACATGCGCACAACCTAAACTATGCAGTCTGTAGGCCGACAGTCGATTGGCACCCTTCAGTCGACTGGTACGACCCAGCTGCTATGATCGTTAGTTTTCCTTGAAAATCCGTTCTGGACAGTCGACTTAGACCCTTTTCAGTCGACTGGCACACTTAAAATTTATTTTTCAAAGTTATCGTAGATTTTTCTCTGGTAAGTCGACTTATGACTTTTGCAAGTTGACTTATAACACTTAGAATATTTTCTTAAAGATTTCTGTAATTTTTCTCTGGTAAGTCGACTTATAATCTCTTTTAAGTCGACTTATGACTTTTATAAGTCAACTTATAACACTTAGCTTATTTTCTTAAAATTATGGAACTTTCTTTCTGGACAGTCGACTTATGCTTTCTATAGTCGACTGGTACTGATGTATTTTTATATTTATGAAGGTTCTTTCAAATGGTTTATTCTCTAGATATTTTGATCTATATCTACTTATGCCTTATCTTCTATGTTTTCAAGATGTTAAGTTGAGCAGTTTATGAAGTAAGATTGGTTGAGATATTTGAGTTTGAGTCTCTAGAGGGTGTGTGTGACCCTAGTATACCGGCGTTAAGTTAATTTTGTTGAGGCCTGTTGAGGCATTTTAGTTGTTCAGTTGTTGAGTTAAGTCCGGTAGGGTACACCAACTCTAGGAGATTCGTTGAGTAACTAAATAACCCAAAAATAATAAGGACAGGCACTAGTGATGATATGATGAACGGGAACATGGGTTATGTACCTCAGTATGACTTCCGGTGTGGGATTTAATCTCCAGAATTATCACGGTAGATTACTTGTGGTGTGGGATATAATCTCCGGAATTATCACGGTAGATTACTTGTGGTGTGGGGTTTATCTCCGAAATTATCACGGTAAATTACTTGTGGTGTGGGATTGATCTCCGGAATTATCGGAGTCGAGACGACGCACATGTGGTATTCATGTGATGATGTGTCAATATTTCGGTGTGGGATGATCTCCGGAATTATCACGGTAAAGTACCTGTGGTGTGGGATCTATCTCCGAAATTATCGGGCATGGGCTAATACTCACAGTTTATCTTTATCTCGTAGTAGTCATCGTGATAGGATTAGTTGCATAACGGGAGATTGAACCCTACGATGTGGAGAGGTTAAGGGCTTGCACCGAACCTATGTAGAGTGGGATGCATAGACTTCGACAAGTACGCATTAGAGAGTCCGCATATAGGATTTGTGTTTTCTTGACTTGGTTTTATGCATGTGGTTTTCTGTTTTCTACACTTGACACTTAGTTTAGTTTCACTTGTTGTTTACATGTTTCCTAGCTATGTCATATTTTATGTATTCTTATTTATTACATGTTGTTTAAGAATCCATGCTTAATGTTCATTTATGTTGTTTGCTTTTATGTCACTCACACCATTTATGGCTGACCCCTTTAGTTTTGGGGGTTAGGGATCATCTCTAGCCTCATGTGTTACAGGTTGTTGCTTAGAGTTTGGAGGTATGGATGCTTGAGTTAGTTTTGAGATAAACTGATGTAATAGAGCTTTGTGTAAATTTGTAAAGCAGTGTTGTAAAAAGACTGTGTTGTAATTCAAGGTGTTTTTGTATTCCGCTGTGTTTGTAAAGATTGTTGTAATAAATGTTTGGAATAAAATTATTTTTGTTTTTGGGCTATGTATACTATTACATTGAAGTTGATGCTGGGATTGTGCCATGTATTTTCTAAGATATTATATTAGAAATTCGGGGCGCTACAGAGATTGGTATCAGAGCATGCTTCAATGGTAATAATAGACATAGTATGAAAACCAACCTAGGTGTGGACACTAGAGCGTGAGTACCTAGGTGGACATTAGAAATGTGAGTACCCTGGTGGACATCTGATGTGAGTGATTTGATTGTTTGGTCATGAAGACCTGTAATGAGCTTTAGGCTGTTTGTATGCTTAGACTTGAATGAAACCTCTTTATCGCAAGTGTATTGATTATTTTTGCATAAAGCAAATATTTTCTCACTAGCTATTTTTGACATCCTTTGTTCGCTTTGTGTATTTGATATTTTATTATGTAAGGTATTACCCTTTCAACATATATAATTTCTATTTTATTTATTAATGATCTACTATATGTTTTTCTATCTTACCCACTATATATAATTTCTGGATTATATGATTTTCGCCAAAGTAATTTTCGTTCATTTATTTATTCATAGTTATAAAATTTAATTATCTACCGCTAGATTCTTTTAATTATTTGCTCTCTTGTATATTTTGTGCACCTCAATTTTGTGATCACCCTTGTATCCTATCACTTTTACTGTTTTATATTTGTTTGCTTACTAAATAACTTTTGTGTAATTAACTTATTTTACTTTTATTCGGTTTCTTTTATTGTCAGCAATTGAATTTATTTTTAGTTTCTATATCTCCAACCGAGTTTATATTATTTCTATTCATTAGTGCAAACATTAAACTTTTACTAATCGTCTTGTTTTTCTTTTAAAACTGTTTCTTTGACTTTACTATTGGTTTTTACTTTTTTCTTTTGACCAAGTTAATATTTGGCAACTTTTGCTGTAATTCAATAGTGCATCCTTTAGCATTTCACAAGCTCATTTTTATTTTGCGACTCTTACCCATTTCTTTCTTGACGTCTTATTTATCTTACTTTCATGTGCTTTTTCGTTACTCGTATACTTTGATATTACTTTTACATATTACATTAAAGTTTTGAATTACTATGTGTTAAGTTATTATTGCTACTTCTATTTCTTTTCATTATTGTTTTGCTATACTATAAATTTTGTTTTTGCATATTTACTTTCATTTTATTATATATACTTGAATTTTTCGATACTATATTTTCTATTATTTTGTATTGTCTTATTTATTTTGGAGCATTTAAACTTGATTGCAATATTTTACTCATATAAATATGATATGTTTCTGCACATTTAAATCTTTATTATTAATTATGTTTTTGCGCCTTATATTCGATACCCTTATTATTACTTATAGTTGACTGCTTTTGTTATAATTTCTTTCCACTATTTAAAAGCTACTTATTAAATTTGTTTCTTCATACTTTTCGAATGTACTATGTGCACCCACTACTTATATTTTACTTAAATTTTATTACCATTACATTCTTGAATTCTATATGTACTTCCTACAAATTTCTATATATGTACCACATATTTCAACATACTTACTATGCCTATCCTTTTACATTTGTTTAATTCCTACATTATTGTATATTTTATGATATAATTATTATGTAAATTGCTACACTACATATGTATTTTCTCATTCACATTTGTATTTGTGCTTAGGCATATATTTCATTCCGTTTCTTCTTACTTTTATAAATTTCTTTCACTACTATTATTTTGTACTATTGTGATTTATAATCCACGCTTCTATTTTAATAATCCATCAGATGACTTTCAACTCCATTTCTTACTTATGCTACTATTTTTTATATATATATCACGAATTTCAAAACGTATTTTCATACTTAAATTAAGCAATCAATATCCAAGTGCGTGTGGAAGATTGCATCATCTTGTTCACCGTTTTGTTGCAACTGGATGTCGAGATGGCAAACATGCAACTAGACGTCAATGGAGGCAAATTGCAACTGGATATCGGGGAGGCAAAATGTGCAACCGAATATCCTGACGGCAACCTGCAACCTGATGTCAGGGAGGCAAACATGCAACTTGATGTCGAGAAGGCAAGTCTACAGTTGGACATCAATGAGGCAAACCCACATTAAAGAATTTCTACTATAATAACCCCACTAGTGTTTTATGTGTATATTACTTATCAATGTCTTATTCTTTTGTACTGGTTCATACCATTTTATGAGATTTTCAAACTTAACCCATTACTGATTTGTTTTACTCAATTTTCTTTAACCATTGTTACTCTATATTTCTTTGAATCCGTTTGATACACTCTCGTATCTTATCTTGCTCACTTGTATTATTTTTGGAATTTGGTCCTTCTGGTTTCTTGGTACAATTTCTGCTCTCCTTCGCATTTCCTCTATTCATAACGATATTTTGATTTTCGCTTAATTTTCATTAGATTCTCTAAATCTGCATACTACCCAAATTATTTTGTACGTCTTTATTTTATTCCTTCTTAATATTGTCCTTTTGGGATTTTTACTTCGTTATGTCCATTTTTATTCAAGTATTATGTGTTTAACAAGTTTTTCTGATCGATCAATTCTTACTTTTGACTATTTCTTTTACTTATTGCTAATTGATATTTCAAGAATTTTACTTACATAATGAAACTAATGGTAAAGAAATATTTTCTTTATGACATTTTATTTATACAAATTACATTTTACGTTTCCATGTAAATTGAACTAGTATAGTTGATTTTACTCTACTTGTGTTTACAAAATTTTTATGTTTGAGTTAAGATTGGATACATCAAGTATATGTGGTCTAAGCTTTCGTTCTTCTAGGAGAATAGTCTTACTATTTTTTTGCGTTTTGGGATTTATTGTGCAATCTATTGGATTTCCAATCCTTTGCCATGTTAGTTTTCACCTTTTTTCTTTGAGATATAATTATATGTTAATTTTATTTTTGCTTAGTAATTAAATCCAATTATAAAAAAATATGATGGAGTAAGTTTTCGAAACTATCTTATAAGTTTTGTATTTTTGTTTCTTGGCTTAGAGAAGTTCTGAGGACAGAACTTTTCTAAGGGGGGAGTGATGTAGTACCCCGTATTTTCGAATATTATTTTAAAGATTTGAAAATGAATTAAAATGATTTTCTGGAGATTTAATAAATATTTTCTAAAGATTTATCATTTTACACGTGCGAAACACGTGCAAATATTTTTGGTGTAAATAACCAATTTTATATTTTTAGTAAACTCTCCTAATTATAATTGATTCTATCCTAAATTTTGGGATTTTTCCGAGTAGAGAAACTATTTTTATAAATACCTCGAAAGAGAGGGGCTTTTATGTAAAAAGTCGTTTGAATCTGAAATAAATTATGAAAATTCGTTTTTACTGATTTTTGGGCTTTCCATGATCATCATATAAATTAAAGTATATTTAAATTTTATTTGGAGTTGATTTGGTAAAGATTTATACAAAAAGGGTGTTTTTGTAAATATGGAATTTATGTAGAATCTTGTGCAAATATTTTTTTGAAAAGTAAAAGTCAAATATTTTGATTGGAAAATATAATATGTATTATTATATATTATTTCTAATTTTTTTGGATTTTTATGAATATTTTATGATGTATTTGCAAATATTACAAAAGTGAGGGCTTTTGTGCAAAATCGCCACCCTGAGTTGTAAATCTGAATTATTCTTATTTACTGGCTGTATTGGATTGCTGGACAACTCAGTGATAACAAGATTTGATTTGGTTTTGATTCAGTTAACCAATTTCAACTAAGAAAGGGGTTATATATGTACAGTTACATTTGGAAGGATTCTTTTACAAATATGTTTCTAAAACCCTAATCGTTCAATCCCGGCCTGTATAAAAGAGGGTGTGCAGCAGTCATTTGCTGCACAACACATGTTTTATTATATTTCTTATTTTCTTGGTGATCGAAGAGGAGATCTTGGATTCTTTGCAAAATAGGGGATTCTTCATTTTGCTTCGTGATATTCGCTTGATCTCTCCAACTATGTGAGTGACATTGTTTTGTTTTATTTGTTTTGTGTATGTTGTAGGTGAATGACATAATTGTTTGTTGTTTTGTTTACTTTCTTTGATTTGTGTATGACGTATGAGAATGATATGAATGTTTAGATTGATTTGGATGTTGAATATGTAAGTTGGATGGATGAACGAAAAAATTGGATCTTTGATAAGAACCCTAGATATTCGTATGAGAATGATTTTAGATTTGTTGAGAACCTAATATAAATTATTGGTAGGCTAAAATATTGGATTATTGTTGATTTGATTGAGTTTAATAGATGTCATGCATTAATTAAATTAAAGATGAGATTTTTGGATTATTGATGAGTTGAATAAAAACAACTTGACCATGTTGAGGATAAATTTGGTTGCTTATGAATCAACTATAGAAAATAGTTGAGAATTAGTTGAGGAATTTTGTGAATGATTAATGGTTTAGAGAACCATATTTTGAGGATTTGAGTTATGAGGATTTAAATTAGAGATTTGTGATTTTTTGTAAAAGATGTTTGAATTTGGATTTCTCAAATGCTAAGTTTAAATCTAATTATTTTGGTATTAATAAGATTTGGAAAAAAAAAAAAAAGTTATTTTGATATATGACTGATTCCTAAAAACCCTAGTTTTGACATGCGCACAACCTAAACTATGCGGTCTGTAGGCCGACAGTCGATTGGCACCCTTCAGTCGACTGGTACGACCCAGCTGCTATGATCGTTAGTTTTCCTTGAAAATTCGTTCTGGACAGTCGACTTAGCCCCTTTTCAGTCGACTGGCACACTTAAAATTTATTTTTCAAAATTATCGTAGATTTTTCTCTGGTAAGTCGACTTATGACTTTTGCAAGTCGACTTATAACACTTAGAATATTTTCTTAAAGATTTCTGTAATTTTTCTCTGGTAAGTCGACTTATGACTTTTTAAGTCGACTTATAATCTCTTTTAAGTCGACTTATGATTTTTATAAGTCAACTTATAACACTTAGCTTATTTTCTTAAAATTATGGAACTTTCTTTGTGGACAGTCGACTTATGCTTTCGATAGTCGACTGGTACTGATGTATTTTTATATTTATGAAGGTTCTTTCAAATGGTTTATTCTCTAGATATTTTGATCTATATCTACTTATGTCTTATCTTCTATGTTTTCAAGATGTTAAGTTGAGCAGTTTATGAAGTAAGATTGGTTGAGATATTTGAGTTTGAGTCTCTAGAGGGTGTGTGTGACCCTAGTATACCGGCGTTAAGTTAATTTTGTTGAGGCCTGTTGAGGCATTTTAGTTGTTCAGTTGTTGAGTTAAGTCCGGTAGGGTACACCAACTCTAGGAGATTCGTTGAGTAACTAAATAACCCAAAAATGATAAGGACAGGCACTAGTGATGATATGATGAACGGGAACATGGGTTATGTACCTCAGTATGGCTTTCGATGTGGGATTTAATCTCCGGAATTATCACAGTAGATTACTTGTGGTGTGGGATATAATCTCCGGAATTATCACGGTAGATTACTTGTGGTGTGGGATTTATCTCCGAAATTATCACGGTAAATTACTTGTGGTGTGGGATTGATCTCCGGAATTATCGGAGTCAAGGCGACGCACATGTGGTATTCATGTGATGATGTGTCAATATTTCGGTGTGGGATGATCTCCGGAATTATCACGGTAAAGTACCTGTGGTGTGGGATCTATCTCCGGAATTATCGGGCATGGGCTAATACTCACAGTTTATCTTTATCTCGTAGTAGTCATCGTGATAGGATTAGTTGCATAACGGGGGATTGAACCCTACAATGTGGAGACGTTAAGGGCTTGCACCGAACCTATGTAGAGTGGGATGCATAGACTTCGACAAGTACGCATTAGAGAGTCCGCATATAGGATTTGTGTTTTCTTGACTTGGTTTTATGCATGTGGTTTTCTGTTTTCTACACTTGACACTTAGTTTAGTTTCACTTGTTGTTTACATGTTTCCTAGCTATGTCATATTTTATGTATTCTTATTTATTACATGTTGTTTAAGAATCCATGCTTAATGTTCATTTATGTTGTTTGCTTTTATGTCACTCACACCATTTATGGCTGACCCCTTTAGTTTTGGGGGTTAGGGATCATCTCTAGCCTCATGTGTTACAGGTTGTTGCTTAGAGTTTGGAGGTGTGGATGCTTGAGTTAATTTTGAGATAAACTGATGTAATAGAGCTTTGTGTAAATTTGTAAAGCAGTGTTGTAAAAAGACTGTGTTGTAATTCAAGGTGTTTTTGTATTCCGCTGTGTTTGTAAAGATTGTTGTAATAAATGTTTGGAATAAAATTATTTGTGTTTTTGGGCTATGTATACTATTACATTGAAGTTGATGCTGGGATTGTGCCACGTATTTTCTAAAATATTAGATTAGAAATTCGGGGCGCTACAAGTGTCATGCAACAAGTGCCAAGTCTAGTGTCAAGTATTATATTCAAGTGCCAAGTCTCAAGGAACAAGTTGTCAAGTATCAAGTAACATGTATCCAGTTCAAGTTTCATGTATCGGGTTTCATGTGTCAAGTTCCAAGTATCAAGTAGTCAAGTATCGTGTAAGCATGTAACATGTTCAAGTTTTGTAGTTATTACTATCTAGGTAGCACTTCATGCATCCATAATTTTACTACATGGTTACTACAGTTAACACAATTTCGTTTAGACCTAGTAATGGAGTCTATAGGGCGGCATACTCAGGTATCAAGTATCAAGCAAGCACGGTTCATGAATACGAAAATAAATAACAAGTTCACGAAGCGAGTCCGTGAATACCAACAAGTTCAAGAACCACACAGTGGGTTCATGAATACAACAAGTTCATGAGCCAAGTAACTGACTCCATAAATACATCAAGTGCAACAAGTTCATGAACCGAGTACTGGAAAACACGGGCCCCCTTCCGAGTACACTTACCTATATTGTCCACTACTATGGTCTTTCCCTTAAACCCCGGCTTGTTACATTTGTTAATTTTTACCAAGCAAGCATGCAAGTGTGTGAAACAAGGTACGAGAAAGTGGTGGGAATATGTGTCAAAACAGCGAATTTCACGGCTCAAGTGTTCAGGCAAAATTTGTGTATTTGTATTTACACATGTGAAATAGTATTGAAATAATGTTAATTAATTCTAAGAAAATTTTGGGAGGCTCTCTAGGGTGTCCAGCAACCGCATATAAAATTTCAAGTCAAACTCTTACTGTTAACATGGTTAAATTAATTCGCAAAGTAAAGGTGTGCAGCAGTTTTTCGAAACTGCGTCTACCGACACAGCTACAGTAAAACTGCAATAACTCCTAGACCGTGACTCCGAATTCGAAAACTCCGGAGACTATAGACATCTAGACATCTGGAGCTACATTTACTGTTCAGGGCTCGGGTTCGGATTCTAATGTTAAATGGGTCAAAACAGCCTAACAAGATTCAGGACAGCAACATGTGGGAATATCTTACTAGTATAGGTTATGAAAATTGGTTATTAGGCATCTAGGTTAATGTGTGATATAAATACAGGGAAATGATTGTCAAAACAGCAATTAATGATTGTTTTTCAAGTCAAATGGGTGCAAGATCATCAAGTGTAAGATATAACAAATGTCTACAAATCTAGGGCTCCTTAATTTCATGTGTTCATGTGTTCATGGGGTAAAATGAGTCCAAGAAGTTGTAATATAATACAATAAATTTATTGTGACTCTTAAGATTATGAAATTGAGGAGGTTTAATATTTGATCAACAACGACAGTCAAGGAGGAGTCACAATTTCTAACTATTTGTAGTATTTTCAAGGAATGCTTGTACTAGAACAAAAATGTGTACAAGAGGAATACTTGCCTTGATTGACGACGATTAGATCCGATTGTTGAAGAAAAAGGGGTCAAAAATTCCCGGGTGAAGTCTCCCAAAAGCACGTGTGAATCACGTGCAAGAAATCAACATTAGAGGAAAATCCCCCACACCAGATCCGCCAAAACAGCGGACAACAATCTCCAGATCCGGCGCGGCAAAACACAGGACAGCGAAAAGCAGCCTATCAGATCTCTTCCTTGCACCGGATCAGGGCCAGAACACGGAACAGCGGAAGAAGGATTCGCTGTGGCCGAACACCGAACAGTAATCAGATTGACCTGATTGCGCGGATCTTGACGCGATCCAATGGTTAAGATCCGATCCCGCTCAACTCCTCCTTTCTTCTTCCTTCTTCATCGAAACAGAGAGCGAGAGAGAGAGAAGGTGTGACGGCGACGACGCTGGCGATTGTGGTGCGATGAGCAGCGCGCGACGGCAATGAGGACGAAGGTAGCAGAAATAGCAGCACGACATCGAGAAGCGACGATGCTCTGCGCGTGGGTTTGAAACAGGGGAGGCGCGGAGGAGATGGTTCGGGGTGCTAGCGGCGTGGACGGAGGTCGTGGTGATGAGGGGAAGACGAGGCGATGACTGGCGAGGTAATGGCGATTGGGTAGAGGTCGGTGGCATAGATGATGGAGGTGGGTAATGGCAGAAAATGGGTTTCGGAGTTCGAGAGTTTGGGTAATGGTGGAGTTGGGTTCGAGAGGGTGATGGCGGTGGTGGTTGCAGGGTTGGCGAGGCACAGGTGACTAGGTGGGGATGTTGAAGGCGATGGTGGTGATCGGAGGCCGTGGGTGATCGGAGGGCGAGGAGGTGAGCGGGGTTCGATGGAGAATGATGGTGGAGGTAAATGCTGATTTAGTTTCGACTGTTGCGAAGGAGAAGGAGAGGGATATGGGAAAGGAGCGGCGGGTTCGTTAGGGTAGAACAGTAATTAGGGTATAGGTTAGGGTTAGGATTAGGAGATTAGGGTTTATATAGTGTGAGTTTGGGGTCTGGGTATTAGGGTATCCGAAATGAATAGGATCCAACTGGAGAACTGGTCAAATTGTATTAAAATAGGGAATAAAGAGATGATTGACATAGAGTAGCTCATTCTTCATGAAGAACGACCCAAAGAGCACACACAATTGAACTAGATGAAAGGACCAAAAATTGAGTCGAAAATAATTTAATGGTTTTATTCATTCTGAAGCAAAATACAGGATCTCAAATAGATGAAAGAGTACAATGGGGTAAAAATACAGTATAAAAATACAAATACAGGGTAACAGGAGTTACAACTATGCTACTGGATTTTTCAATTTCTCAAAAAATGTTTTTTTGTTCTTTTTCTTCTCTTTTTGAAACTTAACTTTCCGGATTATAGCACACATAAAATTACAGCAACTCGGTATTTTCATGAGTATTTTAACTCTTTAAAACATGCATTTTAGCCTTAGTTTGTATTCCATGATCATAATTTCGACATTCGAGAACTAAAGCATAATTCTTCATAATTAAAGATATATTCCCACAAAAATCACTACAAAAAATGTTTTCTTTCTCACGATGTTTTAGAACACAAAAATTCATCTTTCTTAACAAATAAAACTCATTTTTTTATCCACTAATTTACACATAATGCATTCAATCTTTTGTTTGCAAAAATACAATCTTTTCATTTTTTCTAATACTCATATGGCACATATAACAATGGAAAATTCTACTACAACAATTAACAATCATCTCTTAGTAAATTATTCCATCAACTCATCTCTAGCATAACATTCTACTTTAATACTTTAATCAACAAACATGGTTCTAATCTTTTTACTAGTTAATCCACATAGTTTGCATTTAGAACATACTTAGCATGCATACTAACATTAAAAACAATGAGAACATTCACTTTTACTAATAATTAATAAATCTAGTAATCAAAATAACACACATTTACTAATTTATCAATTCTCTTCTAATTAGGCAAGCATGCATTTTATTTCAACTAGTGGCTTTATAATAACAATTCAATTTCATTCCTAGCATGATTTTTAGTTTAGAAGTCATGAGAAATACCCACCTCTTTGAAGAAAAAGTCAACTAAAAGCTCCTAGAGTCCCCTAGAATGCGAGAGAGTGCTTTCTCCTCCTAGATTGCGATGCAAAAACTCCTTTTCCTTGCTTCCTTGCCAAAACCGAGAGCTCCAAGTGTGGGGGAATGAATGGCTGGCCTCCAATGGTACACACACACACTCACACTCACACTAATATATTTCTCCTATATAATTTCTTCTTTCAATAGTTTCTTAGTGTAGAATACAAATAGATAGGGGGTATTTATACTTATTCTAGGATAAATTGGAGGGCTAGAATTCATTGGATAGTTATAGGATGGATGGCTAGGATAGGAGGGGAAGTTGTAGCAACCACCCACACTCAAATAAACTACCCATGCACACACACCCACTCTCCCATTCCTCCATGCACAATCCGGCCTTAAAATAGTGTGCATTGCACACTACATGCATGCACGTGCCCCCTAGTACCCCTATTTGATGTTTGTACAATTTTAATTAATCAAATTGTTCGCATTTTGTGTCTACATGACAAGTGTGGCCATTTAAATGGTTAATTAAACTTGTGGGCTTCACAAATAGTGGGCTTAGGCTTGTGGGCCAAATAATAAAATAATAAAATAATAGTTTATTAAAGTGGGCTCAAATTAAGAAAATAGTGTTTTAGGCTTTATAAAATAGGCTTTTAGAAAAATAAAAGAAGAAAATAATTGTTCATACTATAAAATGAAACTTTATATATAAAAATAAATAAATAAATATACACATAAAATTTGCACGTGCACAACACGTGAAAATCAACATTTCCATTAAAATGAAAGTTTAGGGTATTACAGGGTTGGCCCGTTTAGATAGGATTTTTTTTAAACTTAAAATAATAATAATAATAATAATAAACATTAAAAATCGTAATAATAATAATAAGATTGAAAGAGTGAAATTGCCAAAAAATATTGAAATATTATTCATATGATTTCAAGTTATACAAGTTTCGCAATTTCTAATAAGAAATAAATAATTCACAAATTTGTTTTATCCACTAACATATTTCTTATATACAATTTCAATTTACTTCAATTTTTCTAATTTGAAATAACAAGCAAAGATTTAATACAATTTTTTTATCTATTTACAATTGTCTTCGAGTTGATGGCCTTCAATTTGTTGTTGTCGACTTGTTGTTGGTGGTCTTGAATTTTTCATTTTGGTTGCTATTGTTGTTGTTGTTGTTGTTGTTGTTGTTGTTCCGGCGAGTTGCGCCCACTTGTGGACGTAGCTAATGCTTTTCCTTGTGTCCTATCTTCAGCCTTCAGTCAGTTTTCTGTGCAAACGAGCATCTCTAACGAGTCGGGCTTCAAGCGATTCCTGTAATCAGTTAGAACCCTGCCACTTGAAGAAAATGCACTTTCAGAAGTAACTGTAGAGACAGGAGAAGTTAGTAGATCTTTAGCCATATATTTAAGAATACTATAAGTGTGTTCATGGTCTTTCCACCATTGTAAAATATCTAGTGAAGTAAACGACTCAGAATCTTGTTAATTATACCAATGTAATTCATTCGGTTGATTAGTCCTAGGTTTTTTTGATTGAATTTGTGCAATTAAATTAAATGTTCTATCATCAAATTTACTCTTACCCTTACCTTTGGAAGTAGATTCATATGATTTTGAAAATTTTAAAGTTGCGGTTTTAAAAGGTTCTAAAAATTTCAAAAAAAAATCGGCATAAAACCAATCGGTGGGAGTCATTTCAAAATTTGGCATATTTTTTGCAATACAAAAATCATTTACAACTGCTTTATATTCGGTAACAATATGTAGTAAATTAAAAGTAGAGTTCCATCGGTGTTTAACATCCTTTGGAAATCTTCTAAAATGTACATTTGAAATCCTACACCAATTTTTCCATTCTTAAAATACGCTGGGACTTAATACAATAAAATATACACAATTTCTAATTTTAAGTATATATGGATCGGCTATTTTTAATGCATCTTGAACACATAAATTTAAAATATGACATGCACATCTAACATGAAAAATATTGTCAAATGGAGGGTTTAATGCGGATTTTAAAGTACTAATTGATGTATTGTTGTTAGATGTATTATCAAAACTAATACACATAATTTTATTGCGAATATGAAAAACATCACAAATTTCTGAAATATGGTTTGCTATTTCAGTGCCACTATGGGGATAGGGCAACGCGACAAATGAGATGATTCTTTTTTGAAGAATCCAATCATTGTCGATCCAATGACAGGTTATTCCTATCATTGGAATATTGTTGACACCCGTCAAACAATCCGCAGTTAAACTAACTCTACAAGTTAAACTCCATAAAATTGCAATCAACGCATCCTTCATTTCATTGTACACTTTAAAACAATCCAATTTGTAAGTATTTCTCGGGATTCTTCTAAAATGAGGGTTTAAGGCCGTTTGATTAAAATTTTCCAAGTCCCTACTATCGGGATAGGAAAATGGTAACTCTTCCTTTATTACTAATCGGGCCATTTCCCGACGAACAAGATCGAGATCATAAGGATGGCTATCAACTAGACCGGTCCTATCGTGGATTTTTTGTTGGCCGAGCAGGTCAACAAGAAGGTCTTTATGGTTATTTTGGATGTGTCTAATAATTGTACCGGTGCAATCACCCTCTTGAATTTGTATGCCTTAGAACATGTTTTACAAACTTTCAAGCCTATACCCAGAGTTTCTTTGTCCGGGATAAAATCGTAAAATTTATGCCAATCACTACTTTTTCCTCTACTTTTCCTACCGCTACGGGGTTGTGTTGTTTCGGTTGGTTGGTTGTTGTTGTTCTTCTTCTTCTTCTAATTTTATGTCTCCTACAAACTCATCGTGTGTACCCCATTATTGGGTATGAGGATCATGGAACTCTTCGGCAGGCTCACTAATTGGGACAATTGGTGGCCTACGGGAAGTGCCGGTGGAATCTTACCCACTTTGGCTACGACCGCTACCGCGTGATCTAGACATAATGTAGTAATGTATGTAAAAAAATACACAATGTAGGAGCGATGAGTTACAAAAAAAAATCTAGAAAACAAGAGAATTGAGATAGAGAAGATAAAAAAACCAACAAACGGTTAAGATACGAAAAATTATAACTACAACAAAAATAAAATAAGAAGAAGAGAGGTATGAAATTTTCATACCGTTCACCGTGGATATGCGTATATAAAAAAATCCTGTAAAAATAAGAATAGAAGTAGAAGTAGAAATCCTCAAATCGGAATTGAAGAGTTGGGGAGAGCTTGTAGGAGAGTTGAAGACTTGATCACTTGGAGTTGGACGAGAGTTGAGGAATTGAAGACATTGTTGAATTTTGATTTCGATACGATCGGAATTTGATCGTGTATATGCCTTGAACACTTGTTTGTTCAATACTTTAATTGTTCACAAATTACTTAGAAATGAGTAATAATAGTAAAGAGAGTAAAAAAGTAAGGTGCGATTTTTTTATGGGGTTTTGGGGGGTATTTATAGGGTTACAAATATTAAAAAAAAACCAAAAAAATTAGCAAAACGGCTCTAAGAGCCGTTGCTACTGTCTCTGGTGTACAGTGCCCAACCTAACGGCACGCTGATCCGCAGGACAACGATCGACCCGTGTTCGGGTCAAATGGTTTGCAACCTGCGGGTCGATCCGCGGGTTGGCGGGCGGGTTGGGGTGATTTTAACGGGTTCGCGGGCTGGGTTCGGCGAGTTCGGTTCGGTATTTTGGCGACCCATTACTGTTCACGGGTTCGACCCGAACCCGAACCGCCGTTTCGTGGGCCGGGTTATACGGGCGGGTCGGCGGTTGACCCGGCCCACTTGCCATCCCTACTTGAACTTGTGATTCCCAATGTAATAGTATGAACATAACCGTTTCGACTTCGTTCCATAATAAAGATGCTTTGTCGAACTTTGATTTTTGTTAGATGGCTTCCTGATATTTCTCCTCCTGAGGGTAATCCTCGGATACCATTGCCAAAGCAGTGAGAGGCGATGCCTCGAGTCCTTCCCTATGAAGCACGGCCTCGGGAACCACGCCGAGGGTAGAGGAGAAGGCGGTGCTTTGATATCTCTCCAGTTGAGGCTCGGCCTCGGGAACCACACCGAGGGTGGAGGACGGTGCTTTGATATCTCTCATGTTGAGGCTCGACCTCAGGATCCACACCGATGGTGGAGAAATAGTGAATTTGGCGCGTGCTCATGTGTTTCCACATGGAATCATGCGTCTAGCGCAGTTATCGATGTTTCACCTCTATATATACATCCTCAGTTCTTTGATTTTGCTCATCCGTTCTCCCTCCACCTCGGTTTTTCTTGAATCTTGTCTTTTGTCCGAGATTGTCAAGGATGGTCGCCCCTAAGCTCATTAAGAAAAAGCGTAAGGCAATGAGGGCCAAGAAGAAGGCATGGGAGGAGGCGGAGGCGAGGACGAATTCCGGGGCCGATGCCAAGGCTCCTTAAGGGCAGACGTCGCAGAAGCGGCCACCTCCGCAAGTGGAGGAAGTCCCTAAGAAGATAGAGAAAGACATCGAGCCTCCCAAGGCTAAGGCGGTCGAACCGACCGTTAAGAAGGAGGGCAAGAGGCCTCCCCCATCGCCCACAACCGGTGCCACAACCCCAGCCAAACCACTCAAGTTGGCAAAGGTGTAGGTCCCCTCGTGATCAGTAACTGAGGCAGACGCATCGATCAGCCGGCCTGCTACATTGGAGATGGTTTCCCATCTTGCCACTCCTCACGACCGTGCCCACCTTGAGAGAAAATACAAGGAGGAGATTTACGGTGGGTGGGCGCAAGCTTCAGTTTTGGTGAGTTTCTCCCCGGGTCTATCTTGCATAATCATTTTTCTTGCGCTTTGCTAAGCGTACCGCAATGATCTTGTGTAGGCAACCATTCATGGGGCCAAGCTGAAGCGGATGCGGGATCGATTTCTTCAACAGGCGCAGCTCACGGAAGCAGCTGAGACAGAACTTCTTTCGCGGGCCGGAAGCCTTGAAGGGCGCATAGGCCCGTTAAAGTTGGACATGGCCAAGGAGAGGGAGGCTCGAGCGGAGCTTTCGAATGAAAAGGATAAGTTGGTCTCCAAGAAACTAACGTGGCAGGCGGAGGAGGCAAAGTTGAAGAGGGAATACCAGGGGATCTTAGCCAACATTGTCAATGTCGAGGACAAGGGATACGGGTGTGCCCTCTAAGATGTCGAGGCGAAGCACCCAGGAATCGACCTCGGAGGCCTTCCCCTGGAGAATCGGATGATGAAGTTGTTGTCTCAAAGTTGAGGAGGATTTAGCAAATCATGAGCCGACTGTCACTGCCCCCTTAGCTGAGGAGGAGAGCCCCATCCTTGACATAGAAAATTAGGTCGCTTGTATTCTCACCTTTTTGCAGACTGGCCACCGTATTTGTATTTGCCATTCGTTTAATGAATAAAACGTGTCTGCCTTCTGATATTGAGTTTGGTAGTCTTCGCTTTAGACTCCCTGGTTGCTGCCCCATAAGCAAGGATCTGACCCCTGATTTCACTCCTGCTTCGTGAAGACCGCATGGGGTGCCGCGTAGGGTGCCATGTGGTCCCGCTTGTGTCATGTTTTCTGGCGACTGTGATAACTGTTGAAATCGGGAGTTGGGCATTGATCGCAATAAGTGATGAGACTTTTGGGGTGAGCTTCAAATGCTTATAAATCCCATTCCCCTTCAAGAGGTTCCTACATTACAAGGAGGGAATGGTCGATATGTCGAGAGGGAACTTCGCTGTCCGAGTGTTCAACTCAGAGGGGGTCGGGACTCGCGCTTGTCGCTTCGGGCCGTTAACCCGAATTCCGAGATTTGAAGATTTACCCCCCAGGGCCCGAGAGAGATGACCCATTTGTGGTTGGGCCCATCTACATCCTGGGGGTGTTCGACCTGGCTGGGGCTTCTCGTGCTTGCGATTTTGGATCGTGGGGACTCAGATAGGATCAGGGTGACCCAATTGAGCCTCATCAGGTATATCTCAGATTTCGAGACCTAATGGTTACCGTTAGTTTCCGAAGGACGGGGCTGAATATGCACCATTCCCAGCAAGCTCGAGGGCCTACCTAAGAGGCGGGGGCGGCGATCAGGTGCTTGTTCATTGCTTGGGAATCTTTGGTGCGGCTCCCCGAACTCACCGCCCATGACTTGTCCATGCGGGCGGATTGATTTTTTTTTTTGCAAAAATACCTTTAGTGCCTCCGCTGCTGAGGTGCATTTTGTTTGGCCCGTCAACGGTGTTAGGGCTTCTAGGAGCTGCTTCGAGAGGTAAATTGTATGAGTGTTTAGCTGTAACTTTGTTGTTTTATTTGCCGATCACGGACTAGCCATTGCCCATCTTATACTTCCTTTGCTTAATAGTGTAACCCCTATTTCCGCCAATATGTATTTTATGTATATTTTCGGTTTTGTAAATTATTTTTCCTGCTCTGAAATTTTTTTTGTTAAAATGTATTGTCGGATCTTCTATTAAAGTCTATTTTTAATCAATAATTTTATTTGTAACTATTTTCTATGATTTTTATATTGTAATACGAATCTTATTATTTTTATTATTATGACTTTGAATATTAAGGATATTATTATTGTTGTTGTTATTAAACTTATTGTTTATAAAATTTTTGGAAGCCTATAAATCGTAATCTATATTGTATTTTTATTAGAGTATGGATTTTATATATACCATTTTATTTAATTAAATAATATGTAATGTCACTTTGCTCCTTATTATATTTTTGTTCGATACAAATACAGTCTTGATCTTTTTGTGAGGTCCTACATTCTATTGTATTTAGTAATATTTGAGTATTAATTTAATGCATACAAATTGATTATTTGGATTACTATATTATTATTGATTTATTTATTCATTTATTTTTATAAAACCTTATTCAATTTCTTATTGGATTTCAACCCTAAAACCCTTCTTATTGGGCCTTAACCCGCAACCCGCAACACGCTACCCGTTAACCCTATGCCCGTAACCACCAACCCAAAACCCACCTAATTACCCTATATAATCACTGTTTACCCTGCTAATCACAAAACCCTAATTATTTTCTATTACCCTAGCACTGTTCATCACCCTACCTCCGGCTTCACCCCACACCCTCTTCGCCGCCCTATCTCCCGTCACCTCTACGCCCTCATCCCCTCCTCATCATCATCTCAACCTCCCCCGTCGTCTTCTCCGTCGAGTCACCTCAACTCCACGCTCCCTGTGCACCTCGTCGACACCAATCTTCCCCTCCGTCGCTCGAGCCAACAACAGAGCATCCAAAGTTGACAGTCACTCCACCACACTCGGGCTCCCAGCCTCCGATTTGTCTTCTTCTTCCTCTGGGTTCTCGTCGAACCCATCAGCTCTCCCCGCCTTCGCCAATGCCATCTCATCCTGCCATGGTCGCCGCTGCACCCCGCAGCCACCATCGCAGTCGAGCTTTGTCAACTTCCCATGCTCCACTCGCCTCCCGTCCATCCTCCTTGCTCCAAACCCATTAGCGATTATCACACTCCCTGCCATGGCCTTCCGCCATTGCGCTCGTCTCCGTCAAGCCTCCCGGTCGTCGAGTCGCCATTGTCGAAGCACCACAAGCCCCAACCTCGCCACCTCTCCTCTGTTTCTCCCCAAAACAGAGCTTTCTCGCCTGTGCCGCTTGAGCCCTGTGTGCCACCTCCGATCACCTCCACCTGTGCCCCCGTGCACCACGGCAGCTCTGACGATCCCCGCGATCGCCACCCTTGTTGTCGTCGGCCTCCAACAGTGCAGCATCACCTCATCTTCATCTTTGAACCTCAGCCATCCGTTGGATCTTGATCATCGTCAAGATCTTGATTATCAGATCGCCTTCATCACCAACTAGATCTGGACCGTCCGATCTGATCTGATTTGATCTGATCGTGATCATCATCAGCTCTTGGATCTAGCTGTCCGATTGTGTTCGTGATCATCTTGTTCGAAATCTATTCGTTGGTATTGTGTTCGTGCCCGGAAATTCGTTCCTGTTATTCTTTCGTCGGATCCGTCGTCGATTATAAGGCAAGTAACTTGTATTTCTTTTTGTTGTATAATACAAGTACTAAATACTGCCTGTAGTGTATGTGGCCTTTGTTTCTAGATCCATTGTCATGAAACCCTTATTAGATCTTATCTCTATTTGTTGATCAATCCGTAGTCGACTTTGTTACACACGACATGAAATAACTTAGAAATAATAAATTATTATTGCATATATGTGTGTTATTCGTGATCCGTTACATGTTGTATGAATCTTGCATGCATGATGTATTAGTCATATTATACCTTGTTGTAGACTTGTTAAATACCCCATACCATATTGCTTGGACATCTTGTATACTATATTTCGCATTTTGTTAAAACTTGGATGTGCTACATATGAACTAGTTGATTTCATGAACAAAGAAGATTTCTGTTTTTGCTGTCCCGTTTTTGTTCAGTATTTTAGACTCCCGTTTTTTTCAGTATTTTAGAACCTATTAAGGTCAGTAAATCAATTTTATTTGGGAATATGAATCGTATATTTTGCCGTCTATTTTCCAGAATTTCTGACAGATCTCAGTTTTGATTTGTGAGTTGCAAGTTATTGCTGTTTTGCTACAGATGTGTAGAAAATTCCAGATTCGGTTTTATGTGAATTCTGTGGAGTTATTTATTTTTATACTGATATTAAACATAAAATTTAGATATAATATTTTGCTGAGTATAATTAGACTTGAGTGGGATTAACCCCAAATTTTGTGGATTTATTCGATGACTTTTACAAAGTATTCTATGCTTGCAAACAACTACTATACTTCCATAATTTTCATATTGTTCAGTAAAGAACCTAAATTTCAACCTGATTCTAGTTGTTGTTGATAAAAACCTTATGAATATGAAATGTAGCCTACTGTATCTATTTTATCAACCTTTTGACGGATTTTGATTTCGATTTATACTTTGTAATCTATTGCTGTTTTAGTACTGCTGTGTTCAGAGTTTCAGATTTACAAATTTGCTGTATCTTGCTGCCTTTTGATTTTATTTGACTATACTATCCATGATGGAAAATTATAAAAATTTATTTGCTAATACTAAACATACTAGGGAATACCCCAGATTTCTCTTGGATTTAATCAGTACGTTTTTATGCCATTTTCCTGTTCATGAATACAACCTTGTGAATTCTGGCTGAACATATTTGTTGTATTAATTCTGTTTTGAGCCATGTTTCTGTAACTATTATGTGACTTGTATATATGTTCTGGATTCGGCCGAGAGTCTACTTTCCAGATTTTCTGACGGATTCAGATTTTCATGTCCGTGGCAACGGAAATCCCAGATTTGGTGCAGTATTATCTTGCTGTCCAGAACTAGAATTTTTGTTGTCTTAGTCTATTTTGAGTCTTTCATCACCCGTTCGTATCCTTTATCCAACTTGTACTTGTCCCTTGTTGTCTTGCCATATTTCTTGCCTTGTTTGTACATGTCCATACTTGCTTGAATAATAATAACAAGAAACTAAGCCGGGGTTAAAGAGAAAGATCTAATAGTGAAAAATACAAAAACATGTACTCGGAAAAGGATTCATAGATCCTACTTGGTTATTTGGAGCTTGATACATGGTTATTTGGAGCTTGACACGTGATTACTTGACACTTGCACACTTGACACGTAATACTTGATACTTGGAGCTTGATACTTGATACTTGGAGCTTGATACTTGGTACTTGGAGCTTGTCCCTGAATACTGCCCTCTATGATTCACTATGAAATCTAAAATTTAATTTGTTTGAATGTAGAAACCATTTGGTAAAAAAATTGGGACGCATGAAGTGCTACCTAAATAAGACTAGATACAAGACTTGAACATGATCACTTGACACTTGCTATTTGCTACTTGTACATGATACTAAATTACTTAACACTTGTTACTCGTTACTTGTTTACATGATATTTGTTTAATTGACACTTGTTGCATAACACTTGCATCCGTTCATCTTTCCATGCTATACTTGCTTCCACTGTTACTCTATTCTTGTTTATCTTTCCTACACTTATTGTCTGTACTACAAGTGGCCCGTAACTTGCATTGACGGGCGTTTTGTTTCTCTTTTTTTTCCTGCAATTTATTAAATTGCATATTATGGTGATCAGCTGCTCGATGGAGTAGGTGATCTGAGATTCTAGTTGTTGGAGTTCTTGCTATTATTATTTCCTATTGCTTATTTTTGAATAAATGTATTGCTACTTGGATTATTTGTATTGGGCAGTTTGACCCAGAATTTATAACTCTTGTTCCAGATCTGGTTAATTTAAGATTTATTAAATTTTAATTCAAGTAAATTCTATTGGTTATATTAATTGATTCATGCATGCGTGGTTGGTTTCTCCTTGCTTATTTCATGTTTATACTTGTGCTTGTTGTAAAGATCCTGACAGCTTATGAATGGTAAAATCCATTTGCTGGACTTCGTCACGTATCCGTATTCCGTATTTCTTTTTGGAAAGTGGAGCATGACAAATAGAAATCTTGTTATATGTATTTGTAAGCCTTTGAAGTGGTTGGGTTGTTTTCGTTGAGGCATCGGCGTAAGGAGTGGTGTCCGAGACAGCTAAGTTTCGGAAAGACCGAAGTTGGGTACTGAACCGAGGGTATTAACCCGAGGAAAGATCCTTAAGGTTTCATTACCAAGGCTTGGCCTCGGATACCATGTCGAGACGTGATTTAGGAATTTTGTAAAGGCCCTCGGGATCAGATACCATTCCAGAGAGCAGTGCCGAGAGAGGATCTTTAGGCTTTTATTGCCAGAGCTCGGTCTCGGATGCCACGCCGAGGAGCAAACCTGGGCTTCGCCTGTCGCGTAACATGACACGTGTTTCCTAACATCACCCATTGAGGCTTTCGAGGTGCCTAGGGAGTTGTAGTGCTGCCCGAAGTTACGGAGTTCTCCATAGTGTCTTATAAATTTCCCTATCGCTGGGTGGTTGACTCATAAACTTCTCAAATTTTGCCTTCGTTATACGAAGTCTCAGATCTCAGCGAGGCCTACATTAAGCAACCCAGAAGATCCTCCACGGGTCAAGGACGGTGGAGAAGTGTTTGGAAAGACTGGGCCTGGTCCCACCGTGATCTGTATTCGGTCGGGGAGCCTGTTCTCGTCCAGAATGTCGAGATCTGAAGTTATACCCATGGGGTCACGAGGGGCAACGATGTTGCTCTGTTCTTTGCCTTTGGTACTTGGTGAGGCCTTCCCGGCTAGGACCCCTGGAGCGGATGCTGCTGCTTCACCGAGGCTCGGAGAGGATCGAGGTACTCCTTCTTGGGGTTAGCAGGGGTATCCCGGATTCTGGGATCTAATGTCCCTAGCCGGAGGTGAGGTCAGAGAGTTCCCCTCATCAAAGAACTCTCTCCAAATGAAGTACTCACCGTCGAGGTAGGGGTATGTGTATGATGTCTCCTCTGCAAGGCGAGTTAATCCCTTATAGGGATCATTGCTCTGCTCGGCTTGTCTGGTACCCTTCATCATCACCTTTTTCCGTCTCTGTGATGCATCTTCTGCACTCGGGCCGTTGGAGATGGCAATAAGCCAAGGTGCAAGGCAGTCACGAGCTGATTCTGAAGTGTGAGCCGACCACGTGACGGCCTACAGGTGGAGATAGCTGATGCTGAAGTGCAATACGACCATAAGAGGGTTTAGGCGGTAATTAACTTGTTTTGTTGTACTTTCCAATTGCAGATTGGCCACCGCCCCCTTTGTAATTGTTTCCCTTTCTATGAAAATCATTTTGCCCCAATGTTTGCACAAGTGTGACGCATAAACTCTCCACATCGGATGCCATCCCGGGGGGATGGACCCAAGGGAGTAACCTTATAAGATTTTGGAGTTGAAGCCTTCGTCGTCAGATACCATCTCCAGCTGATGGGCCAGAGAATTTTGGCATTGAAGCCTTCGACGTCAGATGCCATGCCAGAGGAGATATCCTTTGAGGACTTTGGCGTTGAGGCCTTCGCTGTCAGATGCTATCCTGAAGGGGATCCTTCAGGAATTTTTAGGGTGAAAGTCTTCGGCATCAGATGCCATCCCGCAGGAGATATCCTTTGAGAATCTTTGGCATTGAAGCCTTCGGCATCGGATGTCATACAGAAGGGGTGTCCTTCAAGGACTTTTCTAATCAAGGTCGGACCTCGAATGCCCATCGCAAGTGATCTAATAAGTTGAATTTGGAATGAAAATTAAATTTTATTCATTGGCTGCCGAAGGGCAAGTACATGTGTCGGCTTTTGAGACCGCATTACAAGTGCTAACCTCTAAGGTCCGTAGAATTTCATCAAGTGTTCTGCATAACTACCCTGCCCCCTGGGTCTTCAAGTTGGTATGTACCTGGATGGACAACTTTGGAGACCCTATACAGGCCCTCCCAGTTAGGCGCGTGTTTCTACTCGGTTCGGATATCTCAAGTCGTCTGAGCACTAGATCGCCATCTTTGATGTTGGTGGGTCGGACCTTCTGATTGTAAATCGTTCTATCCTTTGTTGGTATACGTTTCTTCTGATGGCAGCCCTTTCGCGAACTTTGTCGAGGAGGTCCAGGTTGGCGTTGAGACCCTGAGTTTAAATCCTCGACAAAGCTCATAATACGTGATGATGAAAACCAAACTTTTAAGGGGATTACTGCCTCGGGACCGAAGGTCAAGTTTGAAGGAGACTCGCCCGTAGGGATCCTCATGGTCATGCAATAAAATCTTAGTACACTAGGTAGCTCGTCGACCCACAGTCTCTTGGGGGATTTGTCTAATCTCTTCTTGAAGCCATTGATTATTTGTCAGTTGGCATTCTCAGCCTGGCCATTGGACTGAGGGTGTGAGATGGAGGATAATCTCTGCTGGATTCCTAGGTCATCGCAAAATTTGCAGAAGCCCTTTATGACGAACTGAGTACCATTGTCGGTGACGAGGATCCGAGTGATCCCAAATCGGCAGATGATGTGCTTCCAGAAGAATTGTTGGGCCTAGTGCTCAGTGATAGTGACTAGGGGCTCTACCTCGACCCATTTGGTGAAATAGTCAACAACCACGATGAAGAAGTGCCTTTGGCCGGTTGGGGAACAGGCCGACCAAGTTTATCTCCCACATGGAGAAGGGAGTTGGGCTAGCAAGCGACTTGAGATTGGCTTGGGGTAAATGTCGGACCGAAGAGAACCTTCGGTACGGGCCACATTTCTTCATGAGGTTATAAGCATCTTGCAGAAGGGTCAGCCAGTAGTACTCGTGGTTAAATACTTTTCTCGCAAGCGATCTGCTGCCCATGTGGCATCTGCCGACTCCCGCATGCATTTCCTCGAGTGCATACTTGGCCTCCTCCGGTGATAGGCATCGAATGTAAGGTTTGTTGTCGGCATTTATGTAGGAGCGCTTGAAAGCAAGCCATCGATGAGCATAAACCTCTCGGCCCTGACCCGAACCCTTTTGGCCTCGGAGGCGTCTTGGGGGAGTTCCCCGTTTCATAAGTAGCTCAAGATCGGATCCATCCAAGTTGGTTGCTGGGCAGGTGGGTCGAGATAGGACTTCAAAGTTTTCCTTATCAATGTTTGGTCGAACAAGGACCTCCACCAGGACTATACAATTGAGACATTCGAATGAGAAGGATGCTAATTTGGATAGAGCGTCTGCCTAACTGTTCATTTCTCTGGGGATTCTGACGACGGAGGCATCCTCAAAGTCGGCCAAGAGGAGCTTGAACTGGGCAAGATACTTGACCATCCGGGTGTCGCAGGCTTCATACTCTCTGCACACTTGATTGACGATGAGTTGGGAGTCGCTGAAGGTTGTTGCTCGTTTGGTTCCTGGTTTTCGGGCTAGGTGGAGTCCGGCTACAAGGACCTCATTCTCCTATTCGTTGTTAGATGCCTTGAAGCTAAAGTGCAGGGAGTATTGGAGGACGAAGTCGTTTGGACCACTTAAGATGACTCCGGCCCCACTACCTTCTTCACAGGATAATCCGACCACTTAGAGTTCCTAAACGGGATCGTTTTCTAGAGTATCAGGGATCTCTGGGATGGCGCATTCGATTATAAATTCGGCGAGTGCTTGTCCTTTGATGGCCAACATCAGCTTATAACTGATATTGTGCTGGCTCAGCTCGATGGGCCATTTGATTGGGTGGCCAGAGATCTCAGGTTTATGGAGGACTTACTTTAGCGGCTGATCCGTAAGGACCTGGACAGAGTGAGCCTGAAAATACGAACAGAGTTTTCGCGCGGCCATGACCAAGGCATAGGTGACCTTTTCCATCATTGTGTATCGGAGTTCGGCATCGCGTAGTATTTTGCTGACATAGTAGATGGACCTTTGGGCTCCGTCTTCCTCCCTAATTAGGACTGCGCTGAGGGCTTGCTCCGAAGCTGCTAAGTAGAGGTATAGTACCTCGCCTGGCTCCGACTTGCTGAGGAGAGGGAGATTGGAGATGTACTCTTTTAGTTGATCGTAAGCTTGTTGCAGAGGCTCCCCCCCATTCGAAAAATGGTTGTTAGATGACCTGTGAGACGTTGTACTTCCTTGACATTCCTCAGAAGGGTTATGTTCAGGATGGCCTGAATTTTCTCAGGATTAGTTTCTATCCCTCATTGGCTGACCATAAAGCCAAGGAATTTTCCTACGATGACGTCGAAGGCACACTTAGAGGGGTTGAGCCTCATATTATGCTTTCTCAAGGCCCCAAAGGCCTCCTCTAGGTTATTTACGTGGTCTCTGCTCTGGAGGCTTTTGACGAGCATGTCGTCAGCATAGACCGCCATGTTCCAACCGATTTGCTCTTTGAAGATCCGGTTAACGAGCCTCTGAAAAGTGGCACCTGCGTACTTCAGCCCGAAGGGCATGACCCTGTAGCAGCAGAGTCCCTGATCAGTGATAAAAGCCATCTTCAAAAATGTCAGGAGGGAACATATGAATCTGGTTGTAATTAGAGTAGGCAACCATGAAGCTTAACAATTTGTGTTCGGAGGTAGCATCGATCAGGGCATCGATGTTGGGAAGCTGGAAAGGATCTTTTGGGCAGGCTTTATTGAGTTCGGTAAAGTCGATGGACATCCTCCATTTGCCATTGGACTTTTTGACCAGCACAGCGTTAGCCAACCACTCTGTGTAGTTGACCTCTTGGATAAACTGGGCAAAGGAGTTTGTCGACCTCCTCCTTCATCGAATGTTGCCTTTCGGGGGTGAACTTTCGACATCTTTATTGTACCGGCTTGGAATCTGGGTGGAAACTCAGTTTATGCATGATGAAATCCTCGGATATTCCCGGCAAGTCTGACGGTGTCCAAGCGAACAGGTCTCGATTCCGGCGAATACAACTGATAATTTCCCCCTTGAGGGCAGGGGAAAGACTTGTTCATCTTGAAGCATTTAACAGGCTTGGCCTCGGAGAACAAAATTTCCTCCAGCTCGTCTACTGGCTCAGAGCCTATTGAACTTCGGTTGGACAGGAACTCGACCGCTTCGAGAGGGAGGACAATGCCCCCCACCGTGGCGGTGTAACAAGCTCAAGCCACCTCTTGGTTTCCTTTGACGACCCCAACTCTAGACTTGGTAGGGAACTTCATGCGCATGTGGTAGGCTGAGGGTACCGACTAGAGAGAAGCGAGGCCGGGTCGGCCTAGGATGGCTCTATAGGTAGCTTTACCATGAAATCCATTGTCTCTGTTCGGGAGGTCGGGGGTTTACTTGCGGTGATGTCAAGGGTAACGATTCCCTCGATCTGGACAGGGTCACCAGAAAAGTCATGGAGGGTGTACCCCACTAGTTTCAGTATCTTCCGAGAGAGCTTTAAGGCTTCAAAGGCTACTAGGAACAGAATGTTTAATGAACTTCCGTTGCCGATATGGCGGACCTCGTATTGGCCAACGCAAAGCTGATGACCAAGGTGTCACAGTGCAGGACCTAGACACCTTCGAGGTCTACGTCCGAGAATGAGACTGCAAACCCGAGACATTAAGGAATGTGTAACCCCCATTCCCGTAAATACATAGTTTCTGAATATTTTTTGTATTTTGATTTTTTAAAAATTATTTTGTGCTAAATTCATTTCGGATTTGTATTAAAGTGTTTTCTAATGGGAATTTTATTCATTTTGAATAATGGTATATTTGAACTTTATTTTCTACCCCTAATTGATCGAATATTTATATTATTACTAGTTAGATCATTTTAATAAATTTGTTGAACCAAATTCCCATTTTTTTATATAATCTTGTTATTACTATTATTATTATTCTTATTGTTATTATTATTATTATTATTATTATTATTATTATTATTATTATTATTATTATTATTATTATTATTATTATTATTGTTGTTGTTGTTGTTGTTGTTGTTGTTATTGTTATCATTATTTTATTATTATTATTATTATTATTATTATTATTATTATTATTATTATTATTATTATTATTATTATTATTATTATTATTATTATTATTATTAATGTTAGTATTATTATTTTGTTACTATGGTTATTATTATTATCGTTATTATTGTTATTATCATTAATACTATTATTACTGCTGTTATTATCATTATTAGTATTATTTTCTTGTTAATTGCATTATTGTTATTTTTATTGTTAATACTATAAATATTATTATGTTATTTTATAAACCCTACAATGCTAATTATTTCTCCCTTATTGGATTTATACCCACTAATTGATTTTTAATCCAAAACCCAAGCCCATATTCTTATTGGATCCATACCCTATACCCAAACCCATCCTAATATCCTATATATACACTATTCCTATGAAGCACAGATACTCTGCGGGGGGTCGCGTATCACGTACCCGATACGTATCGGACACGATACGCGTACCGTACTCATCCGATACGTACCCGATATGTATCGGAATTAATTAAAAAATAAAAAAATTAAAAAAAATATCCGATACTCTTTCGATACGCGGGGATACGCGTATCGGAAGGGTGGGATACGCCACCGATACTTTTTATTTTTTTTTAATTTTTTTTAGTTTGGCTCGGCCCAACAGGCCCATTCACCGTTCTATCTTCTATCTTCTGCCTCTCTCTTTCTCATCCCATCGATCAGAAGATTCAGAACCCTATCATCGTCTCTCTCAGCCGATCCTTCTCTACTCTCTCTTTCTCATCCCATCGATCAGAACCCTATCCCCTCATCTCTCTCAGCCGATCCTTCTCTGTCACCCTCAGATCTGATCAGACCCCGATCAGATCTCTCTCAGCCGACCCCGATCAGTCTTCCTCTCCGACCCCGATCAGATCTCTCTCAGCCGACCCCGATCAGTCTTCCTCTCCGACCCCGATCAGATCTCTCTCAGCCGACCCCGATCAGTCTTCCTCTCCGACCCCGATCAGGTCTCTCCGACCCCGATCAGATCTCTCTGTCACCCTCAGATATTTGCCATAAAGGTATTTTTTTTTCCAGTTCTTTTTTCAGTTCTTTTTCCAGTTCTTTTTTCAGTTCGTTTTTTTATTTTTTCAGTTCTTAATTTATTCACCGTGATCGCATGATCGGTTCTTTTTTTAATTTTTTATTTTTTCAGTTCTTTATTTATTTTTTCAGTTCTTTATCCATGTGATCAAAACTCAAAAGGATTTACCTGACTCCTTTGGAGATATGTACGAATCTAACTCATCTTGGAGTTATACTGAGCTTGTTCAAGTGCATGTTTTGATGTAGGAATTCTCTTGCAAATAGAGTATAAGTATAAGAAATTGTATTTAACAAATGACATTACATAATTGTCAATTTGTCATTACATAACAAAATAACAAAATAACACAAATAGAGTATATTACAATAACAAAATGACATTACTGATTAAGATGCACACAAAATTGTTTTTAACAAAATGAGAAGTTATCCATGTATTAAGATGGACAATTGGACATAGTTATTCAAATATTGAAAACGACAGATAAGAAGTATCTCACTCAGGTACGTATATTTTTATTTAATGCAATTTTATATTGTCTATGTATAACTTAAGGAATTCAATTTTTATTTATAATATATATTATTATTATTATTTATTTAATTTATTTAAGCGTATCCTAACGTACCCGTATCCTAGTTTTTGAGAAATCGACGTATCCGCGTATCCGATACGTACCGTATCGGATACGCGTATCCGTATCCGTGCTTCATAGCACTATTCTATTCTAAAACCTAATCCCTAAAACCCTACCCTAATCTACCCCTAACCTAACCCTAGCCGCCCTACTGTGCAGACCTCCCTCTCTCTCTCTCCTCCTGTTCACCCCCCTTCTCCATCTCCCGCTGCTCTCCCCCATCCCGACTCTGCTCTGTTGCTCCGAACCCCACCCCGAAGCCGCTCACCCTCCCTCTTTCTCCGACCACCACCACGAGCACCGCTCCACCATCGGCTTCACCACCGCCCTGTGCTCTCTCCTCCACCATTCACCATCCCTAGCCCTCGTCTTCGTCCCTTCGTCTTCTCCATCCACCGAACCCAATGCCTTGCATCCGCTAATCGCTCTTCCTCCCTATTTTGATCGCCGACCACCTCGTCGATGTCGCCCCGTCACCATCCGCCCTCACCCCGTCACCGTCCGCCCTCGCCACCGCAGCGTAGACATCAGCCAGTGACGCCGCCGCTGCCCCTTGCCTCCCTTGCCGTCTGTGACGCAATGTGATGCCTCGGATTTTAAAATACCGAAAGTATTCGCTTTTATATTTTGTAGGGGTGAAAATTATTTTAAGTGATATCTTATTTTATTAGTTTTTAATATCGATACTGGTATTGCATATTTGTGGTAGATTGGTATTATTGTTATATTAGTTAAGAGTTGAGATTTTGTGTGAGGAAATATAGTTTATTTTATTTTATCATTATGAGGGATTATTATAAGATAATTTTAATGTGTTTTGTATTGTTTGTATTGTTATAGAAAAGAGTTGAGGTTTATTTGTAATATATTGGATTTGGAGGGCTTATAGGTAATTATACCTTACTATTATCATTAATATATATATTATATTTTACAATAACCCCCTCCCCCATTTCCTTCTTTCTTTCTTTCTTTCTTCTTTTCCCTTCCCGTCCATTTCACCCGACCGAAAGAACCCAAGTTTCGGCCGGTCTTCCCCCTCCTCAAATCTGCCCAAATACTCTATGATTTTCGAATTAATTTGGGGAGATGACTAAGTCAAGGATGCTCTACCTAGTGGTGGAGTCAATTTGGAGAAACAACCATGAAAAGGTATATCCCTTTTTATTTTATTGTATAAAATTAAGTGTGGTTAGTTTTATTGAGTAGGATTATTATGGTAGAGAGATTTAGAAATGTTGGAAGTGGTAGATTTAAGGAATTAGTAGATCATTAGGAAAATTGTAAGTTGTTGAAATTAGGATTTTGGGTTTGTAAAATAGAGTTATATATATGAGAATTATCTCTTGTATGGTAGTAAAATATATATATATATATATATATATATATTGTAGTCAGCCATTAGAATAAAATGGGGAGTGGTGATTTAGGCATAAACTCGAATTATAGGGTTTATGAAATCGGGTAGGAAACTCGATCCTAATAATTGTAGAAAATGCATATGAGGGTGTAGAATATTATGAAAGTATTAATATGAATTTAGGATGATTTTTATAGGCTTAAGCTCAATTAAATTGAGTGAAATAGACTATAGGTGAAAAGTGCGCGCCGGGTGTTCGATAAAATGCCCGAGCGAGATTTAGGAGAGGATTTGATGGGTTCGAAGGTGTAGTTGAGTCTCATTATTATTATTAACCTAATATGTGAGATTAGGAAAAAGAGAATTAAAGAAATTAGAAAATATGAATTTTTCTTATTAGAAAGCCTCCGATCAATAAGAGAATGTTTGTATTGGGACCAGAATTCGAAATCCGTCGATGTAGCTCGGTTACTTAGGTCATTTGTAACGATTGGGTGAAGACGGATTCGAGTTTGGAGGTTCGTAGGTCGAGTTTTGAGTTTTAAGCTAATCGGTCCTATAATTTCCTATTTAGGTGGAAAAAGTCGAACTTCGACTGGCTACCGGGCGGACGTGGGACATCGTTTGCTCGATCCGTTAGGTGAGTATGTTGTATTTATATATATTCTATGTTGTGGCCAAATTTCGTGGCATTTCGATACATTTGGTAGAAGTTAGGCTAAAAATTCATTTTTCAGAAAAATACGGATTTTTAAGGGCTGAAAACGGGTTTTTGTGATATTTGCCGAAATTCATTATTTTGAACACATCAAATCTACTTAGAGGTTAGTGTGACGTGTTTAAACAATAAAAAATTAATAAACCACACGGTTTATGTCTTTTCCTACTCCGTGCATGTTTCGTGCATGTTTTTGGCCACATAGGCCCTTATAGGTGGTTTGGCTTACGTGGAACGTTGTGTATGGGCTAGCTTGCTATAATTGGATGTTATTAGATATAATTAGACGAAATAAGTGATTGTGGTGCCTTTTTGGTGATATATACATATAGTCGGTAATGAGTAATGATGTGATAATTGATTAAATTAATGATAGAGCTTATGTAGGTTTTATTATTGTGTTTGTAGTGAACTAATGGGTGATATTATGATAGAATCCGTTATTTAAATTTATATACGCTTAAGTTATAATAGTGTGATGAATTACATACTCTGATATCTTTATGATACGGTATATTATGAAGTAATAACCCTATAAATGCAACAACCGGATGAATAAATATATGTAGTACGATGAGATAATGACTCGCTTGATTAAAGTCAAGGATGTCACAATTGTTAAATTAAAAAGTGAAATGCTTGTGTGATAAAGTATGTGTTTACATTCTAATTTTGTTCGAAATGAATTACTGGGCATTAATATGATGTTATAATGCGATGAATTATACCTTTTGATACTCTTACGCCATGGAATAACATGGTATTCGTAATGTGGGATGTTATGGAAAATAAATATCTTGGTGCATTAATATGATATGATGAGTTTATGTGTTGAATAACAGGGTATGATGATATGCAGATAAAAGATAAGATGGTAGGTGCTAATAAACGGTGTCTTTAATTCACATGATTAAAATCAAGGTGGTGGTTATTAGTGAATTCAAAAGTGCAATGTTTGTGTAATAAAGTAAGCTGAAAAGGAAAAGATGAAATGATTAATGCTAATAACAGATGGCTTTGTTGACCAGTACCTACAGCAATCCTGGGGGTTTAGGCTAGACCTCCTAATACCCAAGGACTAGCTTGGGGTGCGGTGTTTTTCCCTCCTGGCTTTGGCTGGGAGGAAGTACCCAGTTTATCTGGGGTGCGGAGTTTTATCACCCAAGCTATCGGCTTGAGGCCCGGTTTCCCTCGATGATAGTTGTCGCGAGGAAGTACCCAGTTTACCTGGGGTGCGGTGTTTTTCCATCCTGGCTATCGACTGGGAGGAAGTACCCAGTTTACCTGGGGTGCGGTGTTTTTCCCTCGATGACAGCCATCGCGAGGAAGTACCCAGTTTACCTGGGGTGCGGTGTTTTTCCCTCCTGTCTTCGGCTGGGAGGAAGTACCCAGTTTATCTGGGGTGCGGTGTTCCCTCGCTGGCACAGGCTGGGAGGAAGATGTAGCCTTGGACGTGTAAGACTCTATGTGAGCATCGGTCTGCGTGTTTTATTGGGCTGTCGGCTTTCAGTATATTGGGATACTGTGGCTCACTGGTCGACAAACTAATAAAATAACTAAGTGTAAATAAAAATGTGAGAGTAAAGAAAGTGAATTGTGAATATGAAAGAAAGTGGTTGTGAATGAAATGAATATGAAGAGATACGAATTATGAGTTGTGTATGAAAAGAAATGATAATTACAGTATGTAGTTAATTTAAAATGAAAAGAGTAAAGAGACGTGTGTTATTATGAATAGTATGAAGTAATTATATTATGTAAATGATTAAAGTAAAACACAGTACGGCATGAGTTGTTACACCTTGGAATTGTGTCAAGGAACAACCTGCCCGCTATTTCTGTGGAAATGGTGGGAACTACCTGCCTTGGCATAATTCGCAGGGTGAGTTGGCATGGTATTGGTAATAATTAATGGAAATGAAGAATTAAGTAAAGTGAAGATGAAAAGTAATTGAAGTGAATTAATAACCAAGCTATCGACTTGAGATGTAATGTGATATTACCCAAACTGTGTGTTTGTGGTGTGGTGATTTTTACCCAAGCTATCGGCTTTGGGGTGTGATATGTTGTGGCCCAAATTGTGTTTGGGGATATGGTGTATATTGTGATGAGAATGAAAGTGAGGCTAATGGTAATTTGTGTTATAAGTGAAAATGATAATAAGATATATTACTTATAAGAATGAGAAAGTACTAAGTGATATAATGGGATGAGAATGAGCTGTAGAACATGCTTTTGATGCAATGAGAATAAGCATTCTAATAAGTGATGTGTTAAGGATGTGATGTATTGCAAGTAAATTATAATGTGTAATGAGACGTTATGTTTGTGTTATACGACATGAAGGAATGCGGTATTATGAGAATGAATGCATATTTTTATGATGTGATACGTGATATAGTGCAATAAAATAAATACCTGTATTATTAGAGTGGTTATGAAAATGGTTATTAAGGAAAATATGTCGTGATATGAGTTTGTGTATCTTGGAAATGTGTTAGGGAACTACTCGCCCGCTATTTCCATGGAAATGGTGGGAACTACCTGCCTTGACACCACTTCCAGGATGAGTAAGTGAGTTGTTGATAGAATGCAAGTAAATGAAGTGCATGGTTAAATAGAGATGAAGAAAAGATATAGAAACATCATGTGGTTATATTCTTATGAATAACGAAACGAGGATATGACGATAATTGTGGAAAGATGAATATTCGTGTTAGGGAATTTAAATTGAAAAGTAATGGATTGTATGGGAATTCGTATTATGCGAATGTAAAATAAGGATATATATATGAGGTTGATGTGAAGCATATAGTGAAATGTGTGAATTATGGGTAATTATATAATCGGATGCAGTTTTGAAGAGTACTTTGATATAAAATTGAATTGGTGATGTTTTTATGTTCAGATTTCAGGTTGCATCATCTTAACTTGACGTTGTAAGTTTAAAGTATTTTCTTTATACCATTTCAATTTACTTATTAGATTAATGGTTATACTCACACCAGAAATGGCTAACCCCTATTGTTTTCTGGGGATTAGGGGGTCCCTCCTTGAGGATGGACAACCCTAACTCTCTTGCAGGTTTGCTAGCAGCCCGGTGAGGTAGTTATAAAGATAGAAATTTTATTTTGTTGCGATGATAGATTATTTATGTATTTAGTATATCAAGAAACTGTTGATTCTTGATTTTGATGATTACAACACACTGCAACATGTATCTGTGCTATACTATATAATTGCAGGTTGAATACACAAAAGCCTCATTACTATACAGTTGACCAAATGAACAAGCACACGCTCTGGATAAAGACAATGGCTTCACTCAAGACTCAAGTCAAGGCCTATGCTTCAAGTGTCATATATTTTTATGTCTTGTAAAAAAATGTAATATTTTGCTTTATTTGAGTCTTAGAATGATGTACAGCCTTGTCACACACATATACACTCACATATAACTCTTTTAAATGTGTGATTTTTCAAAACCAAAAGTCAAAACAGCTTGAACTAGATTAGCTGTTGCGTACCAGTCGACTGCTACTCGCTCCAGTTGACTGAGTTGGTACAAAACTGCATAATCTTATTCAAACTCTGACCAGTCGACTCATCATGGCAACCCAGTCGACTGTTCAAGTGCGTTTGACAGTTTTCTGTTTTTAAAATCGTTTTTCAAATTCAAATCTTTTTTAGATCTGTTGATTGATAGTTGAACAACTGATTCCCAACGTCCAGTGAATTTATCTCTATAAATAAAGGTTAGAATCCACTGTTAAAGATACTAATACTCCAAGCATTGCTTTGAGATCTTAAGTTTTTACATTTTTCAAGAGACAAAAGCTTTCAACTCACTAAGACTTGGTTCTCTGTCTTCAGTCCAGTATAACATTTGATTTCGTTTTGGACTGAATATAGAAGTCAACCATTTAGCCACGTACTATATCACAATCACAAATAAGGCTATAGGTTGATTGTAAACAATTTTTATTGTTTTCTTTTTCTCTCGGTTGGAGAGTAGGACTCTAGGGTGTAGAGTCAGGTTTGTCACTCTTGGTGGAAGAGTGGGTTGCTTTCTCTGGTTGAGAGAAAGGACTACGGGTTAGACAAGGTTATTGTCTGAACGCCGTAGGGTATTCTTGTAAACTTTTTCAAGAATAGTGGAAATCTCAAGTGGGTTGCTTGGGGACTGGATGTAGGTCGGGAGGACTGAACCAGGATACATCGTGTGCACTCTGTGGTTGTATCTCTCTAACTTGCATTTATATTTTCTCAACTTGTGTTGTTGTTACTGTGTAACTTGTCTGGACAGTCGACTGGGTACTTGATAAGTCGACTGGTCAGACTCGTATACTCTGATAGTTTTCTGGTTGTTAAGTCGACTGTTCCAACTCTAAGTCGACTGCACAGACTTATTTAAATTACTTTTTCATTTTGTTAATTCAGTCGACTGGTTTATTCCTTAAGTCGACTGTACAGAAGAAAAATCTCTATTCTGCAATTTAATTTTTATAAACACTATTCACCCCCCCTCCCCCTCTCTAGTGTTTGTTGTCTCGCCTACAGGATCCAACACTTGGTATCAGAGCAAGGTTAAAGGCTATGGTAACTACGTCAAATGCAAATCAGTACCATGAAGGGCAATCTACACAAAGGCCACCTCTCTTCGATGGAACAAATTACAATTATTGGAAGTGCAGAATGAAGATCTATCTCCAATCCATCAATTATGAAATATGGAACATGACTGAAACAGAATACACTGCTCCTACTATTCCATATGCACAATGGAATGATGACATGAAGAACCAAACAATGAATAATACAAAAGCAATGAATGCATTATTCTGTGCTCTTACAAAAGAAGAATTCAACCGTGTGTCAAATTCAACAACCGCACATCAAATCTGGCATACACTCGAGGTAACTCATGAAGGAACAAACAAAGTGAAAGAATCTAAAATATCTGTTCTTGTTCACAGGTTTGAAATGTTCCGCATGAAGGAAAATAAAAGTGTGTCCGAAATGATAACCAGATTTACTGACATTACAAACTCACTTGTGGCACTTGGGAAAATATACACTCAAGCAGAGATGGTGAGAAAAGTTCTTCGTGCACTTACTCCTGAATGGGAAAAGAATACCACTGCAATAGAAGAGGCCAATGATCTATCACAACTTTCTCTTGAGAATCTTGTGGGAAATCTGATGGCTTATGAGGTTCAAATTGAAGAACGGAAGAAGGATGCAGAACCACAACAGTCAAAGAAGAAATCATTAGCCTTTAAAGCCATGACAAACTCAGAAGATGAAGAAGAAGATGAAGAGGAGATAGCCATGTTCACAAGGAGATTCAAAAAATTTCTAAAGAAAGGTAAGTTCAATTCTAAATTTAGAGATTCTAATGATCCTCCAACTTGTTTCAGGTGTAATAAAACAGGCCACATGAAGAAGGATTGTCCGCTAGAAAATACAAAGTCCAAGGGAAAGACATCCAACTTCAAGAAAGATAAGTACACAAAGAACAAGTTTGCCAAAAACAAAAAGGCATATCAAGCAACTTGGGATGATAGCAATTCTTCCTCAGAAGAAGAAACTGATGAAACCAACGAGGTTGCGAACATGTGTTTTATGGCTTCACAGAATCAAGTAAGTAATGATTATGATTCAGAAGATTTACTTGATGCTTTCAATGAAATTTTTCAAGAATTGAAAAAAGAAAAGATTAGAGTTAAGAATCTAGAGAAAGTTAATCAAACGCTTTCTCAAGAGAATCTTAACCTTGATAAAGAAGTAAAATCTTTAAATTCTCGTATTTCAAGTTTAGATATGGATCTTGAATCTCTAAAAAAGAATTATGAAGAGATATCCAAGAACGTATCTAAGTTCAATAAAGGAAAAGAGAATTTAAACGATGTTCTTCAAAATCAAGTGAAATCTAGTCAAAAGTTTGGTCTTGGTTTTAAAAAATCTTTTGTAAAAGATCTTTCCTCTAAAAACACTAGTAGAAACAAACCTGAATCTATTTCTAGTGTTAAACATAAACTGTATGAATTCTTTGAAAAGCCTAAGCTTATAAATTTTAGTGATAAAAGCAAGTCTAAAGTTCAGTCAAGTCGACTGAGTCCATCCACCAGTCGTCTGTCCGGAGGAATTGAGTCTTATTTCACAAGACCAAAACCTCATATAAGTCGATCTATATTACCATCCAGTCGACTTACTTACAGTAGAAGTCGACTGAAGGATGCTATAAAGTCGACTGGACAGAACAAACTTGTATGGGTTCCAGTTAACTTAAATCTGAATGATAGAACTGCGTATATCAATTCATATATGTTAAATGTATGTAATTCTATTAATTTTATTCCTGCTTATGGAGGAAAATCAAACTCATTATGGGTTTGGTTTCCCCCAAACTAATATGTTTTTGGACCCAATGAAAAGGGTACCATATTCACATTGAATATCTTATAGGTACCAAAGAAAGATCGTTGGATACTTGACAGTCGGTGTTCAAAGCATATGACTGGTCATGCCAATCTCCTATCCACCATACAAAGCATCAATGGAGGAACAGTTACCTTTGGTGATAACAACAAAGGAAAAGTCATAGGAATCGGCATGGTTGGTAAAAATACTAATCCTACTATAGAAAATGTTTTGTTAGTTAGTGGACTAAAACATAATTTGTTAAGTATTAGTCAACTATGTGATAAAGGTTATAAAATTGTATTTGAAAAAGATGCTTGCTTAATTTATGATTCTACTATGCAAAACATTATTTTTCAAGGTTTTCGTAAAAACAACATTTATGAATTATGTTTGAATACAAATGAGTTTTCAAATGATTTTTGTTTAATAGCTTCTAATAATGATTCTTGGCTTTGGCATAGACGATTTGGTCATGTGAATATGAAAAATCTCTCTAAAATATCTAAGTATAACCTAGTTAAAGGACTACCAAAACTATCCTTTAAAAAGGATAAGTTATGTGATGCATGTCAACTAGGAAAAAAATCAAATCCACTTTTAAAACAAAAGAAGTAATCTCTACTAGTAGGCCACTTGAGTTAATTCATATAGATTTATTTGGCCCTATTAGAGTTGCTTCTTTAAATAAAAGTAGATATGTATTTGTTTTAGTAGATGATTTTTCACGATTCACTTGGACATTCTTTTTAAAACATAAAATTGATGCTTTTGATGAATTTGCAAATTTTTGTAAACGAATTCAAAACCAAAGATCTCTAACCATAGTCACTATTAGAAGTGATCATGGTGGAGAATTTGAAAATGAAACGTTTACAGAATATTGCAACAAGAATGGTATAACACATTCATTTGCATTTCCTAGAGCTTCACCACAAAATGAAGTGGTTGAAAGGAAAAATAGGACTTTGCAAGAATGCGCACGTACCATGCTTGTTGAAAGCAATTTACCTAAGTATTTTTGGGCTGAAGCCGTTGCTATAGCTTGTTATGTTTTAAACAGGATTCTAATAAGACCTAAGCTAAAGAAGACTTGTTATGAGTTATTTTTTAACAAAATTCCCAAAGTCTCTTATTTTAAGACATTTGGTTGTAAGTGTTTTATTTTGAACACTAAAGATAATTTGGATAAATTTGATCCTAGATCTAATGAGGGTATCTTTATAGGATACTCAAATAGGAGTAAAGCATATAGAATTTTCAACAAGTCAACAATGACTATTGAAGAATCAATGCATGTTACATTCGATGAATCTCTTTCTTCATCAAATTTAATTAAAGATGATGAAACTGATTCATCACCTTTAAATAAAGTAATTACATCTTTAGAACAAACTAGTCTTGCAGATAAGTCGACCGATAAGGACATCAAGTCGACTGATGTAAACCAGTCGACTGAGGAACTTGTCAAGTCGACTGATCCTATTGTGATATCTTCAACTTTACCAAAATCTTTTGTTGAAGTTAGAGATCATCCTCATGACTTAATAATTGGTGACATCTCCCATGGTATTCAGACACGATCACATATTAATATGATATCTCATTCAGCCTTCTTGTCGGATTTTGAACAGAAAAATATACAAGAAGCATGTGAGAATGAATTTTGGATGAATGCCGTGCAAGATAAGTTAAACCAATTCATAAGAAATGATGTATGGGATTTAGTTCCACGACCTCCTGATCATACTATTATTGGTACCAAATGGGTATTTAAAAATAAGTTAGATGAATCAGGACAAGTTGTTAGGAACAAAGCTAGACTAGTTGCTCAAGGATATAATCAAGAAGAAGGCATAGATTTTGATGAAACATATGCTCCTGTTGCTAGATTAGAATCAATTCGTATTCTATTATCTTTTGCTTGTTTCATGAATTTTATACTTTATCAAATGGATGTTAAAAGTGCTTTTCTTAACGGGTTTATTAAAGAGAATGTTTATGTTAAACAACCACCAGGTTTTGAACATGAACAATTCCCAAACCATGTTTTTAAATTGAAAAAGGCTTTATACGGTCTTAAACAAGCACCACGTGCTTGGTATGATCGCTTGAAAACTTTTCTTTTAGAAACAGGATTTGAGATAGGTAAAGTAGATACTACCTTGTTTATCAAGAGAATTAAGAATGATATTTTAATCATACAAATATATGTTGATATAATTTTTGGTTCTAATAATAATAATCTATGTCAAGAGTTTGCTAACACCATGAAAAATGAGTTTGAGATGAGTCACATGGGTGAACTCAATTATTTCCTTGGACTACAAATTAAACAGTCTTCAAATGGCATATTTATTAATCAAGGAAAATATGCAAAGGAATTACTCAAACGGTTTAACATGGATAGTACAAGTAGTAAATCCACACCTATGGCTACTACTACTACCCTTAACAAAGATATATTAGGTAAGAGTGTCGATCAGAAACTCTATCGAGGTATGATTGGTTCAGTCTTATATATTACTGCTAGTAGACTAGATATTATGTTCAGTGTATGTTTGTGTGCTAGATATCAGTCTAGTCCAAAAGAATCTCATTTAAAAGTTGTGAAACGAATTTTAAGATATATTAAAGGCACATCTGATTATGGTTTATTTTATACACGCACTGATAATTTCCAACTTTTGTCGTACAGTGATGCTGATTTTGCTGGTAGTAAAACTGATCGCAAGAGCACTAGTGGGACATGTCACTTTTTGGGATATTCACTAGTTTCTTGGTGCAGTAAAAAGCAAAATTCAGTGTCCCTATCTACTACAGAAGCTGAATATATCTCTGCAAGTTTGGCATGTGCACAAATTTTGTGGATGAAACAAACCTTATTAGATTATAGTATTTCTTTTGAAAAACCTTCAATAATGTGTGATAATACCAGTATATTAATTTATCTAAAAATCCAGTTCAACATTCACGTACGAAACATATTGATATTCGACATCATTTTCTACGTGATCATGTTTTAAAAGGAGACATATCTTTAGACTTTATCTCTACTGATAAACAAGTAGCTGATATCTTTACAAAACCCCTTAAAGAAGATACTTTTATTTCTTTAAAAAGAGAACTAGGGATATGTAATTTTCTTGATATTTGTTGAAAATATTTCTGTTAAGTCGACTGCGATTTCACGAAGTCGACTGTCCCGTATTTTTTATATATATACTTATTTTTTTTCTTCTCTGACCAGTCGACTGACATTTCACCAAGTTGACTGATCAGTTGTTATAATTACTTATTTTTTTTCCTCGACTAAGTCGACTGTCTCTGAATACCAGTCGACTGTCGCGAATCAGTATGTCTTCAACTTCGGATCGTCACACAGTTTTTGAGACAAATTTTTATCCTTTGACTTGCCCGTGACTTCTTTGTGAGCCGTTGATCTCGTTTCTATTCAATCTCAACCGTTGGCTTCAGTTAAAAACCCTCTTCACTGCCTCAATTTTTCACTTTCACTTTTACCCCAATTCCAGATCTAAAACCCTAAGGAGAAAAGAGATAGATCCAGAAGTCGACTGCCGAATCTTCTGTTTGGAGCTGCTGATTTCTGCTCCCTTTGCTGTTTGATTCCATTTTCCTTGTTGGTATAATCTTTTTAAATCTCACTTCTCTTTGTTTGATTCCCTTAAATTTCTTAATGGCTCCGAAACGATCTAAGACATCCCATGTTGATGATAGTTCTTCGTCAAAAGACTATTCTCAATATCTTAGGAGTCCTGATCTCTTAGAAAAATGGTATCTTATTTGTAACATTGTGATTTTTCGGGTAGATTTGTCAACTTCAATGATTTAGATAGGTTCAATCTTATTTCTCTTTTTCAACATTGTAGTCTATATGAGTTTTTATCCTTGGAAAATCAACCCGACTACTACCCACAACTCATCTATCTTTTTTATACCAATATGAGAGTAGTTCAAACGGATGATGGAGAAATTGTTCTTTATTCTTCGGTCAAAAATAAGAAAATTAAACTCGCATCCGAGAGAATTAATCTTATTATGGGTATTGATGATGAGGGACTTGATTTAGGTGAGATCATTTTAGATGATGCATCTATCCTGTCTAAAATCTTTTTGCCAAATCATGGACCCCCCATGTCTAGTAAATCTATCACACCTATTGCAAAACTAGTTGCAAGAATACTATCATATAATATTCTTCCCAAAACAGGGAGCTTTGATCAGTATTCTATGGAATTGCAACAAGCGGTTTATGCAATTTTTGGTAGAATAAATATCAGTTGGGGTCGTGTCATCTTGTCGAGACTCCACAAGTCTCATACTCACTTTTTGCCCTTTGGTGGTCTCCTTACTAGAGTCTTCCTTGCTTATGATATTGATCTCGACTCCGAGACCAATGTGGTTAAGCATTATGATTGCTTCGATCGTGCCAGTTTAGCACGTATGAAGCTTCTTGACCCTTCCCCTAGACATTCCCCTAGACCTACTCCTCACACCCAAGTTCCTTTAGCAACTTCTGCTAGACCATCTTCAGTCTCTAGCTCTTCTCGTCCCCGTGCTGATTTTGATGATCCACGTAGTCTATATCTTGTTGTTAACTATCTCATGGATCGTCAAGATACTCTTGCTTCCCATATTGATTCCCTTGATTCCAAAGTTTCACATCTGACTCAGCTGTTTACGACTCAATTTCCACCTCCGTCTCAGGATGTTGATGACGACGACGAAGACGAAGATTGCTGATTTTTTTTTTCTTTACTATGTATTTCCTTTCTTGCATTTTTTTTATGTTGTTACTTTTGTAAGCTTTCCTTATTTTTGTAAGACATTATCTTGTGTCCTTTTTTGTTGATGACAAAGGGGGAGAACACCTCCTGTTGTGTTATTTCAAGTTCTGTTCTTTTCAAGAAGTTCTGTTAAGTCGACTGATTCTTTCTTAAGTCGACTGATAAAATATGCATTATGTGCTTTTAATAGGGGGAGCATATCAATGATTGTATGCTTGTATTATTTTTGTTATTATCAGCTATTGTGTTGTCATCATCAAAAAGGGGGAGAATGTTGATTCTTGATTTTGATGATTACAATACACTGCAACATGTATCTGTGCTATAGTATATAATTGCAGGTTGAATACACAAAAGCCTCATTACTATACAGCTGAACAAATGAACAAGCACACGCTCTGAATAAAGACAATGGCTTCACTCAAGACTCAAGTCAAGACCTATGCTTCAAGTGTCATATATTTTTATGTCTTGTAAACAAATGTAATATTTTGCTTTATTTGAGTCTTAGAATGATGTACAGCCTTGTCACACATACATACACTCACATATAACTCTTTTAAATGTGTGATTTTTCAAAACCAAAAGTCAAAACAGCTTAAACTAGATTAGCTGTTGCGTACCAGTCGACTGCTACTCGCTCCAGTCGACTGAGTTGGTACAAAACTGCCTAATCTTATTCAAACTCTGACCAGTCGACTCATCATGGCAACCCAGTCGACTGTTCAAGTGCGTTTGACAGTTTTCTGTTTTTAAAATCGTTTTTCAAATTCAAATCTTTTTTAGATCCGTTGGTTGACAGTTGAACAACTGATTCCCAACGTCCAGTGAATCTATCTCTATAAATAGAGGTTAGAATCCACTGTTAAAGATACTAATACTCCAAGCATTTCTTTGAGATCTTAAGTTTTTACATTTTTCAAGAGACAAAAGCTTTCAACTCACTAAGACTTGGTTCTCTGTCTTCAGTCCAGCATAACATTTGATTTCGTTTTGGACTGAATATAGAAGTCAACCATTTAGCCACGTACTATATCACAATCACAAACAAGGCTATAAGTTGATTGTAAACAATTTTTATTGTTTTCTTTTCCTCTCGGTTGGAGAGTAGGACTCTAGGGTGTAGAGTCAGGTTTGTCACTCTTGGTGGAAGAGTGGATTGCTTTCTCTGGTTGAGAGAAAGGACTACGGGTTAGACAAGGTTGTTGTCTGAACGCCGTAGGGTATTCTTGTAAACTTTTTCAAGAATAGTGGAAATCTCAAGTGGGTTGCTTGGGAACTGGATGTAGGTCGGGAGGACTAAACCAGGATACATCGTGTGTACTCTGTGGTTGTATCTCTCTAACTTGCATTTATATTTTCTCAACTTGTGTTGTTGTTACTGTGTAACTTGTCTGGACAGTCGACTGGGTACTTGATAAGTCGACTGGTCAGACTCGTATACTCTGATAGTTTTCTGGTTGTTAAGTCGACTGTTCCAACTCTAAGTCGACTGTACAGACTTATTTAAATTACTTTTTCATTTTGTTAATTCAGTCGACTAGTTTATTCCTTAAGTCGACTGTACAGAAGAAAAATCTCTATTCCGCAATTTAATTTTTATAAACACTATTCACCCCCCCCCCCCTCTCTAGTATTTGTTGTCTCGCCTACAGGATCCAACAGAAACATGGACAATTGATGTATTTATTTGTATTAAAGTAAAGCTATATAGATATAGTGCTGTGAGGAGGTGAGAAAGCCCGTACCCACCCCGTTGTGGAGTATTGGGTCCTGTGTTTGGTTTTGGAAAGTTTTTCTTTAGTTTTTCTATTACTTATATAAGTTTTGAAAGGAAATTTATGGTTTTAAATTGATAATTGATATTATGTTATGAGTTTGGCCCCCAGAGCATGATATTTATATTGCCTGTGTGATTCTGCTCATTTTGGCCTGGAGAGCCCATGATTATAATGCCTGTGTTGTGAGCTATGGAATTTAGAGCAGAATTCCGTAAGCCTTTTGTGTTTCGGGGCAGAAATTTCAGGGGAGACTCTGCCAAAATTTTATTTGAACTATATATATCTTAGTTTATGCTTAAAGTGATATAGAAATTGACAGAATGGTATTTAAAGGTTTAGTTTTCCAAAAAAAAAAAATTTGGGGTGTTACACCGTCGCTCTGGTCTCTCTTTCTGTGTTGCTGCTATCTCTTTGTTTGTTTGGATTACTTTTGCACGTATAATACACGTGCTATTGGTGGATTGCTAGTTGGTGGGTTCGTTGCTTCGGGATTCTTATCCCGTTATTCTTGGTATTCGTTCTCACCGTCTAACAGGCAACTCACCATCCTCTTGAATTGCTAATTGTATCAAATTCAAGTTTTGTTGAAACTCTTACAAGTAGATCTCTTTGTTATCGTATTATCCATTGTTCATCTCTTCGTTGGATCTATTGAGGGTTTACACGAGCTAACCCCAATATTCTTGACATCGTGCCACTTTTGACTCTAAAGTTTGGATCTTTCATGAGTGCATATAGAATTGATAATAAGGTTGTTCATATAATCGTCACACAAATAAATTATTATAAAGATAATTGATAGGTTGTATGTTGTTTGATTGACTGATGATAAATTGATGTATGAGCGTGTTCTAATTTTATTTATCATGTTTTGACACCCATCATGCTGATTATACAATTTATTGACTATACAATCGACACCCATCATGTTAATTAATTTATTTTCAAGAAAACTACACAAATTCTGTATAGTGCTTCCTGACCTGTATGTTGACAGCCATTTTCGAACTATTAAAAAATGTTAAATTGAATTACTTTCTGAACATGAATTGTATCTTTATTTGTCTAGTTTCAAGAACATCTTGAATTGTTGAATTCCGAGTTGTGTAGCAAAAGTTATGTCCATTTTACTACAGCTGTGTTTTTACTTTCATATTTCCAGATTCTTATATCTTACATGTTTAAACAGTAAAAATGTTGATCAAATATTAAAATTTTGCTCTGATAATTTCCAGATTGTTTCTTAACATGTTTAGGAATAGAAAATATTTTTAAAGAATTTATTATTGAGTTTTTACTGTTTCTAAAATTAAAACAACATGATATCGAAATTCTGCCAGAACATGAAATCTGTAAAGAATAATGTGATTGACCTAGCTACTGTTGTCGGATTTTGAACTTTAAATATGCGTTGGAATAGCGTGGAAGTCTAGTTTCTAGAATTTCTGACGGATTCAGTTTTCGAGTTCTGAAACAATGAAAAGATATATTTTTGTACAGACTACTCTTGCAGTCCAGAATTTTATATTCCAGATTTTAATTGCTAAATTATCCCTATATCGTAGTATTGCATGAATTAATGTATATATGTTGCTTTGCATGATCCCATTGAGTTATTTTCATCATTCTAATTGTCCTATTCCATGTTACCAACCTATTGTTTCCCTATTGATACTATCGTTCACCAAAATATCTCTAGACTGCATATTGTATTGTTGCATCAATAAAATAATTATCGAGCTAGGGTTTAAGGGTTCACTCCAGTAGTAGACATTATAGGAACTGTACTCGGATAAGGGGCCCGTGGTTCCTTATACCGTTATCTTGTGATCTTGTATTCTTATGATCTTGTAGCATCTTATTGATAAATTACCGTTATGGATGGAACATTGTTATCGTGCCGAGTACATGAACTATAAAATCCACCACTAAGTCTAAATGTAACTTGTTTGTATGTAGCAACCATGTGGTAAATAGATAGGATGCATGAAGTGCTACATTAGTTAGGATTAAAATGAATAATAGACCTAAGAGTTTGCATCACCGACATTGCATATTGTTCCTCATTGTTTCTATTGATATCGAATATTGGATCAGTGTTACCGTTATTGATCATTGTTTACCGTTACCGAATATTGCATCATTGTTTATAGCCATTGTACCGATTATCATGATCTCGATTATTGTTATTGTCCCGTGTTATTGATTCCTATCGATCCAATGAAATTATTGTTATACCGTTATTCCATTATTCCCTGCTTTCTCTACTTGCTGTCCACGACTTGCTCTAAGGACAATTTTTCTTCTCTTTTTAGATGAAGTGTTTACATGTGTTGATAAAGAATTGCCTGATGGATTGGGAGAACAACATTGGTGAAGGAATTGATAGCATCGTCACTTAATAAATAATTATTTTTGTCATGAAGATTTAATTATTGAACTATTGTTATTTCATTGTATTGTGGGCTTTGACCCAAATATTGTTATTTTTGTTTCCAGACGTTGAATTATTATTGTACTTGGATATTATATATTGCTACATTTCAAGTATTATTGTTCATGAGATTATTATTATTGCCCACGCAATTGTTCTGTATTGATTATATTGTTGAGTTAATCGGATAAACAGCTTATGGGTGACGTTAGTCATTCGCTGGGCCAATGTCATGTACTCGTATTCCGTATTTTTAGGAAGCGGGGCATGACAGAAGGTGACAATTGTGAACGGAGTTTACCTCCTGAATGAAAGTCCTACGGGAGCAGCTCGACTCTCCCCCCATGGGTCTGCCATGGGCGCAGTGGAGGATGGCCAGATTCTCGGTGTCCTGATGCTCATGCTCCGGCTCTGGATGCTTATTCGCTCCCCTAGGAGGCGGAGAGACTCTTGGACCATTCCGAGTTAATTTGGCAAGATATACTCTCCGGATGAGAGCTTCAATTTTGTCCTTCAGATCTCGGTAGTTATCAGCTTCGTGGTCATAGTCCCGATGAAAACGGCAAGAGAACCTCTGGTCTCTCTTCTTGTTGGGGTTGTTGGATCGAGCAGGGTGTTGGAGGATTTTGTTGCCTTCTATTTCCATCAGGATAGCTGACACGCTCGCATTGAGCAGGGGGAACTTATCGAGCCGCAGATGTAGAGGGAGGCACCTCTGCCACGAGGCGTCTTTCTAGGCTTTCTTGGGAGGCTCGAAGTTGTTCGTCTTTTTCTTTCCCTTAGCGGGGTATCCCTTCCGACCCCCTGGGTGGAGGGCCTCCTCGGCCCGTATGTATTTCTCACTCATATGGAGAAGGTCGGGAAAGTCGATGGTCGACTTCTTGGCCAGGGATGCCTTTAACAAGTCGTGGCGGGCATTGTGTTGAAAAGACATTGCTGCTAAAGGGAGGAGATTAACTGTGCTTCTGCCGTAAAACTCTGGACAAAATCTCGAAGGAATTCGTCATCCTTCTGTCTGAGGTCCAGTAAAGAGGCGCTCGTTTTCTCAGCCTCTCCGCTGGTCACGAAGTGAGCGAGAAAATTCTCCTCAAGCTGGTCGAATGAGTAAATTGAACCAGGGGCAAGTTTGGTGAACCAATCCATTGCGAGATGCCTCAGGGTCGCCGGGAACGTACGACAGAGAAGGGGATCCGAGGCGTTGTGAATCATCATGAGGGTTTTGAAGCCCTCGACGTGATCAGCAGGATCTGTTTCTCTGTTATAGGTTTCGAACGGCCGAGGTTTGAAACTCCTCGGGATAGGAGCATCGAGGATATGGGAAAAGAAGGGTGGCCTGTTCGGCCAATATCTCTGTTCGGACTGCCTCCCACCTTCGCCTATCCGAGCGAGACGATCTTCCATTTCTTGCAGTCTCTTGAGGATTGGATCTTCTAGTCCCTCAGATCGAGTTAACCGGTGGGACTCACCGTTCCCGTGCTCGACTCCTCTTGCTCGGTCAGTGCGTTGCTCGGTCCAGGTCCCACCTCAGATTTCCCAGAGGATTTCGACCCGGAATTCATGGAACTCCGCCTTAGTTACATGGCCTCCGTCCCCGCGGTTGTTCGATGGTCAATGGTCCCTCGGGGAGCTGCTGCAGTTTTCTGTCTCGGCCATCAGAGGAGTGGTGACTTCGACTTGGGTTGTGGTTCGAGGGCTCCCCTACGTTCCAGGATCAGTTGAGACAATTTCAATTGTCGTTCTCATTCTGTCGGTTGTTGATGACATTACTTAGGTCAGACACCACCAGATAGGCGACCTCTCGTGCTACCGAGCGGGATGCGCTCAGGGCAGGTTTCTGCAACCCTTGGTCCTGCGGCTGTCAAGATCCTTGAGTGGCTGCTCAACTTCGCATCGGGCGTGGAGGAGGAAGTGGAGGGTCATACTGATGCCCCTGGGTGGGGTCTGGGTCTTCCTGGCTTTGGGAGCCATATGAAGCATTAGTACAGAGAAGTGTCTAAAGAAGAGGCTCAGATCTATGTTTTCCACAGATAGCGTCAATCTGATGTTGCTTGTTTTCGAGTGTGAGAGAAACAGATAATACGAGTTCTTTTGGTGAAGAGAAAACTCAGATCTCGGTCACCGATCTGATCCTATTGTGATACTGATGTGTGATTGAATTTGGTGGATCTGGGAACGATTCACCGTCACCGGATATCTGCAATGAAGTCTAAAACACCGGGAAGACTCCCAGCGACAGACCCTCCGACGCTCAATTCAATAACCAGAGGATTAAGAGATGCTTAAGTGGTGAAATAGTGATTACCTGGTTACTGTAGAGGTAGGACATTATTTATAGGCTAGTGAAAGCGTGATTAGAAAATATTCCCCAATCCCTTGATTAGGAGAGGGGATCCGATTCACATTGGGTTGAATTTGGGTAATGGGCTGTCACGCCCCGCTTCCCAAAAGAGAATACAGAATACGATACGTGACTAAGCCCAGCGAATGATTTTCATAATCCATAAACTGTTCAGAATATTTACATCATCTCACAGGAATAATCAGAATCGGAAGCAAAAGAATCAACCAGGTATGCATAATCGAATCAAATGTACCAACAGAAATTTACTTGAAACCAAAATATAATAATCTCAAATAAATCAAGTCTTGACAAGTTAACAATATCCTGGGTCACATTACCCAAATACAAAAATAAATCCAAAAATCAAATACAATTCTTCAAGCAGCAAAAGAAAATAATAATAATAAATGCAAACAAAGCTCCAGCATTAATATCTCATATCGCCAACTCCATCTGGCAGCTGACCATCCTGATCTGCAATTAATAAATTGCAGGAAAGAGAAAACGAGAAAACAAACTCCCGTCAATGCAAGTTACGGGCCGCTTGTAGTGCAGGATACAAGTACATGGAGAAAATAACAAATGTAAAATAACAGCATGAATAAACAAGAATGGTATAAACATGTCAACAGAATTGAATATCTAACATGAATCAGGCAAACAGAATCAAGTAGCACGGTATACTAACAGGTACAGGTAACATGTATCAGGTGTCAAGCAAACAAGTAAACAAGTAACATGTAGCAGGTAAACAGGTAATCAGGTATACAGGTAAACAGGTAAACATGTAACGGGTAAACAGGTACAAGTACAAGTATCATGTAACAGGTATCAGGTTATGTCAAGTCTTGTATTATTACTATCTAGGTAGTACTTCATGCGCCCCGATTTTTATCACATGGTTGCTACATTCAAACAAGTTACGTTTAGATTTCGTAGTAGAGTCCATAGGGCAGTGTACTCAGGAACAGGTAGAACCTAGTGGTTCTCTTCCGAGTACACATTCCTATAGGAAAGTATACAGTCAGGTACAGGAACAGGCAGAACCTAGTGGTTCTCTTCCGATTACATCTTCCTATATGGAAGTATGCAATCAGGTACAGGTAAACAGGATCGTAAATCATGTAGTCGTGAACATGTAACAGGCAGGACACAAGTCCTTCTCTCATTACACGTTTCTATATTTTCCCCTACTAGATCTTTCCCTTAACCCCAGCTTGATTATTTTGTTATTATTAGAAAACAGGCATGTATGTGTCACAAATAGGTCAAGAATAACATGATATAAAAAAGTAACAAGTTCAGGATGAAGAATAAACATGTTCAGGTGAAAGATAACTCATAACAGGATGATACAACAAAAACTCCAGTTCAGGACAGCAAGACAGTACTGCACTAAAACTGAGATTCCCGTTACTACAAAGATGCAAATCTGAATCTGCCAAAGAATCTGGAAAATAGACTCCCGGCCGAATCCAGCAAATATATAAAATTCTTATAGTATTTCACAAAAACATAACTCAAAACTGAATTGAAACCAGAAAACATGTTCAGCCAGAAATCAGTAGTTTGTATTCAAAGTCAGGAAAATAGCATGAAAACTCATCAATTAAATCCACGAAAAATCTGGGGTATTCCCCTATATGTTTATTAACAGAAAAACAAGTTTCATAATTTTCCAGCAAAAATAGAGTACTCAATTGAAATCAGAAAACAACAAGACACGACAGTTTTATAAATCTGAAATCGCAAACACTGTAGTACGAAAACAGTAATATCTCACAAACCATAAATCCAAATCCAAATCCGCTAAAAGGGTTATAAAATAGATATAGCAAGCTAACTTTCATATTCAGAAATATTTTAGAAACAGCAAGTAGAATTAGATCGAAAATCATGTTCTTTACAGAACAGTAGTAAAATTCTGCATGAAAAATCTTTATTTGCAAGCATAAAAAGGTTTGTAAAAATCCTCAAATAAATCCACTAAAATTCTGGGTAAACCCCAATCAAGTCTATAAGTACTGAGCAAAATTTCAGGTCAAAATAATAAATTTAACAGCAGAATAAAAATATATTACTTTTCAGAATTCATAGAAAACACAATCTGGAAATCTTTCGACACTACTGTAGTAAAATGGACATAACTCGTAACTCGTAAATCGAAAATGAGATCCGTCAAAAGGGTTGGAAAATAAACATAATTCTCTACAGATCATGTTCGCAAAATATTTTCAAATATTGACCTTAATACGGTCTAAAATACTGATCAACATCAGAAAAACAGAAAAATACATATTTGTTCTTCATACACGAATCAACATAGATCATACGAAATTCATCCAAAACAACTGAAATATGAAATATGATGTACTAGATGTTCAAACCACATGGTAAAGGGTATTTCACAAGTATTCGACAAGTATAACACGAATAACACATCAAGCACAGATATCACAAGTAGCATGAACATATACATCAAAAGTGGTCAACCCTAGGTTAATTCATGTCATATATGTCGTGAGGCAACTATGGTCGAATCAACACAATAGAGACAATATCAACAAGGGGATTCACATAAAAATTGTCTCTAGAACTCAACTACACTACAGGCGGTATTTAATACTTGTAAATACACAAAGAAAAGAATACAAGTTACTTGCCTTAACCGACGATGAAAACGACGATGATCAAGAATAACGGGAACAGATTCCTGGCAACGAACTCAATAAACAAACTCGGACTAACACGGTAATGGACCACAACACGAACACACGATCTCAAGGAACCCAACATGCACACAAGAGAGAGCGAGGCACAATGGCACGGGCGATGACCACTAGCCGCTGCTGCTAGTGCTGGCAGTCGACAGAAGGAGCACAGCACTACGGTGTTGCTGCTGTGCTTGCTGCTCTGTCGCAGTGCACCAGAGAAAGACATAGCACCAGGGCGACGATGCTCTGGTTGCCGCTGCGACTGCCGAGGATGAGGGGAGGTCGCGGCGCTCAAGGGAAGGAGCATAGGACGAGACGAGATCGGGATAGAGATGGATGATCGGAGAGGGTCGGGAGCAGGCAAGGTCGAGGACAAGAAGGTGGGGTGGTCAGCTGATGGGTCTGCAGGAAGTAAAAGGTGAAGTCGGCTAGGGTTCTAGGTGAAGAATATGAACATCCGGCTCACCATATATATGTAGGGTATGGTTTATAAGAGTATTAGGGTTACTTAAGTTATAGGGGGTGAATAGCGGCTGATGATTAGAGAGGTATCGGGTTGGGAGCTTACCGGGTCTGGGTAGGTGCTAATATGGGAAAGGTTATAGGGTTGAAGGATTTAAAAGGATAGTAAAATAATGAGTAAAAGGTGAATTTGATAATGGGTTTTGCTGATTAGGTAGGGATTTGAGTATACAGGGTATAGCAATAAATGGATTTTGAGTTTTATGGGGTTTAAACAATGGGTTCAAGAAATAGGACAAATCCACAAGGAAAAAGAAATAGGGCGATACAAAAATGAGACGGGCACAGAAATGAACAAATAAAATTAGCACGAGCAATATGAATAAAGAGAATCTAAGTAGATCGATCAAACAGAGACGAAACAATAGAGACTGTTGGATCAAGAAAAATCAAATAAAAGGACGACAAAATAACAAAATGAATATATTGAAAATAAATCCAATATACGGTCCAAGAAAAAGATACAAGAAAAATACAAAGGGAGAAATACACAAAAACGAAAAATACACTCAAAAATACAAAAAACGAAAAATAGGGGTTACATGGGCCCATAGTCAGCCCACAAGCTGTTATGGGATCTCCTTGAGATTCGTGGCAGGATCGTGCAGTGCAGATCGTCCACCATTTTTACCCTCATTATATATATATATATATATATATATATATATATATATATATATATATATATATATATATAATGTGTTGATTTTAGTCCTGACCTTGGCTGAATTTATTGTGGAAGCCACCATAACCAACTCCCAGGAGGAAGAAAAAAATTCCCCGCTTTGGAATGTGTATGTGGAAGGGTCATCTTGCCTCGAAGAAAGCAGAGCAGGAATTATTTTGCTTGGGCCGGATAAGTTTACTCCCCAATACTCATTGCACCTCAATTTTCCTGCATCCAACAACGAATCGGAATATGAAGCATTGATTGCCGGTCTCCGGTTAGCACGAGAAGCAGGAACGCGAAGAATCGAGATGTTTAGCGACTCCTAGTTAGTCGTCAACCAAGTACAAAACGAGTATGAAGCCAGGGACGATCGCATGGTCAAGTACTTGTCACAAGTGAAGAAACTCCTGACAACATTCAGAGAAGCTAATGTCACTCACATTCCCCGCGAGCAAAACGGGCAAGTAGATGCTTTCTCCAAGTTAGCTTCCTCATCTCTCGACGGGCTTGACCACATGGTCCTCATTGAGGTCCTTCTCAAGCCGAGCATCGAGGTGGAAGAGTTGGAGCTCATGGTCATCCCACCCCAAATGTTTGAAAATTATTGGATGAAACCTATAGTCTATTTCCTCGATAAGGAAATCCTCCCTGAAGATCGCAAAGAAGCAAGGAAGATTCGGACAAGAGCGAAGAGACACACTCTCGTAGAAGGACTCCTATACAAACACTCATACACCATAGTCGATGGCAAACCCTATCTTAGATGTCTCACTATAGAGAAAGCGCAGTACGCCCTCAAAGAACAACATGAAGGAATCGGCAGCTACCATCAAGGGGCAAGATCTCTCGCACAAAAGATACTCAATCATGGGTACTATTGGCTCATGCTGCTCAGTGACGCGCAAGAATATGTTCGCCTAGTGCGACCTTTGTCAGAAGCATTTAGAAATCAAGCATGGAACTCAAGCAATCCTCAGCTCTCATCCTCTTCGCCATGTGAGGAATAGACTTGCTTAGACCATTCCGGCCAGCAACCGACCAAAGAATTTTCCTAGTGGATGTCATCGACTACTTCACAAAGTGGGTCGAAGCAGAGACGTTGGCCACCATCACAGAGCAGAAAATCCAACAGCTCTTTTGGAGGAACAATGTCTGCAGATTTGGGATCCCCCGAATACTCGTCTCTGATAATGGCATGCAATTCACTGGCAAAAATTTTCGCAAATTCTGAACGGATTTGGTAATCACTCAGCGCTTCACCTCAGTCTCGCATCCCCAAACTAATGGCCAAGTTGAAAATGCTAATCGACAGGTTCTAGATTGCCTTAAGAAGAGACTGGGAGAAGCTGTGAAAGGTCTGTGGGTTGATGAGCTGCCAAGTGTGCTATGCTCTTACAAAACCACGAAGCGGACACCAACGGAGGAGTCGCCCTTCAGCCTCGCCTACGCTCGTAAGCATTTATCCCCTTAGAAGTTGGATTTCCATCTTCTCGTCTTCTTTCCTTCAATGAAAAGCAAAATTCCAACAGTCTACGAGCCAATCTCGACATCGTTGAAGAGGTACGGGAAAGATTGGCCATATTGAGGAACATTTATCAGCAAATGGTCGATAAGTTTTATAACAAGAGAGTCCGCCCTACCAATCTTGAAGTGGGGGGCCTCGTCTTGCGTAAACTCAAAATCTCAAACCCACGGAGAAAATGAAAGCTCTCCCAACTGGGAGGGGCCGTACAAGGTCTCTCAAGTGATTCGCCAGAGATCATATCGACTTGAAGACTTAGGGGGAAGAAGATACCCAGAACTTGGAATGTCGATCACCTTATGAAGTATAACGAGAGCGTCTAAAACGCACTCTTTTAATAGTAGAACATTTAAAACTTGTAATAAAGGTCAGCCACTATAGCAGCCATTTAGTTTATTTTTTCTTTCAATAAAGACCGATTTCACCACCGGTCATTCCATGTAATAAAGGCCAGCCATCAGAGTAGCCCCTTAGTTGATTTCTCAATAAAATTAGCTAGTTTATTTCTAAACATTTTGTTCAATTTCATTAAAACAAACAACAAGTTAAACACCCAACTTACACTTAAAACGGCACTAAAAACTCATTAAAAGCTTCCTACAAGACGGATTCAGAGTCCATACCCATTGCTCGAAGTTACTCTAGCAACCTATGACAATGTAAGTTCAGAGTTCACTTCGCCATTCGATCTGCGCCTGCAACCTGTTAATACTTAAACTAATAATTTCGGAATCCATACCCATGGCTCGAAGTTACTCAAGCAAATCGCACTGAAGCAAATTCAGAATTTGCTTCGCCATTCAACTTGTTCCTAGAACTAATTAAAATCCATTAAACACGGATTAGAGGTCCAAAATCGTGGATTGTAGTTACTCTAGTAAAACTTGCATAAGCTACATTCGAAGTTCAACTCGTCACTCGATGCGACTCACAATTTGTTGGAGGACCCATAGAGCAAGTTTGGAAAACAACTTTCCTTCAGAGTTGCTCCTACAACTAGCTGAGTACAAGACAGATAAGTTCTAAACTCCGTCAAACATTACACTCATCGGTGACAGTTCGTTAGCTATACACAACTGAGTTGATGCCCTGTTATTTAACTACAAAGAACCCAGTCAACGACCAATCAATCTCAACAACAAGTCTCACTGCAGCTGCAAAATTAAAATGAATCTATATTTCACACCTAAGAATCGTTAGAAAAGTCTTGCAAACATTGTACAACAAACTGTCATGCAAGTCGTTCTTCTAGCTACACACTAGAGGAATGCTCCGCCTAAGAGATACAAACCTCTCCACCAGGCTCCCTACCAGTTGACAGCTCCCTAGGGCTGCCTCAACTCTTGATGATGAAATTCAAGACAAGTCTTCTTTAGGCGGGCAAGCTCCAGGTTTATCCTACCTCCTTCACCTGAGAAGGCTCCAACTCCTTCTCACGTAAAGCGTCGCGCAAACGGATGTGTCCCAATGCCGTCAAGTACGGCATATCACGAAGGAGAGCAAGCTCAATGTCCTAAGGACCTCATTCGATGTACACAAGTACTTGTCAGCAAAGAGAAGAACAGAATCATCTTGACATTGAACAAACATAAGTGACTTCACTTCAGTATTAAGAAGATTCATAACACCAAATACTGGTTCGCTCCAAACAACGAGTTCAACGCTCTGTTCATCGCTCGAGCTCCATCCTCGTTGGCTCCAAACAACGAGTTTAATGCTTTGTTCACCGCTCGAGCTCCACCAACAACTCGTTCGCTCCAAATAACTAGTTCAACGCTCTGCTCACCGCTCGAGCACCACCAACAACTCCTGACCCTAAACAACGAGTTCAATGCTTTGATTTTCCCCCAGGCTCTATCAACAATGTGATGACTCCATATGACGATTTTAATGCCCCACTCTTTGCTTGAGCTCCGTTAACTCGTTGACTCCAAACAACGAGTTCAACGCAAACAAGTTCAGTGCCCCGCTTATCGCTCGAGCTTTTCCAACAACCCCTTATCTTCATGCAATAGGCTCGGCATCCCACACTAGCCTAGGATTGTCTCTATTAACTTGCCGGGATCAAATAGCAAGTTAGCTCCACCACAAGGATGTCTCTACAAAACTTGTTTGGCGCAAATAATAGGTTAAAACTTCCAACTTCGTCTCGAAATTGTCTCTCCAAACTTGTCAGGATCAAACGACAAGCTCTACGTTTAACTCCGTCATAGAGTTATCTCCAAACTTGCTGAGATCAAACAGTAAGTTCAACTTTCAAACTCCATCACAAAGTTGTCTCTCCAGACTTGCAGAGCGCAAACAGCAAGTTCAACATTCAACTCCGTCATAGAGTTCTCGCCAAACTTGCTAGGATCAAACAGCAAGCATTACATCAACTCAATCAAAGAGTTGCCTCCATAAACTTGTTGGGGTCAAACAGCAAGCTCTACATCAACTCAATTAAGAAGTTGTCCCTATGAACTTGCTGGGCGCAAATGGCAAGTTCAATGTTCAGCCCCGTTACAGGGTTCTCTCTAAACTTGTTGGGATCAAATAGTAAACTCAATGTTCAACTCCGTCTCGCAGTTGTCTCCAAACTTTTTAGGATCAAACGGCAAGTTCTATATCAATTCCGTCTAAAGATTGTCTCAACAAACTAGCTGGGATCAAACAGTAAGTCTGCTACAGCTCTTCTAGGACAGCTACATAGACAATATCCAACGGTAAAAGCATTCAGCTCGCAGGCCAACGGAACACAGGTCTAACGGTGAAACGCTTGATTGACAAAACAAGCGAACAACAGAATGTTTGGTCAATGAAAAAGCAATCCAACGATACAAGTGAACCAAACGGCACTTGGTCAGCAACGAGGCGCTTATCCCACAGAACGAGTTGACAAGCACGGGAAGCCATGATTCATCAACAAATCCTATTTGTTGAGTTAAAGTCAATGGGTATAAAGTAAGCTTTGGGTGTATGTATGCATAGACACACATATATATAAATACATATATGTATAATTGTGTTCATATCCAAAGAAGCAAATTCAAGCTCCAAAATTCCTAAAAAAACTCCAACAGAAAGAATTGAGGGCTCTCGGGTTCAAAAGGAGAAAAGAGGGTATGAATTCGGAACGGGTGTCCAAAACCAAACCCACAAAAGAAACCTGAAAATCCTAAGTGCTAAACGGGATTGCGAGTATAGAAAATCTGTACCGAAATTTAATTCAAAGCCCAAACCCAGGATTCATCTTCTCCGAAGCTTAACCCCACCATTTCGAAGCTCGAAATCAAGAACTCGAGACCCATAGCTCTGTCAAGAACGGTGCCGGCTTGAAGACTGAGTGATGAAGGGGCTCGTTTGCATTTGTGTTGGCTCAAAACTCCGTCAAGCTCGCCCACGCCTCATTGACAAAGCAAAGTTGTAGCTCGGCGACAATAGCGATGGCTCGACCCAAACTGTAGCTTGACAAGCTCGAAATCTTCATAGCTCAGTGAGGCAACAGAGCTCCATAGTTCAGCAAACAATCACCCTTATAGCTCGGCGAAAACATAGCTATAAGCTTAACAACTCACCCATAGCTTGGTGAACGCTCCAAATGCCATAGCTCAGCGAGGAATAGCTCGACAGCTCGGCGATGGGTTTGAAGCAAATAGCTCAGCGACGCTCGAAGAATAATAGCTCGACAATGCTTCGAAATGCCATAGCTCGGCGAATGCTCCAAACGCAATAGCTCGATGAATAATAGCTCGATAGCTCGGTGAGGAGTCAAAGCAAATAGCTCGGCACGAAAGAGCAAGCTTCGTAGCTCGGCGACAACAACCACAATCGACGAAGTCGTGGCTCGACGAGAATAGAGCTTGCCTCGACGACCAAACACCTCCCCTAGCACGGCAACGCCTGTAGCTCTACGAGGAGAAGGGGCTCATAGCTCGACAACAAAGCTATCCCATAGCTCGGCCAAGAGGAAATGACCATAGCCCAGCCAAATTGTCGGCCGAGCTAGGGGGCTTCGAAAGTGCTTGCAGACCGTATGATCATCCAGGAAATTGTGCCCCAATGAGATCGACACACAAGATTGCGCCATGTCGTCCCTCTCCCATTCGCTCTCTTCCACGTCGTTCGATTATCCTCAGCGCGTGAGTTGCCTCTTGATCTACGCTTCTAATGATCCCATGCCACAGCCGATCAATTGATCTCCATTGCAGTTGTTAAATCCACTCAGCGGACGAGCTGGGGTGTGATGACGTCCCTGATGCTGCCACATCAACTCTTTCTCCCGCTCACTTTGCAAATGTATCAGCGCGCGATTTTGATGGTGATTAGCTGCTTGGATCGCTCCAAAAAATATAACCAGGTCGAATTATTCAATAAAAATCCCAAAAACCATTTTAAATTTTGAAGAATTAATTAAAAAATCCAAAAATAATTATTTCAATTTGGAAAATTAATTAAAATTTCCAAAAAATAATTTGAAATTGGATTTATTAATTAAAAATTTGAAAAAGATATTTTATAATTGGGAAAAAATATGAAAAATTCCAGAAAATTCCAGGAAAATATTCGCCACCTTCGGAAGCTTCTGATCAGTTCCAGGTGTCTCCAAGACACCCCAAAAGCAAATATTGTATTCCAAAATCCAAAAATAAGGCGAACTACTCTCCGAAAGCCATGAAAATTGTCTTCCGGGAGTGGGGACATTTGATAATGGTAAAAATTATAGCTAATCAGGGTCGTACGATTCCAGCACAGATCTCAAAGCTTCTACAGGCATATTAATCATAACGGGCTCTTTAACAGGTGTGGGCCTTCTCCAGGCTTTTCTACAACACATGAGCATCTTTTAAGCTCATAAAAGTGACAGATTAGGTCCACTATGAGAGACCCAGCTCATGAAGGTTGATAGTCAAATTTCTTATCCCCAAACAAGATAGTTTATCTCTTGAGGGGGAGATTCGAATAGAAGATAAGGGATTCATATCAATCTCTCTGGTTCTTACTTGAGCATCGGAGTGTCTGTCGTCGAGGCCAACCCCTGGTGTTTCAGGCTTTTTGCAGGATCATCAACCGCATTAGCAACATCAGATCCAGATCACGGTGTTCAATCAACGATCCAGATTCAATCTCAGGAGCTCTAACCGTATTTTATGGTAAATTTCAAATGTCAGATTTTTAGTAGTTTCTATCAAATATTAACTCATTATCTATTTGATCCCACACCAAAATAAGCATCAACAGAGTCGTATTAAATCTAGAAAGCCTAGGACTAGTGCATCGAATGAATTAATTTGTATAATTCACACGATTCACTGCCATGTGAATAGAAGATTGATATACTGTCATGGTGGAAACACAATGAAGGTTCATCTCCTATTCTTTCATACATGGCAAACAATCTACTAACCTCCATGTGTCCACAATTGCATCGGATAGTGTTTTCTCTAGGTGGCAGGATATTGAGCGATGCAAGGAATCGCTTGGAGCCGGATATTTTGAAGTTGCTCGTCCACAGTGAAGATTTGATGAAAGCAGAGGACAGAACTCAAGGAATACTACAGGACACCTCAATCAGGGGAAGCAACACTCCAGAAGATGAAGTCGAAACTCACTAAAATATTTAGGGCGATGAAATTCTAGATTTAGGTTAAGTTGAGGTACACGACAGTTGTCTAATGCCCTCGCTTAAATATAACTCTAGGCTATCTCGAACTCTAGATCACCCATTTACCAAATAATTTTGTAACTTTATATGTATTATTAATTTTTTACAAAAAAAATTTATCATTGTAAGGAATGATTCCTGACTTAGAAAAATAATTCATATTTTTTTTATGATTCTTGTATAACAGAATTTCCAACAATATTAATTATTTTTTTATCTATTTTATTTTGATTTTATTCTAAACTGATAAAAGGAGGGGGGAAAACAAGCAAAAAAACTTTTTCAAAATATAAATTCAGACCCGGTCAGTCTGGCTCAGCTCAAGACCGGGGCGTGCAAGTTGGGGGGGTCGAGCTGAGCTGGATTTTCCTGTATTGGGATGGCCCGACCCTGGACCGGCCCCTATAAGGTCGAGCCCGGACCGGCCCGCCCAGACCGGTTGCCAACCCTAGTTAATAACCATGACACCAGCTATTAAAAAGGCTATAACAACGATGACAATTTTCTTCGGTGTGATTCACTTTTAACTTTTAACATTTTCATCATCTATCTGCGACATTCCTAGTAATAAGTAACCAACTTATAACTAAAAATCACAATGAAACAATTAAACTACTACAGGTGGTGGATTGCCAGCGTAGTTTGGTAATGCAAGATCCTGCTGTATTCACATAGCAAAATCAGCTGTAGGAGCAAAGTATATTGCTACCTGGCATTATGAACTAAAACATTTAAGAAAGTATAAATCCAACGAGGAGTTTTCATATAAAGCCGGTTGGAGCTATTGTACAAATCTGGGTCGGCGCCGTCATGTTGGAGTCGTCGTACAACACTAGGTGGAGACGACATACGTCCTAGTCAGGGTCATTGCATGGAGCCTGGTTTGACGAAGTAGGAATACGAAAATAAGGGAGGCATGGCATAGGCAGGGTTATTGTGAGGAGATGGAGTGATCATAACAATAGATATCGCTATAACCATCCACCTCGGGGATGAGGGTTGAATCAAATGGAATTATTTCACTACCATAGTCACTACTTGGGTCATATGCATTTTATACATGCCTCACATCTATACCAATAGTGCAAAGAAGAAAATTATGCGAAAAATAACTACAAATAAGGAAAGAGGCAAACAAAAGGCGCATATGTGACACAACTTAGGCATATAGGAAAGTAACAAATCTGCCAAATTGCTTGTGAACATGTGTGATAAATGTGATAAGCCCACCAATTCCAATAACCTAGGGATTCACTAATTTCAATAAACAATAAATTAAAGGGAAATTATTACTACCTATTTTACGGGGGAGCAAGACAGTACCCACACATAGCTACACACTCTCGCCCCAAATAAATATTCAATTGAGGTGAAAGCGAGGATCGAACTCCCAAACTCTTTTTGACTAGCTAAGAGGTCACCTAAGACCATAGTGGCACTCGCGAAAATATTTCACTTGACTGACGAAATTGGAAACACGGACCAACTTGTTCACATTATCGAAAAGTAAACCTCCACATCCAAGCAACTTTCCTTCTTAAGGCTCCATTTGGTATCGCTTTTAGAGAGTACTTTTGGGTGGTATGAAAGCTCTTTTAGGCTCAACATAAGGCATTTGACAAACTTAATTAAAAGTGTATTTAGCTAAGAGTATTTTTTACCTTTTTCTCAAAGCATGTAAAGTTGTGCGCTTAGCTTTTCAAAAATTGTTTTGCATTACTAGGAAAGCTTTAAACATTATTCTTTCAACCGGTACTTCTGGTACCACCACTCATTTCCACGCCATTACAAATCCTCAAAATTCAATTAAATTCGCCAAAATCAATGCAAACACTCTGCCAACCATTCCTAATTAATAAAACCTATGGTTTGAATCAAGAAACAAAGAATTGTCAAATCAGGGGTACCTGAGTGAATGCATTTGGATCGTAAAAGAATTCGTTGACGACCTCAAACGAGTAGAAATCGGAGTCGGATTCGATCGAGGAGGAAGAGGAGTTGTTCCAAGTGATGCAGAGGAGGAGGGAGAAGGCGACAAGAAAGAAGGGGATGGAGGATCTTCTTCTTCTTAATAGGGAGCTGAATTTAGAGGTTTTGATGCGGGTTTGAGAGGAGAACGAACGAGGGGACGCCATTAGATCTTTCGAGCTGGGTCATTTGGGCTTCTTCTTCTTCTTCGTATACAATTCAACGGCCATTTTTGGGGGAGTGAGAGATTAGTGGAGTTCTCACTACAGTACAACGTAATTGGATCGACTTTAAGCTCCTGTTTGAGTGATTCTCACAAAATGGCCAAATTTAGAAACTAAGAGCATCTCTAGTAGTTGGCTAAAATGCAAAACAAAAAAAATTAAAAAAATAAAAGTGTTGTAGTCATTGGATATATACTCAAATTTTGGATTTGAGGAGAACAGTGATCTGCTATATTTAAAAAATGATATAGAAATTTGTAAAATATAACCAGATGAAAGATGATGTTTCGTCCTTTAATTTAAATTAAAAAAATTGAATCGGATGAAAAATCATCTTTCGTCGCTTTGATTTTTTTAATATATCGGACGGGAAATGATTTTCCGTCTGATATTCTTTTTTTATAAATAATCGGACGGGAAATCATTTCCTGTCGGTCAATTTTTTAAAAAAAATAAATTGGTCGGACAGGAGCTGATCTTCAGTCCAAACCAAATTTGAAAATTTGTTTTTGAAGAACTAGGCTTATACAAATTATTATGGGTATATATTAGGTTTTAATTGAAATTTAATTAAAACTTAAGATTTAATTAAGATTATTAGGATTAAATTAAGAGTATATTAGGATTAAATTAGGATTTAATTTGGAGAAAAAAAATATTGGACGGGAAATGATTTCCCGTCCGTGGTTAATTTTTAAAAAAATCCTCAGACGGGAAATGATTCATCGTCTAACACAATTTTTAAACGACAATTTTTTTTTTTTTTTGTGGGACGAGACATCATCTACCGTCCATCGATTTTTTTAAATAAAAACCCAAATTTTGGGTTTAAATGACTACAGCTGAAACCCAAAATTCTTAATCCTATATGCCAAATACCCAAAATTTGAGATTGAACGACTACAGATGCTCTATAATTACGAATATAGACTAGTTGCCAAATTATTTGCAGAACAATAATGCTACATGATGTCTCAGTGTTTTGTACAGAATAATGTTTATGAAAGTTATATACAGCTTATGATGACCTCCCCTCTCCTCCCCTGCCACCCCCACCACCTTCGGGCTCCCTTTCTCTCATCACCTTTCTCCTAGTCTTCTTCCTCAGGCTTCCCTATTCTCTTCTTCTTCTATATTCTCCTCCTCTCTGCAGCCCATGGATTACCTTGAACTAGAAATGATAGGGTGTGGGCTAAAAGAGTTGGTCCCCCCATCTCGTGCTATCCTCTAACCACACCCTCCCCACTGTTCACCGCCATAATAGCCCAAAGAGACCGTATTGACGATCACCATCCCCTAAACGTAGCACGGTAGAACTCCGATGAAGCCCCAAGTCTCCGATCAGAAGATATAAAGATCATCATCGACGGGTCCATATGGATTATCACGTCCTCATCATCGTTCTACCTCACCTCCGCCTAGAGGACGGACCCCTAGAGGGGGTCCTCCTACAGAACAAAGTTGGCATAAGAGAACCCCCCCAAGGGGTCTTCAAGAGTCCCTACGGAGATCAACTGTTAAGGGTCTTACAAATGCGGTGGACAATGGTAGGAGAAGGGTGGAAGAGGAGAGAGCCTCATTACTAAGCAAAAACAAGATAATAGTCATCACTAACAATAGTCTCGCCTTCCCTCCCACCCTAAGAAGCACCTACACACTGCAAACTTAGCATCAATCCCTCGCCAATCCCCCATTACAACAACAAATCAGCACTTCACCTCTCTACAAGTAACCAAACAACATCATCCCAACCTACAACCTTCACTGACTACCATGGTGCCAAATGCGCAGCTCCCCTCCCTAGCCCTGGTGGCTACTAGGACTTCGGTTGGAAGTCCAGCCGCGCTAACCAAAGCAATATCAGATGAAGCACTGCCTCTACAAGATAACATATGGGTGAAAGTGGAGAGCCAAGCTACTAGAAGACTTGGTAAGAATGTGCTATCGACTGAGGTTACCAAAACCAACCGCAAAGGCAAAAAAAACTTATTCACTATTTTAACTGTGGTGATCTTGGCCACATTCGTGCGGAATGTACGAATGAGGTGCGGTGCCTTAAGTGTCTGAAGTGGGGACTGTGCCTTAAGTGTCTGAAGTGGGGACTGTCGCGCCCCGCTTCCCAAAAATACGGAATGCAAGCACGTGACATGGCCCAGCGAATGACTTGCGTCATTCATAGGCTGTCATCGATTCAACTCAACAATATAAAACAGAAAGTGAAACAACCACGCATGCAATAAAAGAAGTAATCACATAAATAACAATACTTGAAATTTTAAGCATAAAATAACCAACATAAAATAAATCCGACATCTAGAATCAACAATAACATCATCCGGGTCAACAGCCCATGTTCAATTATTAAAGTTCAAAAAAAGAGAAACAATAATTATTCAACGGAGCAGCAACACAAGTCTTTCACCATTGTTGTTCTCCTAGTCCATCAGGAAAATCTTCCTGATTACCTATAAACTGTTCATCTTAAAATAGAGGAAAAATATGTCTTTAGAGCAAGTCGTGGATAGCAAGTAGAGAAGTAGAGGAATAATGACAATAATGGTGTAACGATGAATTCAATGAACGATGAAATCAAAAGTATTGAACAGTGATAAGGCGATAATAGTACAATGTGCAATAACGGTGATTTATAACGATAACAATAAATAATAACAATAATGGTAAGCAATAACAATAACACTGTTTGATAACGATAACAAAATGCAATGAAAATGCAATAAAGCCTTAAGTCTATTATTCATTTTAATCCTAACTAATGCACGTACTACTGCATTCCATACTACAGGTTCCATGCATACAATCAATTTCGTTTAGAATAAGGTGGTCGATTCTATAGGGTATGTACTCGGTACGATATAACATTCAATAATAACACAATCATGTAATGGATTCTAGAGGTGGCCCCCGTCAACTCCTAACGTGGCACTTAGTTCTACGTGGCACTAAGTTCCATATAACTTAAATTCATGTAATGGATTCTAAAGGTGACCCCCGTAAATTTTAGAGATGGCCCTCGTCAATCCCTAACGTGGTACTTAGTTCTACGTGGAATTTACTTCCATATGACTTGAAATCATGTAATGGATTCTAGAGGTGACCCTAGTCAATTCTAGAGGTGGCCCCCATCAATCCCTAACATGGTACTTAGTTCTATGTGGCACTTAGTTCCATTTGACTTGAAATCATGGAAAACACTGGCCCCATACTTCGAGTACAGTCACTATATCATCAACTACCCTAGTCAACCCTTAACCCCGGCTTGATTAACATTCTTTATTCAATTAATATGCAATAGTAATAAGGAACAATTGGGACAGAAATATCAATGGGAAATGATAAGGTGATTAATAAGGGACATTAAAAAGATGACAAAACAATCCTAAGGTCATGCAATGTACTCTATACAATTAAATGTACCAAATACAACATTATTATTCAATTGTATATTATTAAACATAGAAACCCAATTATGGACAGCAGTAGGTTGTTGTACCAAAATCAGAATTTCAGTTGTTACAGGATAGAAAATGTGGATCTGTCAGAAGTTCTAGAAACTAGACTCCTATCCGATTCCAACGCATAAGATACATAAAAGTTGTTGCATCAGGTGTCAAAACAGCAAACTACACAGGATTTGTGTTCAGCCAGAACTTGTAAAATTGTATTTATACATATGAAACTGGTCTGAAACTTCATTAATTAATTCCAGGAAAATTAGGAAATGTTCTCTAGTGTGTCTAGTATCAGCATGCAAAATTTCAAGTCATTATCTAACAGATAGCATAGTTAAATTAATTGTAAATCAGCGTGTTGTAGCAGTTTTTAGAATCTGGAATTCTACGACACAACAGCAGTAAAACTACGCTATCTTACAAACCATAACTCGGAATTCAATTCCGTAAGAAGGATAGTAAACTAGACATCTGGGGCTACATTTCATATTCAATAAGTTATTGATTTTAGTGACATTATTTCGGTCGAAACAACATGGTAATATTCAGGTTGGCAGTAAATTTCAGGGTCTCAATATATTTTTCTTGCATAAAAAGATTAGAATGTTATGAACGATGAGTTAGGGGTTAACAATTATAATCACAGCAAGTTACATGTATGTGAATATGGTTTGAAGATGTATAATGTCCATAACCCTACTCATCATAATCAACTAACACACCATCATCAATCATATGAATAATCAACACTAGTATACAACCTACAATAGTTGTGTAATGACATGAAATATAATAATAATTCCTATTCTATATTCAATAATTAACTATATGAATGCATGCAAGATCTCTATACATTGGAGGCAAAAGACGGCACGAAGTCAAGACTACTACTTAGATTCGCTCGTGTAAATCCGTAGAATCCCAACGATAGATAACAACAAACAATATATGATAATAAATATGGATTCTACTTGCGGGATTCAATAAACAATTTTCGAATACGATTCAATATAATTCGAAAGTGATATGACTTGCCTTTAGATGACGATTAGATCCGATATAATGAGAATAACGGGATTAGGATCCCGGGCGACATCCACGATCACACGTGCGAGCCACGTGCAAAACGAAAACACAGCAAAATGGTAAAACACCAAGACAGCAACACATCGGATCAAATAGCACTCCATAGCGGATCCAAACGAACACCAAACAGCGAGTTCGGGTCGCTTGAGCCAAAATAGCAAACAGCGGCAGCAACCAATGCTTCTTCTCCTTCCTCACTTCGACAGAGAGAAAGAGAGAGAGAGCATGGGAGAGTGACTACAGCGGCGACCACGGCGAGGGCGGTGGCGATGGTGCTGCGATCGGGAAAGCGACGGTAGCGGCGCGGCGGCACGTCGAGCGACTCTATTGTCGCTTCCGAAAAAAGGGGAGACAGCGATGGGGGTGCTGGCTTTGGACGGCGACGACGAGGATGGGGTCTCCGGCCGTTGCGAGGGTGAGTAGAGAAATGAAGACAAAGACAATGGACAAGGAGCGGTTCTGTGGCAATGGGTAATGGGTTCGGTGGAGTCGAGCGGTGGGGATGGCGATGACAAAGATGATGGCAATGGGTGCAGTGGAGTTGGGTTTGAGCGGGGTTGAAGACGAGGACGGGGATGAGAGGATGAAGGTGGTCGGAGGACAGAAGAGCGACAGGCTAAAGGGCTCGGCGATGGGTGACGAAGCATTGGGGGGAGGAGATGAACAGTAGTGGGGAGGGTCGTGCAAGGTTCAACAGTGAGAGGGGGGGTTGCACAGGATCAAGGGTAGAGGTTGGGGGCTAGGGTTGGTTGTTTAAAGAAGAGAGATATACGGGGAGGATTGTAGGCTGATTGTTAGGGATTCAGTTTTGGGGGGTTACAGGATGTGATGATGATTATGAGAGATTTTTGGGGATTTGACTGTTAGTGGGAATATGGAGTAGCTTTGAGTTAGTGGGTTTGGTTACAAGATCCAATAGGAGGTGGGTTATAGGGTTTAGGCACAATATGGGGCAAATAGAAAACAATTCTCAACCCAACATGACGAGAGAAAATTCCATGAAATTAAACTTGAATTAGGAAAAGGAAAAGTAAGATTCAGATAATCAAACTGAGATCAAGGACAAGTACGAATAATACTAGAATTGATATTATTCGATACAATACTGAAACAAAATGAAATGCTCTAGAATCACAAAAGAGATTACAATGGGATAAATGATAAAAGGGAAAAATGAAAATAGGAGTTACAATCCTACCCACCTTACAATAAAATTTCGTCTTCGAAATTTATTAAGTGGCGATAGGATAACCCCAAAGAAAAAGAAAAAGAATCACACAAAAAGGTGGGGAAACTTCTTCTTGATCTCATCCTCAGGCTCCCAAGTCGACTCACCCGGCGAGTGAGGATTCCAAGTAACCCTAAACAACCTGATGACCTTGTTCTTCAAAATCTTCTCCCGTCGGACCAAGATCGAAACCGGACGGATCTCACAGGACAAATTTGGCCGAACAGATAACTTCGAGTAGTCGATAACATGACTATCATTCCTAACATACTTCCTGAGTTGGGAGACATGAAATACATCATGCACTCCAGATAGAGCCGGCGGCAACGCGAGTCTATAGGCCACCTTGCCTACTCGCTCCACGACATCAAACGACCTAATGAATCTAGGTCTTAGCTTGCCCCCGCCTCCAAACCGGATGACTCCCTTCCATAGTGATACTTTGAGGAACACATGATAACCTACTTCAAACTCTAATGGTCTCCTGTGAATATCTGCCCATTTTCTCTGTCTGTCCTGAGCTGCCTGTAGGTGCTTCATGATCTGGGCCACTGCATCAACAGTCTTTGTGATCAGCTCAGGCCCCAAAAGCTTCCTCTCACCAATGTCGTCCCAGCACACTGGCGATCTACACTTCCGACCATACAAGGCTTCATACGAAGCAGTCTTAATACTTGCTTGGTAACTATTGTTGTACGAGAACTCCACCAAGTGCAGATGATCCTCCCAAGACTCTCCAAACTGCAAAACACAGGACCTCAACATATCTTCCAATGTCTGAATGGTCCTCTCCGATTGCCCATCTATATGCGGATGGAATGCAGTACTGTAGTTCAGCTTGCTCCCAGGATTGCCTTGAAGACTCTTCCAGAACTGCGATCAGAATCTAGCATCTCTGTCTTATATAATGTTGACAGGGACCCCATGCAATCTGACAATCTCCTGCATATACTTCTCTGCAAGGCTCTCTGTAGACTAGCCCATCCTGAAGGGGGTAAAGTGGGCACTCTTCGTTAAGCGGTCCATAATTACCCAGCTGGCATTGTGGCCCTTGGGACTTCTTGGCAAGGCAGTCACAAAGTCCATGGTAATGTTCTCCCATTTCCACTCCGGAATAAGAAGAGGTTGAAGAAGTAACGGTCCTCTGATGTTCTGCCTTCACCTACTGGTAGACCAAACACTGTGAAACATATCTCGCTACAGCTCTCTTCATACCGTGCCAGCAAAAGTGCAATTTCAGATCCTGATACATCTTTGTACCCCCGGGATGGATAGAATACGGTGGACGGTGAGCTTCTTCGAGCAACTTCTGCCTGACTTCCCCCTTCGGAACACATAGACGGGTCCCAAAGCGGAGGGATCCATCCTCATGAATAACCATGTCAGTCCTCGAACCTGCCTCAACCTCAGCTCGAAACTGCTGTAACTGCTCATCACCTAACTATGCTTCCTTGATCTGTTCCACCAACAACGACTGCAGATGAAGCAGCATACAGCTCTGCTCGGTACCAGGCAAAATCACTTCCAACTCCAATCTTCTCATCTCTTCGAGAAGCTCCTTCTTCTCAGTAAGAACCATGGTAGTCGATCTTCTTCTCAGAGCATCAGGTACTAAGTTGATCTTACCCGGATGGTACTGCAAATTAATATCGAAGTCTGCCATCAGTTCCAGCCATTGCCTCTACCTCATATTCAGCTCCTTCTGAGTAAACACGTACTTGAGACTCTTGTGGTCAGTGAAAATTTCCACTCGGACTCCAAGCAGGTAGTGCCTCCAAAGCGTCATAGCAAAAATCACAGTAGCAAGCTCCAAGTCGTGTGTAGGATAATTCTTCTCATGCGGCCTCAACTGCCTAGAAGCATAAGCAAAAACCTTACCTCGTTGCATTAAACCTGCACCCAAACCTCTGCCTGAGGCATCACATTGAATCACGAAACCTCCTGATCCATCCGGTATTGTCAACACAGGTGCTGATGTCAACCGATCTTTCAGCACAGTGAAGGCTTCATTACATGATTCATCCCACACGAATTTCTGCTCTTTCCCATTCAACTTGGTCAACGGCCCGACAATCTTTGAGAAATCTCGAACAAACTTTTTGTAGTATCCTGCTGACCCAAGGAAACTACGAACTTCAGATACCGATTTCGGCGTCGGCCAATTCTTAACAGCAGAGATCTTGGACAGATCGACAGAAACTCCATCATCGGAGATAATATGCCCCAGGAAGGCAACTCGATCCAACCAAAACTCGTACTTGCTAAGTTTCCCATAAAGCTGATGTTCTCAAAACATCTGCAAGACAACCTGCAAGTGCTCAGCATGCTCATTACGACTCCGAGAATAGACGAGGATATCTTCGATGAACACCAAAATGAACTTGTCCATGAAGGGAGAGAAGACCCGATTCATCAAGCTCATGAACACAGCTGGAGTGTTACTAACTCCGAATGGCATGACAAAGAACTCATAGTGACCATATCGAGTGCGTAAGGCAGTCTTCTGTACATCTTCAGCTTTCACCTTGACCTGATGGTAACCAGAATGCAGATCCACCTTCGAGAACACAGAAGTACCTCCCAATTGGTCGAACAAGTCATCAATTCTCGACAACGGATATCGGTTCTTCACTGTGATATTGTTCAGCTTACCGTAGTCGATGCACAACCTACGACTACCGTCCTTCTTGTAGACGAACAGTACAGGAGCTCCCCAAGACGAGACACTCGGCCTGATAAAACCCTTATTCAGCATCTCCTGAATCTGCTCCTTCAACTCTGCCAATTCAACTGACACCATCCGGTACGGGCTCTTAGAAATAGGAGCTGTACCCTGCTGAACATCAATCCTAAACACAACTTCTTGGTCTGGCGGCAGCCCTGGAAAATCATCTGGAAACACATCAAGAAACTCTCGCACAATCAAAGGTGTGATAACACCATCAGCATCCACTTCCTGCATTACTCTAGTTTCAAGACTTGCCTGACTCATCAACACAGCCAAGCGGTGTTTCACCCGCATGGAATTCAAATTCCTGAAAGTCTGGTATTCGGAACACCACATTCTTCTTACGGCAGTCAATCATAGCATGAGTAATACTGAGCCAAACCATACCCAAGATCTCATCAAAACCTTGAATTATTGATGACAATGAGGTCGGCTACGAAATCAACTCCTCCAATAACCAAAGGACTCTGCTCGCATACCTGAGAGCACACAATGGTACCACCACCTGTAGTGATGTTCCAAGATGTTGACATCTCACTACAGACCAAACTGTGCAAGCCGACGAAGCGGGAGGAAATAAAAGAATGGGTTGCCCCGGAATCAAAGAGAACATGGGCGGAAAAGGAGTGAATAAGAATAATGCCTAGCAAGAATTCAAAGATGAGAACACAATATGCAAAAGGCAAAAATGCAAGAACATGCATGGATGAAAGAATAATATGATAGAGCAACAGATTAAAATAACAAGATAGCAAGAAAAACAAAATAAAACACAACTAAAGATATACCTGCAACAACTCCCAAAGCGGTCTCCGCATCCTCAGCAGTCAGGTTGTAGGCCTGACCACGACCTCCAGAAGGACCTCCCTGAGGAGCGGCTCTCCTCTGACTTAAAACCTGCCTCTGAGGTGGGAGTGGTGGTCCGCCCTGACCACGACCAAGTGCTCCCTGCGAAGCGGAACCTCCAACCGATACAAGGGCCCTGGACCTCGGGCAATCACGAACCATGTGGTCTCTACTACCACACATGAGGCACTGGTAGTTGACTATCCTGCAATTCTCGTGCAAGTACCCAGCCTTGTGACAGTGCGAACAGACCGAGTTTGCCCTCTGAGCGGCAGGTGAATACGGCAATGCCCTGGCAGGAAAGGTCGGAACTGGCCTTCTGATAGGCCCTCCAGACGGCCTAGAGGAAATAGGATGCAGAGCGGACCGTTGAATGGTGCGCTTCCGCCTACTAGTCCGCTCCTGGCTTCTGGCAGCCTCCAGGATGTCGACATAGAATCGGAGTCGCAAGGCAGCCAGGCGATCCTGGATCTCAATGCCCAGGCCCAACAAGAAACGGCGGCCCTTGTCTTCACCATTCGCTACCATGGAAGTGGAAAAGCAACTCAGTCGGGTGAATTCCGCAGCATACTCATCTACGGTCCGACTCCCCTGATTCAAGATAGTGTCTTAGTTAAACATTGATATATCATGAAATAATAATGAAAATTGCATAATAAACACTATCTGACGAACCTGAGTAAGCGCGACAAATTTTCGCTCCATTTCATTTCTGGTGACATCAGAAAAGAACTTTGTGAGAAAGCTCTCTCTGAAGATGGCCCAGGCAATGGGACTCTCTAGCCGTTCCATCTCAGCTCGCCACCATACGTAGGCGAGGTCAACAAGCTGGATGCTCACGATATCTATGCAATCAATATCTACTATCCTTACTGCGATCAATAGCTGCTCAGGTCCTGATGAGCCATTGCTCGGCTTCCAGCGGACCTTCAGTACCCGAGAATTTGTCTGGGTGTAGCCTTATGAAGTCCGCTACATTTTCAGGTCTCGGTGGCAGCACCCTGGGCGCAGGTACAACAGGCTCTCTGTTGGAAGCTCCCAAAGCCACCCTTATCAAATCACCATGCTCCTGCTACATCTGCATCATCTGTTGCATCAGTAGCTTATTCTGCTCACACTACATTTGCATCACTTAAGCAATGGTAGGCTCTTCTGGTTGATCATCTCTAGCTCAGGAGGACGAAGAACCCTTTCTAACCATGGTCTGAAATAAGAATCAAACAGTTAGCATCCAGATTATAAGTTGGTTATCAATTATCCATGTGATTCACGAGTTGTACATATTTTTGAGTCAAACCGATTAAACCCAAAACTAATAAGGGTCCAATCCCAAACTAGTTAGAGTCTAACTTGGCTCTGATACAACTAAAAATTTTGTCACGCCCTACTTCTCAAAAATACGGAATGCAAGCACGTGACATGGCCTAGCGAATGACTTGCGTCATTTATAAGCTATCATCGATTCAACTCAACAATATAAAACAAGAAGTAAAATAACCACGCATGCAATAAAAGAAATAGTCACATAAATAAAAATACTTGAAATTTTAAGCATAAAATAACCAACATAAAATAAATCCAACATCTAGAATCAACAATAACATCATTCGGGTTAAAAGCCAACAAGTAAAATAATGTTCAATTATTAAAGTTCAAAAAAAGAGAAACAATAATTATTCAACGGCGCAGCAACAAAAGTCTTTCACCATTGTTGTTCTCCTAGTTCATCAGGCAAATCTCCATGATTACTTGTAAGTTGTTCATCTAAAAATAAAGAAAAAATATGTCCTTAGAACAAGTCGTGGACAGCAAGTAGAGAAGCAGAGGAATAATGACAATAACGGTGTAATGATGAATTCAATGAATGATGAAATCAAAAGTATTGAACAGCGACAAGGCAATAATAGTACAATGTGCAATAACGATGATTTATAACGATAAAAATAAACAATAACAATAATGGTAAGCAATAACGATAACAATGTTCGATAATGATGACAAAATGCAATGATAATGCGATGAAGTCTTAAGTCTATTATTCATTTTAATCCTAACTATTGCACGTACTACTGCATCCCATACTAAAGGTTCCTTGCATACAATCAATTTCGTTTAGACTAGGTGGTAGATTCTATAGGTCATGTACTCGGTATGATATAACATTCAATAATAACACAATTATGTAATGGATTCTAGAGGTGGCCCCCGTAAATTCTCAAGGTGGCCCCCGTCAACCCCTGACGTGGCATTTAGTTCTACGTGGTACTTAGTTCCATAAAACTTGAATTCATGTAATGGATTCTAGAGGTGACCCCCGTAAATTCTAGAGATGGCCCCCGTCAATCCCCGACGTGGTACTTAGTTCTACGTGGCACTTAGTTCTATATGACTTGAAATTATGTAATAGATTCTAGAGGTGACCCCCATAAATTCTAGAGGTGGCCCCCGTCAATCCCTGACGTGGTAGTTAGTTCTACATGGTACTTAGTTCCATATGACTTGAAATCATGAAAAACACGGGCCCCACACTTTCGAGTACAGTCACTATATCATCAACGACCCTAGTCAATCCTTAACCCTGGCTTGATTAATATTCTTCATTCAATTAATATGCAATACTAATAGGGAACAATAGGGACAGAAATATCAATGGAAAATGATAAGGTGATTAATAAGGAACATTAGAAAGATAAAAAACAATTCTAAGATCATGCAATGTACTCTATACAATTAAATGCACCAAATACAACATTATAGATTCAATTGTATATTATTAAATATAGAAACCCAATTCTGGACAGCAGTAGGTTGTTGTACCAAAATCAAAATTTCCGTTGTTACAGATAGAAAATGTGGATCTGTCAGAAGTTATAGAAACTAGACTTCTGCCTGGTTCCAATGCATATAAATAAGATACATAAAAGTTGTGGCATCAGGTGTCAAAACAGCAAACTACACAAGATTTGTGTTCAGCCAAAACTTGTAAAATTGTGTTTATACATATGAAACTGGTTTGAAACTTCATTAATTAATTCCAGGAAAATTAGGTAATGTTCTCTAGTGTGTCTAGTATCAGCATGCAAAATTTCAAATCATTATCTAGCAGGTAGCATGGATAAATTAATTGTAAATCAGAGTGTTGCAGCAGTTTTTAGAAGCTGGAATTCTACAACATAGCAGTAGTAAAACTGTGATATCTCACAAACCATAACTCGAAATTCGATTCCTTCAAAAGGGTAGTAAACTATACATCTGGGGCTACATTTCATATTTAGAAAGTTATTGATTTTAGTGACATTATCTAGGTCGAAACAACATGGTAATGTTTAGGTTGGTAGTAATTTCAGGGTCTTAATATATTTTTCATGCATAAAAAGATTAGAATGTTATGAACGATGAGTTAGGGGTTAGCAATTATAATCACAGCAAGTTACATCTATGTGAACATGGTATTAAGATGTATAATATCCATAACCCTACTAATCACAATCAACTAACACACCATCATCAATCATATGAACAATCAACACTAGTATATAACCTACAATAGTTGTGTAATGACATGAAATACAATAATAATTCATATTCCTATATTTAATAATTAACTACATGATGTATGCAAGATCTCTATACATTGGAGGCAAAAGACGGTACGAAGTCAAGACTACTACTTGGATTCACTCGTGTAAATTCGTAGCATCCCAACGACAGATAACAATAAACAATATACGATAATAAATATGGATTCTATTTGCGGGAGTCAATAAAAAAATTTTAAATACGATTCAATATAATTCGAAAGTGAGATGACTTGCCTTTAGATGACGATTAGATCTGATATAATGAGAATAACGGGATTAGGATCCCGGGCAAAAACCATGATCACACGTGCGAGCCACGTGCAAAATGGCAACACGGCAAAACGACAAAACACCAAGACAATAACACATCAGATCAAATAGCACTCCATAGCAGATCGAAATGAACACCAAACAGCGAATTCGGATTGCTTGTGCCAAAACAGCAAATAGCGGCAGCAACCAATGCTTCTTCTCCTTCCTTACTTCGACAGAGAGAGAGAGAGCGAGAGAGTGAACGACGAGCCATGGTGGCGGCTGCGGTCGGGAAGCGACGGCAGCGGCAACCACGGCGAGGGCGATGCGGCGGTGCTGCGGTCGGGAAGCAACGGTGGCGATGCTGCGGTCGGGAAGCAACGGTAGCAGTGAGGCGGCACGTCGAGCGACTCTATTTTCGCTTCCGAAAATAGGGGAGACGACGATGGGGGTGCTAGCTTTGGACGGCGATGACGAGGATGGGGTTCTCCGGCGATTGCGAGGGTAAGCTGAGAGACGAAGACGAAGGCAATGGACAAGGAGCGGTTCTACGGCAATAGGGAATGGGTTCGGTGGAGTCAAGCGGTGGGGATGACGATGACGAAGACGATGGCAATGGGTGTAGTGGATTTGGGTTCGAGCGGGGTTGAAGACAAGGACAGGGATGAGAGGATGAAGGTGGTCGGAGGACGGGAGAGCGGCGGGCTAAGGGGCTTAGCGATCGGTGACGAAGCGTTGGGGGAGGAGATGAACAGTAATGGGGAGGGTCGTGCAGGGTTCAATAGTGAGAGGGGGGGTTGCACAGGATCAAGGGTAGACGTTGGGGGCTAGGGTTGGTTGTTTAAAAAGAGAGAGATACGGGGAGGATTGTAGGTTGATTGTTAGGGATTCAATTTTGGGGGGTTACAGGATGTGATGATGATTAGAAGAGATTTTTGAGGATTTGACTGTTAGTGGGGATATGGAGTAGCTTTGGGTTAGTGGGTTTGGATACAAGATCCAATACGGCGTGGGTTATAGGGTTTGGGCACAATATGGGGCAAATAGAAAACAATTCTCAACCCCACAAGATAAGAGACAATTCCATGAAATTAAACTTGAATTGGGAAAAGGAAAAGTAAGATCCAAATAATCAAACTGTGATCAAGGACAAGCACGAATAATACTAGAATTGATATTGTTCGATACAATAATGAAACAAAATGAAATGTTCTAGAATCACAAAAGAGATTACAATGGGAATAAATGATAAAAGGGGAAAAATGAAAACGGGAGTTACAGCGACACATGTCATATGTGTGTTCAAATATTGCTGCCAATCCATCCAGGGAATTAAGAGTTGTCAATAGCGGAAGATCGCTAGATAACCCAATTCAGATCAATATTGTGAATAGTCTACCAATATCAAACAATAAGAACAATGGATGCGAAAAATGGAGTGGATTTTCCAAGACCATATCAGGGAGGCCATCGGAGAACCATTGATTGGAATCTCTTAGTGATCGGTGACCGATGAAGGGTCACATAGACTGGGTGGTCAAAAAGATATGCCATTTTCAACTCGTAGTATCGTCCCCCACGCCGAAGAAACTTATTGATGTGGCTACTATGGAGGAGGTGGATTTTGGCCACTTTATGAGTAAATTCTCACATTGGTCATCTCATTTTGGTGTTGAAATTCCTTAAGGGAATTCTTTTTGGATCTGGATTCACAATATCCCTCTCCGTTGTTGGAGGAAGGAGACACTTCAAGAGAATTTGGTTCGTTATTGGATATTGATTCCAAAATAATAAACAAATCAGAGCTGGAATATGCTAAGGTTCTAATAAGATGCCCTGATATTGAACTCATTCTTAGATTTGCTAAGTTCTACACATTCGAAGAAGCTTACATGGTTCGATTTGTTCTTGAGTTTGTGGTGCCCACAGCGGGGGTCCAACCGATTATGACTCCTAAACCCTTTATTCTATACTCACCAAGAGACGAGCAAACTTACAAAGAGGTGGCATCACTAGAGATTGAGTCGTCGATTGACAGAGCACATGAGTTCGAAAGGGCTCATCGTGAACTCCTACATGCGACTCAGGGAAGGCGGCTGGAAACCGATACTATCCTCAACAAATCCACTTCATCCAAAGAACCTAACGGTCCAAAAGAGTGGATGGAAAACAGTCAAACCAAAGGGTATGATTTGGCTATAGAGGACAAGAGGCACAGAAAAGTGGAGATGATTTTTCAAAGGAAAAAGACAGAAGAAGATAGGGCAATTAGCAAAAGTTTCCATTTTCAGCTCTAGACTTCGTTAGATTCTGAGGTGCTCAACGTTGAAGCCAGGCAACCAACTAGTGGGGAAGCTACTCAGCTGTCGCCCTACCATTTTGGGATAGAAGTTAGAGGGTATAAAAAAACCTCAGAGATCAATTTAGTAAGAAAAGAAGGAGAGGATGTGAAGAATAAGGACAAAGAAGAGAGAGATAAAAGAGGAAAGAGGAACTCAGGAGTCAAAAAGACTCATCTGGCTACCCATGTGATGCCGAAAAGACAAGCCAATTTGAAGCTTACACGTGGCAACCTCGAATCAATTCTCAACACTAGCGTCTCAATATCCGAAGCGCCACTTCTAAGCACGAGTTTTGTGCGTGCTGAGTTGTACTACTCATCGCCTCAAAATGCACTTGCTCCCACGTGCGTGAACAATGGTTCTCTGCTTCCCTCTAATGGGTTTAGGCACAAGAGTGGTCCCATACAACAATTAAATAGAATTAAAGCAGTCGGGTGTGAGGTTGAAGGGCCCAAGTTGGAGTCCAAAGGGGATGGAGAGTCAACAAGTGATGGGCTAGGTTTTCACTGTGGGCCTAAGGCTTTACTAAACTACAATCCAACTCAAGTCCAACCATTTCCTATTGTTAAACCGACTAGTGCTTTTGTGGGTCAGTTAGCTCAGATCTGGTCTCTTTCGATATTGTTTCTACTACACCTGAGATGGGGTCCATAGATAAGAAGTTGGTACACTTCTTTACTGATGACATTGATGAAGAGGGACGTCTCAATTTAGAGGATGACGACCCATACACAGAGGAGGATTCTGACGATGTAGAAGATTTGAATATTGACACTCTGGGTGTACAGACTCGAGAACTAGCTATGGTCGTTATCCCATCTTTGGAAGTGGTTCCGTCTACTTTCCCTGATTCTCAATCGGTGCAACAGAAGACCAAGGGTTTTAGAGTGCGGTCGGTTCACAAGAGGGCTCATGCAGAGTCCTTAGATGACTACCTAGAGATTGCAGCTGCACCTAAAGCTGCTAAGACAATTGATGGAGGTATGTGTGGCTTTTTAGCTTCCATATTTAATTTTATGTCTGGTTCGGATGTATTCTGTTTTGACAAAACCTGTGAACTCGCGGTAGGAGATAGAGATCATAATACTCTGCTCCTTAATAAGATTAGAGGCTGGGAGTTGGATAGGGAACTTCTCTCAGTTTACCCTGAATCCACCACTTCAAGTACTCCCCAACCAGTTATTAATGATACTGCTATTTTGGAATGTTAGAGGTCTGGGGGGTAGGGATAAAAGAGAGATGGTTAGGATGTAATTAACTCTTCGAATGCGGATGTCGTTGGTCTGCTAGAAACCGAGCTTTCTCTTGTGTCATGGTTTAACAGGTTGTGGGGGTGGAGGGGGGGTCAAAGAATGGAGGATTCGGCCCTCATCAGGGGCGTTTAGGGGTATCTCCATTGGCTTTAACCCGTACTTATACAACTGTCTCGATGAACTTCAAGGTGCGTTCTCCTTGTCTATCCTCCTCTAGCAGTGGTCCGATAACTGGATATAGACTATTACCATGGTCTACGGACCTAACCTTGCTACTTCTAAAGCAGAGTTTTGGATTGAACTCTGCACAATCCATAGATGTTGGAGTCACCCATGGGTTGTACTTTGGACTTCAACATTACTAGGTTCGCCTTTGAGCACCATGGCAGAAGGTCGAGTGTCTGTCGCAGAAAGGGAGGAGTTCAATTGGGTCATTTCCAACTTGGAACTGGAGGACATTCCAATTCTGGACATACTCTTTACTTGGTTTAATATACAAGTGTCACCTATAATGGCTAAACTTGACAGGGTCTTGGTCTTGTTGGACTGGGAAGCTAAGTTCCCTTTGAGCTTTGCTAAATCCTTGCCAAGACCGACCTCGGACCATGTCCCTATTATTCTATCATCTGGCGAACATAACCCATGGAAAAAGTAGAAGTTCAGGTTTGAAAAGGCTTGGTTGGAATTTTAGGGTTTTCATCATTTGGTCATGGAAAGATGGGCCCAACCAACTCGAGGTACTGAAGCGGCTGCCATTTGGTGCGAAAAGTAAACTATGGCCTAGGCTTAGGAGGTGGAACCGCTCCAGATTTGCAACTATCTGGCATGCCAAAAAGTTCATACTTGAAGGCATTGACGAGCTGGAAAGACTGGAAGTATCCAGGGACCTTACGCAGGAAGAAAGGAATCGATACTCAATCTGAGTACAAGCTGGAAGAAATCAAATGGCACCAAAGGTCTAGAATTGCATGGCTCAAAGAGGGAGATGCGAATATGGCCTTCTTCCATAGAATCACAAATAAGTGTCGACATTCTAATCTCATTTCTTATATCCAAATGGAGACGGGGGCGATTCAAGAGGAGGCACAAATTGTGTCTATTTTTCAAACATACTACAAAAACCTGCTTGGTCACAAAGCAATTTTTTGGGCTCCTCTCAGTCAGGATTTCTGGCACAACACACAAAATATGGAGCAACAACTTATGGACATCGAAAGGCCTTTCATAGAAGCGGAATTGAAGGAGATCAGAGGATTTCCCATGTTCTTTTATCAGATCTTCTGGGAATAGATCAAAGATGACATTATGGTATTCATTGCCGAATTCTATGATCATAGGTTGAAATGGGAAGAATCAACTTTGCTGAAGTAATTCTTTTACTGAAGAAGGTCCAGTCAGTTACAGTGGGGGACTTTCGTTTCATTAATCTCCTTAACTGCTCCATTAAGATTATCACCATACTATTGGCCAACAGATTGGGGAAGGTGATAGATGGACTGGTCAGTAAAGAACAGACAAGTTTCATTAAAGGGCATTGCATCCTTGTTTGCATAGCTACCACCGAGGAGACAATTCACCAGTGCCATATCTCGAATAGTTGGAGTTATCAGCTGAAGTTGGATTTTGAGAAAGCATATGACTCAGTTGATTAGGACTGTTTACTCGAAGCACTTAGAGGTGGAGGCTTTGGTGACAGATGGATTTGTTGGGTAAAACATTGCTTGACAATGAGTAGGACGTCAATCAGTGTAAATGGTATGGTTGGACGACCTTTTTCCTGTAGAAGGGGGTTGCGTCAGTGCGATCCACTCTCTCCTCTGTTTTTCACTATAGTCGCGGATGTCATCAAATCCACGTTAGATCGCTGTAAACTCATGGGTTGGGTTTCCCTAGTGGCAAGAGGGAGGAACTGACCGGGTTGTTCTATCCTGCAGTGTGCCAATGATTGTAACGCCCGAGTTCCCAATACCCGGAACCCATGACACAAGCCAGGGTCTTTCCTTCAAATGAGTCTCAACACAACAAAAAAGCATAGGAAATTAAAACTTTTATTACATCAAATTGTTATTACAATGTCCAATGATTACAAAAATTACAATTAATTGGTACAGCATGAATATACAATAAAATTGGACGGTAATTTTCACTTGGATGCTTTCCGTGGCTTGAGTTATCCCTCGCACTCCCAAATCTGCAATCCTGCAACTAGAAAGACTGTGGGAATGTCTGTCGAATACAACTGACGCAATGCTATATATGGCTATCCTCTCTATGCCATAATATAGTGATTCCAAATCTCAACAACCAATATTTGATGCAAAGGAAAAAGTGATGGCTAACCAGTGTCGATGTATGCCATGGCCTAATCTAATGCACAAAACAAAGAATGTACACGATGTACTTACTCTAATGCAATTCATTTGGGAATGTATGCATTCCATACTACATACTTCCCCAAAATCAACTTCAATGGAAACATATGCATCCCATACCACATACTTTCCAAAGAGTTCGCCTCTCCTGATTGTAGGGTTCGGTCCCTCGTCATGCGTCCTACTCTTGTACTTGTCCTGTTCCTAATAGATTTACCGTGTCTGAGGGGGTTGCAGTTATTCGGTCCCGTCCATTACTGCAGTCACTATAGTGGTGATCGCATTTGCCGCATAGTGTCCGGTTCCCGGACCCCACTCAAAAAGTCGTGACGAACTTACAGGTACAAACCCATGCACCTATGACGTCAAGATCCACGAGACAGCAGCCCCATGGTCCGTTCGTGTCCACGCTCATAAGAACATGACAGCCTCAAGGGTCAAATCCCTCTATACGACAATAGTTTCTCTCCCGTTCTTTAACCCGGCTATTCAGGAATTAACAGATCGAGATACGAGATTCGTGATCTCAATATCTGATAACATAGTCTATATCCCTACGATAGGAAAAGTACAATGCCCGACTATCGTCTGCTAGTACTAGTGCAAGTCCTTACTAACCAACCAACAATCAATCTAGTCCGAGAACATAATCAGCTCAAAATACTAAAGCTAGATCAAACTAGAACCATAGCTAAGAATGAGGTTAATTACACAGTTATTACCCATTCATCCAATTTCCTTAATTCTACGACTCTAGTCAATCTCTAATTCTCTTTCATTAACTCATTAGAAGTATGAATTATTAGGCAAGCCTAGGTAGATTTTATTTTAATCAATTCTCTTAGTTAAGTGACCTATCAAGTATTTCCAAGGCTTAACTTAGATAACAACTTTGTTTATTATGATCGCTAGGTAAATTCTACATGTAGGCGCTTTTATTCAACCTAAATCCTGTCTTCTTGAACATAACCCAACCCACACTGGGGTCTAAACTTGGCTCTCAAGCCTGGCCCACAACATAGGCCCACAAAAACTGGCGATTCAACCACGTTGTTCGCCACCGCCCATCACGTTTGGAGTTGCACGCTACCTCGGCCTGAAGCAAGTCGCTACTCCCACTAATCATCGCGCTCCATGTCTTCCCAACAAGTGGTAGCTCCTACGATGCTGGATCCCCCTCCTTAGACGGCAAGCACGTCGGCTCTCGAGTCGTCGCTCCAACACGTATGAGGGTCACGGGTTCTTATCTACCCGCCAAAAATTCTAACCATACGGACCAAGTCCTTGGGTCTCTCCATTCTATCAAGATGACCCTAATTTCATTCATAGTGTAAATCCCAAATTGAGGCATCCAGAATGGGGGGGAGGAAATCCATCCTAATCCCAACAATAATCACACAATCCATCTATCTCAACTCTATTCTAGTCCATCACTAAGGACATAGAAATAACGATGTCATGACTTAGATGAGCTAAATTGGTCTACAATCATTTCACATCGGTACTCAAGCTCACTAAGGCTCATAAATAACACCTACAACCCTCAAATAGTCATACAAGGCTCCATCACTTCAATGTTACTACAAACAGTAAGCTTGGGTTCGGGTCTGACAGAACTAGTACACTATAAAAATCATTTAAAATAGCGCATTACACCAAATTTTACATTCTTAGGCTGTTTGGAAAGCATTAGGTGTGCTCTACAACGTTCTAGTTGACCATTTTCACTAATTCGGATGTTAACAAGCTCAAAAACTTGGTTCTTTCACATGCAGCAAAAATACTTCCAGAACAGAACACTTTGTGCACAGTGTTAAAGAAAATTATCTTATATATATCAAATGTTACTGGATTGACATGAAATTTAAGAATCAAGCACATAACATACATTCAAAATATATATCCAAAATTCAAGTCCTTTAATAAAGTAAATCTTGAGTTATGCCTTTTGTATTAACACCCAAGACAGAGCATTCAACAACAGCAATGTTGTTTATCATTTCGACTAGCTGAGTTTGCATGAATTAATTACCATAGCTATATTGGTCCAAATTGCATGAAATTTGAAACTTAAGCTCTAGACAGATAATAGAATAAGAAAAATTAATTTCTAGTCATTCCCATGAGCACATAGTGAATTCCAAGCATTTTAATCTACAGCATTAACATGCAGCAAGATCTGTTTTGTTTTTGACCAACATGCAAGTCCGTATTTTTATAATTAGGTGGAAAAATTAGGAAAATACATAACAATAACTGAAGGTGTACGACACATATGTGAACATCCCCTAAAACTTTCAAGTTAATCTAACATGTAGCTTTCGAGTTATGAGCAACCAACTGACAGCAAAGATTTCAGTTTTCAACAGGATTTTCTGTTTTGAATTTCTTAACACAAATCGGGATATTAATGTTCAATCTAAATCATGTATGTCATTTTCAGTCACTACAATCATCATTCAACAAGCAAAGATCAATCATAGTGATTCACCCACCTTGTAGTGTTGCTTGTAATTGAAATGGCTTGGTCAGCTCCTCTTGAATCACCCCTCCAAGCTTGGCTACTTCTTCTCCTCTTGGTCTCTTTCCCTAGCTCTCTCTCTATTTTTCTCTTGAAAACATCAGAATTTTAGAGGATGGGAGGGTGAGGGAGAGTTAAATAAAGAGGGGACAAGGGGGAGGAGGTGAGGTCAAGTGTCTAAGTAGGTTTTCTAAAGCCCCTTGCTCTTGTGCTTGGTTTTTTATCCATGGTTTGATTTTTAGATGAGAGTTGATGGAGGGCTAGATCTTTGTGCATGCAAAAGTGTATATTGATTTGTATTTTTAGTAAATACAATATAAGTACAGTATCATGTACAAGTACAATTTACACATATACATGTATAAAATTAATTGGAAATGAAATTCCAAAAATACAATTTTATTTATAATAAAAATTTATTTTGGGTACAAATCATGTGTAAAATCAGGGTTGTTACATCACTCCCTTCTTAGAATAGTTTTGTCCTCAGAACTACGCTTAGTGAGGAGAAAAACATGAGTCAGATCAAATGACTCGAGAAAATACATTTTCTCATACGGGGTTCACAATCCCCAACTGTACAAGCCATCGTCACGAAAGCTACCAAGAGTTGATCATCCTGCGAGTACTGACTCTTGTCCCGAGAAAGTCAACCTCACTTCGTGGATCGTTCTGGGGCCTATTTCATCTCTCGTCCCAAAAATCCTAGCGATCAAACACCAGTTGCAGATGTCGCTCTCATCCCGAAATACAAGAGATCAATCCCACTCCACAGATCATTTTGGGGCCTATTTTATCTCTTGTCTGGAAAACTAGGGAATATCTCACTCCGTGGATTATTCTGGAGCCCTAATCACACGCACTCCTGTGAGTGTTGCTCTCGTCCCGAAATACTGGAGACCAATCCCACTCTACAGACCATTGTGGGGCCTATTTCATCCCTCGTCTAGAATACTGGAGAATATCTCATTCCGTGGATCATTCTAGAGCCTCCCTACTCACGAATTCCCAATGAGTGTTGCTCTCATCCTGAAATACTGGAGATCAATCCCACTCCACAGACCATTCTGATGCCTATTTCATCTTTCGTCTGGAATACTGGGGAATATCTCACTCCGTGGATCATTCTGGAGCTCTCACTCATCCTTGAATTCCTTCATGGCTATTACTCTCTTCCTCGAAATACTGGAGATCAATCCCACTCCACAGAACATTCTAGGGCCTATTTCATCCCTCGCCTGGAATACTAGTGAATATCTCTCTTTGGATCATTCTGGAGTCAATGTCCCACTAACCTTCTTGTGAATGTTGCTCTCGTCCCTGGAATACTGGACACCAATCCCGCTCCACAGAACCTATCACGCCCCGCTTCCCAAAATACGGGAATAAGAGCACGTAACGAAGGCCCAGCGAATGATTATACATCAACCATAAGTTGTACCAATCTAACTCAACAATATACAAGAGAAACAACCATGCAAGCAAAGAATATAATGACATAAACAATGAATAAACTCAAAGATAATCATGAAATAAATTCACCAAATAATAATCCAACATCTGGGATAAAACAAAATTCGGGTCATAAAGCCCAAGAATACAAAGTATGATATAAAAAAAATACAATAAGCAAATAACAAAAGATAGCTAAGCAGTCTAATAGTCCAGCTCTGATCTTCAGAGAGTTTGCTCACCAATTTCTTTTTGTATTGCTCCTTCGGTACCTGTAAAATCTTGATCTAAAAAGAAAGAAAAGAGTGCCCTTAGATCAAGTCGTGGGCAGCAAGTAGAGAAAATAGAGGATAAAGGAAAGTATGAATATCAAAGATAAAGGGACAGGATCAAAGTCAAAGAACAAAGCAAAGAGTAGAAAATCATATCAAAGATGTAAAATAATCACGCATGTAATGAGTGATGTCAAGTAAAGATCAAGCATGAGATGCAGGTTATTAAGTATTTTATTAATCTATCTAGTGCACGTACTACTACGTCTCATTTCACAAGTTCGGCCCAAACACACAGTGAACGTTGTAGACCGATGGTGAATTAATGGATCATGTACTCGGCGTAACTAGATAACGTGATAACAAGATCACATGATAACAAGATAACAAAATAACGAGATAACGGGATAATGAGATAACGGATAACGGGATAACGAGATAACGGGATAACGAGATAACGGGATAATGAGAAGGCCTTTACCGAGTACATTTTCCGATCGTCCACTACCAAGTATACCCATAATACCCCAGCTTGTTAATAGTTTATTTTCATCCTATGTGTACATGCAAAAGGGTGTCAATATTGTATAATACTAAGTGTGTCTAATTCTATGCATTACAGACAAAGCATGAAGCAAACACATCAAATCAACACACATCACATGATCAGGACAGCATGACTTTGCTATACTAAAACATGGATTACAGCCACTAAAAAATAGCAAACCTGAATTCGTTGGAAGGCCTAGAAAGTAGACTTCCATATGATTCCAGCGAATATAATTAAGGCATATAAAAGATACAGGAACTAGGGTGAAAACTCTATTCTATTCAGGTTTTATGTTCAGGCAACATGCAGTAGGTTGTGTTCAACTAATTATCTCCGGTCAGAGAACTCATTAATAAAATCTATAAAAATTCTGGGTGATTCCTATATGTGTCTAGGTTCAATTAGATTTATTTCAGATTTTTATCTTATTATTAACAGGGTCAAATAAAATAAAGAACAGCAGGATATGCATGCAATTGTAAGTCTAGAATTTCTAACATGGCTGTACTAAAATGTTGATATCTAGCAAATTACACATCGGAACTTAGATCCGTCAAAGGATGTTAAACTAGACATCAGAGACTAAAAATTCATGTTTGTAAAGGAGATTCAAATTATGATATTATCATGGGTGAAAACTTGATTCAATGTAAACAACTAATATTTCAGAAAATTGTCTTAACATGAATAGGCAATAATTAAATCATATGGTCACATATAGCATGCAAATTGGTAATCAAAGTGATCCTAGGTGTACATGAATATAATTCATCAATACAAATATGAATACAAGAAATAGGGTATCTGATAAAATACAATTTGTATTACATAAATTATTTGAAACAATTAAAAAACACAATTATTTAAATAATTATTAATCATAATACCCATAAGAATATAAATAATAACCATGTCAATGAAAATAATAATATTGGTAGTATCAAAATAGCAATAAATAATAACAACAACGACAATAGCAATTATCAAAATAATAATAGTATATAAAAATAGGAATTTATGGAAATAGTCCGAACAGTAACAATATTTTGAGGGTTAAAACACAAATAGTTGATCAAGTAGAAATAGAAAGAAGTTTGTTCGAAATAATTATAATTATTGTTTAAGAAAATGTTTTAATTAAGAACTCAAAACAGAGTTTAACAATAACAATTTATAAATACCGAGATACAGAAAAATACTCATGAAAATACATATTTGCATAAATAGGGGTTACAAATCCTACCCACCTTATAATAAAATTTCGTCATCGAAATTTTCTTAAGCGGTATATAGAACAAGGCAAAAACAAACTGGGGGGTGACAAAACAGAGAGTTAAAGGGAAAGAACAAAGTAGTGGCAACACCAGAAAAAGAAGGAGGTGGTTAACAATAAGGTCAAATGGAGTGTATGAAAAAGAATAAATAGTGTCAAAAGGAAAGAACCAACACAAGACTTGCAAGATAACAAGGTAAAGAAATGAAGAAATAGATAGAGCTGGAATCGAAGAAAAGATGGAGAAGGAAGAGTTAGACCAAGCAAATGAGTCAACGGATGAGGATGAATGCAAGGGGAGAGGGAAACAAACAACAAATGCAGGAAATGAGGAATAACAAGAGAATCCCAGGACCCGTGGGTTATGGGCCCACCACGCTTCCGCTACGCTACTCCGATGGTGATGTCCCAAGCAACATACCTGTCGCTGTAACACCAATCGACGAACCGAGTAGGAAGGCAAGAATGAGACACCAGGATGAAAGAGAGTATGGGCTCAAGATAGATATAAGCAACTAATGCAAAATGATATAAAGTTGAGCTTCAATCTAAATAATTAAAAGATATAATATAGATCAAAACTAATGGGTTTAACAAAAATAATAATAAGAACAAATATCAATGATAATAATATCAATAATAATAGATTAACAATAAAAATAATAATAACAATAATAACAACAACACATATTAATAGTAAAAATAATAATAATAATAACAATAACAGTGACAATAAAATAATAACAACAATAAAAATAAAAATATTAATAATAATAACAATAATATTAAAGATAATAACAACAATAATCATGCAAGTAATGATAACCATAATAATAAAATAATAATAACAAAAATAATAACAACAATAATAATAGTAATCAAAATCATCATAATCATACTAATAATAATAATAATAACATAAAAATATTTACAACACTGATAATAATGATAATACATGCACGACAAAATAGGATTCAACACATTCATGAAAATAATGCAATAATAATAATTATAGCATTAATAATAATAATAATAATAATAATAATAATAATAATAATAATAATAATAATAATAATGATGATGATGATGATAGCAATAATAATAATAATAATAATATCAATAATAATAAAATAACGGAAACAATAATAATAAAAATAATAACAACAATAAAGATAATGGAAACAATATTAATAACAGCAACAGAAATGGCAATAATAATAATAATACCAATAATAATAACGAAAACATTAGCAATAATAAAAATAGCATTATAAAACAAAGTAAGGATTTGGCTTATCAACTCTATAAATAAATCAACTACACTAGTTCAAATTATATGGAAACATAAAGTGTAATTGTATAAACAAAATGTCATAAAGAAAATATTTATTTACCATTTGTTTCATTATATAAGTAAAAAAAGTCTTGGAATATCAATTAGCAAATAGGTAGAAAATCTTGCCTCCTTAACATCAAGTTACATGTTTGCCTTCACGACATCAGGTTGCAGGTTGCCGTCTGGATATTCGGTTGCACATTTTGCCTCCCCGACATCCAGTTGCAATTTGCCTCCATTGACATCGAGTTGCATATTTGCCATCTCGACATTAGGTTGCACCGAAATGGTGAAATGGAAAATGTAACCTTCCATATGTACAGGGATATGAGACATTTAATTTAAGTATGATGTTATGTTTTGAAATTTGTGATATAAAAATAGTAGAAAGGTAAGAAATGGAGTTGAAAGTCACATAATGGAATATCAAAATAGATGTATAGATTATAAATATCAAACACAATAGTACAAAATAGTAGTAGTGAAATTGATTATAAAAGTAGGGAGAAAAAAGGAATGAAATACATGCATAAGCATAATGCAAATGTGAATGCGAAAATAAACATATAGTGTAGAAAATTTACACAATAAATATATCATAAAAATATATAGTAATGTAAGGAATTAAATAAGCCTCTAACATGTCGATGAAGATCCAAAATAAATATACAAATAATAATCGAAATACAGGAAATATTCAGAAGAATTATAAAGATAAAAATAGGTAGGAGAATGAACCTATACCCAATAAAGACTCAAAGAAGAGGATGACTAGAAGGGACAAAAGGAAATCAAAGAATTGAATGTGAAGGGAGAGGAACAAAGGGCAAAATCGGAATTGAAGAGAATATAGCAGGGAAGAAATAACTAACATGATAATATTGAATTGACAAAATAAGATAGATGCAAGAACCGAAGAAATAAAAGACGCAGGAACTGAAATGCAACAAAAATGGCAAAATACCTGGGGTCGCACCTTCGGCGGTCTCTGCTTCCTCTGCAATCTGGTTGTGGGCCTGACCACATTCTCCAGCCTATCCTCCACTGGGAGCTACTCCTCCAGTTGGGCACTTCTCTTGTTGTTTGGGCAGTTCCGAACCTTGTGGTCACTCGCTCCGCATACAAGACATCGACGGTTGGCTACCCAGCAATCCTTGCATATATGACCAATCTTGTGACAAAAGTTACATGTCGGGCCCTTCCTTCTAGGGGTCTGTCCCATGATAGCGAAGGCATGATGCTGGGGCGCAAATACACACAGTCGGGTGAGCTGTGCGTTCTCTTGGGTTCTTTCCAGACTAGCTCTCATCAGCTCATTGTGCTCTCGTTGTAGATCCATCATTCGTTGCATTCCCTGTAGAATGGCGGCATTCTGTGATGTTTCAGCCTTGGGCGGAGGAGTCGAAGAATCTTCACGGGCCATAGTCTGCAAAACCATCCAGTTGGTGAGTACCCAGACAAATGTTGGTAGATTGACAAATGATAATGAATGCAAGGCACGGAAGGATACAAGAAATCAAAGGATTGAATGCAAAGGAGTCAGATGTGGATCGAATAGGATAAATATCCAGATTATATTAAAGTTATTACATGTTCATGTGATCAACGTGGCGCGCATAATATTGAGTTAACCTGGCTTGAGCCATACTCGACTAATATATCAATCAAAGCCAAACCTCCGTAAAGATAGTCATGTTTGATTGATATATTACTCAACCCTGGGCTCTGATACCACTAAAAACCTATCACACCCTGCTTTCCAAAATACGGGAATACGAGCACGTAACGAAGGCCCAGCCAATGATTATACATCATCCATAAGTTGTACCAACAATATACAAGAGAAACAACCACGTAGGAAAAGAATATAATCACATAAACAATGAATAAACTCAAAATAATTATAAAATAAATTCACCAAATAATAATCCAACATCAGGGATAAAACAAATTTTGGGTCATAAAGCCCAAGAATACAAAGTATGATATAAAAAAAAATACAATAAGCAAACAACAAAAGATAGCTAAGCAGTCTAATAGTCCAGCTCCAATCTTCAGAGAGTTTGCTCACCAATTTCTTCTTGTATTGCTCCTTTGGTACCTGTAAAATCTTGATCTAAAAAGAAAGAAAAGAGTGCCCTTAGAGCAAGTCGTGAGCAGCAAGTAGAGTAAACAGAGGATAAAGGAAAGTATGAATATCAAAGATAAAGGGACAAGGTCAAAGTCAAAGAACAAAGCAAAGAGCAGGCAATCATATCAAAGGTGTACAATAATCACGCATGTAATGAGTGATGTCAAGTCAAGATCAAGCATGAGATGCGGATTATTAAGTATTTTATTAAACTATCTAGTGCACGTACTACTGCGTCTAATTCCACAGGTTCAGCGCAAACACACAGTGAACATTTTAGACCGATAGTGAATTCACGGATTATGGACTCGGCATAACTAGATAACGTGATAACAAGATAACGAGATAACAAGATAACGAGATAACGGGATAACGGGATAACGAGATAACGAGATAACGGGATAACGAAAAGGCCTTTACCAAGTACATTTTCCGATCGTCCACTACCAAGTCTACCCATAATACCCCGGCTTGTTAATAGTTTATTTTCATCCTATGTGAGCATGCAAGAGGGTGTCAATATATTATAATACTAAGTGTGTCTAATTCTATGCGTTACAGACAAAGCATGAAGCAAACACGTCAAATCAACACACATCACATGATCAGGACAGCATAACCTTGTTGTACTAAAACATGGATTACAACCACTACAAAATAGCAAACCTGAATCCTTTGAAAGGCCTAGAAGTAGGCTTCCATACGGTTCCAATGAATATAAATAAGGCATATAAAAGATACAGGAACTAGGGTGAAAACTCTATTCTATTCAGGTGTTATGTTCAGGCAGCATGCAGTAGGTTGTGTTCAACTAATTATCTCAGGTCAGAGAACTCATTAATAAAATCTATAAAAATTCTGGGTGATTCCTATGTTCTAGGTTCAACTAGATTTATTTCAGATTTTTATCTTATAATTAATAGGGTCAAATAAAATATAGAACAACAGGATATGCATGCAATTGTGAGTCTAGAATTTCTAACATGGTTGTACTAAAATATTGATATCTAGCAAATTACACATCGGAACTTAGATCCGTCAAAGGATGTTAAACTAGACATCAGAGGCTAAAAATTCATATTTGTAAAGGAGATTCAAATTATGATATTATCATGGGTGAAAACTTGATTCAATGTAAACAACTAATATTTCAGAAAATTGTCTTAACATGAATAGACAATAATTAAATCATATGGTCACATATATCATGCAAATTGGTAATCAAAGTGATCCTAGGTGTCAACATGCAAATTCCTAAGTTTAAGATACAATTATCACAGGCATGGTGTCAATTCATTGATCAACTTCAATCTAGCACATACAATTTAACATGCCTAACTTGTCAAGTAGTCCTATGCATGAATCTAGTTATTTAAATGTGCATATGCATGAAACAATGGGGAATAGGTTTTAGATCAAAGAGATAGCATGATGTTAAGAGTATGTCGGGTTAGCTCGTGTAAACCTTCGATAAACTTAACGGAATTGTCCAAAACAGTATGATAACGAAATAGACTGGATCTACTTGCAAGAGATCAAATAAACTTGAACAGAATAAATTGCTAGTTCAAGATGCCTATTATATTACAGATTCAAATAATAAGAATAACGGGACCAGAATCCCAGGCGAAACTCCCAAAGACACGTTCGAAATACGTGCAAAGAAACCCAAGCAAACAAAACAACAGCAACAACAACTCTGTGAAAAACCCACACCGGATCGGATAGAACACGGGACAGCGATCTCGGGATCCGATGTGCCAAAACACAGAATGGCAAAATCAACCAATGGGCCTCCTTCTTCAACCTCGGCAAGGAGAGAGAGAGAGAGCACGGCGGACTGCGGTGGTGACTGCAACAGGGGCGGAGCGACGTCGGCTCCACGGTCGGGAAGCGACAACGGCGACGGCAGCCTCGACGACGGCGAACTCTGTTTTTGTTTGAAAACAGGGGAGAAGGAACGAGGCATCTTCGGGGCTTGGACGTCAACGAGGACGCGACGGGGATCAGCGGAGGATGAAGGGGGGCACGGCGAGGGATCACGGTGGGGCGACGGCAGTGGGTTCGGTTGAAATGGGTTCGAGCGGTTGAAGACGAGGACAAGGGGGTGATCGAAGGGGCGATGCGATGGTGGTGACGAGGAGAGGGTGGCGAAGACGATGACGGAGGTGGAAGGTGGTCGGAGTGGCGATCGGTGGGGAATGGGAGCTTGGGTTTCGGTTTCGGTTGGATGGAAATAGGGAAGAGGGAGAGAGAGGGATGCACAGTAAAGGGGTTAGGGGTGAACAGTAGGCGGCTGTAGGTTTTTAATTAGGGTTAGGGTTAAGGGATTAAGAATAGGATTAGGGTTTTAATAAAAGAAATTAGGGTATTTATAGGAAAAGGATAGAATATTGGGCTATTGGGTATTTGGGTATAGATCCAATTAAATAAAATACATTGTACATGAATATAATTGATCAATACAAATCCGAATATAAGAAATAGGGTATCTGATAAAATATAATTTGTATTACATAAATTATTTGAAACAATTAAAAAACACAATTATTTAAATAATAATAATAATTAATCATAACACCCATAAGAATATAAATAATAATCATGTCAATAAAAATAATAATATTGGTAGTATCAAAATAGCAATAAATAATAACAACAACGACAATAGCAATTATCAAAATAATAACAGTATATAAAAATAGGAATTTATGGAAATAGTCCCAACAGTAACAATATTTTGAGGGTTAAAACGCAAATAGTTGATCAAGTAGAAATGGAAAGAAGTTTATTCGAAATAATTATAATTATTGTTTAAGAAAATGTTTTAACTAAGAACTCAAAACGAATTTAACAATAACAATTTATAAATACCGAGATACAGAAAAATACTCATGAAAATACGTATTTGCGGAAATAGGGGTTACAGAACATTTTGGGGCCTCTTTCATCCCACGTTCTAGAATACTGGGGAATATCTCGCTCCATGGACCATTTTGGAGCGAACGTCACACAATCTCTCCCCATGGGCGTCGCTCTCGTCCCTGGAATACAGGAGACCAATTCCTACTCCACCGATCATTCTGGGGCTTATTTAATCCCTCGTCTAGACTACTGAGAAATGTCACACTCCATGGATCATTCTGGAGCCGACCTCTCATTCCTGATGCACGATCGTCGCGTGCCTCCCAGCCTCCAGTTGCTACACTTGAGGGTCGGTGACCACTCCCTTCTTAGAGAAAGGATAAGACCAAGATATGCAGCTCCAGCTTTCTCGTATGAGGGTCGCCTCGCTACAATCCACCACAACTTTGGTTGTAAGGTTGCCTCCCTGACACCTTGCTAGTATTCCAAAAAGAATTTAATCCCTAATCAAAAGACAAAATGGTCCACTATAGATCTTCTATGCCAGTGATACCATCACAATTCCCTGCATCTCCTTCAGTCAAGGTGAGATTCATCACTGGCGAAAGAGTTTATTTCACTTATCGAACACTTTCTGAGTCTGGCCATCGGTGTTCCCTTGTAGTTGTAGACAATCCGACTTCTTGTGCCCCGCCTTTCCGCAGTTATAACTAGTACTCGCCTGAGCTTTCCTGACTCTCCATCACCCGGCCCTTCAAGCTTGGTTGAAGTTCTAACCGAAGCAGAATGGCTCCCAGTCCTTCAGTGACAACCTCGATGCTAGTTATTTTGATCTCTTCTTCTAGATCCTTCCTTGTAGCTACTAGCATAGAAATGCTCCTCTCCCTGCTGAGTGCATCTGCCACTATATTAGCTTTTCCTGAATTTTACTTGATCTCCAGTCTGATGTCTTCCAATACTTCTAACCACCTTCTCTGCCTCAGGTTCAAGTCTTTTTTTGCTGATATATATACTTTAAACTCTTTTGATCCGTATACAACTCCACCTTAGTCCCGTAGATATAGTGCCGCCATATCTTCAAGACACAGATGATAGCAGCTAACTCTAAATCATGAGTTGGATAGATCTTCTCGTAAGGTCGGAGTTGTCTTGAACCGTAGGCAATCACTCTTCCTTCCTGCATCAGAATACATCCGAAACCCAAGTATGAAGCATCACTGTAAATCTCGTGTTCCTTATCCGGTTGGGGCAATACCAAAATCGGTGTTGTAATCAATCAATTCTTCAGTTCCTGAAAACTTGCTTCAGACTTGTCAGTCCATTCGAATTTCTTGTCCTTCCTGGTCAGGGCCGTGAGCGGTACTGCAATGCTATAGTATCTAGGTCAAGCCCAAAAAGCTCCTAATCTCCTTCACCGTCTTTGGTTGAGGCCAATCCTTCACTGCCTCAATCTTCTGCGGATCAGTGGCCAAAAAAGCAACTTTCGACTTCCAAAACGATATCTTGGCATGCAACTGATGCTCCTAAAGCTTCCTCAAAACTACTGTCAGGTGCTTCACGTGATCCTCCTTCGTCTGTGAATACACCAGAATGTCATCGATAAAGACCACCCCAAATGAGTCGCTGAATGGCCATAGAATTCGGTTCATTAAGTCCAAAAAGATTGCTTGAGTGTTTGTCACTCCAGACGACATCACTAGGAATTCATATTGTCCACGTCTGGTTCTGAAGGCTGTCTTAGGAATTTCCTCCTCCTTTACACGGACCTGATGGTAACCTGATCATAGATCTATCTTTGAGAATACTGCTGCTCCCTTGTAGTTGATCGAACGAGTCATCGATCCTGGGAATGGGATACTTATTCTGGACTGTAAATTTGTTCAATTCTCGGTAGTCGATGCACATTCTTGATGTTATGTCCGTCTTCTTTACCAGCAGTACTGGTGCTTCCCAAGGTGATGTGCTCAGTCTGATAAACCCTTTCTGCAAAAGCTCCCCAATCTGCTTCTTAACCTCGTTTGCTCTACTAGGTGCCATGCGATATAGGGTCTTCGACACTGGTAGACTTCCTAGCTAGATGGCAATGCTGAACTCTACATCTCTATGTGGGGGTAGTCCTGGCAACTCCTCCAAAAAATATGAGAAGGAAATCTCGTACAATGGGTATTTCCGTTACTTCCTTTGGTACTTTACTTCCAGTTGCATCCGCCAATTTCTTCTCATTCACCTTCTTCCCTTGAAACACGATTTCTGGTTTCTCGAGCATGGCTATGATCACCTTCTTCTCCTTACAGTCAATGTGAACCTTGTGCATGGACATCCTGTTGAGTTCTCGCCTCGACATTGAGGTCACCGTCGTTGGCTCCTCCACTTTCTTCTTCGACTCTTGCATCGTGGGCTTACCTCTATCGACGCTCGGCTGCATGCTTGCCTTCTGGACATCAGGCGGCAGATTTGCCTCCTCAACATTCAGTTGCACCATAAAAGTTAGTAAAAGAATAATCGCAGTGGGGTTAGGTCAGGCATAGGAAAAATTCGTAAACATAAGTTGCAAAAGTGCAACAATATGATTTACAACCATCCCACTATTAAAACTAACCCTGACTCTATCTAGGTATCCAAGTCTAATTTTCTGTTGTGTTAGACTACAATTTGAAGTAAGCTCTGATACCAACTGTAACGCCCCGAGTTCCCAATACCCGAAACCCTATGACACAAGCAAGGATCTTTCCTTCAAATGAGTCTCAACACAACAAAACCATAGGAAATTAAAAACTTTTATTACATCAAATTGTATTACAATATCCAATGATTACAACAATTACAATTAATTGGTACAACATGAATATACAATAAAATTGGACGGTAACTTTCACTTGGATGCTTTCCGCGGCTTCAGGTATCCCTCACGCTCCCAAAACTGCAATCCTGCAACTAGACATACTATGGGAACGTCAGTCGAATACAACTGACGCAATACTATATATGGCTATCCTCTCTATATACCCCACTCAAAAAGCCACGACGAACTTACAGGTACAAATCCATGCACCCATGACATCAACATCCACGAGATAGCAGCCCCATGGTCTGTTCGTGTCCATGCACATAAGAACATGACGGCCTCGAGGGTCAAATCCCCCTATCCGATAGGAGTTTCTCTCACGTTATTTACCCCGGCTCTTCAGAAATTAACAGATCGAGATACGAGATTCGTGATCTCAATACCTGAGAACACAGTCCGTATCCCTACGACAGGAAAAGTACAATGCCCTACTATGGTCTACTAGTACTAGTTCAAGTCCTTACCAACTAACCAACAATCATTCTAGTCCGAGAACATAATCGGCTCAAAATACTAAAGCTAGATCAAACTAGAACCACAGATAAGAACGAGGTTAATTACATAGTTATTACTCATTCATCCAATTTCCTTAATTCTACGACTCTAGTCAATCTCTAATTCTCTTTTATTAACTCATTAGAAGTACGAATTATTATACGAGTCTAGGTCTATTTCATTTTAAACAATTCTCTTAGTTAGGTGACCTGTCAAGTATTTCCAAGCCCTAACTCAGTAAACAATTTTATTTATTATGATCACTAGGTAAATTCTACTTGTAGGCTCTTTTATTCAACCTAACTCCTCTCTTCTTGAACTTAACCCAACCCACACTGGGGTCTAAACTTTGCTCTCAAGCCCGGCCCACAACACGGGCCCACAAAAACTGGCGAATCGACCACGTTGTTCGCCACCGCCCGTCATGTTTGGAGTCGCACGCTACCTCGGCCCGAAGCAAGTCGCTGCTCCCGCTAATTATCGCGCTCAATGTCTTTCTAACAAGTGGTAGCTCCTACGATGTTGCATTACCCTCCTTAAAGGGCAAGCACGTCGGCACCCGAGTCGTCGCTCCAACACGTACGAGGGTCACGAGTTCTTATGTACCCGCCACAAATTATAACCATACGAACCAAGTCCTAGGGTCTCGTCATTCTATCAAGATGACCCTAATATTATTCATAGTGTAAATCCCAAACTGGGGCATCATGAATGGAATGGAAAATCCATCCCAATCCCAACAACAATCACACAATCCATCTATTGCATCTCTATTCTAGTCCATCACTGAGGACCTAGAAATAACCGTGCCATGACTAAGATGACCTAAATTGGTGTACAATCATTTCACATCAGTACTCAAGCTCACTAAGGCTCGTAAATAACACCTGAAATGCTCAAATAGTTATACAAGGCTCCATCACCTCAATGCCACTTCAAACAGTAAGCTTGGGTTCGGGTCTGACAGAACTAGTACACTATAAAAAAATCATATAAAATAGCACACTACACCAAATTTTACATTCTTAGGCTTTCTAGAAAGCACTAGGTGTGCTCTACAACTTTCAAGTTGAACATTTTCACTAATTCGAATGTTAACAAGCTCAAAAACTTGGTTCTTTAACATGCAGCAAAAATGCTTGCAGAACAGAACAGTTTGTGTACAGTGTTAAAGAAAATTATCTTATATATATCAAATGTTACTGGATTAACATAAAATTTACGAATCAAACACATAACATACCTTCACAATACATATACAAAATTCAAGTCTTTTTATAAATTAGATCTTGAGTTATGCTTTTTTTATTAACACCCAAGACAGAGCATTCAACAATAGCAGTGTTGTTTATCATTTCGACTAGCTGAGTTTGCATGAATTAATTACCATAGCTATAGTAGTCCAAATTGCATGAAATTTTAAACTTAAGCTCTATACAGATAATAGAACAACATAAATTAATTTCAAGTCATTCCCAAGAGTACATAGTGAGTTCCAAACATTTTAATCTACAGCAGTAACATGTAGCAAGATCTGTTCTGTTTTTTACCAACATGCAAGTTCGTACTTTTATAAATTAGCAGGATAAATCAGAAAAATCCAAAAAAATTACTGAAGCTGTAAGACACATATGTGATCATCTCCTAAAAATTTCAAGTTAATCTAACCAGTATCTTTTGAGTTATGAGCTACGAAATGGCAGCAAAGATTTCAGTTTTCAACATAATTTTTTGTTTTGGATTTCTTAACACAAACCGAGTTATTAATGTTCAATCTAAAACATGCATGTCATTTTCAGTCACTAAAATCATCATTCAACAAGCAAAGAACAATCATAGAGATTAGAAACACCCAAGCTTGGCTCCTTCTTCTCCTCTTGGTCTCTTTCCCTATCTCTCCCTCTCTCTTTCTCTTGAAAACTTCAGAATTTTAGAGGATGGCAGGGTGAGGGAGAGTTAAATAAAGAGGGGACAAGGGGGAGGAGGTGAGGCCAAGTGTCCAAGTGGTTTTTCTAAAACCACTTGTTTTTGTGCTTGGTTTTTGATCCATGGTTTGATTTTTGGATGAGAGTTGATGGAGGGATAGATCTTTGTGCATGCAAAAAGAGTATATTGATTTGTATTTTTAGTAAATACAACTTAAGTACATTATCATGTACAAGTACAATTTACTCATATACACATACATATACATGTATAAAATTAATTGGAAATGAAATTCCAAAAATACAATTTTAGTTATAATAAAAATTTAGTTTAGGTACAAATCATGTGTAAAATCAGGGTTGTTACAATGATACCCTGCTCTTTGGAAATGGGAATATGGTGGAGACAATTATGTTCAAGGGAACATTGTATTGCTTTAAGGCATAGTCTGGTCTTCACATTAATTTCTACAAGAGTGCCCTTATACCCATTGCGATGAAGTGGGGTGAGGTGGCACCTTACGCTACCATCCTTAATTACAGAACTAGAGAGTTCCCTATTAAGTATTTAGGACTACCACTCAGGCCTGGGAGACTTAAGAAATATAACTAGATTCCATTCATCGACAGAATCGAAGACAGGCTGTCTGGTTTGAAAGGTAAATCACTCTCTCTGGGCGGGAAGGTTACTTTGATTAATGCAGTTATATCCAATTTAACGACCTACTACATGTCCTTATTTGAACTGCCAAAATGGATGATCCAAAGGATCGATCATATCTGGAAGAGATTCCTGTGAAAGGTGCCGACGAGAGCAGAGGGGGCTACCACCTGATTAGGTGGGAGAAAGCTTGTATGAAGTAAGCTCATGGAAGTCTGGGTATCATTGACCTGAGGGACATGAACCTCGGCAAGAAGTGGTAGACAGTTTACCACCTTAATTGTGAAGGGTGGCAGGATTTCATCCAACCCTATCTACAAGGAGAGGAACCCACAATTTGGGGTTCAGGGTAGGCCTGACGGTATCTTGGTTCTTGCGTGGAGTGACTAGAGCTTTTGACACCTTTAACACTTGCACCTCGCCCTTTTTTTGGCAATGGGTCCACTACCAAGTTCTGGTGGGATAAATGGTGTGGAGCACACCCACTTCGTGTTCTGTTCCACGAGCTTTACGAACAAACCCCCACAACACGGTAGCCAAATATTGGAAAAGAGAGTCTTGGAGACCCCCTTTCAGATCATGCTTATCACTTACCTCTCAAGAGAGTCTTATCTCCCTGCAGATATATATTGCACAGTCAAGGGTTAGGTGCTCTCAAGGCCCCGATCGTATAGCCTAGGAAGTGGATAAAAGTGGTTCCTTCTCAGTGCAGTCTCTCTACAATCGCATTAATTTCAGAGCATGTGCCCCGAATTGGTCTATTGTCATTCGGAATGCCAAGGCAACACTTAGGGTTAGAGTCTTCTTATGACTAGTCCTAAATGACATGATTTTGACTCGGGAGAACCTTGTTAAAGGAATTCCTACCATTAATACTGCCTGCAACTTTTGCACTGCACACACAAAAACGAGAAACCACCTATTCTTAGAGTGTCATAGGAGCAAGGCTTTGCTAGTAGAACTTTTGAGAGCTCTCGAGACTTCTGTCTACCCACAAACGTAGCATGATCTATGGATTGGTCCCTATTATGCTTCCAAGCAAAATGAAATGAGGGAAGCTTGGTACATCGCCATCACCACGACGACATGGATTTTATGGCTAGAGAAAAATAATTTTTACTTTCGTGGGACTCGTAATAGTATTTCTGGTAATCTAACTCATATTATGTATCTGATTTCTTTTTGGGCTACAACTGCTGCGACAGGGACCTAGGTGATGGATTGCGAGACCCTTACGTGTGGAAGAGTACGATGACGAGGAGGTCGAGTTCGGTCCTACTGTGGACTGATGGGCAATGCTAATTTCCCACCCTCGAGGGTTTTGTTGGAGGGACTCCTTATGTCTTTATCTATTTAGACTACATGTCTCACCCTCCTATTCTAGGTGGAAGTCTTATGTTTTATTTTATGTTATTGTATCTATACTTTTGTCGGTCCACTAGGTTTGTTTTGCTAACTCCTTATTAATGAAACATGGTGGTCATATTCCACCTTTTATTATTAAAAAAAAAAACAATAATGCTACACCCACAACCTTTATACAACTTTTTGCTTTACAATCTTGTGTGGCACAATACTATTGAAGGCTATTGTAAAATAGGTTGTAAAAATATCCAATAATATTGTGCCTCCTAAGATTGTAAAAAAAGGTTGTGGGCGTAGCATTACTCTTTGCAGAAATAGACCAGTTGGTGGTAATTTTCTAAAAAGAACCCTACCTTTCAAATTATTTATACAGCCTCAAAACTAAATCATTTACATAATTCACTACTCTATCTAAAACCAGATACTTCACAGAATATACAGAAACTAAGATTAAAAAATCTTTCAAAATGTAAAATAAGATATGTTGATAGTAGACTAATAGAAAGAAAACATATAACTAATAAGGAAATATCAGAGTATTTAGTAATAACAAGTAGATAAACTAAAGGATTACCTAAAGAAATACAAAAAATAATAACTTACAAGGTATTAGATTACAGAAACAAAGAAGCAAGTTGGTATTACCAACACCTACTAGCAGACAAGATATTAAACTAAGTTGGTATGGATAATAATCCAAAAGTAGAAACATCAATACATAAATTAGATTCAAAAATAGAATTAGAAATTTATATGATAAACATCCAAGAATTAGAAGAAGAGTACAATGGTCCAGAATTCGTAGGAGATAAAAGAAAAGACTTAAAAATCATAAATAAGAACATAAAAGAACTAAGTAGGTATATAATAGATAACACAGAGCAAGAATTAGGCATAATAGAATAAGGTATGAATGAGTTAGAAGCCGTAACAAAACCTAACATAAGCATTTTAGAAATAGAAGATTTAATGGCAAATCTCAATTCAAAAGAAGTAGAAGAAGCCTTGAATCTAGATCTAATAAATGAAGAAATTAAAATGGATCAAGACACAAGACTATAACAAACCCTACAGAAAATTCAACTAATATGTACAAATACTTAAGCCCACCACCTAATAAAAGACCATATTACCTACCATAGAAATGGCAAAGTAAAGAAATGAGTAAGTTAGGAAAAGAAAAGGAAAAAAGAAACCCCAAAATATAAACTCACAGAACACTACGAAAAATGAATAGCAGAAAATGGACAATGGCTAGATCTAGACTGTTTAAAAGATATAGATAGAACAATAGAAGAATGGATCAAAGCATCTTTAATAGTCGGATTCAAACAAAACCTCTCAGAAAATACATTCGATAAAAGCAACCTTTATAGGAATAGTAGCAAAATGGTGGAATGGACTAATAGAAGATTAAAGAAATAAGATCAGAAAATCAAGACAAATTGATGACAAAAGAATAAAAGAAAATTCAGCACAAAGAACCTCAAGACTAAAAGAAATAATTACAAATTACGTTATAGCAATAAGAACAGAATTCAGTGTCTATAAAAAAACAAAAGAAACACAACATACATAAAAAGAACCAAGCAAGATGAAAACTAAGCAATTTAGAAATATATGACATGTGTTATTTTGACAACTATGCTTGCGAATTCATAGAATATTTCAAAGATAGTTATTATACAAAAAAAAGAAAAAAGTCAAATCTTAGACTCATTTTCCCTAAAACTACTAGATTCATTGAGTATAGTGTATACATAAATGAGAAAGTAAAACCAGAAATATATTCTTCAGGATATATAACAAAATTTGTAAAAATTATAGAGATAAAGTGTGCCAAGAAGCTAAATCAACTATAAAATACTATAGAACATATAAACAAAGAATTTTTTGTGAAGAAGCAAAACCAAATCATTGGGGATGTAATAATAGCTATAATTATATAAAAAAAAAGCTTTAAAATAAATTGCAAAAATATAAACCAAAATACAGAAAAACTTTTAAGAGATATAGAAAACCTATAAAAAATACTTCAAAAAATAAATAAAAATAAACAATATCCCAAAAAAAACTAAAGAAAAGTAATTGTTATATATGCGGAGAAGTATGATATATATTACCAAACTGCCTTAAAAGAATCAGAAAAGAAAATATAAAATACATAGAAGAAATTGAAGAAATGTATAACATAAATTATGAACGCATAGAATATGATGAAGAATGGTCAGAAATAAGTAAAGATGAATAAATAATGGTAATAGAAGAAGATAGTAGAAGTAGTGAAGATGAAATAAAAGAATATGGAATAAATATGATAACAAAAATAATAGAAATAGAAGAACATTTAGAAAGAGAAGAAAATAATGAAGAAGTAACAGAGAGAATGAGTTTTGACATACAAAAATACAATAAATAAGAGCAACCAAACTAGACATAAACCATAATGAGATATTTAAACTTCCAATATTTGAAACAAGAAAAAAAAATACCATAATAATAACCAGAAATAATGAACAACCTATTGACATTAAATAAGTACAAGGAAAAACTATAATTTCATTAATAACAAAAAGAATAATAAGACAAGAAATGAAAAAATAAATCAGAAAATCAGAAAGACTTTAAAATACATACATTTAAGAGCAGTACAAATAATAATAAAAGCTTATTTTATGGAAGGAATAAATACACCATTAGAAATATGCTTAATGGATGATAGAATAATATTAAGCATACAAGATATCTTAATATGAATAGTACAAGGAAACTTAATGTACCAAAAAATAAAATTTACAATAAAACCTAATTTCTCTTAAGTATGGCAGAAGAAAATAAGGACAAAAACTTAGTCATGTATCACAGATTATCAAGAATAAAAATAATAGAGAAGAGTAAGGCAATGAGTATACAAATAAGAAATATTCATACTTTTACAAGTAAGCTTAAAGTAAAAAAACAGAAATACTGATAACTTTAAAATAGAACCACTATTATGGGAAATCATAAGATATAAACTAGCTAGATAATACCCTCAAATGACCATACCAAATTATATAGAATTTGACTTTAACAAAGCAAAAAATATTGCAAAAGGAAAAACATCACAAATAATATTTGGAAAAAGATCACTATCAACAATAAATAAACAACATGCGTTGGAACTAATACCAATAATAAATACATTAGATAAGCAAAGTAATAATCAATTTAAGATAGAAAGAGAATATTATGATAATGCTAAATGGAACAAACAAATAACCCTAGTAGATACAGGAGCTACTAATTCTCATAATAAACAAACAAATATAAAAACAATGGAACTAATACCATTAGAAAACCCATATTATTATTTGAACTACTATAACAATAGACATCCAATTATCCATAAAATAGTATTACCACTAAGAATAAACAGTAGAAATGAAATACTATTACATCTAATGTAGACCCAAAATACAATGTTAATAAAATGTTATTAGGAACTGACTTCCTTACGTCAGTACAACCATACTCAATAGAAGAAGAAGAAATAATAACAATAAATAATGAAAGTATAGTAATAAATAGAATATTGTCTAAATGAATCCATTAAGATCAATAAAAATACAATATACTTACTAACAGAATTTGTATACGAAAGATACAAATCAAGGAATTTTCACAATCTAATAGACACTGGAGCAGACACAAGCTTATGCCGTGAACATATACTACTAAAATTTTAAAAAGATGGAAATAATAGAAAAGCAATAACAGGATTGACAGGACATACCATTATACTTGACAAATATCAACAAAATGTTACGATACAAGTAGAAAATTATATCCTACAAATACAAGGGCGGATCTGGGCCCAAGCAGCCCAAGCGGCTGCTTTGGGCCCCCGATCTTTTAGGGCCCCTTAAAAAAAAATTGCTGTTATTTAAAAAAAAAAAGAAAGAAACAAACAGAGAAGGAAACCAACCGTCTCCAAAAATTTTCCTGATTTGAGTGATTTTTCTGAACGTTTTCTTTTTTGTTTCCTGATTTCTCTCTATCTCAATCTTCTCCCAACTTCCCAAGTTCAACTTTTCTCTCATCTTAATCTAGAATCAGAATCCAGAGGACCACCGGACCATCTCCCAGTCGCAGCGTCGCCGGTCGCCCGCGCCCGTCGCCGGCTCGCCGCGTCGCGCATCGACCTTTGCAGCCCGCATCGCGTCGCGCGTCGCCGCCGCGCCGCCTCGCCCATCTTCGCGCGTCGCCTACTCGCCTGCCAAGTGCCACTGCCAGAGGTAATCAATAATCATCCTTATTCTGATTCTTCATTCTTGACTCTTGAGTTCTTGTTTTTGTTTTTTTTTCATTTTTCAATTTCCATTCAATTAAAAGTTTTCATTTTTCAATTTCCATTCAATTAAAAGTAACCAGTCATTCAGAATTAGTCTACATCTTCTCTGACTCTAAGTTCTCTTCTTCTTCTTCTTTTTTTTTTTTTTTTTTCATTTTTCAGTTATTACTTATCAGTTATGGACCCTAGGTTGAGATTATTTTTTTCCCATTAATTGTACTGTTGACTTGACTGTTGAGTTATTAATTTGGCTAGTGAAAATTCAGATATCATTTTGGAAGGATATATAAAATTCAGATATCATTTTGGAAGGATATATATATATATATATATATATATATATATATATATATATATATATATATGATTTCATTTAAGTAGTTTGTCCTTCCGGCTCAAAGTTTGTTTGAATTTAAATAATTCTAATTTTTTATTTTGCAAACTTAAAAAGTGCCTCATTTTAAAACTTGCTTAGGGCCCCCTGAAACTCAGATACGCCCCTGTACAAATACCAATAATATACCAATTTGATGATATGAATAATGATGTCCTATTAGAAAATGACTTTTTACAGCAATACTATCCTATGACTATATCACATAGAACAATTATATTTACAACACCTTGTAAACACAAAGCAATAGCAATTAGAATAACAGAACCTTAATTCTAGGACAAACTTACCACATATCAGAGTTTCTTCAACCCAGCGTGGTGAATATCAGTATTTACCAAATAAAAGTATGATATAGCAACTCAAAGAAACAATTACACAAGAAATTTTACAAAAACAATTAGAAGATCTGTGTGGAGAAGACCCTTTAGCAAAATGGCACTAAAGTAAACCTTCAGCTCATATAGAGGTAATCGATAAGAATAAAATAGTAAAGATTAAACCTATAAGACATACTCCAACAAATTTAGAATTATTAAAAATACATATAAAAGAACTAATGGAAAATAATTACATAAGAAAATTATAATATCCACATTCATCACCAGCATTTATAGTAAGAAAATACTTAGAAAAAGAAGAGGTAAATCTATAATGGTAGTAAATTATAAGAAATTACATAAAAATACTAAAAGATTTGGTTATCTGTTACCAGATATGCAGATACTACTAAACACAGCAAGAACAAGAAAAATAAATTCAAAATTTGATTGTAAATCAGGATTATACCACGTAAAACTGACAACATAATCAAAACAATTAACAACATTTAGTTCACCACAAGGATTTTATGAATGGAACGTATTACTTTTCAGATATAAAAATAATCCAGGACTATTTCAAGAATATATAGATACGATATTTGAAAAATACAATAATTTTATAGTAGTATATGTAGATGGTATTCTAATAGGATCTGAAAATGGAGAGCAACATAAAAAACATTTGGTAAAATACATAGAAATAGTAAAAAATGTAGGAATTATTTTATCAAGAAAGAAAATGAAATTGTTCAAAACAGAGATTGCATTCTTAGGAACAAAATTATCGCATGAAGGAATCGAACTACAACCACATATAGCAGAAAAAATAAAAACATTTCCAAATATTTTAAAGGAAAAAAAAGATGTACAAGCCATAATTGGACTACTAAATCAAAATAGATGATATATACCAAATTTATCAGCAAAAATAAATTGGCTATAATAAAAATTGAAAAAGTTCAAGAAATGGGAATGGACCACAAGGATGAAGGAAAAAATGAAAATATTAAAATAACAAACGTCAGAATTAAATAAACTAAGATTACATGTTAAAGAATGTACATGGATAATAAAACAGATGCAAGTGAAGATAATTGGGGAGCAATATTAAAATTTATTGAGATGGATGAAAAAGAAGAAAGACTAGCTAGATACACTACTGGATCGTTCACACAGACACAATAAAATTACCACATAAATGAAAAATAATTATTAGTGATCTTAAAATTAATAAAAAAGTTTGAATTATTCATAATACATACAAAATTTACAATCAGGACAGATAATCAGGGGCGAAGGCAGAATAATTTTGCCTGGGGGGGCAAAAAAAAATCTTATGGCTATATATAGATATATATATAAGGTTTTTTTCCATAAATTTTAGGAGGGCCAAACCATAAGACTTATTTTTTTTGGAGAGGCAAATCATAATATTTTTAGGGTTTTTTCAAAATCTTCAATAGTATGAAGGGGGTTTTGAAAATTGGGGGAGGGGGGCAATGAATTAACTTTTTTTACTTTTGCAGGATGGAAAATAGAGTTTAGAAAATTGAAAAGGATATAGTTTTTCTCAAGGAAACTGTGGACCAAACAAAGGGAGCATTTAACAAATTACAATTGTAAATATGTAGACTTCAGAGTTTATTTTACCACCACATAAATTTAGAACATATTGAGAAAATGAGTGAACGGAGTGAACCTATCAACCTACAAACTACGAGTGTAATCACAAAAATGACCACACAAGAGGGAAGCTCCACATCTATACAACCAACTACCTAAAAGAAAGTTTACACTCAGATCCTCTAAAAGCATTTAAAGAATGATCTATTTTTATAATATATTGAGAAATTATGCCAGACCACTCAATCAATCAATTTATCAGAACTATTTCTCAGCAACATATGAACAAAGCAATTATACTCCCAGGACCAAATCCAAAGACAGTAAGAGTATTATTTGAAAGATGACCTATTCGCTGCATATATTCATCCAGAGAATGCGAAGAACTTAGCCAGCTACCAAGAGAAGTATATAAGTCTGCTAAAAGCTACTTTGGTCTTACAATAGCCTCCAAAATATATGTTCGGATATTCTCAGCAATTACGGAATTTCTTGAAGATGACGAACAACTCTCTGCAGAACATACTATAAAAATAGGGATGAATACACAAATTCTTTTTGGAGCAACTAATATCGTATCATATAAAACTGCAGAATTTGAAAAACTAATTGCAGAAAGGAGAACTATGTGATTTAGAACCATGTATTGAGAACTAAAAGATATAAAAAATAGAGACATCTCCATATGGATCTACGATAGTCCATATCCACAAAAAATAATGATATACAGTATATCAAAGATAAAACAAGCACATATCAAAGAAAGAATTTTTTGACAGCTGGTACCAAATACTAGATAAAGGGGCCATGAACATGACAGAAGAGAAAAATGTCCACTACTGTAGATTGAAGCGGACAGAACCTCACACTACAAAAGAACATGGCAAATCAGGCGAAACTATCCCAGCGCTTGGGTAGTTCACCGGAGATTTCCCGACGTTCTTGGGAAAGTGCAGGGGATTATAATGAAAAAAATCTGCGCCTGGGATTATAATGAAAAAAAAAACCCGATCCCCATTTCCCTCTTCTCACGCTCTCGATCCCGCCCTATTTTCCGCCCACCCACCCAAACCCTATTTTCCCCACCCCCAAATCCCTATTTTCCCACCCACCTCGCCTCTTGCCCCTCACTCTCTCTACAAATTAATCCCCACCCCCAAATCCCTCACTCTTCTCTCCTTCGGCGCCGTCTTCTGTCTCCGTCGTCCGCGTAGATTAATTGCTTGCTCGTCGTCCTCCTCCATCACTGTCATCGTCATCCTCCGTCCCCGTCCATCGCTGTCATCGTCGTCCTCCATCCCCATCCTCGTCCTCGCCTAAAACCCTAGGTTTGAAAGAAGAAATGTCTAGTTTTGTCGGGGTCCTTATTTCAGATCCTTGGAGATCTGGGGTTTTGAATCAAAAGTAAGCAATTCAAAACTATTTGTTTTGTTCTGAGTTCCTATTAAATGGGAGTTCTTATATTTTTCAATTGTTGGGATTTGGTCGTACCTAGTCACGAAGAGAGAATTGGGTCATGTTACTATCGGAAATTTACCACCGGTGATGAGTAAGCTGAAGGGGCTCAACTCAATGAGAAGGAGATCTCATCTATTTTAGCAGGGGGGCAACGACCCAGTGATAAAGGGTAATTGAGTTTGCATTGTTTGATTCACATTAATATTTTTATTCTGCTGGTGAAGGGCACAATCTTTTTATGATAATTTGATCTTTGTTTCGAGTAATGCTGCAAAAATCAGAACACTTTGTGTAATAGGAAGTCATGTACTGGAAACTAGCTATTATGGAATTTGGCAATTTTTAGGCCAAAAGGTATTGTCGATTTAGTATATAATGCGCAATTTTCCTTCTTAATTCTTCATCCTCTTTACTCACTAATAATCGGTTGGAATTTGTAACAGATATGTTTACCTAGGCCTCTTTGATACTGAAGTTGAAGCAGCAAGGTAATCTTTTCGTCAATTGGTCATATTATGGACTAAAAATTTGTGTTCTCTAGCTTAGTTTGATTTGTTTTGATTGCATGGCTTATGATAAAGCTGCGATCGAGTGCAATGGGAAAGATGCAGTGACTAACTTCGATCCTAGCATATACGCTGAAGAGCTCAATTTTATTTGTGAGTTCATCGTAGTTGCTGGTTTTATAGACAATCAAAATGTTTGCTTCAAGTCTTTTGTTTTGTTATAATGAGATTGTGGTGTTTTTGCATGCAGCTAGCCCTGGTAATCACAATCTCGATCATAGTTTGGGGAGTTCAGGGTTGAAAAGGAGTAATGCTGCTGATCAGTTAGATGAAGAAAGCTCAGTCGGAATGGATCAAAGAGTCCCTATGATCATCGACACAGATTGGAGTGCTGTCGTCAATAGAAACACCCGAACAAAAGTAATGCACATTTTGATCTTTGAACACAAGCAACAAACACTTGAAACATTTGCTCAATCTTATCATTTTCTTAATTATGTCTTTCATCAAGTTCGAAGACAAGCTGAAGCATCCTCAGAGAACAGCTTCAATTTCTTCCACAGGAGCCATCCCTACATTCACTCCCAAATCCCACCAAATGCAATGTACAAGCCATCCCCATTCCAAATCATACAACAACGGTACAATGATCCTTCTGGTTCTAGTTATCACCTAGTGAGTACCAAGTAGTAGTATTCTTCAATTACTTTACGCGACTCTTAACATAACACGAATATCAAATGATTGGCTCAATTGGTTAATGTTTCAGTTTCTTAGTAGTAGCAATCTGTCGAGAAGATTCTTTGTGAAGAATCTAGTAGGTTTTAATATTTAGTACATATAACTGCTATATGCATTCTTTTTTTTCTTTTTTTTTTCAATTCCAAAATTGCATAATACTTGGTTTAAAAGTTTGATCTTCTACTTCTGTAGGAGTTTCTGCAAGTTTTGCATGCAAAAGTGTCCAATTGCAGAACAGCAGTGGAGTCTCAAGTAATGGAGGGTCGAAAATGTCAAGTTCAAGAAAATCCTCAAAAGTTCATAAATGGGATATTCTGGGATTGATGAATGATGGTAGTAATAACAAGGTAAATTGCTCCACCTAGTTATTTTAGTATACGATGCATTTATACAGACTACATGGAGTCTCTGGATGATGAATGATCATCATCCAGAGACTCCGGCGACGCCCATCGTCCTCTTTCTCTCTCCCGCCGCCGCCGCATGTCGCTCCCCTATTTTGCCCCCTCATGAATTCAATGACCCTTCCAAATCCTAGAAACACAAAAAGGTATCATTTTTTAACCCTAATTTCAATTTCAATTTCTGTAGTAATAATGAGGCTATTGTTGTCAATTTTCAACATCTTCTATGTGGTAGCGCATATACTGTGGATGATATTTATGTACTATTTAACATTCATACACTTCGAGGGATCCAATGAAAGAGTTCTTTAGGTTGTAATTGTTCATTTGTTTTAATCATGATTTTTCTTCATGTTATTTCTTACTGACTTGTGCCTTTATTCTTTTTCGCTACAGAGGCCTCTGAAAACTATTGCCGTTAATTTGCAACGTCCTTTAGATCTTTGCAACTTCTTTTATTGTTTCCTTCCAATTGAGAGTCTGGCTTTACTGTTTAAGTCTTACAATCAATGTTTAATGTTTGCAGGATACAGTACTTGAGCTGGAGTTTCACGGTATCAAAAAACAGTATGATATGCTTCAGGTTTGTAGCTACTTCTAAAGTTCTGTTCAAATTAAATACTTTGCTACAACACATGATGTATCCTCACTTCAACACTTGTTGTATCCTCACTTCACTACCTTTTTGTATAATGGTTATATGGTATTTACAGAGAGGCAGTTGGGATGAACTGAAGGTGCTATGGCTATATGGTTATAATGGTTATATGGTTATATGGCTATATGGTTATAATGGTTATAACCATTATATGCTTATAATGGTTATATGGTTATAAAGATAACATAATCATGATTAGAGATTTGCTATGTTTGAGGCAAAATGATGTCTGGATGATGCTCAGAGGAAGGACCAATGAAATGGTGGTTCCCATAGTCATCTAAGTAACATGGACAGAGCATGGGATTTGCAAAGTATGTTTTATAGATTGGAGTGCATTGTTTGAGTTAATATTTTCTTCTTCAATTTTTTTTCTTTTCTTCGCAGCTTGGGTTTCTTTGCACCTCCCCCTCTTTTTTATCTCTCACTTCAGTTATTTGACCATCTTGAAGGATAGTTTTTCCGTATCTAGAATCTGTTTATTTTGATGAACTCCCTAATTCAAAAAAAAAAACTTAAACCACATGAAGCAAATGATCCTTCTTGAACATTCGTTACTTTCTCTTTGTTAGAGCAGCTTAATAATCCCCCCCCCCCCCCCCCCCCCCCCCCCCCCCCCCCCCCCCCCCCCCCCGACTTTTAGTAAATAAACTCATGAATTATCTGCAAGGAAAAACCCCCACATGTTTTGGAACCATTACTGAATATCAGAACTCAATAAATTATGCTGAATGTTGCAAATTTTAATGGAGTTGTTATTAAACTGTTTCGGCATGTCGCAGGTGTTCATTTTCGCATGCGGAGCAATACAAATCCGATTGTCTTCCAATGCTTCCTCCATCGAAAGAATATGTAAAGGCATTGGTGAAAGGATTGGTAAAAGGGAAGCAGCTTACTCAAGAGGAAGCTATCGAATACATTAACAATGCTACTATCAACAAATTATGACTGCATTTTGTATAATGCGTATACATCTTTGGGCAAATTCTAGGTGTACCCTAAATTCTGATTCATTCTATCAATCTTTCTATAAATTGTAGATGTATCCTAAATGCTGCATTTTGTAGAATGAATTTGTGTTGTGATGTATTTATATATTGTTTATTATGTTTGATTAATGGATTTGTGTGAAAAATACTAGAATGAATTCCTAAAAATAATTCTGAATTGAATTAGAGGTATTTGATTTGTTAAAATGGGCCAAAAAACTAGCACACCACTCAATTGCTCCAAAAAAAAATTTAAATTAAATTAAATTAATACCTACCCCGGTGTTTTCAAACGCCGGGAGAGGTATTTTAATGGAAAAAAAAATAAAAATAAAATTAACATTGCCCGGCATTTGTGAACGCCGAGATATCCTTATAACATACCCCGGCGTTTGAAAACGCCGGGAAAAATTTTCCGCAACCCCGGCAGGGGAAAGCACGGCGCTTGCGGCGGCACTTTTCGAAGTGCCTGGGGGACCAACCCCGGCGTTTATAAACGTCGGGCAAGGGCAAAAAAACGCCGCCCTTTGCCTTCTTATTTGTAGTGCCAACACAAATGCAGAAAATGCGAAAAAGGACAAGATAAAACTGAAGAAGAGATATTTCTAATGAGAGTGGAGAATGATGTAAGACATGATGTAACCGAGCAATTATTGAAGACTGATGTAAGCAGTGATGCAATTGTAACAATTATTGAACGTATGATGTAAGCAGTGATGCATGTAAACTGAGTGTAAGTTGATCCCTTAGTCTATAAGAGGGGAGGCATAAGAAGAAGAAAAGCAGACAATCAAGGGGAGAAAATTCATATAATCATGCAAGAAGAGTTTGATTTGTAAGAAGTCTGGAATCAATAAAGATTATCTTTCAATCAGTTCTTGTTCATTATAAGGTATGACTAACTAATCTCTTCCCCTCAGGGAGAATTTTGTAAGGCTTTACCTGAAAGATCTTGCAAAAGGACCAACTTACAACCTTCTATAATTAAGTTATACACCTAGTAGTAGAAAACGATCTAGATTGTGGTTGCCTATACTGAAGTGCTACTCAGTTGTTTCAGATGTATCCCTTGGATGAAGCTCTCTTGAAGAGTATAGTAGTCATAGGATGGGAGGAACGTAAAAGGAGCACTGAAATCGGGGTGTATACCAGAGGTATTTTATCTACTAGTAGTAACCAGTACATAACAGCTCAAAGAAACTCAGCTAAGTCGGAAGCATATTGGACCCTTTTGTCTGATTTCTATGGTATCCTTAGAAACCTCTCCTTACTCTTGATTTCTATACTTATTGTTTCAAAATTTAAATTCAACCGAATCATTTAAAAAAAAAAGAATGGATAATAATAATAGTTCCAATCATGAGATAATACAAGAATTAATGACTAACTATCATGGAAATGACAGAATATGAGATTTGATGTTTATTATCCTCAAAGTTTAACAAGCTCGGTTGATTTTTTTGAGTTTAAATTATTTTTCTTTAGCATGCCGTGAGTAATAATTGTAACAATAAATCAAGTTAATCCTGGACAAACCAGTAATATAAATGTTCAAATAATTGATGACCTAACATTTCAAGAAAGATCTTTATTGTTTTCTGAAAATGGAGAATTATGTAGCTATATAACTAGTTCTACATCAGCATATAGACAATTTCTTGAAGAAAATAAATATATGGAAGAACTTCCATATGCTAGTGATAGTAAATTATCAGAAACAGAATCAGAATTTATGAGAGAATTTGAAGGATAATTTGAAGTTATGCTTGATTATTTTAATATTTGGGAGAGTGATATTGTATGTTATATTCAAGAATATTATTTTTTAAGTTTTTGATACTCACTTGTTCTCTTTTGTATGTAATCTCAACTCTTTCACGCACAGTTACGTTCCACCCTACAGTTGGTATCAGAGCCATGTAAATAGCTTTCACCTGGTTTTCTCAAAATATTCAGAGCAATATAAGTAGTCAAAAAACTAATTCGAAAGATTAAATAGAAAATATTGCAAAAAAAAAAAATTTAATTGTAGAAAGGTTACACATCCTATAGAAAATATTATAGAATAGGAAATGTAGAATTTTATTTGAAACCTAGCCCATATTTTGCAAATAGCTTGGAGACTGGACCATTTGTGCAAATAGTTTCAAAAACTACCCTATTTCTCTAATTAGCTCCTCCCGTTTGGTATTGTAATTAGAGGGTGCTTTGAGCCCCGTCAGCTCTTTTAGGCTCAAAATAGGTTTTTGACATTAATTAACAGTGTGTTTAATCGAAATTACTTTATTCTAAAACTACTATTTTCAGAAATTTTCTTAAAATAACTATAATTGTGAGTTTCACTTTTCAAAAAATATTTTTACTTGCCGTAAAATTTGGAAGTTAAGCGTAATTATTTCTAACAATTTTTTTTTATATCAATACTTTTCAATAAGTATTTTTCATTCACAACAATATCAAAGAGTTATGCCTCTTTCCTTGTTCTTTTTCTCATTAGATCTCCCTCATCTAATTTGATTTTCTCATCATATAAGCTAAAAGTGAGTTAAAGAGTTGAAAACCTAATTTACTGTCAAATTTTTCTTCGATAACAAGGCAAAGATAACACATCTTACAATCTCATATATTTGACGTTTATAGCATCCGCGTCGACAATACACCTCAAATCAAATGAAAAAAACATAATAAAAAATACAAATAACAACTTTCAAACTGACCCTTCGAATTTTAATTAAATCCCCCCCCCCCCCCCCCCCCCACACACACACACACACACCACCAAAAAAAAACACCCATGGTCACCAACCAGTTAGCAGGCTAATTTTATTCACAAAATACATGAGAAATCTTTGGTGAACAAAAGTTGTAACATATGATAGTGTCCAGTAGTACAGGCGAGAGAGTCTCGCCTCATCCCCTTCTTGTAGGCATGGAATTACCATTTGATTATCTCACTCAATCTCTAATATTATAATGGGAGAAGCTTAGTGTCATTTGTTATTTTATCATTCTACCAATATATGCAATGCACGTACATAACTAATATAAAAGATGTTTCCTGTTCAAATCCTCCCTACGTCAGAGTTTTTATTTTTATTTTTTGAAATTATTAAAACGTGCATCGCACGTGTAAATTACTAGTTCAAATTAATGTGTGGAAAGTTTGAAATAACTCTACCACACCCAGCCATGCAGCCAAATTTTCGTTTCTTATGCTGAACTCACATCCACAAGGCTAGGAATTAAACACCTCCTTCCCAATCTCTAATCAAAAAGCTCGCTGCTCCAGCTTTGGTAGTACTGTACAACCTAACTACACTACAATATTACTGGGTCCAAAGACTTTAAACTTGGTGTCCCTCTTTCCTTCATCTTTTCTCATCAAGTCTCCCTTATCTATAATTTGATTTACGAAAAGGTTAGAAGTGAAATTAAAGAGTTGCTAATCCAACTAATTGTGGCATGCGAGTAGGTAAACACTAATCAAGTCTTCTCTAGCATCCATTCCACATTATTTTGTGCGGCAAAGCTTCTACTGGGTCATCAAAATCTTTTTTTTTTTTTTGAGTTAAAAGGTGGAATAAAGCGACCCTATTTCATTAATAAGATGTTAATAAAACAATCCCGATGAACCGGGGAGAAACAAAAGTACAGAGCAGAAAATAAAATGCAGTGCAGAAAATAAAACATAAATCCCCAACAAAACCCTGGGAGTGGGTCAAATCCGCCATACATCAAACCAGTCAGAAGTACAGTAGGCCAGGAACGAGCTCGTAGAGACTGTAACGATTGGGAATCTGAAAGTGGTGGGTGGCGCCGTCCCTCACTCCAGTGTCGGACCAAAGTCTACATCCTCATCATCAAAATCCTCCACCTGGAAGACTCTGACAATCCTCCCTCTCGCTCCTATGGCGGCAGCTGTAGCCCAAAAAGAGATAAGATGCATGATATGAGTAAGGTTACCAGGAGTACTACTACATGAAGCACGAAAATAAAAATTATTTCTGTCTAGCCATAACACCCATGTAGTTGCCACAATGGCAATGTACTCGCATCCTTCATTTCGTGACGAATTGAAGCGAATTTGGGACCGATTCACAAATCCTCATACTCATTGGGATAGTCACTTGTATCTAGGGCTCTTAAAACCTCATCCATAGTCGCCTTACTCCTTGGGCATTGGATAAAAAGGTGATTCAAAGTCTCTGTATGCATGTTACAAAACCCACAGGCAGTCTCAATCTGGGGTTGTCTTTTTGCAGGGTTTTCTCTCGTGAGGATAGCATTATTGAGCACTAGCCAGAGGAATACTCTGACCTTCAGTGGTGTTTTCGCCTTCCATAACACCTGTGCCCAGCTGGACCGGCATCCCCGGAAGTGAATCCGCTGGTACAGGGATCTGACTGTGAAAGCACCCTTGGGCTCTAATCCCCAGCGCAGTTGGTCTGGTCCTTGGGCGCACCTCGACCCGGACCGTGCGATGTGTGTTTGCAGTTCTAGCAGTTGCTGCTGTAGTCCTGGGGTAAGAGCTCCTTGAAACGTCGGTTTCCAATTTTCCCTCTTCCAGGTCTCTGCCACAGAGATATTAGGGCGAGTCGTTTTGGCAAACAGCTCCGGAAAAGTTTCTTTCAGTGTATGAGCACCACACCACTTATCCCACCAGAATCTGGTGGACCGTCCATTTTCGATATTCGACGAGACTGCTGAATTGAACGGTCCACTTGCTTTGGAAATTCCTTTCCAAAAGCGGAAAACCTTAGCTCCTACTCGGAAGCCCAGGCTTCTCGTACCTTTTTCTTGTAGGTACGGTTGAATGAAATCCTGCCAGCCTTCCCCCCGTAGTGGAAAACCTTCCACCACCATTTCCCTAAGAGGGCAAGATTCATATCTCTAAGGTCGATGATTCCTAGCCCTCCATGCTTCCTCTTCATGCAGGCAATATCCCATTTGATCGGGTGGTAGCCTCCCCTATTCGAATCTGTCCCTTTCCAAAGAATCTTTTACGAATTCGGTCAATCCTTTGGATGACCCATTTTGGAAGCTCAAAGAAGGACATGTAGTAGATGGGCAGGTTGGACAATACTGAATTAATGAGTATCACTCTGCCTCCTAGTGACAACGATTTTTCTTTCCAACCAGATAACCTGTCCTCTACCCTATCTATTATAGGCAACCAGTCCGACTTAGTGTGTTTCCCTGGTCTGAGTGGGAGCCCTAAATATTTGATTGGGAACTCATTCGTCATACATTTTAGTATGGTGGCATGTTTCCGGACTTCTACATCCGAGAGAGAAATGGGAATCAGTGCACTCTTATGGAAATTTATCCTGAGACCTGACCATACTTCAAAATAGTAGAGAGCCCCTTTGAAGCAGACTGTTTCTGATCTGGTCCCGTTCCCAAATAGTAGAGTGTCATTAGCATATTGGAAAATCGTGCACCCTTGATTGGAGTTGCAACTGGCCACCGGCTTAATCCAACCTTGTCTCCGATAATTTTCTAGCATTCCCCTTAGCACATCTGCTACAATAGTGAACAAAAGTGGGGATAACGGATCCCCTTGCCGGAGTTCCTTCTTGCAGGGAAACGAGAGCCCTGGCCGCCCATTCACCGAAATTGCCATTTTACTAGTCTATAGACATTGTTTGATCCATCTAACCCATCTGTCCCCAAATCCTCTCCCTCTGAGAGCTTCCAACAAACACTCCCAGTCGACGGAGTCGTATGCTTTTTCAAAATCCAACTTTAGAAGGAAGTTCTTAGAATTGCTCGTATGACAATGGTGTATAACCTGTTCAGCAGTGGCTACACAATCCAGGATACATCTGCCCTTGATGAAGCCCGTCTGGATTTTGTTGATAATGCTATCCATTAAACTCCCCAGGCGGATGGCTAGAACCTTTGTGATGATCTTCGCCGAACAGTTAATGAGGCTTATCGGTCTGAAGTCCACCACACGCTTAGACTCCTCCCGTTTGGGAATTAGGACAACTTCCGCAAAATTTAACATGCCCAGTCTGAGATTGTTATGAAAAAATTCCTCCATCAGTGCCATAATGTCCTCTTTTATTTCTTCCCAGAATACTTGGTAGAACATCATTGGAAAGCCGCCTGGCCCAGGTGACTTGTCTGCGCCCATTTGGTTGATGGCCTTCTTTACTTCCATTTCCGAGAACGGCTCCTCCAGATTGGAGAGAATTTGTGTTGAGTCAATCTGGCTCTCCTGCCAGTAATCCTCCCTCAAAGGGACTCTGAAATCATTCTTTCTTCCAAAGAGGCCCTTATAGTAGTTCTAGAATGTTGAGGAGATCTCCTTTTCGTCCTGCAAAGTTCCCGACTCTGTCTGAATTGAGTTGACGAGATTGGATCTGCGTCTGGCGCTAGCCATCCGGTGGAAGTAGGACGTGTTCGCGTCTCCCTCTTTGAGCCACGAAATCCAAGACCTTTATTGCCATTTGATCTCTTCCAACTTATAGAGATTGGCGATATTTCCCCGAAGCTCTAATAGTTTGTTCCTTTCTTCCTGAGATAAGACTCTCGTCTCTTCCACCCTTTCCAGCTCATCGATTTCTTTCAAGAATGCTTCTTTGGAGCGCCAGATGGTCGAGAACCTAGATCGATTCCATCTGCGCAGCCGATTTCTCAATCTTCGGATTTTCTCACACCATCGAGATGCAGCTTACCATGTGATGAAACCCCTGAATTTCCAGACAGGCCTTCTCGAATCTGAATTTCCGCATCCTCTGCGCTCCGCGTACCCCAGCATCGAGCAGGATCGGGGTGTGGTCTGACGTGGGCCTAGGAATCGATCTGGCTGTAGCTAATGGGAATTTAGCTTCCTACTCCATCGATACTAATACCTTGTCCAGCTTGGCCATAACCAGAGTTGCTTGCATATTGGAGCATGTGAAAAGTCTGTCATTAATAGGGATATCGATCAGTTCTAGATCTGTGATCACCCTATTGAACTTCTCTCTGTGTCTGTCGCTGGAACCTCGGCCTTTATGCTCGAAGGCAAATCTGGTGATATTGAAGTCCCCCCTTAACAATCCAGGCCTCAGACCAGCGACGTCGAATATTGACCAGCTCTTGGTCGGCATGTATTTCCCCACATGCTTTGAATATAGATAATTATTACAATTGGAAGGTTTCACTCATATATTAGATTAATTTGAAAACATTATATTATTTTAAAAATCTCAAAAGTTTAAGTCAATATTTTGCTGTTCCGCTACTTAGAATTACAGATTTGCCAAAAAAATAAAGTTGTATGCTCATGTGAACCACATCACAAAAAACTTATAACGAAAGGCTTGCTATAAAAAAATTATCTACATTCACGTGAACAATCTCTTCCAGTATTTGAAGTTGCCTCCATAGATTTGCTAAGGAAAACTTGTAATCACAAAATCAAAATAGCTCCTTCCATCCTCCTTCCGTGCAACAGGGCCGGCCCAACATTTATTGAGGCCTAAAGCGAATTCCGAAATGAGGCATTCTAAAAGCTTATAATAATATTTTGTTAAAATTAATATATTTTTATTTAAATGTTATCGTTCAAAATCAACACAGAAAACAATCAGCGCAAAGTCAAGCCATCATCATTCAAAATCCAATCCAAATTAACATCAGATTCTCGCCAGATATAAAGGGAAAGCAAGCATCGGAAAAGGCAAGGAAAACCGAAGCCTTTGGGTCATCTTATCCAAACTCTTGTATAATCTCTCCAACAACTACAAAGTCAAACCAATTTGAACAAAAACCCATTAATCAAAACTAGTATTTTAAAAAACTGAAATCTTAGCTTACAAGTAAAAGTACTACTTACTGGATGCCATGATTCATCATTCTCTACATGCCCATGGTTCAGACCTGTGGCTGCAGTCGAGCGAGGGAAGAGATTCGGAGCGGGAGAGTCAACGGAGTGCGGACCACGGTGGGAGTGGTGACTGACTGGCGAGGCCGCGAGGGCAATGCGCCAGTGCCGTTTGGAAGACTAGAACAGCCGCGCAAGGCGCACTCGTAGGTGAGTAGCGAGGCTACGATGGCAAGGCACCGAAGCCGCGAGGGCAATGGCCAGTTGGAGGGGCCGGAGGGCGCTGGCGAGTGGCGAGAGCTGCTGACGATGGCGATAGGAAGGCGCAGGCACAGGCGCCAATGGTTTGGTGGTGTGGGTGAGGCTCGACGGCGACTCGGTGTCTCGCAGTCTCGGTGACGGCGAGGATTAGAACAGAGAGATTCAGAGAGAATTTCGAGAGAGAGTTAGAGAGAATTTCGGAAGAGAGAGTTCTGGGAAAGTGGGAATTGAGATTTGGGAAATCAAACAGGTTCTAAGAGGCCTTTTTGAAACCAAAGAGACAATTTTTGTTGGAAACCCAAAAGACAGTCAGGCAAGTGAAGAGGCGGGAGGCCTTTTCATTAGATTAAAAAAAATGGAGGCCTAAAGCCCTTGCTTTAGTTGCTTGGTCCTTGGGCCAGCCCTGCCGTACAACAAAGCTTCAATGTACACCAACCCCCATGTGCAAAGGCATCAATCATCACATAACCTGATAACCATAGATGTTTTCCAAAATAACCCACTTTTAGAAAATATTTATCAAACTGACCCACTTTTGAAACTGATTACCAAACTGGCTCAGTCGTTGTTTCAAACAGCAAGTTATTTGAACGGATTTAGTTGTAGGAATTTTTTCAACACTTGGAGACATTTTGTCAAGTCTCAAAATACTAAAGCTAAACTCGCTATTTTGAAAAACTACTCTAATTGAACTAGACTTGCTTGAAACAACGAGTCTAGTTCAATTAGGATCGTTGTTTGAAACATCGAGTTTAGTAAAGCTAAACTCGCAATTTCGAAAAACGTTCCTAATTAATTAAACAGCGAGTTTAGTTCAATTAGATTCGTTGTTTGAAATAGCTAGTTTAGTTATAAGAATTTTCTCCAACTTTTGGAGAAATATCGCAAAGTCTCAAAATTCTAAAGGCTAAACTTGCTGTTCCAAAAATTGACCATAATTGAACTAGACTTGCTGTTTGAAACAACGAGTTTGATTATAGAAATTTTCTTCGGCACTTGTAGATATCTCGCAAAGTCTCAAAACACTAAAGTTAAACTCGATGTTTCAAACAACGACCCTAACTGAATTAGACTCGTTGTCTGAAACAAGGAGTGGTTCAGTTTGATAATTAGTTTCAAAAGTGGGTCAATTTGGTGAATATTTTCAAAATGTGGGTCATTTTGGAAAAAGTTCATAACCATCTTGATATCGCTGGTCCCCACCACCAATTGAACGAATTTTTTCACAAAATGTCCCACTTTTTGAAAGTTTTTTTCAAACTGTCCTACTTTTTAAAAAAAATTTCAAACTGCTTTACTCGCTTTCTGAAAAAGCAAGTGTGGTTAAAATCTCATCGCTTTTTCAGAAAGCGAGTGTGAGGCTTTTGATTTTTGAAATCCTAGTCTCGCTTTCTGAAAAAACGACCTGTTTTTAACCAAACTCGCTTTTTCAAAAAACGAGTGTGTTGTTTTGATAAATACTTTCAAAAGTGGGTCAGTTTGGTAAATACTTTCAGAAAGTGGATCATTTTGGTAACAAGTTCTGTTTATCACTGAGAAAATTGGTTTCTATACTTTCTCGATTCTACTGGTATTTGACTTTTACCTGTTAGTATTGTTTCCAATCATTATTACCTTCATGCTCATTTTAGAGTACTTTTAAGAATGAAAGAGAAAAGATGTAACCTTCACTTCATTTCAGATATGAGCACTTGAGGCAGAGGGTATGCTAGATGAAATGCTCAGGTATTTGGACAGAGCAGAAAACATGTTATTGGATATAGATTCTTACCAAAAATTTGATCTTTACAACATCGTGTTGAATGCACTTGTCAAGGCTAAGGAAGTAGTAAGTGGGTTTTTTCTTCTTTGAAGTCTATTGATTTTGTTTGGTATACGCATATATATATCATCCAAAGTTTACCTTAATCTTTAAATAACACCCACAGTTTTTATAATACCCAGATAACATCCGAAGTTTTTAAAATATGAAAAAAAACATCTTCCGTTAAAGTTTTAGCAGAAATAATGTGAAATTACATAAATACCCCTAGCCTCTTTCTTCTCTTTTGAGTTCTTCTTCATTTTTTCATTTTTTATTGTTTTGTTTTGTTTTTAATTGTGGTGGAGATGAAGGTGATGGTGATGAGTTTCGGTGGTGGTGGAGATGGTGGTCGGTGGTCGGTGTTGTTGGTGGAGATGGGTTTCAGAGGTGATGGTGATGGGGTTTAAGCCCGTTAAGATGGTGGAGATGGTGGATGACAATTTTGACATTTCACTCTTCTTAACAAGTTCAATTCATCAAGTTGATGATAAAATCCATGTGTGTTCGAGTGGACATTATGCAAGAGGAATTTGGTGTTGCTCATATTTTACAATCACAGTGAAACACTGCAGTTCGTTATCAAATCACTTGATGCAGTTTTTAAAAAAATATATATATCTTGTAGTTGCGTTTTTTATCATAGTGTCAAGAAGACATAATAAAGCTGTTTGGATTTGTTGTCTTTCAAATTAAATGCATGCATTTGCAGATTGAATCCATGGAGAAGAGGAACATCAAGCGAGGAACATCAAGCCTTACAATGATACTCTTGCAACTTTTTCAATTGGTTTCAGCAAAGATTTGGAACTTGATATAGCTAAGAATTTATTGGGAAAACTTTGTGTTGGGTTAATACCATTCTTGCTGCAAGTGATATTATGGGAACTCTTGTTCTTCTTGAATGACTTGGCCAAAACTTTCCATGCTAATGTTTCTGTTAAATTCTCATTCTCTTAGTTCTGCAGTTTATTATTGCGGGTTGTCTATTTTTTTGTCTTTTCTCTAATGGTTACAATGACCTCAATAAGGCAGCATCTCAGAACTAGATCAGCAAAGATCTATTGAAAAATATGGATATTTTTTTGCAATAAGGAACTTGCACTGGATTAGAGATAACCAAGTTATGACGATGAGGCCAATAAAATACATGTTTCACAAAAGTAAAGATGCTACTTCCCCTATTTTGTTTGTAGTAATTCCCCTATTGTTTGCTTTATTCGTAAAAAGTATGCTACACGATCTTTCCCCCATGTTTATTAGAACGTATTACCAAAATGACCCACTTTCTAAAAGTATTTACCAAACTGACCCACTTTCGAAAGTATTTACCAAAACAACATACTCGTTTTTTCAGAAAGCGAGTCTAGAATTTCGAAAATCAAAAGTCTCACACTCGCTTTCTGAAAAAGCGATGAGGTTTTAACCACACTCGCCTTTTCAGAAAGCGAGTGAGGCAGTTTGAAAATTTTTAAAAAAAGTATGGCAGTTTGGGAAAAACTTTCAAAAAGTGGGACAGTTTGGAAAAAAATTCCAACTGAACTACCCCCCCAACTCACTTTTTACCAATTTTTTCCGTACTGGCCCATTTTTTGTGAATAATTATCGCACTGACCCCCACTTACAAAAATATTTATCCAACTTACCCACTTTTGGACACGTCAACATAAACTCTATTGGCAACAACGGCATATGTTATTTTGATGCAGCCGTTGCCAATAGCGGCACCTGTAAAAAATAATTTCACATGCTGCTTTTTGGAGTAATAACATTAGTACATTTCATATTTAATTGTGAGCTCTCTGATTTGGAAACAATTATAAGGATATTATATCGGATGCCGTTATTCTAAATAACTAAAATATTAGGCTGATGCCGCTATCGAAAACAGCAGCACTAGTATAATAATATTTTCATATATAAAGTGACCTCCTTCTTTCCTTCTCCTTTCACTTTATCTCTCTTTCCCTCCACTCCCGAACCCAAAACCCTAAAACCCTAGAGCACAAATTTGACTTCTCTTTACTCTCATACTTCATCTCTCCTACCTCCCTCTCCTCCCACTTTAAAATCCAACTCCCTCAATCTGGTAAATCTCCAACATTGTCTCCAGTCATATCATACATCATCCACAACGTATTCTCCGTACTCCAACTTCCGGTTTCATTTGAAGGTATTCCTATAATCATATATTATGTAGTTTGCATAGGTTATGCTTGTGAGTAGTGAATAACTTGAATATTTGTTCATTTATGTGTAGGTATGGATTAAAATCTACCTATTTGGTTATATTTTGGGGGTGAAATAATATGAGATCCCAAGATAAGACATTGTTATAGCAATGTTGAATTGGTCATTATTTAGACGCCCTGTAACTTTATATACTCACAACTAGTAGATAAGATATTTGAAGTTACTAATTAGGATAAGGTGAATGGAGTCTCAAAATCAAATACCGTTATGCGGCCGGAAAAGGAGGACAATGTTTTATAACAGTGTCTGTAGATAATGATAATGCACTAAGGTCCATGATTGCTAGGACACTTGATCAAAATTATAGTTGGACTGCATTGAAGTTATATATTGAGCAAATTAAGCTTCTCAATGCTTTGCCACTTGTTATTTCTAGTCCAAACCCCGTTAGGAGTTTCAAACCAACTACGGAGTCACATGCAAGAATACCCCATCCACAAGAAGACATTAACACAACTCCAACAGAACCTGTTACCACATAATATGAGACGGTACATCCTTTCACATTAACAGGAGATATTGTCGACGCTGACAACGTTATGCAAGACTTCAATAATGTTGTTGTTAATAACGAATTATTAGAAGAGGAGAAAGATGAGGATCACGAGCTTGAACATGAGGAAGAGGAGGAGGTCGGAAAAGATTTGGTTGATGATGTTAACGTTAATGTACATATTGTAACACCCCGAATTCCAAATAAGACGGAATTCGAAGTTCCACGGGATCTTTACACTTCTCTTCGTACAATTCTATAAGGAAATTAAAACTTTATTACATCAAGTTACATTTAAACAGCGGAAGAAATTTACATCAATTACATAAATGAAATAAAACAGTACTTGAACAATTCTTTAAGCATCACTTCCTCCTTAGTCTTTTTCATTCACTTTGTCCTGCATGAAAACCGTGGGCTCGTCTAGTTCATTCAACTGACGCAAGGATATAATACATCAATTTTCTCTTACATAGAAAATACAGACTTGTCACAAACAAAACTACGAGGACTATCCTATTAATGTCGTGTTGTGTTGTGCACTTAGTCCATAATGCAGTTATTTATATTATATGACACTAATGCGCACTTGTTCGGATTCTATGCATCCCATACTACATAGGTCCGAGGGCAAGCCCTTAATCGTCCCTCATCTTATAGGGTTCGATCCCTCACCATGACTTAAACTACTACGGTAATTACGATAAGTATCCTAGATGTTCTATGAGTTACGTGCCCATATCCAGACAGTCTGGAGGAGAATCCTACGCACTGATATGACGCATCATGCAGGCAGCCTATAGACAATTCAACCTCTATCATGGAATGATGGCACCACCAGTAGTCACCAAACACCCCACAAGCGTCGCCACTGGGACGATAATTTCGGAGTAGTGCTCACGCCATGACATGACGCATCAAGCAGACAGTCTGTAAATCACTCTCACACCGCTAATCCGATGGCCCTCATACTCGTGTTTTTCTCTTATTTTCGTCACATCTCCATTATGTATCTAGTCCTTAATTTGCCTGAATCATAAATAAAATCAATCCCATTGAATTAGCACTTCTCCTATACCGGACTTAACCATTAATTCAACAACATGACCCAAACTTGGTCTTTTTATCTCAACATTTCTTCTCAAAATTTATTCAATTGCCGGCATAAGGTCGTAGCTACCCTCTAGTTCAAAATCTCATTCATGTCCACAATTTGAGTATTCACACTCACCAATATTCCTCATAAGTTATCATGATTTTATTTCAATTCAAGCCTCAATCTCATATATAAAGAGACAAGACTATTTGATTTTCTTCACAATTTCCCAACTTACAATTTTATTCTCACTTTAATTTCTTTTCTTTCATAGGATTAAAGATCTCATTTAGCCCAAATATTCACATTTAATTTTCATGCATTACTCACAAATTCCACTTATAAAATCTTTACTCAATTTCTCCTTTAAAAAATTAATAGTAATAGTAATATTTCCTTTATTTGATCAATAGTATATTCTACTATTTTACAATAAAATCTTCTCTAATATGGCTTTAATTTCTCAACTATAATAAGTTCAAAACTATAGAAATTTTCTCATGTGATCTAGGGAATTTTAGAATAATTCTAATAATTTTTCTGGATTTTTTTAAACACTTGAAAACCATTTAAAAATATCAAACATTTTTATAAAAAAATCGGATTTAAGAAAAAAAGTGGCCGAGGCCAGGGCTAGAACCCACGCACAGTGCCCCACGCGCGCTATAGTAACGTTACTGTGCTGCACCAGAAGACCAAGAAACCCAATAGCACTAGCTGTCTGATAGGGAACTTAAAGTCTATATATTGTTTGGGTCTCGGTGATGGGTTAAAACTCAAATTAGAAAAATTAAAGTCTCTGAAGCGACTCGAACCCGAGACCTCCGAAAACCCCCCTAGCTACAGTAACGCCTTAACGCGTACCCACTGACCAATATGGCCTTGGTGACTACCCGTAGAGAGTGATTATAATTAGTTTTGTGTCTGACTATAGTACTTCTAGTTCATTAAAAAAAAAATTCGATTCTTTTCTTTGAAGAATTGTTCTTATAAAAGTCTAAATTTTTCTAATTGTAATTCTTTGAAAAATACAGTGAATTATAATTTTCTAAAATTATATAAATTCATTCTTGCATAGGAAACTATGATTTTAATTAAACCTAAATTACATTTTGTCCTACAAATCATCTTTTTACAAGAGAACTCCTAATTTATAATTTTTCTTCATTCATAATGGGTTTAAACAAGTTATTCTCTTTTTCTTTTCCTCTTAGTAAAAATAAATCCATTCTTTTAGAAAGATTAATCCTAATTCACAATTTGTCCAATTCTCATGTTTCCAACGAAATAAAGATAACAATTTAGGGGCTATAGCACCACTCTCATATGACAAAGTAAAATGTGCATTTTAACCACTATTCAATCTATTTTCATGGCATACATACTACTTGTATTCTACAATTCATTTATAAGCATATTTCTTCATCTTGCATTTTTACAAACATATATGAACAAACTTTCATTAAAAATCACAATTACCCATTTTAGCATGCAAGTAAGTTATCAAATCATCACAACACATTTTCTTTCACATAATCTAATTTATTTCACCAATCTTTTCATGTAAGTCTAAATGGGTCTTATTTCTCCTTAATCATGGTAACAACATAATATAATATTTCTTGTTTATTCTAATGTGATTACAACCCTAAACCTAGCATGGTAACTAGTTAGAAGTAGGAGAAAATTGCCCACCTTATTTGGAGAAAAACAAACAAAAGAACTCCTAGAAACCTCCTAAAATGCACGAATGGATCCTTCTCCTCCTAGATTGTGCCACCAATCGTCGTCTCCTCCTTGCTTGAAGCAAATCCGAGCTCCCTCCTAGGTTAGGCCGGCCTCCTCCAATGGGTGCAAGAACACACTCAACTCTCAATTTTTTAACTTACAATTACTTCTCAATCTTTTAACTCACAAATTGTCTTTTTCTTTCTTTCTTTACAAATTTTAGGTGCAAGTATGAAGAGGGTAGGGGGGTATTTATACAATTTTTGAGTGCAAATGGAAGGCTAGGATTAGTCCAAATAGTTAAGGATCAAGGGCTATGATGAAATAGGGAGTTATAGCAACTATCCATGATAGAGCAACCACCTCACCACTACTCCCATCTCTCCCTCTCTCTTGTGAAATCCGGCCACTCCCAAAAGTGCCCCATGCACGTGCTAGTGCAATGCACATGCTACACTAGTACCCCGCCCATTATAAGTTTGTTCATGAAATATTATTAGTTGTCTACTAAATTAGTCTACACTACAAGTTAGACTAATTAAAAGGGAAAATTAAATTAATGGGCTCACTAATGGGCCAATTAACCATGGGCTCTAATAAAATAATTAGTTAATTAATTATAGTAGGCTAGAAAGAGACAATTAGGACTAGGATTTAATTATGCTTTTCAGAAATGAAGAAAATAATTATTTATTCATGTTATAAAGAGAAAATTTTCTAGGAAAAATGCATATAAATTTATACGTGCAAAACACATAAAAATCAACAAACTCTTTATTTAAAAAAATCCAGAATGTTACACATATAACAATATAGTTCCGCCGAATTGTTCCACGAGTGCACATGTACATAAGGTTCAATCGGGTGAGTGGATGACCAATGCGAATGTACATGAACATCCGCAGTCCTCCGTTGGTTCATCGAACAAGGATGAACTCTATATCGGTCAAAGATTTCAACTAAATATAGTATCCAACATCAAGTTAAGATGTACTCTGTGAAGAACCATCGAGAATTTGTGACGGTAAAATTGAACCCAAGTTTATACTATGTGAAATGTAAATATGCACCGATCAAACATACACCCGAAGAGATTGCAGAAAATCTAAAGCTCGTTACGTGCAGTCGTTCCAAAAGTGCAAATATTTTTTGTGGTGGAGAAAATTCAAGGTCTTCATACATGTGTGAATCTGATGTTGAATCAAGATTATAGTAAAGTTGATTCTAAAATTGTATCAACGATGATACTGAATGTTGTCAAGGCACAATTGGGATAACTGATTGAATGAGAAACCGAGTGAGAAGTGGGCACTTTCCGCAGATGGAAGTCATCGATATGGTATAATAACTACAAATCTATTGGAAGTGTTAAATTAAGTTTTAAAAGGTGCTCGTAGTTTTTCCGTCACGGCGATTGTGGAGATGATATTCTTTCGTCTTAATTTATACTTAACTGACCATCGTGAAGCGACACAGATGCTTATTAGCGAAGGAAAATTGTGAGCACCATGTTTCAAGAAATTATCGATATACGCTGTAAGAAAGTTAATTTGCATGAGGCTACAAAGTTTCGTAACCGTCTTGGCATGTTTGGAGTAAAAACCAGCATTAGAATAGTTGGAGGACAACAAAAGGGTGGACATTAGCACACTGTTGACTTGGGTGGCCACACATGCACTTCTGGGAAATTCCAGCTATACCGCATTCCATGTTCTCATGTTTTGGCAGCCTGTGCCTCACGTGCAATTGATTATTAACCTTATATTGTATCATTTTATTTTACGAGTTCATTAGCACTAACATGAGCACCAACTTTCGACCTTATGCAAGATGAATCTTATTGGTCGGCCCCGAGTGGACCAAAACTCATAGCGGATGCGAGTCTCAGGAGGGTAAAAGGTCGCCCTAGGAGTACATGTATTTGTAATGATATTGTAAGATCCCGCAAAATAGTACATAACTATTTTGTACATTAATCCGTGCACGTTTAAGAGTCACAGGTATTAATGGTTTCTTCTCAATTTTAATTGAGTAAATATTGAGACATATTATTTAATAAGTTTTGAAACCGACAATGGTATAATTGTTGAACTAGAGTTGAAATATTTTCTTAACTAAAATTGAATGCTTATCTTAATTATGAATTGATATGAAATATATAAATACTAATAACTATTTTATTTTAATTTTTTTGGATAAAAATATCCTTGTTTTTATGCAAGCTTTTCTCAAATATTTGGGCACGCATTGTGTTGTATATATACATATATATGCATGAATTGTATGAGTGTAGAAATTTATATATATTTGTGGATGTATTTGTTTGTATGTTCAATTATTCATAAAAACCGTAAACAATCTCATTAAAATCCCTAAACCACTTATCCAAACCCAAAACCACAATTAAAAACTATGTGCTTGTATTAGAGTTCTGGTCACCGCCTCACTCCACTCACCTACATCTCAACCCCCCCCCCCCCCCCCCCCCTCCCTCTCTCTCATTTTGGACGGCCTCCATCTCACCTCCCTCTCTTATAAAAAAATCCCCAAGGGTCATTTCCATATCTTCTTCAATTTCCTAATCCCAAAAACTTTCTTCTTTCTAAAAGCATTGTTTTTCTCATTTTCTTGCATTTCTTCAACTTCAAATTCCTTCTTCAAAGCTTGGTTTGGAAAATTGGAGAGCTAACATACAAGGAGGAGAGCAAGAAGTTAGGAGGTGGAGGGCCAAACAAGGAGAAAGAGAAAAAGATATCATCAACAAAAGCTTCATAGTAGGTGTCGTCTAAACTCTTTGCTTGTGAATTTGTTTATTTTTGTGGGTGTAATGAATAATTGCTGATTTGGGATTGCTAGATTGCGTAAATAAAATTTTGTATGTTTTAACTTAAGTTCTTGAGCCAAGAATGCTAATTGTTAGATAAAGGTTGAATCTTGTGAAGGATTAGCATATGTTGATTAGAAAATTCATAACTTTGTGTTATGTTGGAATTTTGGCTTGAAATTTTTATGGTAGCATCATGATCATGTCTAGACTAAATTCACCAAATTTTGTAATTTTTGGTTAAGGTTTGGTATTTTTAATAAATCTATCTTGTTGTTGTTGTCGATATTAACTTGCTGTTGTTGGATGAATTTACATGCTTGACTTGTAAAATCCATAAATTTATGGATACTATGAATTTAGAGTTGAAACTTTAACTGTACAAACTCATGCATGTCTATAATCACTCCACCAAATTTTGTGAATTTTTGATGTGGTTTGATATTTTAATAAATTCTATATTTTTGCTGGTTTGGGAAAAAGTTTCTGCTATGTTGAATTTTAGCATGCTTGACTTGAAAAAATCATATCTCCATGGTTATTATGAATTTAAAACTAAAAATTTTACTATACTTTCTCATGTATATCTATCATAACTCTACCAAATTTCATAATTTTTGGATATGATTTGCTGTATTAATAAAATTCAATCTTGTTGCTGGTTCGGGGATAAAATTTTTGCTTTGTGAGTTTAACTTGTTTGACTTAACAAAATCCTAACTTTGTGCCCTTTTGGAATTTGAACTTGAAATTTTTATAGTAGTATACTAAGTCATTATGGAATATTCCTACCAAGTTTCATAATTTTTTTTATCAATAATTGTTGTCTCTTTAAAATGCAACTTACCGTTGTGGTTGAGAAGCAGTGCAGTTGCTGTTTTGTAAATTACATCCTATTCAAATTGTCATAAATTTTTGTATTCTTGGCCAAATTTTGGATATATTGTTCATGTGTTTGTAGAACATGTCTGCAAAATTTTATAGATGTTTGAGTTCATTTGATATTTTAAAAGAATTTATTGGTGCAACTGGTTGATAATTCCTTAAGATCTGGAAGTTTTGCATGCTTCCCCAGTATTAGCTATTTTCCTTAATCTAAATAAACTATTTTGAGGAAGTTTCAAATAGAGAAGATGAAGAGACACAATTATCTTTCTTAAGAATCTAATAACATGAAATTTCATTGTGTATATTATTTATGATAATTTTCCCAAGTTGCACCAGCCGCAGGTTGAATCGTTAGCTCACTGTTTGGTTGAATGTGTGATTTCATCTGACTAGGGCTTTAGAATAAGACTTAGAATATTGTTTGTCTGACTTTTGAGTCGGGTTTGATCTTGTTAGAGTTGTACTTGTATATATCTATTGCATTTTAAGATTAGATTAACTCTTGCCTTATCTTTGCACTGGTGCACTTGATTGTTATTCAATTTTTTCTACCTTACTAAGAGTTAGATAGTTATTAATTATGTAACCCTGTTTTTCATTTTCAGTATTTTGGAGGTATTTTTCATTTTTGGTATAATTTTCCCTCTTGTATTTCTTTTGGACCGTATATTGGATTTTTGTTTCAATATATTTTTCATTTTATTATTTTGTCTTCTTTTATTTGAGTTCATGATTCATTGTCCGTCTTTTGATTCGTCTCTTTTTTGATCGTGCCATTATTTTTGACTCTCACTGTTAAATTTATTTTTATCACCATTTTGTTATTTTAATTCATTCATTTGTGCTGTATCACATTTTGAATATTCATATACCCAAACCCACTACCAATTTATAATACCCATTACCTATTACCTACATATATATTCTCCACCTTCCTATATATATACAATCCTACACTTTTATGCCATATCATCTGATTAATCCCTACCCACAATTAATCCTACACCTATATATTAATCCTATACCATTTTTTATACCGTCAGATTGATTTCCTACCATGACTACCTACTATCTTTCAAACCTTCCTAATCCTTAACACCCTACCGAAGCTGCATCCCCCAACACACCCGGTTCCACCAATTGCAAACCGACCCACTTCTTTTTCCTTCCCACCTGTAGTGTACACCTCTCCTTCATCAAACCACATATATATACACTAGATTTGCCCGTGGGCACGTGCCTACGGCACGTCTTCGGAACAATACAAAACACGAAAAGCTTGTAAACAGTAAAACAATAATTATGTAGTTCAAGTTTGAATAGTATGACAATAATTAGTTGTAAATAAAAGTCCATATTTCCATTAGTATATGTTAAAAAATAATTATAAATGGAGATATAAAATCTAACTTCTTAGAACTTTAAGTGTGGAGTTGAAGAAATATTTACTATTTTCAAAATAACATGTGCAAAAAAATAATTAAAATTCTGAAAATCTAAATTTCTAAGTAAAAATATAGAAAGAATGGGAGAGAGAGAAAGAGAGAAATATGAAAAAGTGAAGAGAGAAAAGAGAAATAGTAATAAAGTGATAAGTTGTTTAGTTTTGGGGGGGGGGGGGGGGGGGGGGGGGGGGGGGGGGGAATTTGGTTTTGAGGTTTGAAATTTTGGAGGAAAAATATGTTTTGTGAGGTTTGATCTAGGCCTTTGATTTTAGGGGAATTGATTGTGAGCCACTTGATACTTTCTTTGTGTTTTATTATATAGATATCAATAGGTAACCTAAAACCGTGCTGCATATTTTCTTCCAAACCATTGAACCCTATTTTCCATGCTTCATCTCTCCCGCTTCCTCACCATCGATCGTCTCGCGCTCTCTTACTCTTGGGATTTTATTGCGCGTGCTCGATTGCGCGTGTGGATCGTTCGTGAGTCCGTGGATTTCGTTCGTGGGATTTGCTCCCACTTTTAATTTGCATCGTTCTTCATCTCCAAATCAAGGCAAGTAACTTGTACTTAAATTTATTGGTTTGATACAAGTCAAAAAGTTCACCTATAGTGTAGTTGGGTCAAGAGACAACCAAAGATTGTGTTTTCCTTGATGGGTTTTGTCTCTATTGTGATAATTTGGCCATAGATGACTCATGACACAAATCTTGATATGTGATAACCTAGGTTTTGCCCAATTCTTGATTTTTTGACATGTATGTGAAATCTTGTGTGAAATTCATGTTTTGATTGATACCCATGTGAAATAATAGGTGTGGACATGTTAATAACCCTAAAACATGATGTTTAGATGCTTGGTAGATTGTATTTCAAGTTTGGATATGTTTGGATCAATATTTTTGAAGTTATGATGTTCTTGATTTGAAGTGTGAAATCTGTAATTACTGGGTGTTCTGTTTTGTTTACTGTTTTCGCTCATGCTACAGTTAGAATCTTGATTTTGAAATAATAGATGAAATTCAGATAATTTTGTCTATTTTCAAACCCACTGGTTTTACTTGATTTGGATTTCGTATGACTGAGTTATGAATGTTTTGGTACAGACGTGTCGATCAATTCCAGATTCTGTTTTGGGTAAATTTTGTTAACAAACTGTTTTCAAGAACTATTCTATACATATTATCTTGATCTAATATTTTGTTCAGTGTTTCTTTATGAAGTTGGGGACTACCCAGATTTTTTATGAATTTTAAGGACAAGTTTTATGTGGTGTTCATGCTCATTTCAAAATTTACTCATGTTGTATTTTGCTTACTGTTCAGTAAAGAATCCTATTTTCACTATGATTCCCTATACTGTATGAAAATTCTTTGTGAAATGTGAAATTTAGTAAAATCTATCTATTTTCATATCCCTTAGGCAGAATTGGATTTCGATTCACTGGTTGCGAGATATCTTAGTTTTCGTACAGCAGTGTTGAGATTTCTAGATTCGTTAAACTATATTTTCTTGATGCTTTGGTATTTTTGATGACTGATCTATTCTTACTGGAATATTATGAAATTTTATATTGTGACACTAATCCTATAGGGGAATACCCCAGATTTTTTTTGAATTTATTTGATGAGTTTTGATGCTGTTTTTCTGACTGAGAATTCGTTTTTCTGATTTCAGACTGAACATCTTTTCTGTCTTCGAACTTGTTTTGAGTTAAGATGTTGTGAACTACTATATGACTTATTTATATGTGTTAGATTCATGTGGATGTCTAGTTTCCAGATCCTTTGACGGATCCAGATTTGCATTTCTGTAGAAACAAGAATCACTGTTTTAGTACTGATCTGTCATGCTGTCCTGATTATGAACATACACTGTTTTGCTCGTTTATATCACTGTATATCATCTATGACTGATTATTTGTTTTCCTGAACCTAATACTGATTATACCATGTTAGTTTGACACTATTTCGTACACATCATGCATATTTGATAACCATAATAAAAGTAACCAAGCCGGGGTTTAAGGAAAGATCTAGTAGTGGAATATATAGAAACGTGTACTTGGAAGGGAACTAGTATTCCATACTGTTACTGTTACTGTTACTGTTATCTGACCCTGTCTACATTACTTCTTATATGAAGGTGTAGAGTAGAAGAGAACCACTAGGTTCTGACTGTTACTGTTACTGTTACTGCTACTGTTACTGATACCTGAGTACACTGCCCCATCATGGTCCACTATGAAATCTAAAAGTAAAACTTTTTGTTGTAGCAACCATGTAGGTGGGTTGCATGAAGTGCTACCTAGTTAAGTAATACACATGACTGTAAGAACATAAACTGATACTGTTAGACTGGGACTGTTAGACTGATACTGTTATACTGAGACTGTTGGACTGATACTATTATACTGTTATCCCGATTCACTGATATACTGAGTTTAATGTTACTAGAGACTGATAGTTGCCATAAAACATCTGTACTGCTAGTTGACTGCCATGCTATTAGTTAGTTTCCCCATGTGCTTGTATCTTACATTATTTGTGACCCGCGAATTGCAGTTGACGGGTACTTGTTTTCTTCTTTTTACCTTTTTCCTGCAAATTTACTATTGCAGATCAGGATGGTCAGCAGCTAGAAGGTATTGGCGAGATGATGTTTTAAATACTGGAGATTCTGCTTTATTATTATTATTTCTATTATTGCTTGAACATTGAATAAAATGTATTTGGTTATTGGATATTATTTGTATTTGGACGATGTGACCCAGGATATTGTTTTTCTTCAGACTCTGATTTATTTGAGAATATTGTATTTGATTTCAAGTAAATTTCTGTTGGTGTTTTGTTTCAATTTTGCATGTTGGTTGTGTCTTTGCTTCCGACTCTGATTATTTCTGTGATGTGTTGTAAAGATTCTGGAACAGCTTATGGATGATGAAAATCATTCGCTGGACTTTTGTTACGCATCCGTATTCCGTATTCTTTTTGAGAAACGGGGTGTGACAAATTAGCTTGTGAATCATGAATTGAACATGTTTGAATCAGACTTGTGAATGTCCACTGGTTGTTATGTGTTGGCTATGTGATCACCTTGTTGTTTGTCTAGGGTAATGGTTATCACCCTAGACTCTCGATCCATTTGACCCTTGTTAATTATTAGTGCCCTTTTCACCTTGAGATGCTATGGATGAAGATAGTCTTCGTGCGTCGGTGGACCGCTGCCAACAGAAGGATTGATTGCGGGACGGAAACGGGGTCGAGATCCAAGCAAGAGGGTAGTTGGCGATCGACAAAGGTCGAATCGCCAATGTTGCTGGGTCAAGTTTGGGCCGAGTTGGGCCAACTATTGAGCCTGATCAGGGGGCCAAGTTGGTTTTCCTAGGGCTTAGTGATTTTGGTGAAGACTGGTTACTAGCCAGTAATCAGCTGGTATTCAATAATCTTTGCACAATTTAGATCAGTAGTTGCTTAACCAGGACTAGTAGTAGTATCCTAAGACCAGTTTATGTCATTTGTATTGATAGGATAGGCACTGGTCGGGTGGTTGTACTCTCTTATCAAAGGGACATGTGCGGCGCTGTCTCGCCTGGTAAGGGAAACGGGCGGCGTAGTTTCATCTATAAATTTCTGGGGTCTAGTGATAACAACGGGAGGTGCTCCTGTCGGAAGTAGGGTATGGACCCTACGAATCCGTCAAGTTCTATGTTGTTTAGTATGGGCATGGAGCTAGAGTAAGACTCCAAAGTGTAAGTAAGACTCTATGCGTCTTGGTGAGCGGGTGTACCGCGAGGCCTCCTTTATGTTCTTAGAAACTTTTGAGTGAGGTCCGGCGCAATGGGCGAAAAACAGGCATAGTGGAAAACTGGGACACCACTATTGACTGCAGTGGCAGAATTAGACCGGCCAACTGCAACCTCACCAGTCATTGATGGATATTAGGAACAGGAAAGAGTACAAGAGTATGATGCATCGCGAGGGATCGAACCCTACAATCAGGAGAAAGTGAACTCCTCGGGAAGTATGTAGTATGGGATGCATGCATTTCCATTGAAGTTGTGTTTGGAAAAATATATCGTATGAGATGCATACATATTCCAAATGAATTGCATTAAAGTAAGAGCATTTCCATGCATTTGAGATTGTGCATTAGACTCTAGGGCATGCATACACTAACACTTGTGATTTGACTACACATTTTTTCTTTCGCATCATATATTGATTGTTGTGTTTGGAGAGTCGATGGTTTTATCAGCATTGCGTCAGTTGTATTCAACTGACGTGACCACAGTCTGTTTAATTGTAGGACTACTGGATCGCGGAAGCAGGAGGCTGAGCTACGTGGTGCGTCAAGTGGAGATTGCAAGACTTGTATAGCAATTTATTTGATGTGAGTTATATGAATTAAGGACGTAATTCATGATGTAATTCTATGGTGAAAAAATTTGTACTTGTAATATCTTTGGTGGCAATGTAAAGTTTTTAATTTCCTGTGTTTTTGCAGTATTTGGACTCATTTGAAGGAAAGATTCTAGCTTGTGTCTCGAGTCCCCGACATTGGGAATTCGGGGCGCTATAAAGGTGGTATCAGAGCTGACTTCAAATTGTAGTCTGACACGGTAGGAAATTAGGCTTGGATGCCCCAGTTAGAGTCAGACTTAGTTGAATACCAGGATGATCGTAAATCATACTGATGCATTTTTGCAGCTTATGTTTATGATTTATTCCTATGTCTGAACTAACCCCAGTGTAATTTTTCTTTTTACTAACGATTTTGGTGAAACCGGATGTCGATGAGGCAAACCTGCAATCGGACATCAATGGAGGCAAACCTGCAAGTGGATATCGTGGAGGTAAATCTGCAACCGAACGTCCAGAAGGAAAACCTACAACTTAATGTTAAGGAGGCAAAACTGCAGCCTGATGACAAGTTGGCGAGCCTGCAGTAGAGCGTCAACGGAGGCAAAGTCACAACACGAGAGTCGAGGAAGAAGGCAGTGGAGCCAACGACGATGACCTCAACGTCGAGACAGGAATTCACCAAGATAATTCTGATGAAAGGAGCTTGGAAGAAACTAGCATGGACCGGATACCACGAGCTGAAGCCACGGGGCGAAAATCCAGGAAGCAATGTTATGGATTTTGTCCTGGTGGTCGAGTTTTATAAGGCCAAGAAGACTGAAGAGCTACTACTGGAGATATTCCTTAGGCCTAGTGCTTCGCCTTGACAAGCACTGTTTTTGCTTGTAAGGAATAAAGAATGGATCAGTGGGTTTGCACAACTAGCAGCATGAGTGAACTAGGGTATAGCTCTAGGCGGGTATCCATCAATGACTTGTTCGATCAGCTTCGAAGAGTAGCAGTGTTCTCTAAGGTCAACTTTCAGTCATGCAAACAACAGGTCCGCATCAAGGAGGAAGAAGTACCGAAGACGGAGGAGGATCACGCTAAGCATTGGCAAGCTGCAAGGAGACTGGAGCGACATTTCCTGGCTTCGTCCTTTTTCTAAGGAGGGAGTGGCCACCGACCCAAAGAAGCTGTGTCGTGACGTGAAGCAGTATTGCTGGAAAGCACATACAAGCTTGAGATTGCTGACCTTGTGCTTAAGTATTGCATGTATCAGAAGTTCAAGACCGGAGATCGGAGGACCACATTGGCCATCATCTACTTAGGATGAAAGAGGAAGATTATCCTTTATCAGCAAGGATTTCATCAAGGCAACTTAGAAGTCCAAGGTATGACGACTTGATTTAGTGAAAGTGAACCAACCGGCACTCTCTAACGACAAGTTATCAGTCACTGAGGAAGCTAGACAAGGGATACATCAAAGAATTTTGAAGATTCATGGAGTGCCAATATCATCAGCTTTCAACAGAAAGCCAGGGTCTACTTCGCATCTCTGGGAAGACTTACGAGCAGGCAGGGAAATAGAAACCGACTACAACACAACTTTCACCATGATCGAGCTGGCAGAAAAAAGAACACACAGAGCACTGGCAGTGTGTTGGGCTGGCATTGAGCAATTGGAAGACCTGTAACACCTCGCAAAATTGAGTTATGATAATTTTTCTCCACGTGTGGTACGCACGAGTATTTCGTACTGTTACGAGTAATAGTCGTAACCTATTTTCCTACGTATTTCTGTATTTCAATTATTTATACATTTTTTGTCTCCTCAAAACCCATCTTATCCTATTTTGAGGCAACTTAAACATTTATTTTAATCCTTGTATTTTTACGTACATTGCACGTATTTTCTATACACATGTTGATTACATATGTTTTACCGTTACGTGAAATATCCGTAACATTATCAAAATAGATATTTTGCATATGTTATATTCCGATTATTTGTAAACATTTCCCTATTAATCAAACTTATTTCGTATCTGAATATTTATTTTTTTGTGCATTGCACGTAAAAATTTATGTATTTTAGTCCATAGAATTTTCGAAAGTGATGTACATTTTTATTCTCATTTTATTTGTCACGATTGTATTATTCATTTTTTTATTAAAACTCATAGGCCTAAAGTCTATTTTAAAGCCCACTCGAAATTAATTAAAAGAGAGGCTCATGACTTTATTTTACACTTTAAATGTACACCTTTAAGTCCTACACACTTGTCATGTAACAAACACACATAAATGGACGAATAACAAATAATTAAAAAAATGAGAATTTCGTGCACATAGGGTGCACGTGCACTGTGTGCACTCAAAAGTTTTGGCCGGCCAAGGAGAGGAAGAGGTAGGGTTTGTGGTAGTGGGTTGTGAGTGGGTATTTATTTTGGATAGTGGGTATCTCTTTATTCACTCATTTAGCCCCATAAATACCTCCTATTGTATGGGTATTTTTCATAAAAGTCAAAAGAAAAGAAAGAAGAAAGCGCTCGGGTTTCTCGCTTGGAGGGGAGCTTTCGGATTGTTTTTCAAGGAGGAGGAGGCAAGCATCTTGTTGGAGCTATGAGCAAATTCCTAGGAGTTTTCTTCCATTTTTTTCTCTTCAAATAAGGTGGTTGATTTCTTTTGCTTTCTAGAGTAGTGTGCATGTTTATTTGCTTTATGATTGAAATGGAAATGTGGCATGTGTCTTTAGATTACAAATTTGTTATGTTGCATGGTGTAGTGATAACTAGAGTTTTAGTAGTTATGAAATATGAAAATAAATACATGCTAGTTGAAATATTTATTATAAAATTGTCATGTAGATAAGTTGAAATTTTAGGAAGAGTTGTTGTGGTGTTGTTTGGGTGCATAGTAATACATCATGTTTAGATTAAATAAATTGGGTATAAATTTATACACAAAGTTTTTAATTTATACAAAGAAAGTTGTGAAAACAATGGGAAAATTTATGATAGAATAAGAGATGAGAACTTCTCATGAAATTGATATAAAGAAAAATACTATCTTGATTAGTGGTGTAAAAGAGGTAGTTTGTTAATGAATCAAAAGTATATGTTTATGTTGTTCCTAAAAATCACTATTTACAAAGTGTATGTTTAAATTAACTTCATTATGATTAAAATCAGTAAGAAAATATTTCTGGGAATTCGTAGTTATATTTTATGAGCTATTAATTTGGGGGAAACAAATAAAATTATGAAACATATGAAAAGATAAAATTTATATAAAAGCAGAAACTTGAGTTATAAATAGTCAAACCTATATACTGTCAGTTATGGCATTAGGCTTGGTGACTAGCGCGTCCACCAACGCGCAGTGCACTGCCACGTGGCGCTGGGGTTCTGTGGTCTCGGGTTCGAGATTAGGGTTTTGCTCTGTTTAATTATTTTTTTTTTTGATAAAAGCAAAGGGAGTGTTTGGAGTATTTAAACAACTCAGTAAACTTTCATACACAATGGTGAGTTAGCTCACTGTTTGAGTGAGGGCTTGGTTACTGTCGGTGCTGGTTCGAGCCCGGGCATCCTCCTTTGGGATTTTATTTTTATTTTATTAAGATTTCAAGTTTTTAAAATGGGGAAAACTTCATAGGAAATTTATGTAATATTATTAGATTATTTGGGAGTTATTTCATAGTATTCAAAGATATTTTGAGAATTTAAAAGGTCATGTTTCATATATTTGTTGAGTTTGAATTCAAGATTAAAATAATGAGGATGCATAAGATTAAAGTAATTAAGAGTTTTTTTATAATGAAATTAAAGCTAAATTTTGAAATGGAAATAAAGAAGTTCTAGTGATGATTTTTTAAAAGAAGATTGGTGTAAAAATAGTGATCTAATTAAAGAATGACTAATTAAGAAGTTGTTTATAAGAAATTTTGTTTGGAGAAATTGTTATTGAATGAGTTACAAAAGTGGAATACTTTGTGGATTATAAACATAAAGTGGACAAAGAGAATTGTTGAATAAAAAATGAGATGCTTATGTTAAGGTTCTTTATAACCTATTTGATCTCTAGAGTGAGATGATCGTTGAAATCTAGAGGCTGGGCGAGATCCTTGGTAACCGGCATTTGTGAATAATGAAAATTTGAGAACTAACTAATGTGGGTTAAGTATCTCTTGAGAAGTAGCCAGTTTGGGCTAACTTTATCTCCTGTTGATTTAAGTCCGGCGAGGTAAGCTAGCTCTAGGTTGTGATGATTTAAAACTAAAACTTAAGGACAGGCACTAAGAGGAGATGTGATGAAGTATGAGCAAACATGAGTATGAGGGACTTGATAGCACGGTGGGAGGTTATCTCTAGAATTATCAGGGGATGCGGCTCGCGGTGGAAGATATTCCTTCAGAATTACCAGGTCGAGGCGACGCTCATGGGGAATTTGTGTGATGAGGTACCAATGACAGCGCGGTGTGGATTTCGTCTCCAGAATTATCGGGGTGTGAGGCGTGATGGCCGAAAATCACTAGCGGTGGGAGAACGACTCTCATGAATTATCGGGGTCATAGCTCGCGGCGTGGGTATTCGCCTCAAGAATTATCGGGGTGTGAGGCAGTGTGCCCAAAATCACTTGCGGTGAGAGTGCGATACTCAAGAATTATCGGGGTGGCACTAGATACTCACAGGATATCTAAAACATACATTAATCATCGTAGTAGAAATTCATAGCGATAGATTAAACCCTACATTAAGGAGTACAATAAGGGCTTGCCCTCGGACCAATGTAGAATGTGATGCATATAATCCGAACAAGTATGCATTAGTGCATCGTAGTTGATATGGCTAAAAATAGGCTTAAATCGGAACCGTTCAAATCGGACACGAATCTTAAACCTCAGGGGTAAAACGGTAATTTCACCTACAAACGGGTCTGAAATAGGGAATGGGTCTTTCTTCAAAACCCAATAACCCACGAACGGATCTGCCTTAACTGGGTGCGGGTTCTAACCTGCAAGAAACCCAGTCCAGCTGGATAGAATTAGGGTTTATGATTGTCCCTAATCAACGGTCCTGATTCGCTCTATCCTTTCACTAGGAATTAGGGATTTTCTTCCTAAACTGGTCCCAAAGGCGGCTATAAATACCCCCACCCACCATCATTATGAGATAATCAATCTTTGCCAATCAAAGCTCATTCATAATCTTTTCTGATTACTGACTTGAGCGTCGGAGGATGCGTCGCCGAGATCAACCCCGGTGTTTCGCACTTTTTGCAGGTTCACGGCAGCGGCAAGAGACCAAGTCAACAACTTGGTGAAGGTCAACAGGTCAACATGTTTGCTTTATTGTTTTCTCCAAGAATCCACAAATTCTATCTGTTTGCTCCTACACCAAAATCAGCAGCAACAGATTGGCACCGTCTGTGGGAAAGAAAAAGCAACCAGACCTAACTTCATCAGCGATACTAGTTTCAAGCCATGCATCCAAAACAGAAGGGGAAGGCAGCGGTCTCCAGCCGAAGAACAACTTCTCTTCCTCCTCCTCCTCCTCCAGCTCAAGGTGCTCCTCCTCAACAGGCCCCTCCAGGGTCTCGGGGGGCTGCCCAGAGGGGCTCCCGTCGGAGTTGTCCGAAGCAACATCCTCCTTATGACCAGGTTGCGGGTCCCAATCCTTCGGTTAAATCTATGGCTTCTCAAAGCCCTCCCGAGCGGGATCTTCGTCAAGTGATTGCCGACCGCCAAAAGGGGGTCAACCTCCGAACTCGCCTGAATGGATGGCGAGCCCTTGGGAGAGTCCATCAACCTGAGCACCCAGGGGCCTCAAGAGTCTGGACCCCCCGCTGACCGAGGACTAGAAGATTCCCTCCCCCGAGGAGGCGAAGAGAGTCCCCTCAGCGTCATCGGCGGAGAACTCATTCTCCAATAAGCCGAACCACACATAGGGATCGCCAAGTTGGAGAGGTACCAGTCACAAGGGCAGATCTTCAAGACTTCCAAGTGACAGTCTTACGGGCCCTCGATATCGCCCCGAAGAACGACCAGAGGCTACCTACTCAAGAGCCAGCTAGGAGCCACCGCCTTCACACTCATAGTCCCCGTCCATCTCCAAACTACCATCGCCGCAGCCCCAGTCCACCCTCGTACGAAGATGAGTCCTGGGGCTCGGCAAGATATGATCAAAGAGAAGACTCAGTCTACCGTCGTCTCCACGAGATGGAGAGGCGCCTCGGCCGAATTGACACGAAAGAAGAGCAACGGGCGATAAACCTCCGTCCAAGCAGACCTCCATTCTCCCGCACCATCATGGAGGCCCCCGTCCCAGAGAACTTCAAACCGCCTCACTTCGAGGTGTATACCGGGGAGTCGGACCCCGCGGATCACATAGAGAGTTTCAAAACTCTCATGATGATCCACCAGGCTTCAGATGCCCTCCTCTGTAAGATCTTCCCTATCACGCTGAAGGGGTCTGCAAGAGAATGGTACTCTCGACTCGCCCCGGCCTCCATCTTCTCATTCGACCAGTTTGAAGGGCTCTTCCTTGCTCATTTCATGAGTAGCCGCCGAGTCGAGAAAACAAGTGTATCTCTGGTGACCCTCAACCAAGAAAAGGGTGAACGCCTAAGGGATTACGTTCAACGCTTCACCGCCGAAGCCCGGTCCATTCCCCCCCTCAACCAATCAGTAGCCTCTACCACATTCGAGCGCAACGTCACCGACGCTCGCCTCAAGGCATCCCTTGCCAAGAAACCTCCTCGGAATTTCTCAGAACTTCTACTTAGGGTGGAGAAGTACATACGAGTGGAAGAGGCTCTCAACCCCCTACTCTTGAAGAATCATCTTCTGGGAACAAACGGAAGAATATGAGCGAAGAGGGATCCCAAAAATCCCAAAAGGACGGCAATGGCCAGCGCCACCTGACTCCTCATTTTGAAAAGTTCACCCTCCTCATTGCTAATATATCAGAAGTTCTAATGGAGGTGGACAAGGAAGGGCTACTCCACGCTTTTCCTAGAATGAATACCCCTCGCAAGAAGAGGAACAAGGATAAGTGGTGCCGCTTTCATAGGGACCACGGCCATGACACGGATGATTGTCGGGCTCTCAAAGAGGATATCGAAGAACTCATACAGCGGGGACACCTGACCAAGTTCGTCCAAAAAGATGGGGCCGAGCTTCCTCCCTGAGGAGCCTACAAACGAACGGAAAGGCCCGCCGAGCTTCAAGACTCAGAACCTCCCCACTCCTCCTAAGAGGTCTTCACCTTATTGTAGAAGTAGGATCTTGATTTTCAATAAGGCCGATGCTTGTAACCCGGCCAATAGCATGTAATAATGGCTCGCCCTATTGAAACGGCCACTTAGTTTATCTCAATAAAACTTTACATTTTTTCATTGAAAATTATTTCTCTTGCTTCATCTCTATCTCTCCGAGTCACGACTCACTAAATGGTGAGTTCAGAGTCCAGCTTCTCCTATATGGCTGCTTCCGCAACTTACTAAGCTCAAAAAACGAGTTTGGAGTCCAAGACTTGGCTCGATTCCGCTTCAAATTACTCGCTCATAAGCGGGAAAGAAGTGGTTCGCCATTCGAAATTGCTCCTACACCTCGTTAACCCCCTCTAAAAACGAGTTTGGAGTCCAACACTTGGCTCGATTCCGCTTCAAATTATTCGCTCATAAGCGGGAAAGAAGTGGTTCGCCATTCGGAATTGCTCCTACACCTCGTTAACCCCCTCTAACAATGAGTTCGGAGTCCAACACTTTGCTCGATTCCGCTTCAAATTACTCGCTCATAAGCGGGTAAGAAGTGGTTCGCCATTCGGAACTGCTCCCACAACCGTTGATTCACTTACTTAAACAACAAGTTCGGAACTCACAACTCTCTCCTAGAGTTGCTCCTCAAACCTGTCTCCCAAATGGCTCTCTCCTAGAGCCAAGTTCTTCGCTCTGCTCGCCTCCAAAGCGGACATCTTCTCAACAAGTTCGGAACTCACAACTCTCTCCCAGAGTTGCTCCTCAAACTTGTCTCCTAAATGGCTCTCTCCTAGAGCTGAGCTCTTTGCTCTGCTCGCCTCCAAAGCGGACCTCTTCTCAACAAGTTCGGAGCTTACAACTCTCTCCTAGAGTTGCTCCTCAAACTTGTCTTCCAAATGGCTCTCTCCTAGAGCCAACCTCTTCGCTCCGCACACCTCCAAAGCGGACCTCTTCACAACAAGTTCGGAGCTCACAACTCTCTCCTAGAGTTGCTCCTCAAACTTGTCTCCCAAATGGCTCTCTCCTGAGCCAACCTCTTCGCTCCGCTCACCTCCAAAGCGGACCTCTTCACAACAAGTTCGGAGCTCACAACTCTCTCCTAGAGTTGCTCCTCAAACTTGTCTCCCAAATGGCTCTCTCCTAGAGCCAACCTCTTCGCTCCGCTCACCTCCAAAGTGGACTTCTTCACAACAAGTTCGGAGCTCACAACTCTCTCTTAGAGTTGCTCCTCAAACTTATCTCCCAAATGGCTCTCCCCTAGCGCCAAGCTCTTCGCTCCGCTCCCCTCCAAAGCAGACCTCTTCACAACGAGTTCGGAGCTCACAACTCTCTTCTAGAGTTGCTCCTCAAACTTGTCCTCCAAGAACGGACTTCCCCTAGAGCCATGCAAAGCTCTTCTCAACTCCGCGAAGACAAAGATGTTGCGGGACTATCTTGACCTTGAGGAAGGAGGATTCTCCAATTCATCTCTGAAAAGAACTTGTAGATCTTCGAAAAAGCTTCGGAACAAGGGGTCCTACGCCCCGATCTGACCTCCGTAGCACCGGGAACATCGAGAAGAACTCACCCTAGACTTCGGCACACTTCGCCGAGCGCTCTTGGCACCAACCCTCAAACATGGGAAAAATGGACCTCGGCACCCCTTGCCGAGCGCTCTTGGCACCGACCATGTTACATGAAAAAATTGGACCTCGGCACACTTTGCCGAGCACTCTTGCCACCGACCATGTTACATGGAAAAATTGGACCTCGGCACACCTCGCTGAGCGCTTTTGCCACCGACCATGTTACATGGAAAAAATGGACCTCGGCACCCTTCGCCAAGCGCTCTTGCCACCGACCCTCAAGTATGGAAAAAATTCACTCTGGACTTCGGCAAAGACTCGCCGAACCCCTTCTTTACATGTGTCGCCACGCCGAAATATCTCTACACCTCGGCAGGAGACCCCGAACTCCCCTGGACTTCGGCCTTCTTCCAACACATATTTGGAGGGGGTCGGCAACGTCGCCGAAGCAACTTGCCACCGGAGCTCAAATGAGAGAAATTCTTTACCTCGGAATTCGTGCTCAAATGCGATCGACGGCTCAGATACAAGCAACCAAACAAACAACACACAAAAAAAATGAAGAAGAAGAAGAAAGGGGGCTACAGGGTCGGGTTCGGACCCGTTAAGGACCAAACCCAAATCCTTTCTCTCTCCTCCCCTTCTTCTCCAACGGTTTGGCGCCAAAAAGTTGGAGATCAAAAACCCAAAAACAAAGCCGGCCCCTTCAACTTCGAGCCCCGCCGAGCTCCTCCACGGTGCGAGCTCCGATCGCAGCCAAGCTCCGTCGAGCTCCCACCTCGAGCGAGCTCCGCCATGGCCAACGTCTGCAACCGAGCTCTCCTCTACCTCGACGAACTCAAGAAGCACAAGCTCCGAACCCACCTTCGCGCAAGCTTGACCTCGCCATCACCAAGCTCCTCCACCAAGCTTCGTCAAGCTCCAACCCATGGCCGAGCTCGAGCCCCTCTTCGTCGAGCGACACAATTGCCAGTATCGAGCTCCTCCATCATCGTCGAAGCTCCGAACCCAAAACTCCCATGGCCTGAAGCTCGAACCCCATACAGTCGTCGCCGAGCCCTCCACTTCGCGAGCACCAACTGCCGAGCTCCACCACCCACCGATGTCGAGCACGCCATCCAACTGCCTTGCCCTTACTGCCGAGCCTCAACCTCCACTCCCGTGCCGAGCTCTCCTTCCTTCAAGAGCTCGAGCTCTCCTTGACTTCGAGCTCCGAGCCCAACATCGAGCCCTACTCACAACCGCCAGCAGCTCCCTCTTCGAGTTCCCTCTAGCAAGCTACGCCGAGCTCCTCCACCAAGCTCACGGGCTTCGAGCTCACTTCTTACTGCTCGGAAGTTGAGTCGGAAAAGGGGACGAGGGAGAGAGCACGGGAATGGAGAAGACAAAGGAGAAGGAAGAAGAAAAAGAAAAGAGCAGCAGCGAGGGAAAAAAAAGGTCAACGGTTGACTTTGCCACGTGGCGTCTACATGGACTTCGGCCACTTTTGCCGAGAGTTCTTGCCACCGAAGATGTTATGAGCAAAAAATGACCTCCTCCCGATGCGTGCTCGCTTGATCGTGATCAACGCACACGATCGCGCCACCGTCACCAAGTATTTATTTATTTATTTATTTAAATAACCGAATTAATTATTTAAAAAAATTCGAAAAAATATTTAAAAATTGGAAAAAATTAATTAAAAATTCTAAAAATAATTATTAATTCTGAAAATAGTAATTATTAAATTAGAATAATTAATTAAATTTTTCGATAATTAATTATTGAATTCGGAAATTAAATAAAAAATCCAAAAAATTCAGAAAAATCTGGAAAAATCACAAAAAATTCAGAAAAATCTGAGAATAATTTTGGGCATTTTACAAGCTCAGAAGACTACTGTTACACCCTGAGCTAGATTCAAATCCCTTAAGAACACCGATAAAATTCCGTACGCCATTAGAACAACAAAACTACTCAAAGACGAACTCAGTCTCCAGGAGTGGGGGGCTCGTGATATGGCTAAAAATAGGCTTAAATTAGAACCGTTCAAATCGGATATGAATCTTAAAGCTTAGGGGTAAAACGGTAATTTTACCTACAAATGGGTCTGAAATGGAGAATGGGTCTTTCTTCAAAACCCAATAACCCACGAACGGATCTGCCTTAAATGGGTGCGGGTTCCAACCCGCAAGAAACTCAGTCCAGCTGGATAGAATTAGGGTTTATGATTGTCCCTAATCAACGGCCTTGATTCGCTCTATCCTTTCACTGGGAATGAGAGATTTGCTTCCTAAACTGGTCCCAAAGGTGGCTATAAATACCCCCCACCCACCATCATTATGAGGTAATCAATCTTTGCCAATCAAAGCTCATTCATAATCTTTTCTGATTACTGAATTGAGCGTCGGATGGTGCGTAGCCGGGATCAACCCCGGTGTTTCACACTTTTTGTAGGTTCACGGCAGCGGCAAGAGACCAAGTCAACAACTTGGTGAAGGTCAACAGGTCAACAGGTTTGCTTTATTGTTTTCTCCAAGAATCCACAAATTCTATCTGTTTGCTCCCACACCAAAATCAGCAGCAACAGTAGTATAACATCTGCATTAGGCATTAAGTTATATCATACACTGACATGTTTAGGATAGTCACTCTTTTACACTTTATTGTGCATTTGAGTTTGTGTTTGCTAAAGTAAGATAATCGTTATATTATAATATAGCGAGGATCACTGTTTTATAACATTGCGTTGGTTGTAAGCAACTGACGTGCCAACAGTTTTTCAGTGCAGGGCTTGGATCAAAAAGACAAAAAGAAGAATTGATGTAAAGATGATTCTCATGATTTAAGTTGTTGATGTTAAAGTTGTATATATCATATTGTATTCTTTTTCCGCTGGATTGATGTAAAGAACTTATTGTATAATAAAAAGTTTTAATTTTCTTGTAAAATTGTACGAAGTTGAAGTAAAAGTTCCTGTTGTGCTACGAATTACATGTAAATAGAATTCGGGGTGTTACAAGACCTGTTTGGCAAGTGCCCCTCAGGAATCTGGAGATGGGTGAGGAATGCACTTCCTGAACTGTTGTGTATTCTTCCCTCCCCCCCCCCCCCCCCCCCAAGCGTCGTTCTGAGGACAGAACGATTCTAAGGAGAGAGTAATGTAAAGATCCCATGAAATAGTACATAACTATTTTGTACATTAATCCGTACACGTTTAAGAGTTGCACGTATTAATGGATTCTTCTCAATTTTAATTGAGTAAATATTGAGACATAGTATTTAATATGTTTTAAACCTGACAATGGTGTAATTGTTGAACCAGAGTTGGAATATTTTCATAATTAAAATTGAATGCTTATCTCAATTATGAATTGAAATGAAATGTATAAATACTTATAATTATTTTATTTTATTTTTTGAATAAAAATATCATTGTTTTATGCAAGCTTTTCTCAAATATTTGGGCATGCATTGTGTTGTATATATACATATATATGCATGAATTGTATGAGTGTAGGAATACATATATATATGTAGATGTATGAGTATTTGTTTGTATGTTCAATTATTCATAAAAACCCTAAACCATCTCATTAAAAGCCCTAAACCACTTATCCAAACCCTAAACCACAATTAAAAAATATGTGCTTGTATTAGAGTTGTGGTCACCCCCTCACTCCACTCACCCTCATCTCAGCCCCCTCTCATTTTGGCCAGCCTCCATCTCACCCTCCTCTCTTATAAAAAATCCCCAAGGGTCATTTTCATCTTTTTTTTCATTTTCCTAAACCTAAAAACTTTCTTCTTTCTAAGAGCTTCATTTTTCTCATTTCCTTGCATTTCTTCAGCTTCAAATTCCTTCTTCAAAGCTTGGTTTGGAAAATTGGATAGCTAACATACAAGGAGGAGATCAAGGAGTAAGGAGCTAGGAGGTGGAGGAGCCAAACAAGGAGAAAAAGAAGAAGAGATCATCAACAAAAGCTTCATAGTGGGTGTCTTCTAAACACTGCTTGTGAATTTGTTTATTTTTGTGGGTGTGATAAATAGTTACTTATTTGGGATTGCTAGATTGCATAAATAAAATTTTGTATGTTTTAACTTAAGTTCTTGAGCCAAGAATACTAATTGTTAGATAAAGATTGAATCTTGTAAAGGATTACCATATGTTGATTAGAAAATTCATAACTTTGTGCTATGTTGAAATTTTGGCTTGAAATTTTTATGGTAGCATCATGATCATGTCTAGATTAACTTCACCAAATTTTGTAATTTTTGGTTAAGGTTTGGTAATTTTAATAAATCCATCTTGTTGCTGTTGTCGATATTAACTTGCTGTTGTGGGATGAATTTACATGCTTAACTTGTAAAACCCATAACTCCATGGATACTATGAATTTAAAGTTGAAACTTTTACTGTAGATACTCATGCATGTCTATAATCTCTCTACCAAATTTCGTGAATTTTGGATGTGGCTCTTTTTGCTGGTTTGAGAAAAAGATTCTGCTATGTTGAATTTTAGTATGCTTGACTTGAAAAAATCATATCTCTGTGGTTATTATGAATTTAGAGATAAAACTTTTATTATAGATTCTTATGTATGTCTATCATAACTCTACCAAATTTCATAATTTTTGGATATGGTTTGCTATATTAATAAATGAGCAAAAAGTAAAGTACCCCCCAATGTTTGAGCTTAATACAATATGCCCATATGACGTTTGAAAAAGTATATTTAACACATTTCTCCGTTAACTTAACCCCATCCATTAAGTTAGAATGATTGAATTACATTTTTACCCTTACCCTTCTACAATCAAATCTTTTCTTATTTTTCTTCTTTCTTCTTTCTTTTTCTTTTTTCTTATCAGTTATTTCATTAGAAAATCTCATATCCTTGGGGGATTTGATGATCGATCATCATTTTCGAAGTAAGAGTACTTGCAATTGTATATTTCTAATGGCCATCGAAACTGCATACACGAACATGAATTTATTGCATGATATTGTTTTTAAGTATTAATGTTTCCACATTTGAGCTTGAGGCATGTTGGTTGCATATACCACTAGACTAGGTAAGCTGATGTTGGATTTCATTATTTCTTTTGTATTTTGATAATATTTTCAAATTGCTCGATGACCTGTGAACAATATTTTGAGAATGCTAATGCAGTTAAAATAATATTTTGCTACAGTATAATGCTGAGTTATTCAATTTTCTTTTTCAAACTCGATAAGAGGTTGTTATTGAGATAAATTTACGATATAAACTATGTTACGCGTATTTGATCAGTTTTCATGGAACTCTCACTCTTCAGCATCATCTTCATTATCGTTAGTCCCCACCCACCACATGAACTCAAAAAAGAAACTCCTTGAAATAAAAAAGGAAAAGAATGAAGAAAGAAGAAAAAGAAGAAGAGATTTCATTATGAAAGTGTAAGGGTAAAAAGACAATTCAATAATTCTAACTTAATGGATGAGGTTAAGTTAACTGTGGAATGGGTTAAATGTACTTTTTAAAACTTTATATGGTCATATTGTATTAAGCCCAATTTTTTTTTTGTTTTTTTTTTTTGGGGGGGGGGGGGGGGGGGTTACTTTGTTTTTTGCCCTTAATAAAATTCAATGTTGTTGCTGGTTTGGGGATAAAATTTTTGCTTTGTGAGTTTAACTTGCTTGACTTATAAAAATCATAACTTTGTGTCCTTTTGAAATTTGAACTTGAAATTTTTATAGTAGTATACTAAACCATTATGGAATATTTCTACTAAGTTTCATAATTTTTTTATCAATAATTGTTGTCTTTTCAAAATGCAACTTGCCGCTGTGGTTGAGAAACAGTGTAGTTGCTGTTTTGTAAATTGCATCCGATTCAAATTGTCATAACTTTTTGTATGCTTGGATTTTCTAGCCAAATTTTGGATAAATTGTTCTTGTGTGTCTAGAACATGTCTGCAAAATTTTATAGATGTTTGAGTTCATTTGATATTTTAAAAGAGTTTATTGATGCAACTGGTTGATAATTCCTTAAGATCTGGAAGTTTTGCATGCTCCTCAGTTTTGGCTATTTTCCTTCATCTAAATGAACTATTTTGAGGAAGTTTCAAACAGAGAAGTTGAAGTAGACACAATTATCTTTCTAAAGAATCTAAGAACTTGAAATTTCACTGTGTATATTATTTATGATGAGTTTCCCAAGCTGCACCAGCCGCAGGTTGAATCGTTAGCTCAGTGTTTGGTTGAATATGTGTTTTCATCTGACTAGGGCATTAGAATAAGGCTTACAATGTTGTTTGTCTGACTTTCGATTCGGGTTTGAATTTGTTAGAGTTTTGCTTGTATAAATCTTTTGCATTTTAAGATTAGATTAACTTTTGCCTTATCTTTGCATTGGTGCACTTGATTGTTATTCAATTTTTTCTAGCTTGTTAAGAGTTAGATAGTTATTAATTAGCTTGTGAATTATGAATTGAACGTGTTTGAATCGGACTTGTGAATGTCCACTGGTTGTTATGTGTTGGCTATGTGATCAGCTTGTTGTTTGTCTAGGGTAATGATTATCACCCTAGACTCTTGATCCATTTGACCCTTGATAATTATTAGTGCCCTTGTCACCTCGAGATGTTGTGGATGAAAACAGTCTTCGTGCGTCGGTGGATCGCTACCCACGAAGGGATTGATCGTGGGACGAAGCCGGGGTCGAGATCCATGCAAGAGGGTGGTTGGCGATCGACGAAGGTCAAATCGTCAATGTCGCTGGGTCATGTTTGGGCCGAGTTGGGCCAACTATTGAGCCTGATCAGGGGGCCATGTTGGTTTCCCTAGGGCTTGGTGATTTTGGTTAAGACTGGATTTTACTAGCAAGTAATCAACTGGTATTCAATAATCTCTACACAAATTGGATCAGTATTTGCTTAACCAGGACTAGTAGTTGTATCCTAAGATCAGTGCATGTCATTTGTATTGATAGGATAGGTACTAGTCGGGTGATTGTACTCGCCTGTCAAAGGGACACGTGCGGCACTATCTCGCCTGGTAAGGGGGACAGGCTGCGTAGTCTCGTCTGTTAATTTCTGGGGTTTAGTGATAAGAACAGGAGGTGCTCATGTCGGAAGTAGGGAATGGATCCTACGAATCCGTCAAATTCTATGTTATTTAGTACGGGTAGGGAGCTAGAGTAAGACTCCAATATGTGAAGACTCTATGTATCTCGTTGAGCGGAGGTACCGTGGGGCCACTTTTATGTTCGTAGCAACTTTTGAGTGAGGTCCAGCACAATGGGCAAAAACCGGGCATAGTGACAAACAAGGACACCACTACTAACTGCAATAGAGAAATTAGACCGGCCAACTGCAATCTCATCATTCACTAGATAAATGTTAGGAAAAGAAAAGAGTACAAGAGTAGGATGCATCGCAAGGGATCGAACCCTACAATCAGGAAAAAGCGAACTCCTTGGGAAGTATGTAGTATGAGATGCATATGTTTCCATTGAACTTATGTTTGGAAAAGTATGTAGTATAGGGATGCATAAGTTTCCAAATGAATTGCATTAAAGTAAGAGCATTTGCGTGCATTTGAGATTGTGCATTAAACTCTGGGGCATGGCATACACTAACACTTGTGATTTGACTACACATTTTTTCTTTCGCATAATATATTGATTGCAGAGTTTGGAGAGTCGCTGGTTTTATTAGAATTGCATCAGTTGTATTCAACTGACGTGCATGCAATATATTTAGTTGCAGGACTACTGGATCGTGGAAGTAGGAGACTGAGCTGCGTGGAGCGTCAAATGGAGATTGCAAGACTTGTACAACAATTTATTTGATGTAATTTATGTGAATTAAGGACATAATTCATGATGCAATTCTATGGTGAAAAAAATTGCTTGTGATATCTACGGTGGCAATGTAAAGTTTTTCATTTCCTGTGTTTTTGCTATGTGACTCATTTGAAGTAAAGATTCTGACTTGTGTCTCGAGTCCCCAGCATTGGGAATTCCGGGTGCTACGGATATGGATGCCCGAGAAGGTTCGAGCATGGGTGAAATTTGTTCTAAATGTGGATTAAGTGGACACAATTGGCGCAGCTGTAAGAATAATGACAATGTAGGTCCATCTGAAACGGCTGAAACTTGAATATGTATATGTTCTTTATTATCATGTTCTTGATAATGTAATTTACTGGTTTTTGGTTCAGTTGTTATATCTTGATGGTTGAATATAAAAAATGTACTAAATTTATTTTCATCATTTTGATGTACTAAATGGTTTTCTAGATATTTGATTGTAGTGTTCGAGGTTGGATATATCTTGGATATTATCTACTGTGAATGTTGGATATATTTGGTTGATTATGTGCATGTTTTGTTCCAAAAAAATTGTAGCTGTGTCATATACAGCTCTAAGTCTTCTGGGTTTTTTTATTAAAAAGTTCAAATAATTGATGTCGCTATCGGAAATAACGGCAACAATTACATGTAATGTCATTCCTAACAGCGACATTAGTTCAAAACATGTACAAACGAATATCTCAGACATTTAATTTTTTATTATAGTTGTTGCTGCTATCTCAGAAAACTACATCAGTTATAACATGCCGTTATTAGGACTAACAGCAGCAGGTTAACATCAATTTTTGGGACAAACTTCCACTCTCTGGAACTCCCTGTCTCCACAGTCGTTATTCCCAATGATGGCATCAAATTAACTGTTGCCGTTATTGATAATAGCGGCAACAGGTCAAAGAAAAATTATTTAGATTGTATAGAAATTTGATCAATCTCTTTGAACTGATGCCGCTATTTACAACTATGGCAACAGTCATTTTGATACCGTTATCGGGAATAACAATTGTGGAGATAAAAAGTTCCACAGAGTGGAAGTTTAGCCCAAAAATTGTCTAAGTCTGATGCCGTTAGTCCCGATAATGACATCAAAAAAACTGTTGACGTTGTTGGCAATAGCCGCAATTGTTCAAAGTAAAACTATATAGAGTGTATAAAAATTCGATCACCTCTTTGAATTGCTGCCGCTATTCGCAACAACTACAACAATTATTTTGTTGCCATTATTGAATAACGACTGTGAAGACAGAGATTTCTATAGAGTGTAAGTTTGTTCCAAAAAATGTCAAAACCTGATGCCGGTAGATCCAATAACAGTATGAAAATAACTAATATCGTTCTTTGAGATAACAACAGCAGCTATAATAAAATTACACGTGTTCACATATGTGTGTGTGTGTACATGTTTTGAACTGACGCCGCTGTTGGGAATAATGTTACAGGTAACTGATGCTGTTATTCCCAATAGTGGCATCAGTTATTTGAACTTTAAAATAAAAAAAAACAAGAGGACATCAATCTGTATTATACACCCTTACAATTTCAAGTTCTAAAACATACATTCACATTAACAACATTTCTCACCAATCAACCTCAAGTTATTGTAATCATGCATAATCAACAAAAATAGAGTTCACAACACACTAAAGGATAACAATCATGCATAAACAACAATATTAAAGTCCACAAGTTTTTCCAAAACATATTCATGCACACACAGAATGTTACTACCACCAAATAATGATATCAAACTCTAGTTTGAACCAATAAACAACAAAACATTTTAGTTACATAGACTAACTAGATGTGTAGTGTTGCGGCTTGCTCCTCTTCCGAACTGGGACTCTTTGTGCACGTTATACTTGTGTCAACAATGACATGGGTATCTGTGGGTCAACCTACTCTTCATGCTCAGCTTCCTCTTCTACAATCACTTGTGGCCGTGCACATTCTTGCACTTGAAGTTGGGCACCTTCCCTCGGTTGAGTAATGCCCTTCTGCCATTGCCCATGTGACGGTTGTGGTTGAGCTTGTCATGGGGAAGGAGCTTGATCTTGGCTTGGTGCCTTGGTGGTTGTGGTGGAGGTTGAGCGTGGTGCTTGTGGTGAAGCTAGAAGAGCAGCAAGTTGTGGTTCGTATCCAACATCTTCAAGCGACAACCGACACTGGTGGAGGATTTCTCGCGATAATTCCTTACAAGCCTTCGAAGCATTACTTTTCAACATACGAGCGCATTTCCGTGCAATATCCCATGAATTATCAATCTTAACAACATTTAAATATAGTCATGCATAAACAAAATTATGTGATACAAGTATAAGTAAAATATGTACGGAATTTGTTAAATTTTTATAATTAACAAACGAGTTACTAACCAAGATTCGATACGATGAGCAATTGGGCTGATACATCGGTTGAAAAGTAGAATGTGCCGGTTGTGGTTTGACTTCGTCCTTCAGGATCGGTATTTGGATCTTCGTCGGTATAATGGTTCGCGGAGATATATACAAACACGTAACACGACGGTGCCATGTGATGTACGCTTCTTACTCTGACCCATCGTATGGTATGAGACATTCAAATGCCAAATCATATTTTCTCTCATTCCCCATCGGCACATGAGATCGATGATGATCGGCCCAATCAATATTTAGCAATCGACCCTGACCGGTGATGTTGTGCAGTCTTCAGTAGTATATCCAGTTTTCTGGGATTCTTTATTTCGTGCCGAACTGTCGGAGGACTCAATCGGGGTACTATAACTCCACGATATTGAAGTTCACAAGTGGAGCTCGTGTCAACCACAGTTGCATGTTTGTCGTGCACAATGGAGGTGGACTTTCAAGCCTTTCGGGGGTGTACGGTGTCCAATTGAAGTACTCTTCCCGTAGTTGATCGAGCTCATCTCCATAATACATCATCACTCCACATGGGTTTATCTCTCCACGTGTGGTCACCGTTCCAATAAAACCCCTAAAGGAGCCCTCTTCAAGGGGTTCTCATCAACTACCTTCCAACTCTTCGAAAGAATCGTAATCCAGGGACGGCCGAGGTGTATACGTTCCCAACACCGAATCTGTAATATCCCCATTGGCGGGGTCATTTGTATCGACCCCATCGCACAGTTGCACAATGCACGGTAAAGAGAAACCAACATCGTACTTCCCCAACTATAATGGTCGGCTCTATGTAGACAGGCAATCAATGGTAGATACATTAGGTGGATGACATCACCGGACGAGTTTGGAAAGATAACACCTCCGATCATACTCACAGGTATGCCCGAGTGTAACATTGAATCTCGAGATCGGTTGGGTTGTTATCCAAACTTTCGTTGAACTCTGAGTATAGCCACGATCTTCGGATTGATTCACTGATGAACACACCTTTATCGTCATCATCGACATCTCTCCCAAAGAAACTCTCTAACCAATGCAACTTTGTTGAATGCCAGCTTTCCGGTCAACGCAATCCCATCTATCAGAAGTCCAGCTATAACGGCTACATCCTGAAGTGTCATCGTCATCTCTCAACTGGTAGATGGAACGTGTGTCTCTGGCCTCCAATGCTCCACAAGAGCCGTAGGTAAAGAACGATCGCATTTTACATTCGGCAACATTGACATTTCGTAGAAACTAGCATTCAATAAATAGTTGCGTATACGGGGGTGAATCAGCAATGTCGTGTGTATCCGAAAACTCATATTCTTTATCTCTTACTTCCACACCGCCTAAGAGACTGTTCTTTTTTTTTGCCTCTTATAAGACCTCTTATAAGAGATTTACCATAAGAGCCTCTTGTAAGAGCCTCTTTTTGAGGTGTTCTTTTATATAAAAATAACCTCTTATAAGTACCTCTTATAAGAGATTTTTGTTCTTTTTTCACCTCTTACAAGAGCCTTTTCTTTACTTTTAGACATTTTTGCCCTTACTATATAATTTCTCTATTTATACCAACATTTATGCCAGTTATTTTTACAGCATAAATTCTATGCAGAAGATTTCTACACATAACTGGCTGTTTCACTTGGCTCTAACAGAACAATCAATTTCGCTAACAACTGGGGTCGTTTCTCTTGGGACATGATTAGTTGCTTCACCTGCAGATAATGGGAATAGTGTTCACAAATGCTAAGGCCACAAACTTGAAATCGAAAAATAATGGTTACAAGTTTCAGTGAGCAACAAGATTCAATAGATAATGGTATTAGCCATCTAGAAAGTAGATAAATCCGGATACAGTTTAATCAATCTTCGATGGCAAACAATTATTAATTACAATTCTTTACAAGTTTTCTAATATAACTATTCAAATTCAGTTTAGAACTTCAACATTTGTGGATTTAACAGATTAAATCTAGCAATCTAGTATATAACAGATTAATTTTCAATAAGGTGCTGTGGGAAAGAAATCTGGGTATCATTAATTTAGGGGTAATGTAGTCATTTTAAGTTATAGAAGACTTTTAAGATTTTGAAAGAGGCTAGTAGAAGCCATTTAGGTTTAGAAGCAATTTTGGGTAAAATCTCTTATAAGAGGTAAAAAAAGAACACTAAAAAAACTCTTGTAAGAGGGGGACCACCTCTTACAAGAGGTAAATCTCTTATAAGAGGAGAAAAAGAACACTACCTAAGACATGTGCTCTTCTTGTAAGTAGAGTAGGGTTGGGTTTAATAGACCTGGACCTCTATGACCCACATACTGCAAACCAAGTAGATGGTTGGCCGACATCCTACACCAAAATTATAAATTCTTGTTAATAATGAAACAATATTAGACATTAAGATATATGACTAAAAAAATTAACCACATCTTACTTGTGATGGTCGGTCGCAACATTTCTCTATCAACATTAATGAAGCATTTGTCATGAACAAAATTCGAGTATTGGGATTACACTACTCGTTTCAATACACTACTCATATCAATATCGACAACATCTGAACACACGGTGTATATCCATTCATACTTAACACAAATCTTCAACAATTTTGAAGATAGACAAATTCTAATATATTAAAAATTTAACCATTGAGTACTCGCACCAATACACTACTTATATGAATATCCTACACATATCAATATCGAAAGCATGTCACAATTCTCGTATCATACTACTACTTATAACAATCTCCACAACATCTCAACACACTACATATTCATATGCATACGTATCTATAAATCTCATATCAACATCCATTCATACATACACATAAATCTTCTGAACTTTGAAAAATATAGCAATTCTAGTATACACAAAATTTTTACAACATCTTATATACTACATTGTCAATTCTAGTGTATAAAAATTTTCCACATCCAATCATACTACTACTCATATCAATCTCGACAACATCTCATATACCACATTGTCAATATAAGTCTCAATACACAAAGTGAATATTTTTAAAGAAATAAGGGTTTTCGAATACCTAGCACAATTTCGGAATTAAAGGTGAGCTGTAGAAGAATTGACGCTGAGATCCAAGTGATCAGAGAGAGGAGAGAATCAGAGGGGATGAGAAGTAGGGTTTATGGATGAGTATTTTGTGAATTATTTGTGAAAAAGGACATATTGAAGGAGAAGTCTGGGTCTAGGATTTTAGGGTTTTGGGTTCGTCAGTGGAGGGAGAGAGAGAGAGAAAGTGAAAGGGAGGAGAAGAAGGGGCCACTTTATATATCAAAAAATATTATACTGATGCCGATATGGGCAATAGCGAGATCATGCATAAGATGTTTCCACACTTAAATTTTTTTCCTCAAGTCAGAGAGCTACTAAGTGAATGCGAGATGTACTAATGCCGTTACTCCCAAGCACGACATGTGAATTTTTTTTACGGGTGCCGCTATTGGCAACATCGGCATCAAAATAACGCATGTCGTTGTTGTTAATAATGTTTAATGCCGACGTGTCCAAAAATGGATTAGTGGGATAAATATTTTTGAACTAGGTCAGTTTGGTAATTATTTTCAAAAAAGTTGGCCAGTCCGGAAAAAATATTTTTTTCCCGAAATATATCACTTTTTGAAACTAATTCCCAAAATAGACAAATTTCGAAACTAATTCCGAAGATAGATCAGTCCGCATAGGCCACACTACCGAACTGCGACCTCTTCGATATCGAGACCGCAGTTCACAACTGTGCTCTAAGTAGATATTATAGCTAATAGGCTCTAAGACTTCGTAATTTTTTTTTAAGTATAAAATGTGAAAAATATGAGGCCGCAATTCAGTAGTGCAGCCTTAATATAACTTAGGATGCAGTCCACAACTGCGGCCTCAGTTATATGCTGAAAACTGGGTCCTACGAAGCATATAACTGAGGCCGCAGTTATATCGAGGCCGTAGTACTCAACCGCGCCATCGTATTTTTCACATTTTACACGTACAATTTTTTTTGCAAGTCTCGGAGCATATTAGTTATGATATGTACTTAGGCCGCAGTTGTGAACTATGACCTAGAAATCAAAGAGGTCGCTGTTTGGTACTGTGGCCTATGGTATATCGAGGTCGCAAAACCCAACTGCAACATCGTATTTTTCACATTTTACACTTGGGTTTTTTTTTTTCCAAATCTAGGAGTTTAGTATTATTTGGCATGTACGGAGGCCTGTATTTGTAATTATGGTCTCGTTATCGAAGAGGCCGCAATGTCTATGAAAACTGATTTATCTTCGAAATTAGTTTTGAAAATTACCTATTTTGAAAATTAGTTTAAAAAAGTGACCGACTTCTGAAAAAAATTGGAAAAAAATTCCTTTTTTACAGATCAAAGTGGGTGCCGTTTAAAATTCAAGCTCAAACAGTTTGAGTCAGTCAGTCTCCGAGCTGATATCCTACGTGTCTCGAACCGATCTGTTCCATTCTTCTCCGTCCTCTGAATCTCTCTTTCTAGATCCGAACTCCAAAACCTACTCGAGATATCAACAAATCCCAAAATGACATTCTGGCCGCTGTCCGTCATCACCACCCAACTCTCCAAGAAAACCTCCGTCTTTGGCCTGCGCCTCTTCGTCCTCATCGCCTCAGCCACCGCCGCCGCCGCGGCCCTCCTCTTCCTCTTCCTCTTCCTCCTCTGCCTCCGCCGCTGCCGCCGCCATCATCAGTCTCACTCCCTCCCACTTCCTCAAAAGAAACCGCAGCGACCGCAGCAGCCGCCGAAGGTCCAAGCAGAAGCTCCAATTTCTCCGCGAATCATCCAGATTGAGGAGCCAGCTCCTGTTGAGAAAGTGCAGCCGAAGCAGGAGCAGCTTCTGCTGACGTCAGCAATGGAGATCGGTGATGTTGAGAAGGGAGGTGGGGGACCACCGCCGCCACCCGCGGCGGCGGAGGTGGGGTGGGGGAGGAGGTACTCGCTGAGAGAGTTGGAGGAGGCGACGGGGGGGATGGCGGAGGAGAACGTGATAGGGGAGGGGGGTTACGGGGTGGTTTATCGGGGGGTCGTTAAGGATGACGGCGCCGTTGTCGCCGTCAAGAATCTGCTTAATAACAAGTAAGAATTTGTTTTCGGAATTTTTTGCATCTAGATCTGTCGGTCGAGTTCAGTGAAATTTGGTTGTTTTGACCGTTGGTGATTTGCATTTATATTTTGATAAGATTTGATGACTGTGTGTGGCTGCTACATTGCGATTTTGACAAAACTATTATGTACCTACCCCCCCCCCCCCCCCCCCCCCCAATGGAGGCCGGGGAGGCGGCCGCCTTGGGCCCCAAATTTTTCGCAATTTTAGCGGCTCAATTTTTTCCCCTTGTATATACATTAACGTATTTTGCGTCTAATAATTATTTTTAGGGCCCCAAATTTAATTTTTGTGGGTTTTTGTTTTTTAAAATTAGGACTTGGATGGACTTATTTTAGTTGGCTTGAATTTGTATGAAGATTTTTTTCTCAAATCCCCAAATCCTCAAATCTCTCTGTTTCTTAGTATATGTCGGTTTTTTAGGAATTAAATAAAATTTAAATTTTTTTTAACAACTCTAAAAAAATAAATAAATTTTATAACCAAAATTTTATACTAGATCCTCTTTTACACAGGGCCAGCCCTGTGTAAAAGTGGATCTAGTAGTAAAGTAGAATTTGAAAATTTGCGTGCGTAGTTATTGCGATTCATTTTCCTACAGCTGCTCTTGCATGCGAGTGGAATTGCAATTAGCGGAAGATCGTTTCCTAGTTTGACATCATTTTCATTATTTATGTTTGGGTATAATTGGTCAGGGGGCAAGCAGAGAAGGAGTTTAGGGTGGAGGTGGAAGCCATTGGAAGAGTTCGACATAAGCATCTGGTCAGATTGCTTGGATACTGCTCTGAGGGTGAACACAGGTTTGCTGCTTGCTTATCGATATGTTGCAATATTCTATTGTAAGGATTTCTTTTTCCCGGGATACTCATATAGATAGTTCTTGCATCTAGAATGCTTGTTTATGAGTATGTTGACAACGGCGATTTGGATCAGTGGCTTCATGGGGATGTTGGCGAAGTTAGCCCACTTACATGGGAAATTAGAATGAATATCATACTGGGAACTGCAAAAGGGTATGTATGCCTACTTGTCTTAATAAAATTCCCTAGTGTTAAATTGATAGATACTGCTGTCTGCTATTAAGGGTGGCAACAGGCCGGGTTTGGGCCGGACTTATATAAGCCCGAGCCCGAGCCCGAAATTATTTTGTAGGGTCCAAGCTCAGACTGATTTTGCATCGGGCTCCAAAATGGATTTCCAAGCCCGAGCCCGAATAAACCAAAAAAGCCCGAGCCCGACCCGATTCTTTAAAAAAACAGTTTCATGAATTTTTTATATAGAAAGTAACACAAGATAACATCAGAGATTCAGAGCATACAAAGACAACCATCAAGTAGAAGAACACAGTAATGATGCAGGATGTTATTCTGTATGGATGATACAAATAGTATACACAATCTCATATATGATCAATTGCAAAAAATGACAACAAGGAAACTATGTAATTATGAGTGGACATGAAAATTACAACATGAAAATGGCACACACATATGTAATTATGTATACTCATATCGTTGATTAGGACTTTAATAGAAAACATACTATGTAATGATGAGTGGATTACCTCTTTCCTTGATTAGGACTTTAATAGAAAACATATTCTGCAACGATATGAGTGGACATGATGTAATATAGTGGTTTGAAGACCATCAACACAAGAATCAAAATTTTCATTCCAAGCTCTGAAGACGAAGCGTTCAGGTCCTCAGGAGATGAAGGGACGCACGAACTGTAAGTATAGTTAGATGAAGGGACGCGCTCAAGAGATGAAGGAGAGTTAGGTCTTACGGTATATAGTATTATACTATATTACTATATATATAAATCGGGTCGGGTTCGGGTCGGACCCATACGCACCCGAATCCAGCCCGAAAATTTTAACGGGCTTATTATTTGAGCCCAAGTCCGAAAAAAATGAAAAAAACAGGCCTGAGTCCTACTAAAAACGGGTCGGACTTGATCGGGCTTGGGTCGGGTTCGGGTAAATTGCCAGCCTTATCTGCTATGTTAGTGAGAGTTCTCTGGTATTTAAATTTTATGTTTGTCTGTCATAAATGTGTCCTGTTGTTCTGTCCAATATATTCTTTACAGAGAGTTGGAGTTATTTTAACATTAGAAACCTTGAGGAGTTGGGAGTTATTTTAACATTAGAAACCTTGAGGAACATAACGCCAACAATTTTCCTTAAAAAAAAAAACATAACGACGACAATTGAATTAAAATTATTGTTCTCGCATATCTTCGTGAGAGATATGTAAGATACTTAATATTTAATACCAAAGCGTTGATATTGTTCTTACATGTTGTCTATATATAGGTAAAGGCATAGTAATTTTGGTTTCTAAATGTGAAATTAATATTTACGCATTTCTGATTAGCTAGTTTAAAATTAATATATAGATGCGATTGTAGAGATATTTTTTCTTATAATTTATTCTTCCAAATAAAACATGGCATCACCAATGCAGATTAGCATATCTGCATGAAGGGCTGGAACCAAAGGTCGTGCACCGAGATGTCAAAGCGAGCAATATATTACTTGACCAACAGTGGCACCCTAAGATTTCAGACTTTGGGCTCGCAAAGCTCTTGGGCTCTGAGAGGACGTATGTGACGACTCGTGTTATGGGAACGTTCGGGTTAGTGTGCTTTCTTTTTGGGGAATTTTTTTGTTACCTCAAATCTCTGATTGATATGGTAGATTTATGCGAGTTTTTATTGCGTTTGTAGCTATGTGGCACCTGAGTATGCCAGCACTGGAATGTTAAACGAGAGAAGCGATATCTACAGTTTTGGGGTGCTTGTCATGGAGATCATATCAGGAAGAACTCCTGTAGATTACAGACGGCCACCTGGCGAGGTTTCTCCTTCACAAATTGATTTACCAATAGAAAAAAATATTTGCATCTATGATTTGTTTTCCCAATAGAAAGTTATATTCCCTTAAAAAAAACATATATAAAAGCATATGAGAGATAACGAAGATAAGAGAAGTTATGCAACTTGTTGGTCAGGGCATATATGACAAGACAGTTTGTTTACTAAAAGAACAAGATAAGTTTTTCTAGTACCAAACTAAAGTTCAAAAAGTAAGCTGTAAGAACAGATCTGGAGATAAGGCAAGGTGTCCTAGTACCAAAAACAAGATTAGTAAAAAAGAAGATGAAGTGCTAGCCTCATTTTCTTATTCTCCCCTCTGTTTACCTCCTTCAAGACTAACTCAAGGTTAAATGTCATAGTACAACTGAGATACTGATCTATTATTGATAAACAATTGATATAGTTATACTGGGGATACATGTTTGTGTGTAAAATTCTTATTTGTAACCTGGACTGCAATATTAGAATGATAAAATAAAGTATAACAACTTGGATAATAGAAATTATATCACAAAGTTATAAAAATTAATATTACAAAACAATTACAACTACGAACCGAGTAAAAAAAATTACACAAGTGCGTAAAATATGATATGGATTGGGACACTCATCAGCATCCATGCATCGATTTTAACTTCTTAGTCTTGGTCGGGTCTCCATATTCTTCTAAGGCACGTTCAAATGGATATGTATCCACCAATTTACCATGTATATGAGTTTCAGAGTTTCTCAATAAGTATATATATTTTTTAATGATGGATTTAGCTAAATATGATATATATGATTTTGTCCTAACATTTGTTATTCAATTCTTCTCCCTTCTTTAAATTTAAATTTGCACTAAAATATAAACATGGCATGTTTTTGCAGGTGCACTTGGTGGAATGGCTAAAAACAATGGTAGGAGAGAGGAAAACCGAGCTAGTTGTAGATCCTAAAATGCCAAAGAAGCCTACTTCTAAGGCGCTTAAACGCGTACTTTTAGTAGCCCTTCATTGTATAGATCCTGATTCTAAGAAGCGACCTAAAATGGGGAATGTGATCCACATGCTAGAAATGGATGACTTACTTTTTGCAAATGTAAGTCTTTCTATTCCCTATTCCTTATTTAGATTTATGAGCATATGCATGGCATGTGGCCTATATATATATATATATATATATGTATATATATATATATATGTATATGTATATATATATATAGTCCCCTTCCGTTGTGCACTAGGCTGCTGTGTGCACTTGGGTGCACTCGGTCCTCCCGTCTTCGTATTGACGACCTGAACCGTTCACATTGATCTGCACATCTAAATTAGCCTAAATATGTAAAATCAAATCATTTGAAATTCATTTGTCCATCCATCATGTGACTATAAAAAACAACGATTTTCAGCCTTACAATTTTGTAACACTTCAATGGATGGATAAATGAATTTCAAATGATTTGATTTTACATATTTAGACTAATTTAGATGTGTAAATCAATGCGAACGGTTCGGATCGTCAATACAAAGGCGGGAAGGCCGAGTGCACACGGCAGTCTAGTGCATAACAGAAGGGGACTATATATATATATATATATATGGCAATACTTCATTGCAAGCTTCATTGCAAACGAGTTCGTGCAAACGGGTATACAAACCACAAGAACAATTACCTGTTTGCACGGACTCGTTTGCAATGAAGCATTGCCATATATATATATAAAGTAATTAGGCCTCATTTACTGAATTTTTTCCCAAACTGTCCCACTTTTTGAAAGTTTTTTCCAAACTGCCCTACTTTTTTTAAAATTCCCAAAACGCCCTACTCGCTTTCTGAAAAAGCGAGTTTGGCTAAATCCTCCTCACTTTTTCAGAAAGCGAGTCTTAGGTTTAGGTTTTGCACCTACCTAGACTCGCTTTCTCAAAAAGCGAGGGGATTTATCCCAAACTCGCTTTTTGAAAAAGCGAGTGTCGATTGATTTTGGTTTTGCACCAGCCTACACTCGCTTTCTCAAAAAGCGAGAGAATTTATCCCAAACTCGCTTTTTGAAAAAGCAAGTGTCGATTGGGTTTTTAACCCCCAAATTTGAAATCAGATCTCAGTTTTCTTAAATTCTCTATCTTCCTCCTCTTGTAACCCCGAAACCCTAACCCATCTCTCATTTCAATTGCGTCAAATAACCACAAAAATTCGTCGATTAACCTATAAAATTGCTCCGAAAACCCTAAACCCATCTTCCGAAAGATCCAAATTTTGGAATTTTGATATAGTTGAAGAGGATATCAACTTCAACTCTTCTATTCAAATATCTACGGCTATATCCTTTCGAATAAGCTTGTAATGGTATGATGCATATTGGCCTATTATTTTGTTCATTTTCATAGGTTTTGTTTTTGGGTAGATAATAACTCGTATATTCGTATAAATATATGTAGGTATGGATTACGACATTCCTGTTTGGTTATACTTTGGTGGTGAAATAATTCGTGATCCAAAAATTGGTTGTTGTTATAGTGCAGTGGATCCTGAAATAGTTTGGGTACCTCATATCATTACATTGGCAGAATTAGTTGAAAAAATTTATGAAGTTACTAATTGGGATAAGGATCAATGGAATGTGAAAATATTAGCTCGATACGCAGCAGGAAAAGGAGATGGTCAGTATTTTATAACAGTGCCCGTTTCTACTGATAATACTATGAAGTCAATGATTGCGAGGACACTTGATCCCAATTGTACTTGGTTTGCATTAGAGTTATATATTCAGCAAATCCAAAATTTGAATGTTTAGCCACATGATATTCCTAGTTCAAGCTTCGTATGGGTAGTATCAACACAGCAGATGAGGTCTAACCCTGTTCAAACTTCACAAGTAATCCCACTCTTCTCACAAGATGACACCTTCACAAATACAACAAACCCGGATTCTACAGAAGTTGAGTTGCCACGTCAACCTAGTCCGGTTCATGACTATGTTCCAAATGACACTTTATTTGAATTATTTCAAAATGCTACCATTAACGACTTATTAGACAATGATGGAGAAGAGGAAGAAACAGACGATGACGTTGATGAGAGTGTAGAAAATGATGGGGACGAAGATGATGTAGCAAATGTAAATTCTACGAACAGCAGTCCCAATGAAGTGAGAGCTACTGATAGCTATGCCAATGTTAACGCTCATGTTACCGAGGTGATGACACAAGGTGCTAGAGTACATCAAGTCCCACAAGAGTCGTCTGGTTCATCCTATATAGACGAATTGTACATTGGACAGGAGTTTGTAAGTGAAGAATCGATTCAGCAGACTGTGAAGCTGTATTCTATTAAGAAACATCGTGAATTCGTCACATTGAAATCTTCACCGTTACTGTATACTGTTAAATGTAAAATGACACCTAGAAAACATACAATTGAGGAGATGGTGCAAAGTCCCTTAGTAGTAAGTGATGGTGGATGTCCTTGGAGATTACGAGCAATTGTTCCAAAAGGCGGAACAGATTTCGTGGTGAAGAACATAGTTAGGCCTCATACTTGTACGAATCCCATGTTAAATCAGGACCACTGTAGAGTTGATTCTAACCTTGTTTGCAATTTGATTGTGAGTGTGGTGAAGTCTGAGATAGGTTTAACACTATGGGCCATTATTGAGATAGTGAAAGTACAGTATAATTATTAGATTTCATATAAGAAAGTTTGGATTGCAAAACAAAAGGCTATTGAGAGGTTGTTCGGTACCTTCGAAGAAGCATACACGAAGTTTTCTTTTCTACTACCAACAATATAAGCAGTAAATCTAGGAACCGTTGTCCACTGGGATAAATATCAGTCTAAGTCCTAGCAAGGAAACATTCAAGGGAGTATTTTGGGTATTTGGTCATGCGATTGAAGGTTTCAGGTCTTGCAGACCTGTTATTAGTGTTGACGGAACTTACTTGTACGGTAAGTACAAGGGGTGTTTGTTAATTGTTGTTTTCCCAGATGCGAATGATTGCTTATTTTCATTTGTATTTGCATTAGTTGATGGAGAGTATAAATACGTGGACATGGTTCATGAGTTGCATTCGGTATTTTGTTACCGATCGCACTGAGTTGTGTGTTATCACTGATCGTTATGCTGGTATATTGTCTGCTATAGAATTGCAAAATAGAGCTTGGAACTAATCTAATGCATAACATCGTTATTGTATGCGTCATTTCGCTACAAATTTTTTCAATAAATTTGGTAGCAAGGTATTGCGGAAAAAGACCAAAATTATAGCGTGTCAAAACCAACTCAAAAAGTTCATGACCAAACTTGCTGAACTTGAAACCATCAATGTCGAGGCAGCTAATTGGTTGAAAGAGAAACCGGTTGAGAAATGGGTACTTTATGCAGATGAAGGTCGAAGATACGGCATAATGACTACGAACCTGTCAGAAGTCTTCAATTCAGTCTTGAAAGGTGTCCGTAGTTTACCGGTAACTGCGATTGTTGAGATGATCTTCTATCGTCTAAACTCTTACTTTACTACTCATCGATAGGAAGCCAATAAGCTTTTATCTAAAGGGAAGATTTTTGCTCGAAGAGCATGAATTGATCGATAGTCGCCGTGAGAGAGCAAACTGACATGAGATTATAATGTTTCATCATCAACTTGGAGTTTTTTCCGTCAAAACGGGTCTACGCATGGTAAGTGGAGAAAGGAAGGGTGGGAACTTGCACACTGTTAACTTGGGTATCAAAACATGCACATGTATGAAATTTCAACTATATCATATTCCACGTTCTCATGTATTGGCAGCTTGTGCATATCGTGCAATCGATCACAAGCCTTTTGTTGATAAATTATACCTTGTCACTTCATTAGCACAAACATGGGCTCCCGTTTTTTATCATACTCTAGATCCAGTATACTGGCCTACTTTTAATGGACCACGACTCGTACCTGATGCTAGTTTGCGACGCTCAAGGAAAGGCAGGCCTAGATCTACGTGAATTTACAACGACATGGATGTGAAAGATAGGTCTAGCAGAGGTACGAGGATGAAATGTTCAAAATGTGGGTTGCATGGACACAATAAGCGGTGATGTATTAATAGAGGATCTCAAAATATTTAATCGTTGTATGTTTGTAATTGTACTATGTAATTTGGACTTTGTAATTGTACTAATTCGTATGAGTTTAATTTTGAAGAAGTGTTATTATCTATTTCTTATGTATGAGTGTGATTGTTGCGTGATGAGTATTGTAAGCAAATATGAAGATGTCTTTTTTTAAGCCTACACTCGCTTTTTCGAAAAGCGAGTCTGATAAAGATCTTCTCGCTTTATGAGAAAGCGAGTCTTCAGAGATCAAGCGACTGTGGAGTAGAGTGTTTTTCAGAGATCAAGTTGATTGATCTCTGGAAAAGACTCTACTCCACAGTCGCTTTCCGAAAAACCGAGGTAGTTTTAACTAGGCTTGCTTTTTCGGAAAGCGAGTCTTGAGTCTACTTGTTAAAAACATACAAGCTCAAGACTCGCTTTCTCAGGTCTAGGTGAAACCACCTCGCTTTCTCAGAAAGCGAGTGTTGAGTAGATAGTTTTCCAGAGCTGAAGGTCTTCTCTGGAAAAGTAACTACTCCATAGCCGCTTTCTCAGATATCTCATCTGAGAAAGCGAGGTGGTTACACCTAGACTCGCCTCTCAGAAAGCTCTCAGAAAGCGAGTGTTGAGTTGTTAGTTTTCCAGAACTGAAGCTCTTCTCTAGAAAACAAACTACTCCACAGTTGCTTTTCGAAAAAGCGAGGTGGTTTCACCTACACTCGCTTTCGCTTTTGCGAGTGTAGGTGAAACCACCTCGCTTTTCGAGTCACCACCTCGAAAAGCGAGTGTAGGTGAAACCACCTCGCTTTTTCGAAAAGTGACTGTAGAGTAGTTTGTTTTCCTCAGAAAGCGAGTCTTGGTTCTGTATACATAACACAACAGCTGAAGCTCTTCAGGTGGAACATACATTACAAATTCACCAAAAGCTCTTCAGCTGAAGTTCTCCAAACTGAACCCAACTTCAACTTCACCAAACTGAACCCAACTTCACCAAACCAAACTATCAATTCACCATTCAAACATTTCACACACTAACACACACAAATCCAACAAATGAAACCATCACACACTCACACACCCCATACGAACATTTCATTCTTCATACATTCCAAATTTATATCGTGAGTACAAGATCGAAACATACATTTGGTTGAAAGATTCAAAAATTAATAATACAAACATTACATAATACAAACAAGTTCACAACATTGAAAGAAGCTTCACGGATCGGGGGTGAAGAAGGTGGGAGGTCTCCTTTGCCTTTTACCCCGTGGTGGAGTGGCCTGTGTCACACCGGACATGGGAATCGGATCATCTTCTTCTTGTTGTTGTGTCCCCTCAACTTGTATCTCAGCCTCTTCATCTTCATCTTCTTCTTTTGGCTCGTTTCTAGGACGACGTGGGGGTTTGTGGGCGACTTTCTTCCTACGAGGAGCACGTGCACTTGTTTGATGAGCGGGAGTGTTTAGAATAGCATCTATGGTTGCCCCCTCGCCCACAGTATCAGGTTGTGCACGACAGGATGTCAACATCTCGCGTGCAAAGTCCTTAACCGCATCCGCGACGTTGCTCCTCAACACAGCAGCACATTTTTTACCCATACTCCAAGTCTAGCTCATCTATAAAACATGAGAAGTTGAAATATTAAATACAGTGAATATATATGTAACCAAAACACTAGAAAAACTTTGAAAAATACAACAAAACTTAAAAACTTACAATTGTACGAAGAGCCGATGCCTTCGGTTGAAACATAGGCAAATTCATCTAATGTTGATCTGCTGGTTTGGCTGCCGGTCGACGAATCGGGACTACCACACCTGCAGGAGTCTGCCCTGTCGGAGATATATAGCATCTCGTTATCCTCCCGTACCAACCCATGTAATTCGCATGCACTGTTCGATCAAATGGAGGAATGTTACCAATGATTTCGTCGAACCGGTGCTGATTCCATCTCTCAACATATGTAGAAAAGCTGGCGGCCCAATTATGTCTGGATTGTCAACCCATTCTAGTAATAGAATGCATATCGGCATTGAATGGTTCGGCAACATGAATCATTTGATGTAGACCAAACTGACGTAGCACTCTATCTATCACATAATAGAACTCAACTGTGCCGAAGTTGATTAATGGTACTTTAGTCAACCACAAATCGCGTTTGAACAAGCAAATAGGTGATAGTCGAGCAACACACGCCTCCGTGTAGGGCATCCACACGACGCATTCATCTGCCAACCTGTCCAACTCATCACGGAAGTAGGTCAGGCACCTGTTGGGGTTGGCAGTCCATGTATGATTGCCGGACCAGTACACACCGAGTGGAGGTAACATGTGCTGGTCCTCGGGGAGATGGACCCAGTGGGGTGATTGCCTCTGCACTACAGGCCGACCCACGTGAATACGCTCCCAACTCCAAACTTGTAGCAATATCATTGGCCATTCATCTGCACCGAACCAAGACTGCACAAACACAAACTCCTGTAGAGGGACGATAATGCGACACTATCCTAACTGTACTATCCGACTCGTTCCAGATCTGCAATCAATGGAAGGTACATCAAGGGGACAGAATGTCCGGTCGAATTTGGGAATATGACGCCTCCAAACAGTGTAAGAATGTAGGCCCTGCAGTATCACTAAACCTCCTCATCAGTGGAATCATCATTCAATCGGTCCTTGAATGTGTCCTTCAACCACTTCAACCGAATAAAATTTTCATTAACTGCTCCGGCTTTTACTTCGACACTGAAGTACTATTTCACTAAATATATCGGGTCGAAGTCCATTGTGCCGGTCACTGCCTGCCCATCAACTGAAAAATCGGTGAGTACAGAGACGTCATGGAGTGTCACTGTCATCTCCCCAACTGGCAGGTGAAAGGTGTGTGTTTCAGGCAGCCATCTCTCAAGCAGTGCTGTAAGAAGAGGCCGATCACACTTGGTGGAGCGCATCAGTGCAATACTATATAATCCACAGTCCCTTTGGATCTCGTGAATCCGTGGATGCATAGGTAGTGGATGACCCCCCCTAAATGTACATTCCTTCCATTCACCTTCCCACACATCATTTGAACGGTGTTGCGACTGGAGAGTAAGGAGTGTAAGGTCGAGGGGACTTGGACCTCCGAGAGGAATATAAGATGATGAAGGGGCTGAAGAAGTACCCGCCACATTTGGATTAGATGGGACCTATACAACAACATTTACATTAAAAGACCAATATAACATTTTATTGTATGATAATCAAACTAATCGAATATAAACAATTATAAGCTTACATAAGTACGTTCGGTACCACCATGACGCCCACCACGTCTACCACGAGGAGGTGGGCCAAAAGAAGTACGTGGTCATCGCCGCGATGAGGTCTACTACTAGATCCTTCTTCCACATTTCCCATTGTCCGTGTCATTTATAATAAAATAGAGTATACTACATCTAAAAACAATCATTATTAACTTTACCAAAATATATAACTTGCATATATAACCTACATATATATAACCTACATATATACAATTGTTATTAACTATATCCAATTTTTACCCCCAATTTCGACATATATCCACATTTTATCCACAATTTTTAACTACATATATCTACACATATATACAACATTAAAAAAGATTGAGTTTGATAAATATACAGCAAGCTTTACCCCCAAATTCAAAGCACTCTACCTCCACCGCAAGCTTCACCCCCAAATTCGAAGAACTACACCGCAATTACCCCCAAAATCGAAGCACCTCCAAATTTGAAGTGGACATTCGAACGAAGATGAGATATTGAAGAATTTCGTGAGTGATTCGACGAAATTTGGTGGGTTAATGGCTGAAATCAGATCAAAAAATTTTTGGGTTAGGGTTTCATGACAAAGAGGAGAAGGAGATAGAGAAGAATGAGATCTGATTTCGAGTTTGGGGGTTTAAGACCCAAACGACATTCGCTTTTTCAAAAGGTGAGTTTGGGATAAATCCCCTTGCTTTTTGAGAAAGCGAGTCTAGGTAGGTGCAAAACCTAAACCTAAGACTCGCTTTCTGAAAAAGTGAGGATGATTTAGCCAAACTCGCTTTTTTAGAAAGCGAGTAGGGCGTTTTGGGAATTTTTAAAAAAAGTAGGGCAGTTTGGGAAAAACTTTCAAAAAGTGGGACAGTTTGGGAAAAAAATTCTCATTTACTTGACACATAAATATTCATAAACTCTCAGGAGGAAAAATTTGACTTCGAACCCATGACCGCTCAATTATTCATGAGAGTTCATATTGATGAGCTATCTTGGTATCAGTTTACAATGATGCATAAAATTATTATTAAAATGGGTTTTTGCTCACAGGTCACTAACAAAATTTGAAATTGTGGATTACTCACCAATCACTATTTGGACTCAACTAATATCGTGGGGCTTATTTAAAAATAGTCATCCTAGTTATCTCCCATTCAATCTAGTGAATATTCCTTTTCTTTTACACTCCTAAATATTTTGATTATTATCTCCCTCTTCCCTTTTTCCTTTATCACCCAAATGGTTCCTTTCTTTCTTTCTTTTGTACTCGCCCCACCTTTGAACAACCAAGGTGCTGCTTCATTCGCCTCCAACTACCACCTTTCCATCCCGATACGTCTCTGCTTTGAAATTCATGCAAAGAAGATGAGATATGGAAGTAGATGAGATGAGTCTTTTATGCAGTTAAGGATATTTTGGTAATTAGCTAATGAATATATAAAGATAATGATGGAAAACATAATCCTAAATAGAGAATTTTCAAGAATTTTAAAGGATTAATTTTACCATCATGTAATGCGGATCAAGTTAGAATTTAAAACAGTTAATCGATTCGATGGATTTTCAAGAATTGAATTAAGTTGAACAAGCCCAATTAACGATTCAGTTCTAACAATCAATAATTATATTCCTAAGCGTTCTAGCAAGTAAAAGATGCAATATTGATTTGTACTCTAATTAGCAAGTAGAAATGCTAACTCTCAATACTTGTAGATGACAGATAAATCAAATAATATAATAGAGATGATAAGGCAGTATAGCACAAATATTTGGAAAAAAGAAATGGAAAGAGAATACCGGGTTGCAGATTGTGTGTATTTGCGATGGAAGATGGCGAGGCAGCGCCAGTGGGGCATCGAAGCTCGGGATCGGTGCTGCGGCGGTGGTCGTCGGCGGCAGGCGTCGGCAAGGGGGCGATAGCGAGGGGCTTTGTCGACCAGGGAGGCGAGGGTGGCTGGCGGTTGGGGGCGTGGGCGAGGAGGCAGGGAAGGCGGCAGGAGTAGAGGTCGGGGAGAGGGTGTGCGGTTGCCGTGGTCGACTTGGTGCGGGTTCGAAGTTGATCAGGGGAAAGAGGTTTTCGGTCGGGGCTGGGAGGAAGAAGAAGAGGCGGAGAGGAAGAGTGGGGGTTGGCTGAGGGCGACGGGGGGTATAGGGCGTCGGGAGACAGAGGAAGACGTAGTTGGAGAATGGGTTAGGGTTGAATTTAAGTTGGATTTGAGAATTAAGGTTCGAGTTTAATTGATTTGGAGAATTTGGGGTATAGTTTTATTATTTATCACAAACCTTAAACTTTATTAGGATTTATCACAAACCCTAATAATTGGATCTCAATTGTATTACACAAAAGAGTGATGAAAAGCTAAACTCAACACAATAATTTTTTTAATCAAGAATAACATCTTTTACTTGCTAGAACGCTTAGGGATATAATTATTGATTGTTGGAACTGAATCGTTAATTGAGCTTGTTAAACTTAATTCAATTCTTGAAAATCCATCGAACCGATTAACTGTTTTAAATTCTAATTTGATCCACATTACATGTTGGTAAAATTAATTCTTTAAAATTCTTGGAATTTCTTTATTTAGGATTATGTTTTACATCATTTTGGTATCAGAGCGAAGGTTTTTAAAACCCTAATTAATCCCCTATCTTCCTTCCTCTTCTCTGGATCCCGAAACCCAAGACCCACGACCACCACCTCCCATCATCCAGCAACCACCACCGGCAACACCCCGCAACCTCCTCTCCTTGTTCTCCACCGCATTCGCAATCCAAAGCCACTCCTTCCGCTTGAACCCATCACCGACGCCTCGTCTTCATCACTCCACCTCGTCGCCTTTACAGCAGCCTCGTCTCCTTACCTCCGCTGTCGAGCACCACCTTCGACCACCCATTTTCCCGACTGCCATCCCACCCCGCCATCGCCGCCTTCCTTCACCACCGACCAACACCTGATCAATTATCCCGATGCCCCTTTGCCACTCTTCCGTCAGATCCTGACGCCCCCTCCCTTTGTCGCCGCTCCTTCAGATCACGGTGCAACCACTTGCTACCTCCTTCGACGGCCACCAACGTACCCGATCGTCTTCCTCCACTGCAGCCCATATTTGCAACTCCGGTCATACCTCCTGGCATGGACTTTAGCAGTGTTGAGATCCAGGATGACATGGATGACGATGCAACAACAGAAGTAGAACGTTCTCCAAAAGCAGTCCCTGTCATAATATCTGATGTAATGAGATTCTTACAAACCCACACAAACCGATGATCTTGGCATTATCAAGACTCGACCCTAAGAAGAATCTCACCACTCTCCTAAAATCCTTTGGAGAAAGCTGCCCATTAAGAGAGCTCGCTAATCTTACATTAATAATGTTAAATTGAGATGATATTGACGAGATATCTGGTGGCAATGCCAGTGTCTCACAACTGTCTTGAAGTTGATTGATAAGTATGATCTTTATGGACTTGTGGCCTACCCCAAGCATCACAAGCAATCCGAAGTTTCTGATATTTACAAGCTTGCTGCAAAAACAAAGGGTGTCTTCATAAATCTAGCTCTCGTTGAACCTTTTGGGCTCACCTTGATTGAGGCTGCTGCACATGGACTCCCAATGGTGGCTACCAAAAATTGGAGGGCGAGTAAGACATTCATCGGGCTTTGAACAACGACTTGCTTGTGGACCCACACGACCAAAATGCAATAGCAGATGCTCTACTTAAGCTCGTAGCCGATAAGAACCTTTGGTACGAATGCAGAAAGAGTGGGTGGAGGAACATCCACCTTTTTTCATGGCCTGAGCACTGTCGAACCTATCTCACATGAGTAGCTGCATGTAGAATGAGGCACCCACAATGGCAGACTGAAACCCCAACCGATGATGTCATCGAGGAGTCTTCACTAGGAGACTCTTTAAAAGACGTGCAAGAACTATCCCTCAGGCTATCTATCGATGACCCAGCTCAGTTGGAAAAAGAGCAAGTGAAAAGAATTGTAAACAAGGTTAAGAAGCCAGAAATCGAAGAAATGGAAATTAGTACTACAACAGCAACCAAGTACCCGCTTCTAAGAAGAGGAAGGAGGCTCTTTGTGAATGCCATAGACTCCTATGATGATAAGGGTATGCCCGCCAAGACAATGATTCAAGTAATACAAGTATTCAAGGCGGTTAAGTCGGACTTTCAGCTGTCACGGATTTCAGGATTTGCTTTTTCAACTGCTATGCCAATATCGGAAACATTAGAATTGTTGAAGTCAGGAAGTTTCAAGCCAAAGATTTTGACGCATTGATCTGTAGTAGTGAAGTGTACTACCCAGGATCTTATCAGTGTTCGGATGATGATGGCAAGTTTTGCCCAGATCCAGATTATGCTTTGCATATAGATTACAGATGGGGAATGATGGAGTTAAGAGGACCACTGAGAAGTTGAAGAACACTCAGGATAGTCAGAAGGATGTCTCATTTGTTGTTCAGCAGGATTTAAAATCGAGCAATGCACACTGTGTATCTTTCTTTATTAAAGACCAAAGCAAGATAAAAACAGTGGATTATCTACGACAAAAGCTAAGAATGCGTAGGCTCCGCAGCCACGTTATGTATTGTAGGACTGGTACAAGGTTGCAGATTATACCTCTCCTGGCTTCTCGGTCTCAGGCACTAAGATACCTATTTGTTCGTTGGGGTCTGAACGTCACAAACTTGTACGTGACTATGGGAGAGAGAGGAGACACAAATCTTGAAAACTAGTTGGTGGGTCACACAAGACGGTGATCATGAAGGGAATAATTGAAAAACGTTCAGAAGAGTTGCAGAGATCTACAGGGGGTTATCATAGAGAAGATTCTGTACCTAGCGACTGCCCCTTTATCGGCTATACAAGCAATGGGATAAGGTCATATGACTCTGACTCTATGATGTTCTAACACATGGATAAAATCTATAGGCTGCCAAGTGGCTTGGAAAAAAATGGATGACTCAGGCATATTTAATGGATGTGACTGGATAGACTGAATACAGTTGAGGGACTGGCCGTTTTCTTCTTCTACAAAGTCATTACTTACATGAGGTTCATAGGTAAACTCATTGTCGGGTTCATTAGCGATGACAACGGTACCATCTACAATGCTGATCCTACTGGGGCTGGGACAGTTGCCAGCAACATGGTTGTATTCCTTGCATTTATAACACTTAATGAGAGGATCAATCTTAGAATAGTCTCTTTCAGTGTTCTTACCCGTGTAGTCATTTCTAAGTGAATAGGGATTTGAAGTGTGCTTGCTTGGGTAAGACTTGTTGGGGTACTAAGGATAGGAGTGCTCAGGCCTAGAGGGGTCGCGGGGGGGGGGGGGGGGGGTCATTCTAAAGGAATGATCCATCGAATCGCTGGACATGTCATGGGAATTTGCTTTAAGGGAATCCATATCGAGGACAAAGACATAAGCTGCGGTCAAGGAGTCGACGTTTCTATGAATTAGCTCGTTCCTAAGATCGGCTCGTAATCCAGCTCTGAACCTAGAGAGTTTGTTCGTCGCTCTCTTTACCTAAGGCATTGTACTGAATGAGGAAGTCATCGAACTTATCCACATACTTTTGGGTGGATTTGCTTCCCTGATAGAGTTGATTCCACGAATCAAGCATTCAGGTGTGGAAAGATAGGGGCACATATATCTCAGTGAGCTTCTCTTTCATGGCTTCCCAAGTGGCTATGGGTGCCAGGCTTCGGGCTCTACGAGCATGTTCAAGATTGGTCAAGTGTTGTTGAGCTTTTCCAGTCAATTTTATCGTGACAAATTTGACCTTCAGGGCTTCGCTCATGTCAAACCACATGAAGTAGTGGCCCATGGCACGGACCCAATCAAGATAAGCTTGGGGTTCCATGTGGCCTTCAAAATGGGAACGTCAGACTTAACGTTCTTCTTGTATTGTTCATCAAGATCTCGATCTTGACGTCGGCCATCATGATCATTCTCTTGAGGGATCTGACAATTAGCATGAAACTCAGAGCCAACAGTTTGATTTAATTCCACTTTCTCAAGCCTCTGATTGATATTGGCAAGAGTTGCTTGAATGACAGCAAGGGTAGTGGAAATATCAGAGTTGTCCATCTTAGTTCGGGGAGGGGCTCGCGGAAGTCTAGCTGTCGTGTGATATGTGTTTAATAAAATTTGGGGAAACATGTCCTAAATACACCTAAGTTTTTTTTATAATTAAAATATGAAGTGGTCTAAAAGATCGACAGAAAAAAACAAAATAAAAAGACTCTAAACGATTCTAAATGAATGCAAAAATGAGGCCTAAATGATGCAAGAACGAGGGTTTTAATTTAAGGTGGTTAGATTGGGGGTTAAGCTTTAATTTAAGTTGGATGTGGGGATTAGGGTTTTGGTTTAATTGATTTGGGAATTTTTGGGTATACTCTCTGGGTGGGAGAGAGCTCGACCGAATCGAGTCAAAACGAGTGATCCTGTCATGGCGCTCCAAAAGACCTGGATCCAAGCGTCGGAGCTCCTCACGATCACTACAAGTGTTATCCTTCTTCGGCTTATTCTTTCACCCCACCAAATACCTGTGAATACCACCATCTCTTGTAGAGATTATCTGATCATCTAAAATATTATTCAATTCTTCTGTCGGTGGGTAAATAATATCAGTTAGAGGGGTAAACGTGAGAATCTCATCATTAGGCTGCAGGGTAGGCTTATCTGTAAGAGAATTTTTAAGGTTAAATTTTGAGTCTTCATAGAGTACTAGATCCCTAAGCAGTTAAAATCCCCGATTACGCCCGATTAATTCCCGATTAATCGCTAATCGGAGGTAAGCAATTATTTTTTTAATGATTTACAATATTTCAATAGTTTGCGATTTAATCGGGTATAATCGGCCGATTAGTGCTTAATCGGCCGATTTTAAGTGGCCGATTAACCGATTAAATCTCCTCTAATTTTTATACTCGTTTACATTATTTGGGCTCAATCCGGCCCAATTCAAACCCCTTCCGGTCCTCGCGCAAACCCCGCACTCGTCTTCTTCCTCGTGCAAACCCAAACTCAAACTGATTCTCTTTTTCTTCCTCGAAGCAAACCCAAACCTGACCCACTGTCGCTCCCCTTGCGTCATTACATACTTGACCCGACCCGCATCTACTGCACCTCCTCCTCTTATTGCTCGTGCTACTGCTCCTCCCCGATTATTTTTGTTTGCTGGAACCGACTAGCAAACTCGATCCGATCCACATCCAGAATTCAAACTCAGTTCAAACCAAGTACCTCTTCTTTTTCTCTATAATTATATGTTCTTATTTAATAATCTCATAATAGTTTTATGTTAGAGTTTAGAGTTGCTACATAATGAGGATATTTCTTATATATATATATATATATATAGAGAGAGAGAGAGAGAGAGAGAGAGAGAGAGAGAGAGAGAGAGAGAGTCATGCTATTATGAGATGGTGAGATGGAGTGTTTTTTTGTGAGATGGGCGATTTGAATCATCCAAACCTTGATCACACCGTTCACATCATTCTACATGTCATCTAGATGGTGTGTACAAAATTTTAAGCCATTTGGAGACCTCTAGCTTTTGCATCAAAGTGTTCAACACATCATGAAGATGATGTGAAATACATATATATGCATTTATTTGAATGCTTTGATGCATATGCTAGAGGTCTCCAAATCGCTTAAAATTTTGTACACACCATCTTCATGGTATGTAGAATGATGTGAACGGTGCGATCGAGATTTGGATGATTCAAATCGCTCATCTCACAAAATACATTTTCATCTCACCCATCTCACCATCTCATATTAGCATTTTCCTATATATATATATATATATATATAATTATTTTTTCGATTTAATCCCCGATTATTTTCTGATTAACCGATTAATCACTAATCGCTCTTAAACCGATTAGTTTCAAAAACCAATTTTAACTGCCTAGCTAGATCCTCAATATTGAAAGTCTTACTTATGCCAAAACCTTCAGAAAGGTCAACGACATAGATATTATCATTGATTGTATGTAGAATCTTAAATGGGCCAGCAGCACATGTGTTTAATTTCTTAATGGATTCAGCTGGAAACCGTTCTGGACAAATTCGAACCACTACTTCGTCACCAATATCAAAAGTTTTAAATTTCCTTCTAGTATCTGTTATTAACTTGTAGTTAAAATTATTAACACTAATTTTCTTGGAAATTTCTCTATGTAATTCATGAATGCGGGATGCAAATGTGGGTGCAGACTCTGTGACTTTGTGATGTTCTAACACAGAGATAAAATCTATGGGCTGCCAAGTGACTTGGGAAGGAATATGTGACTTAGGTATATTTAATGGAGGTGACTAGATAGATTGAATACAGTTGAGCGGCTGGTCATTCTCTTCTTCATCAAAGTCATCACTTATATGAGGTTCATAAGTAAACTCATTGTCGGGCTCATCAGCGACGACAGCGGTAACTTCTACTATATTGATCCTACTTGGATTGGGACAGTTGCCAGCAACATTGCCGTATTCCTTTCATTTGTAGCACTTATTGAGAGGATCAATCTTAGAATAGTCTCTTTCAGTGTTCTTACCCCTGTTGTCATTTCTAAGTGAACAGGAATTTGAAGTAGGCTTTCTTGGGTAAGACTTGTTGGGGTACTGAGGAGAGTAGTGCTCAGGTCTAGAGGGGTCAGGGGGGTCATTCTAGAAGAATGATCCATCGAATCGCTGTACTTGTCATGAGAACTTGTTTTCAGGGAATCCATATCGAGGATAAGGACATAAGCTGCTACTAATGAGTCCACATTTATATGAATTAGCTCGTTCCTCAGATCGGCTCGTAATCCAGCACTGAACCTAGAGAGAGTTTGTTTTTCGCTCTCTTTATCTAAGGTATTGCACCGAATAAGGAACTGTCTTTGCCATAGGCGGTGGTCCAGGCGGTCGGAGGCGATTGGCAGTCATCTTGTTGAGTAGGCGTCCGTGACACTGATCAGACGGACGCCTAATGTCTAATGCCCAACGCCCAAGCGTTTTCTATTTTTTTTAAAATTTTAAATAATATAAAATAATACAAAAAAAAAGAGAACTACTATTAGTCTATTATATACTATGTATGGATCTTTGATAGTGGTGGAATTGTTCTTACTTTTTTTAGTATTATTGGTTATGGATTGTACATATTATGCCTATTGCACATATTAAAGTAGCACATATTACACATATTGGCATATTGCACATATTACAATCGGACAGTTTTTTTTTAATTGCACATATTGCACATATTTACAGATTAATTGTACGAGGAAGTTTTTTTTATGCGTTAATTACACATATTACACAAAAACATGATGAATATTTGTAATTGCATTGCATAATTATACTTATAATTGAAGAATATGAGCTGAAATTAACTAAATCGGTAAAAAAATTCAACCGCCTAGGCACCGCCTACGCACCCTAGGAGCTAGGCACCCCTTAACCGAACCGCCACCGCCACCGCCACCGCCACCGCCTATCGCCGTTTACAATCTTGCATTAAACTTATCAACATACTCTTAGGTGGATTTGCTTCCTTGATAGAGTTGGTTACACGAATCTAGCAATCGGGTGTGGAACGATAACGACACATATCTCTCAGTGAGCTTTTCTTTCATGGCTTCCCAAGTTGTTATGGGTGCCAGGTCTCGGCCTTTACGGGCATGTTCAAGATTGGTCCAATGTTGTTGAGCTTTGCCAGTCAATTTCATAGTGGCAAATTTAACCTTCAGGGCTTCGCTCATGTCAAACCACACGAAGTAGTGGTCCATGACACGGATCAAATCGAGATAAGCTTGGGGCTCCATGCAGCCTTCAAAATGGGGAACGTCAGCCTTAACCTTCTTTTTGTATTGTTCGTTAGGGTTTCGATCTTGACGTCGATCGTCACGATCATTTCCTTGGGGGATCTGACGATTACCATGAAGCTCAAGGGCAATAGTTTGATTTAATTCTACTTTCTTAAGCCTTTGATTGATATTGGCAAGAGTTGCTTGAATGACAGCCGGGGTAGCGGAAATATCAGAATTGTCCATCTCAGTTCGGGGAGGGGTTCGCTGAAGTCTAGGATTCGTGTGTTTGCTGAAATTTGGAGAAACGTGTCCTAAGTGTACTTTAAGTTTTTTATTTTTTTTAATTTAAAATCTGAAGTGATCTAAAAGAACGAAAGAAAGAATAAAATAAAAAAGACTCTAAACGATTCTAAATGAATGCAAAAGTAATGCCTAAATGATGCAAGAACTAGAGTTTTAAGAACCTTCGCTCTGATACTAAAATGATGTAAAATGTAATCCTAAATAGAGAATTTTCAAGAATTTTAAAGGATTAATTTTACCAACATGTAATGCGGATCAAGTTCGGAATTAAAACAGTTAATCGGTTTGATGGATTTTCAAGAATTGAATTAAGTTTAACAGGCTCAATTAACAATTCAGTTCTAACTATCAATAATTATGTCTCTAAGCGTTTTAGCAAGTAAAAGATGCAATATTGATTTGTACTCTAATTAGCAAGTAGAAAGCATACTCTCAATATTTGTGGACGACAGATAAATTAAATAATATAATAGAAATTGATATGGCTAAAAATAGGACTAAATCGGGATCGTTTAAATCGGACACAAATCTTAAAGCTCTCAGGGGTAAAACGGTAATTTCACCTACGAACGGGTCCGAAATGGGAACTGGGTCTCTTCTTTAGGGCCCAGCAACTCATGAACGGATCTGTCCTGTTAGATACGGGTCCCAACCCGTTACAAACCAGTTCAGAAGGATAAAGAGGGATTTAGATTCATAATTATCCCTAGGAGGTGGTTTTAACCACTTCTATCCATCTACACCGGGAAGTAGAGATTTGGTCTTATCTCGAAACGGATCCCTAAGGCGACTAAATACTCCTCCTCCCCCACCGTTACAAGGTAATGAATTTTTGCCTACCTAAAGCTCTTTCTTAATCTCCTGGTTATTGATAAGAGCGTCGGAGGGTTAGTCGCCGGGATCCATCCCGGTGTATCGAACTTTGTGCATGTTCGTGGCAGCGGCAAGGAACAAGTCAAGACATAAGTAGAGTCAACAGGTTCACTTTACCGTTTTCTTCAAAGAACTTACAAATTCGTCTGTTTGCTCCCACACCATAAATCAGCCGCAACAGATTGGCGCCGTCTGTGGGAAATAGAAGCAGTGATCCAGTCCTCTCTCTTCAGTCAAACTAGTTCCGTGCCATGCCTTCCAAGAAGGGGAAGACAACGGTTTCTAACCGCAGGGCCACTCCCGCTCCTCCTCCTTAGGTCCTGGAAGTTCCCCCTCAACCCACACAACAAATCCAGCAGCCTGGATATCCTCTTCTTCAACCCGTCCAGCAACCACAGCCTGGACGACCTCTTCCTCAACAACCTTAGCCCCAGCTGGCTCCTCAAGGGCCACAAGAGGCTGCCGGGGGACCCTCCCGCCGGAGTCGACAGGGGCAACATCCTCATCGCGATCATGTATCGGTACACAACCCCTCGTTCGTCTCCATGGCCTTGCACAGTCCCCCTACACCGAAGGACCTCCGGAACATCATCGTCAACAGGCAGAATGGGGTGGATCTCCGAACCCTCCTAGATGAGAGGCGGGCCCATGATGGGATACCCTGCTGAGAGTATCACAGGGATCCAATGATCCGGTCCCCTAGGGCCCGGTCCCCCCATAGGTCGGATCGCAGAATGTCTCAACTCTCCCAGGAGGCGGAGGGAGTCGCCCCAGCGCCATCAAAGGAGAAGCCGCGATCTAGTCGGCCGACCCGCTCCTCGGGACCACCGAGAGCAGGAGGCCCCCGTCACGAGGGCGGAGTTCCAGCAATTCCAAGAGGCAGTCTTGAGGGCCGTCAATGTTGCCCCCGACCACGGTCAGCGGGCGCTCAGTCCTCAGCCTGTCGAAGACCGTAGGCACCGTATGCCCAGTCCTCAAGCGGCCCTGAGCTATCGTCGTCGCACTCCCAGTCCCCTTCCGTGCGAAGATGAATCTTGGGCCTTAGCAAGGTATGATCGGTGGGAAGATTCGGTCTACCGCCGTCTTCATGAGACGGAGGGGCGCCTTGGCCGACTGGACAGAGAGGAGTAACGGGCAAGGAATTTCTGTTTCAGCAGACCCCCATTCTCTTGGACTATAATGGAGGCACTAGTCCCGGATAACTTCAAGCCTCCTCATTTTAAATTTTACAATGGGGAGTCCGACCCTGCTGACCACATTGAGAGTTTTAAAACTCTCATGTTGATACATCAGGCGTCAGACGCCCTCCTCTGCAAGGCTTTTCTAGCCACTCTGAAGGCGCCTCCAAGGGAATTGTACTCCTATCTAGCCCTGACCTCCATCTTCTCCTTCGATCAGCTCGAAGGTCTCTTCCTGCAGCCGACGAGCTGAAAAGACGAGCACCTCTCTGCTGTTGCTTCATCAAAGGAAGGGCGAGCGGCTGAGAGACTATGTTAAACATTTCACTGCGGAAGCTATATCCATCGCCTCCCTGGACCAGTCCGTTGTCTCCGCCGCCTTCCAATCCAATGTCGCTAACGACAGCCTCCGAGCATCCCTCGCCAAGAAGCCCTCTCGGGATTTCTCAGAACTCCTGCTTAGAGTGAGTAATACATCTGAGCGGAAGAAGCCCTTTCCCGCCCTGCTTTTGAAAGACCGTCCTCCGGAAACAAACGGAAGGGCGCTGAAGGAGTTAAGAAGCTCCAGATGGACAACGGAGGCCAGCGTCGCCCTCTTCCCCGCTTCGAAAAGTTCACTCCGCTCAACATGAGTGTCTCGGCCGTCCTGATGAAGGTTGGGAAAGAGGGTCTTCTTCCGCCCCCTCCAAAGATGAACACTCCGGGGAAGAAGAGGAACCGAAACAAGTGGTGTCGCTTCCACAGGAACCACGGCCACGACACGGATGACTATCGGGCCGTGAAAGATGAGATCGAGACCCTCATTCAGAGAGGGCATCTCTCTAGGTTCGTGAGGAAGGACATGGCCGATCCTTCGCCCCCCCAGGGGGGGCTAATAAGCGCCCGAGCGGCACGCGGAGACCCCGGACTTAGAGCCAGAGGCCATCTTGCATCTCATCCATGGAGGCCCAATGGGGGGAGATTCCAACTCCTCCCGAAAAGCCTTCGTTCGGGAAGTAAATTCTGTGCAGAATCGTCCTCCCCCCAAGGGTCTAGGGGTCCCGGTCACTTTCTTAGATAGAGACCTAGAGGGCGTCCGAACCCCCCATTGCGACGCGTTGGTCATAAACCTCTACATGGCCAACTTTGACGAGCGCCGGGTCCTAGTAGACAACGGCAGTTCGGTCAACATTCTCTTCCTGGAGGCCTTCCAGGGGCTCAAGCTATCCAGGAATCGGCTCAAGCCTGCCGGCTACACTCTGCACGGGTTCACGGGAGTGTCAGTGACGATCGAGGGTGTCATAACTCTCGACGTAATCGCTGGCAAAACTTCCACCACCCGAACCGAGCCGATGGACTTTATGGTGGTGGATGTGAAAGTCGCCTACAATGTCATCCTAGGCCGACCAGGCCTAGATGCTCTGCAGACCATACCCTCGGCTTACCACATGAAGATGAAATTCCCCACCACAGCAGGCATGGGAGAAGTCAGAGGAAGCCAGGAGGCGGCCCGCAAGTGCTGCATGACCTCGGTTGGAGGACCTGTCCTCTCCCTCGAAGCTCTTGAACTCCCCCAAGGGAGTAGTAGCCCACCTATATCGGAGCCGGTCGATGAGCTGGAAGAGGTGGCCTTTACAGAAAGAGATCCAACCCGCAGATTTCTGATTAGCAAAGTCCTCCCCCCTTCCGTTCGCTCCGACATTATCCAGTGCCTAAGGGAACATCGAGACCTCTTCGCCTGGACTGCAGCTGATGTCGGGAATCTCCGAGGAGCTCCTCTTGCACCACCGTAGTGTCGCCTCGGGGGCCAGACCCGTTCAGCAGAAGCGACGCAAATTCGCCCCTGAGCGCCAGCAAGCTATCAAGGAGGAGGTTGAGAAACTCCTTAGGGCTCAGTTTATACAGGAGATAAACTATCCGGAGTGGCTCTCCAATGTCGTGATGGTCAAGAAGGCTAACGGGAGCTGGAAGATCTGTATCGACTTCACGGATCTAAACAAAGCATACCCCAAAGATCCGTTCCCGCTCCCGAGCATCGACACCCTGATTGATGCAACCTCGGGCCATGAACTCTTAAGCTTCATGGATGCGTTCTCTGGGTATAATCAGATAAGAATGTTCCCTCCTGATATCCCGAAGACTTCATTCGTCACCGATCAGGGCCTGTATTGCTACCGGGTCATGCCCTTTGGGCTTAAGAATGCTGGCGCCACCTACCAATGCCTTGTTAACAAGATCTTCAAGGATCAGATTGGGCGGAACATGGAAATCTATGTGGACGACATGTTGGTGAAGAGCGTCGGCGGGTCAGATCATGTCACCGATCTTCAAGAAGCTTTTGACGTATTGAGAAGACACAATATGAGACTAAATCCGAACAAGTGTGCGTTCGGAGTCTCATCCGGCAAGTTCTTGGGATTCATGGTCAGCCAAAGTGGTATAAAGGCCAACCCCGAGAAGATTCAGGCCATACTCAACATGGCTCCCCCCTCCAATGTTAAAGATGTGCAGAGACTCACCGGGCGCCTTGCGGAGATAGGACTTTTCCTCTCCAAATCCGGGGAAAAATGTCTCCCGTTCTTCAAGGCCCCCAGGAGGGCTAAAGGCTTTGAATGGGGGCAACTGCACCAAGAGTCCTTTGACTAGCTCAAGGCGTACTTAGTAACCCCCCACTTTTGAGCATGCCAAGGCCCGGGGAGGTCCTCTACCCATACCTCGCCGCTTCGGAGCAGACCCTCAGCGCTGTTTTGGTAAGAGAAGAAGACAAGACGCAGATGCCCATCTACTGCGCAAGTAAAGTCCTCAGGTATAACATCATGGATTTTCAAATCCTATTTAAATTAGAATCTGTTTGATTTTACGTGTTGTGCACGTGCAAATTTATGCATATATTTTTCTAAAAATATTTCATAAACTAGTAGTCTTATTTCTTCTCTTTTTAATTTAAAAAACTTAATTTGATCCTAGGCCTAATAGTCTCTTTGTAGTCCACATTAATTAATTAATTAATTAATTCATTTGAGCCCATGGTTTGTTAGCCCATTAGTGAGCCCATTTAATTTAATTACTCTTTTAAATAACCTAATTTGTAGTGTTGACTCATTCTATGAACAAATAATTTAATTAACATGAACAACTTGTGAAATGAGGGACACTAGGTGGCACGTGCTTGCACTAGAGTGTGCAATGCACACCCTTTGGTGTAGGCCGGATAATGCTAGAGAGGAGGGGGAGAGTGGATGGGTGGAGAGTGGTTACTTTCATCATGGGAAGTTATTTCAACTCCCTAGTTCATCTAAGCCCTTGATCCTTAACCATTTGATCTAATCCTAGCCCTCTATTCCCACTAAAATTTTGTATAAATACCCTTCCCCCTACACTAGTTATCCTTGCACCTAGAATTGAAAAAAGAAAGAAAGAAAGAAAAGAAATACAAATTAGTGAGACAAAAGATTAAGGAGTTTGTGAGATTAAAAGATTGAGTGCAAAATTGTGTGTTCCCTCACCTAGAAGATTGGCCGGCCATTACCAAGGAGCAAGGAGTTCCATCAACAAGCTAGAGAGGAGAATCAACTTGGTGGCTCAAACTAGGAGGAGAAGGCTCTTTTGTTCATTCTAGTTTGTGTGTTTCTCTCCATTTGAGGTGGGTGACTTTCTTAAACTTCTAATTAGAATACCATGCTAGGCTTTGTTTGATAAGATTAAGAAGAAATCATTGAACTAGTTATGTGAAAATGAGACATTGTGATAATTGTGATAATGCATGTTAAAAGAATGTTAATTAATTGTAAAATTACGATTATAAGTTTAAAATCTACCATGCTATCATACTTTATTTGGTTGCTATGTGCTAAATTAAAAGTTATGCTTGTATGTGAAATAATTGAAATAAGAATCGTGGAATTATGATGTTGATTATTGGTTTGATAAAAAGCATGAAAAATGAGTTTTTTATGTGTAATGTCCATGAAAAATATTATAATTGATTTAAGAAAATTTTACAGACAATTTGTAGCAAGAATATGTTGTTTTTTCCTAAAATTGAAATTAAGTAGTAGAATGCAAGTAGAGAGTATAAAAATTGTATTTTTATATCAAAAATGAAATTTTATTTCACTGAAATGCTGTGATAAGATGAAAATTAAATTCTGGAGTTTTTGAATAAATTTGGAGAAGAAGAGAACACAAAGATATTCACTTTTGTAGAAAATTGAAATAACAGAGAACTGAGTTTTGACCCTAAAAACTTCACTTATTATCGATCAGGTCACTTGACCATTTGGTCGATGACTGTGTTGGGCGCTTACTGTAGCTGTGGGTCGACCTCAGTGGTCGCGAGTTCGAAACTTGGGCTCTGCCTTTTGTTTCTCATTTTTTCAATAAAATCCGAATACCGAGACTTAATTTAAGTTAATTAAACCCTCTGTTTTCAACGCTGTGGTGCCATGGCTGTTCTGGTTTCGGTGGCTGTTGGTTTCTTTCCGGTCGTGGGTTCGACTCAGGGTCTTGACACTTTAAAACATATTTTTTCGGTTTTTGGGCATTTAAATTGATATTTTTGGGTATTTTAAATCCGAAAAAATATTATAATTAATCTAAAATTATGTGGAGCCTACGAAAAATAATTGTGTATTATTTGACTAATATAAATGTGAATTAGAAGTGGAAATTTGAGTAGAATTGCATAAAGTGATAATTGTAAAATATGAAAAGTGATTTAGTTTTTATGAGAAATTTACCAAGTTATAAAAGATAAATTTTTAAATGAAGGGAAATCTAAGTGTTTTGATTATGGGCTTTTATGCATTTAATTGTTTGAATTTGTGTGCACTTTAAAGAATGATGAAAAGTATAATTTTTGTGATTTGAATTAAGTAAAGGAAATGAACAATTGTATGTGAATCTAATGGATTATTGAAATAGAACTTTCATGAAATGCATGAATTGAAATTGAACCTTACGTATGAAATTTGATTCATAGAAAAGAATGGAAATCATGTTGATTATGAAAGAATTTATGAGTATGAAGACTCAAATTTTTTGATTATGAAGTGAAATTGAGAACTATAGTGTAGCTAAGCCTCATACCGACATTTAATAGAAATATTGTTTAAATGAAATTGGGAATGAAAAGACCAAGTTTGGGTCATGTTGTATAAATGATTAAGACCGGTATAGTGGGAGTGCTAACTCTAGGAGATTGATTTTTATTCATGATTCAAATAAAAGTAAGGATTAGATACATAGTGAAGATGTGATGAAAGTAAGAAAAATATGAGTATGAGGGCCATTGGATTGACGGCGTGAGTATTCACAGGATGTCCCATGATAAGTCATGAGTAGGACGTGGATACTGCTCCCGAGTATCATCCCGGTGGCGACGCTTATAGGGTGGTCTAGTGACTACGGGTGGTGCTATGTCTATGGTAGGAGGTGAAATCACCACAGGATGCCTGCATGATGAGTCATGTGATAGTGCGTTGGTATTCTCTCCAGGGCGCGTAGAAATGGGCTCGTAACTTATATAACACCTAGGATACTTATCGTAGTTACAGTAGTAGATTAAGTCATGGCGAGGGATTGAACCCTACAAGATGAAGGGTTAAGGGCTTGCCCTCAGACCTATGTAGTATGGGCTGCATAGACTCTGAACAAGTGCGCATTAGTGTCATATAATATAAATCACTGCATTAAGGACTAGGCGCACAATCACAACACGACATCAATAGGATAGTCACTGTAGTTATGTTTTGTGACAAGTTTGTGTTTTTCCAAGTAAGAGAAAGTTGATGTATTATATCCTAGCGTCAGTTAAATAAACTGACGTGCCCACAGTTTCTATGCAGGATAAAGTGAGTGACAAGATTAAAGTATGCATGTTGCTTAAAGAATGATTTCAAGTGTTGTACATTTTATTCATGTAAATTGTTGTAAATTGCTTCTGCTGTATAAGTGTAAATGTAAATGTAACTCTGATGTAAAGTAAAGTTTTTAATTCCTTGTAAAATTGTACGAAGTGAAGTGTAAAGATCCTGTGGAACTTCGAATTCGGTTGTATTTGGAATTTGGGGTGTTCCATTAGGACGCCGAACTCTGTTACCCGAAGCTAGAGAAGATGGCGGCATGAAAGCTCCGCCCGTACTTTCAGTCTCACTCGGTGGTCGTTCTTACCGACCAGCCGCTCAAACAAGTCCACAAGCTCGAGACCTCCGGGTGCCTTATGAAGTGGTCCATCGAGCTAAGCCAACATGATATCAGCTATCAGCATCGAACCGCTATCAAGGCTCAAGCCCTAGCCGAGTTTATAGTGGAGAGTACAAATCCCTGAGGCCAGCAAAACAATAGAGGAACCCCTTCTGGACGGTGTATGTGGACGGCTCCTCGTGCGCCGATGGGAGTGGAGCGGGAGTCATCCTGGCGGGCCCAGATGATTTCATCCTCCAGTACTCACTCTGCATCAACTTCAGAGCGTCCAACAACGAGGCCGAGTATGAAGCCCTTGTAGTAGGCCTGTGCATGGCTTGCAAGGCAGGGGCAAAGTATGTCAAGATCTTTAGCGACTCGCAGCTGGTGGTGAACCAGGTATCAGGAGAATACGAAGCGCGAGACGGTGCATGGCCAAGTACTTGGCCAAGGTCAAAGACCTAATGGCCTCTTTTGATGAGGCACAGCTCCATCGGATCCCTCGAGAAGAGAATGCGCAGGCGGACGCCCTCTCAAAACTGGCTTCCTCCTCCGTCCAAGGGCTCGAACAAACTGTCCAAATAGATTTCTATGAAGCCCAGCATCGAGGAAGAAGGCCCCGAGCCGATGGAGACGCTGCCCTTACAACTCGGGGAGAACTGGATGAGGCCTTTGCTCGAGTTCCTCAGAGATGGGATCCTTCCCTTAGATCGTAAAGAGGCCCGGAAGATCCGAACCAGAGTCGAGCGGTACACCCTCATCGAGGGAGTCTTTTACAAACGCTCATACACTCAAGTAAATGTCAGACCCTACTTGAGGTGTCTCTCCCCCGACGAACCCCAGTATGCGTTGAAGGAAGTACACAAAGGGATGTGGCGCTCACTTGGGAGCAAGGTCCCTCGCCCGCAAAGTCTTAAACTATGGATATTTCTGGCCTACTCTTCGCGATGCCGAACAACACGTTTGTCAATGCGGCCCTTGCAAAAAATTCTCAACAATCCGCCTGCCTACCTCAAGCTCAGCTCTCCTCTCTATCCAGTCCGACCCCCTTTGCAATGTGGGGAATGGTCTTGCTCGGGCCGTTCCCTCCAGCATCAGGCCCGCTAAAGTTCCTTGTTGTGGCGATCGACAATTTCTCTAAGTGGATCTGTCACGTCCCGTTTCCCAAAAATACGGAATACGAGTACATGACAAAAGCCCAGCGAATGACTAACGTCACCCACAAGCTGTTTAATTGATCAACTCAACAATATAAACAACACAGAACAATTGCGCAAACAAAAATAATCTCATGAACAAATAATACTTGGAATGAAACAATAAAATATCCAAATACAATAAAAATAATCCAACGTCTGGAAACAAATAACAATATTCGGGACATAAGTCCAATACAAGAAATAACAATAATTAAATAATTAAGTCTCCAAACAAAGCAATAATTATTTATTAAGCAGCGATGCAATCAATTCCTTCACTAATGTTCTGCCAATCCATCTGGTAATTCTCCATCAATACCTGTAAATACTTCATCTAAAAAGAGAAAAATAATTGTCCTTAGAGCAAGTATGGACAACAAGTAGAGAAAGCAGGGAACAATGGAATAACGGTATGACAATGAATCAATGGATCAATCAGAATCAAGAAAATGGGACAATATTATGATAATCGATACAGCTGGCTATAAACAATGGTTCAATAATTGGTAACAATAATCAATGGTCAATATTAATAACACTTAGCCAATGTTCGATATCAATAGGAACAATGATGAACAATATGCAATGTCAGTGATGTGTCAATCCTTATGTTTATTATTCATTTTAATTCTCAACTAATGCACGTACTACTGTGTCCCATGTGTGCCGTACCACAGGTTCGATGCATACAATCAATTTCATTTTAGACTTAAGTGGACGATTCTATAGATTATGTACACGGCACAATAACGGTATTTGCAGCATTGCTGCACACTGGTTGGCTCAATAAAACAATACACGGTCAATTGGGAATACTGTATCAGTAGTCCAACAATAAACCGATAACAATAACATTTGCCAACACAATATTTTGGGAAACAAGGCCCACACTTCAGCGTACAGTCACTATGTCATCAACTACTCCAGTCAATCCCTTAAACCCCGGCTTATTAATTATTTATCAATACAACAATACAATATGCAACTAAGACATAAGATGAACAATAATATCAATCGGAAAACAATAGGGTGATAATATGGATAGGACGGTTAGGATGGTGATAATAACTCATTGGGAACATGCAATGCAACATACATTCATTAAATCATGCAATAGTACAACATAGGAATAATTAATCTATTAAAAGGTAGTATCTAAAATTCTGGACAGCATGCGCAGTCCGAACAAAAGTGCAGTTTTCCGCTAACTCAGAAATCGAAAGTTGAATCCGTCAAAAAATCTGAAAACTAGACTTCCATATGGCTCCAACGCATACTTAAAGTTCAAATTCCGACAAAAGTAGCTAGGTCAAACACATGTTTCTTTTCAGGCTTTATGTTCCGGCAGAAATTCGACATCTTGCCATTTTAATTTTTAAATCAGCAAAAACTCAATATTAAAATTAGTAAAAATATAATCTAGACTCCTAAACATGTTAAGTAACAATCTGAAAATTTTCATAGTAAAATTCTATCATTTGATCAACATTTTTAGGGTTTAAACATGAAAGGTACGAGAATCTGAAAATCTGAAATGTAAAAACACAGCTATAGTAAAACGGGCATAACTTTTGCTACAAAATTCGGAATTCGAAAATTCTGGATGTTATCGACAACTAGACACTCGGGGCTACATTTCATATTCAGAAAATATTTTATTTTAAGGTCATTTACTGGTTCAAAAACAGCGATCAAAATTCAGGTACATGCATGCACAATTCTTAGGGTATTTTCCTTGAAAATAAAATAAATTAAACATGTCGGGTATCGATTCTATAGTCAATAAATTGTATAACTAGCATGATAGGTGTCCAAACATGATAAATAAAACTTAGAACACACACATATATAAGTCTAACATCAATCAATTATCAAACAATCACACGACATACAACCTAACGATTGTCTCTACAATAATTTATTTGTATTGTGACTTGTATGAATTACCCTATTAACAATTCTATATGCATTTATTAAAGATCCAAACTTAGAGTCAAAGTGGCACGATGTCAAGAATATTGGGGTTAGCTCGTGTAAACCCTCAATAAACCCAACGAAAGGGATAACAAAGGACAATACGATAATAAAAAGATCTACTTGCAAGAATTTCAATAACACTTGAATTTGATACAATTAGCAATTCAAGAGGACGGCGACTTGCCTGTTAATCGGTGAAAACGAATACCAAGAATAACGGAATACGGATCTCGAAGCAACAAACTCACGAACTAGCAAATCCCCAAGCAGCACGTGCAATACACGTGCAATTAAATTCAAAAGCAACAACAGCACATAAAAGAGGCAGCAACAGCTAAGAGAGAGAGAGAGCAGCGATGGTAGCAGTGACGGCCAGGGACGGCAGCGCGTTGGTGGCGCGATGGAGAGGTCGACGATGGCTGGGCGGCACCGCCGAGGCATCGCCGGAGTGGGTCGACGAAAAGGGGGGGAAATCGAGATTCAGCGGCGCTGCCGGAGTGGGTCGACGAAAAGGGGGGGGGGGAAATTGAGATTGGGTTGGATGGGTTCTGCCTGTTGATGTCGATAATGGAGGAAGGAGGCACCGGGGGTGTCTGGTGGTGCTGGGCTGGTCGACGGGAGGAGGGACGACGAAGGGGTCGCCGGAGGTGGGGGCTCGCCGGGGATGAAGGATGAACAGAAGATGGGTTTGAAGGTTTTTGAGTTTGGGGATTTCTGAACAGGGAGAGAGAAAGAGGAGAGAGAAACAGGAGGAGAGAGAGGGCGTCTAGGGTTTCGATTTGTGTGCAAAATTAATCTTTACAGCAGAGTTGTATTTATAGGGTACAATCAGGGTACAGGGTTAGTGGTTTAGGGTCCAATAAAAGCGGGTTTGGGTCAAGAACACATCAAATTGGATTTTAGGGTTCAATTAAGGGATAGATCAAAATCAATAGGGTCCAAATAAAAATACTCACAATTAGATAGAAGAAAATAGAATCAACAAACTAGTCCAATCCCGAAAACGAAGGATTCTACGAACAAAAATTTAAACCCCGATAAATAAATAAACAATACTAATGAATATAATATAAACTGGGCAAAAAAAATAATTTGGGAATCCGCAAAGAACATAAGATCCGGTATAATAATAAAATAATCCAATATATGAATTTTAAATAAAAAATCATGAAATAACAATTTATAATCATAATCATAATAGTGATAAATTATACAATGAAATAGTATTCGGGTTTAGAAATTTTATTAAAATAATCCAATAATGATAATAAATTTGTTTTAAGCTCAAATATAAATAGCCGATCAATAAGATGTCGAAGATAAGATCAAAATACAACATTATTCGAAATAAATAAAATTTTTGTTTAGAAAATACTTTAATACAGATTCAAAACGAATTTAACACAAAATAAATTTACAAAAGTTCAAATTATAGAAAATACGCAGAAAATACTAATTATCGGAAACGGGGGTTACAGGATCGAAGCCGAGCCCCTAGCAACGATCACGGAGAATAGGGTGCAGTGCTTCTTTTGGAAGAACGTTGTCTGCAGATTCGGCGTGCCCCGGATCTTTGATAACGGACAATGGAACTCAGTTCACGGGGGCAGCATTTCGCACTTTCTGCGTAGATCTTGGCATTCAACAACAATTCTCCTCGGTCTCCCACCCCCAATCCAACGGTCAGGCAGAGAACGCCGATCGGTAAATTCTCTCCGGCCTGAAAAAGAGACTGAGTAGGTCGGCTAAAGGGTTATGGGTAGAGCAGCTCCCCAATGTGCCCTAGAGCTATCGTACTACGAAGAGGACCCCCACGGGAGAATCACCCTTCAACCTCACTTATTGCTCCGAAGCCGTTATCCCCTTGGAGGTGGGTCTATCGTCCCCCCACTTGATTGCTTACAACGAAGAGCAAAACGCGAACGAGCTTCGCGGCAACCTTGGACCTCATTGATGAGCTCTGTGAGAGATCCTCCATTCGGCAAGAAATCTATCGGCGTAGGGTCGAGCAATTCTACAACAGGAGAGTTCGCCCTACCAATCTCAAAGAAGGAGATATGGTGCTCAAGAAGCTGTCTATTTATTTTCCCAGCAAGAAAGGCAAATTGGCACCCAATTGGGAAGGACCATATAGGATCTCCAAAGTTGTTCGCCCGGGTGCTTATCAATTTGAAGATCCGGGGGACAAGCGGGTGTCGACGACATGGAACATAGAGCACTTGTTGAAGTACCAAGATGGTGTTTAAACATCGCTCCAAGCAACTTCTCCAATAGCGTTCTCCTTAAAGCATGTTAAAGTTTCTCTTTTTTCTTTATTAAGTGTAATAACGGCTTGCAACTTAGAAGTAGCCGCCTAGTTGTTTTCAATAAAAGTGATCTACCCCCTGGAAATTCTCTTTTCCAAAGATCCTGGTTGTACTACTTTTAGGCTTACAAAAAGTAAAAACTCATTAAAACAACAAGTTCGAAGTCCAACACTTGGTTCGATGCAACTTTTGCTACTTGTGAACGAGCGAGTACAAAGTAGCTCACAATTCGGAATTGCTCCCACAACAGTTGATACTCTCTAAACGACAAGTTCGGAGTCCAACACTTGGTTCGATGCAACTTTTGCTACTTGCGAACGAGCGAGTACAAAGTAGCTCACCATTCGGAATTGCTCCCACAACTGTTGATACTCTCTAAACGACAAGTTCGGAGTCCAACACTTGGTTCGACACAACTTTTGCTACTTGCGAACGAGCGAGTACAAAGTAGCTCACCATTCGGAATTGCTCCCACAACTGTTGATACTCTCTAAACGACAAGTTCGGAGTCCAACACTTGGTTCGACGCAACTTTTGCTATTTGCGAACGAGCGAGTACAAAGTAGCTCACCATTCGGAATTGCTCCCACAACTGTTGACATTTGCAAACACTAGCAAAACGTAAACTCTCACAAGAAGCTCGAGAAGTGAGTATATTATTTCATCAAAATTTGAGATACCAGTCTAACTCAAGACTAAAAACTCATTATTTGAGATACAACTCAAATGAAACAAAGACTACAAGATTACAAGATTCCACCCTAACCCCTTCTAGGGAGCGGGATGCTTCTATTAAGCAATTAGCGGGGCCGGCGAGCGCTGTGTTGCTGTCGGCTCATTTCCGTAGAAGTCCAAGCCGGCGAGCCGAGTAGCATCGTTGGCACCTAAGAGCCTAAGAGTTGCCCCAACAGATGCTTCGCTCGACGAGCCGGCCACCCTGCTTTGTGCGTCCCCCGGGTGTCCCGTGACAGGGTGCGAGCGTAGAGCTAACTTATGAAATGATCTTCCTTGAGCATACTCACCCCGGGGGCAGGAAGTACTTCTGTCGCTGCTCTCCTCAGAAAGCCGTCGCAGACGAAGGTTCCCCGCCTCTAGCTCTACGATCCGTTCCTTCAGCGAGTCGTCCGTCACTCTGACTTTCAGGCGAGGCATTCGGCTCGAGCTGCCCCCATGAGAAGCCACGAAGATAGCCCTCCGAAGGTGTGCCGCCTCCAAGCTCTTCTCGAGCACTACGTTCTTCAATCCGTCTCTCTCAGCCCTAGCGTCGAATAGAGACTGACGAAAGAATTTGAGTCTCAGGCCTTGGCTGACGGCCATTGAGGGACATGTCTCCTCCCCTTCACGGGGCACTTCGCGAGCCTTCTCCTCTAGGCGTTTCAACTCGGAGTCTCGACGGGCCAATGTCAGCTTTAAATAACTCATCTCCGACTCGGCTTTATAAAGCCTCTCTCGAGATCGTGCGAGCCCCAACTTGACGACGCCCAGGCTAGACCGTAGGCGAGACTCTTCGCTAATATGTGAAAGTCGGAACAAAAAAAAAAGGGGCGTGAATCTTTCAAGTCCGAAGAGCTAACATGAAGATACTACGTCTAAACAAAGCTACTACGAGACAGCTCGGAAGTAAAGCAAACATACAAGTTTCGAAGCCACAACACTAGTCAATTTTTTTTCTCATTAAAATTCAACAAGTACAAGCGGTGGCCAGTCCGCAATTAGACAACATTTCTTGGTTCAAAACAGATGAATTACAACTAGATCAAGGGCGAACCTCTTTAACGTGATCCCCGGTCGCTGAGGGCTCCGACCCTTGTGTGGCGACGACGATCACCAGGGGCATGGCCTCCACGTCGGCCTCTACCTCAGCCTCGTCGACCTCTACCTCGACCACCTCGACCTCGTCCTCATCTTCTCCCTCCTCGAAGGCGTCGTCGAACCCCGGGACGGGGTCGGGGAATAGGCGCCATCCGGTGCAGTCTACCTCCGAGTAGGCCTCCTTCACCTGCGCAACTGCACGGGCATAGGCCTTCGCCATATTGACGGCGAGGTACCCTTTCGCCCTCGGCCTCTTTAGCCGCGGCGACCCTAGCGGCGACAATGGCATCCTCCTTATCCTTCGCCACCAGCTCAATCTGTTGGAGCAGCAGAGTGTTGTCAGCTTCAAGCTTCGCCACAACACTTTCGAGGTACTCAAACCTCGCCGCCTTCCCCTCGGCTTCGGTCCTCAACTGCTCGAGTTCCTTGGCAATCCGAGCCTTCTCTGCTCGAGCTCGGTCGGTCTCTTGCTTTAGGTCTTTCTTGTGTTTGGTCATCTTTTCCATCAGATGACCGAAGTGGCAAGTTATCTGCAAAAAAGAAGGCAGAGCACCATAACGAACTCAGGAAGCGTCTGAACATTCCGTGAACTAAAAAATAAACCGCATACTAGGGTTTATACGGCTGAGACCCCCCCTGAAGAGCAGCTCCTCGGTCAGGTCCCTCCAATCGAACTTCGGCCGATCGAGAAGTGTCTGAACCTTCTCGTCTTCGTCAGGGCTGAGCACTGGGCTCTCCTTCACCCTCCTCGAGACCTCTTCGACCTAAGTCGTCGGGATGATCCACGGCTCTCGACTCCGGATAATGAATTACTTGTCTCTCCAATGCTTTATCGAGTCGGGGCAGCTGACAAGCTTGGTGCCATGCCTCGGGGCCAAATAGAATCTCAACTCCGACTTATGTTGTTGATGGACCCGGCTCGAGCCCCGCCACCTGACAGTGAAGGATGAACCCGTTGATCAGCCTCCACACGTTCGGCATGTACTGGACTGGGCTGATCCGAAACCACCACAACACCTCGACGACGAAAGGATGAAAAGGCAGCCGCACCCCGGCTATGAAGGCGTTGACAGGCCAGAAGCACATGTTCACCGGCATCGGAGAATTGGCCCTCACTCCGGGCCCTGGCAACATCAGTTCGAACTCTTCAGGGATCTGAAACACTCCCGAATCGATGCCAGATCTGCCTCGTTGAGTATGGAAATCATCTCGTCGACCTCCAAAGTCTCTCTAGCGGCATTCTCCTCGAAGCTCCGCCCTATGCCACACATTATACGCTCGGTCTGTTCGTCCGGAAGGTCTCGAACCCTCTGAAGTCCGGTCAGCACCCCGGGCATTCTGTCGAACTCCCCCATCCTCCGCTGATTCTCAACCACGGTCTCCACTACGACCGAAGAAGACCCTGCTACGGCTTTTGCCTTTGTCGATTGAAGGAACTTGTCTCGAGGTTGGCTCACGAGCGAGAGTAGGGGAGGTCTCCTGCCTCAGAGGAGAGCTAGACATTCTCTAAAAATAAACTAAGTGCGAGATTACCTTGATGTGACAACGACGGTCGGAAAAGTCACCGGAATTCGGTAAAATCTCGCTTGAAGCTCCCGCTAGTGAAAAAGAATCGCCCGAGTAAAAACTAGAAAGTGAATAAGTGAGAAGGGGGGTGAAGTTTTATAGAGGGGGGCACACTAATCGAGACTAAAAGGCCTAAAAAACTCGAAGGCCTGACCCATTTACCACAAGACGACAAAAAAATGGAGAAAACTCGCCTTTGACTGGTCAACGGTCAAACGGTCAGCGTGCCAAATGTCATTCTCCTGGACTTCGGCAACCTGTGCCGAGCACTCTTGCCACCGACGTCCAAATGGGAGAAAAAATCTCTCCTGGACTTTGGCAACATGTGCCGAGCACTCTTGCCACCGGCGTCCAAATGCGAGAAAAAATCTCTCCTGGACTTCGACAATGTGTGCCGAGCACTCTTGCTACCGACGTCCAAATGCGAGAAAAAAATCTCTCCTGGACTTCGGCTACCTGTGCCGACCACTCTTGCTACCGACGTCCAAATGGGTGAAAAAAATCTCTCCTGGACTTCGGCAACGTGTGCCGAGCACTCTTGCCACCGACGTCCAAATGCGAGAAAAAATCTCTCCTGGACTTCGGGAACTTGTGCCGAGCACTCATGCCACTGACGTTCAAATGCGAGAAAAAATCTCCTGGACTTCGGCAACCTGTGCCGAGCACTGTTGCCACCGACGTCCAAATGCGAGAAAAAATCTATCTTGGACTTCGGCAACCTGTGCCGAGCACTCTTGCCACCGACGTCCAAATGCAAGAAAAAATCTCTCCTGGACTTCGGCAACTTGTGCCGAGCACTCTTGCCACCGACTTCCAAATGCGAGAAAAAATCTCTCATGGACTTGGCAACCTGTGCCGAGCACTCTTGCCACCGACGTCCAAATGCGAGAAAAAATCTCTCCTGGACTTCGACAACGTGTGCCAAGCATTCTTGCCACCGACGTCCAAATGCGAGAAAAAATCTCTTCTGGACTTCGACAACGTATGCCGAGCACTCTTGCCACCGACGTCCAAACGCGAGAAAATGCGTTGACTGGTCAACGGTTAACGGTCAAAGTGCCACATGTCGCACCCCTGGACTTCGGCAACAGTTGCCGAGGGCTCTTACCATCGACCCCCAATGGTGGAAAACTGCTTGCCTCTCGATGCGTGCTCCAGATCGAGCCAAGTCAGCAACGTACTGATCCACCCTTAGATCGCTCAGAAATTCGTGCCAGGCAACATGATGGATGTCCCAGATCATGCCACGTCATTATTTTCATGATTAATCCTTTTATTTTAATTATAATTCGAATTAATTATTTAAAAAATGAGAAAAATAATTAAAAAATTCAAAAAATTAATTATAAATTCTAAAAAATAATTATAAATTCAGGAGAATATTTTAAGCTCCGGGAAAAATAGTTGTTGATTAGAATAATTAATTGGTGTTTTTTGAAACTAGACTGTTGCTTCGCAAAATTAAATAAATGATTCGAAAAATAGTTACAAAATCGGAAAAAATCACCAAAAATTCAGAAGAGCCTAAAGAATGATTTTGGGCGAATCGCCAGCTCAGAAAAACACCGTTACACCTCGAGCAAGATCCGAAGAGGTCCGATAAAGTCCCGTACGCTATTGTAACAATAAAACTACTCCCTAAAGGCTGCAAAACATAGTCTTTAGGAGTGAGGGGCTCATGATATAGCTAAAAATTGGACTAAATCGGGACCGTTCAAATCGGGCGCGAATCTTAAAGCTTTCAAGTGTAAAACGGTAATTTTACCTACGAACGGGTCTGAAATGGGAACTGGGTCTTCTTCAGGGCCCAGCAACCCATGAACGAATCTGTCCTGTTAGATATGGGTCCCAACCCGTTACAAACCAGCGGTGCACAGGGTCGCGAAGAGGACTGCGGTGGTGGGGAAGGGTGCGAGGTCGACGGTGGGGTTGTCGGTGGTGTTGGGTAGCGGGAGGGTGGAGCAATGGCACTCAGGGGTTGCTGCGGGATGATGGGGCGACTGTGGTGGTGGGTTTGGAGTTGAATCAACGGTGGGGTGATGATGGGTATAGTGGTGGTCGGTGAAACTAGGAGATGGGGAGAGGTAAATAGTCGGGTCGTCGCGGGAGGATGGTGGTAGGGCGATGGCGTCGGGTTGGTTGGGCGATGGCGGGAGGATGACGATGGGAGTGTTGGGTTTCGGCCTTCGACGGGGAAGAGGGAGAAGTGAAAGAGATTAGATTGGGGGTTAGGGTTTAATTTAAGTCGGACGTGGGGATTAGGGTTTAAGTTTAATTGATTTGGGGATTTTTGGGTATAGTTTTAGAGTTTATCACAAATTCTAATACTTTATTAGGATTTATCACTAACCCTAATAATTGGATCTCAATTGTATCACACAAAAGAGGGATGAAGAGTAATAACTCGACACAATAATTTTGTTAATCAAGAATAACATTACTTCTCATTAATCTCAAGATCTATATATAGGCTCAAAACAAATCTTGATATAAATCTCAAAATATTCTAAAAATCTCAAAAATATTCTAATGCATAAAAGAAAATGGTGCAAATTGTAAAACTACTACATAGGGTTAAATCCATCCACCACCATCATCGACCCCCTCCCTCTTCCTCCTCGACGTGCAACCTACCCACCAAAGCACCCTCATCCCGACCCTTTCCTCCTTGTCTAGCCCTATCATTGTCATCAAACCCTGTTCTCGATGACCACACCAGCGACCCTCCATCGATTGCCCTCCACCGCAACTCCTTCGACGACAAGCCCCAACTCCACCACTGCTTCCTTTCTCATCGTCACTATCATCCCACCACCTACCTCTTCGACTGTGCACCCGTCGACCGCCTGCTTCTCCCTCCCTGCACCGTCGACCCACGTCAGCAACCCACTTAGATCGGATCTGATTCTTTTTGATTTGATAGCTTTGGTGTTTGGTGTTTTGGACAAGATATTGGATCTTTGTGTGGAAATCAGAACTCGTCGCAACACGTTCTTCGAACCCGGTAACTTCTTTCACTTCTCATTTATTTGTGATATCATCTATCATCTCTATTATATTATTTGATTTATCTGTCGTCTACAAATATTGAGAGTGAGCATTTCTACTTGCAAATTAGAGTACAAATCAATATTGCATCTTTTACTTGCTAAGAATGCTTAGAGATACAATTATTGATTGTTAGAATTGAATTGTTAATTGAGCTTGTTAAACTTAATTCAATTCTTGAAAATTCATCAAACCGATTAACTGTTTTAATTCCGAACTTGATCCGCATTACATGTTGGTAAAATTAATCTTTTAAAATTCTTGAAAATTCTCTATTTAGGATTACATTTTATATCATTTTGGTATCAGAGCGAAGGTTCTTAAAACCCTAGTTCTTGCATCATTTAGGCATTATTTTTGCATTCATTTAGAATCGTTTAGAGACTTATTTTATTTTTTCTTTCGTTCTTTTAGATCACTTCAGATTTTAAATTAAAAAAAAACTTAAGTACACTTAAGACACGTTTTCCTAAATTTCAGCAAACACACGAACCCTAGACTTCAGCGAACCCCTCCCCGAATTGAGATGGACAACTCTGATATTTCCGCTACTCTAGCTGTCATTCAAGTAACTCTTGCCAATATCAATCAGAGGCTTGAGAAAGTGGAATTAAATCAAACTGTTGCCCCCGAGCTTCATGCTAATCGTCAGATCTCTCAAGGGAATGATCGTGACGATCGACGTCAAGATCGAAACCCTGACGAACAATACAACAAGAACGTTAAGGCTGACGTTCTCCATCTTGAAGGCCGCATGGAGCCCCAAGCTTATCTCGATTTGATCTGTGCCATGGACCACTACTTCGTGTGGTTTGACATGAGCGAAGTCCGGAAGGTTAAATTTGTCACTATGAAATTGACTAGTAAAGCTCAACAATATTGGACCAATCTTGAACATGCCTGTAGAGGCCGAGGCCTGGCACCCATAGCGACTTAGGAAGCCATGAAAGAGAAGTTCACTGAGAGATGTGTCGTTATCGTTCCACACCCGATTGCTAGATTCGTGGAATAAACTTTATCAAGCAAGCAAATCCACCCAAGAGTATGTTGATAAGTTTGATGACTTTCTTATTCGGTGCAATGCCTCAGGTAAAGAGAGCGAAGAATAAACTCTCTCTAGGTTCAGGGCTAGATTACGAGCCGATCTGATGAACGAGCTAATTTATATAAATGTGGACTTATTAGCAGCAGCAACTTATGTTCTTGTCCTCGATATGGATTCCCTTAAAGCAAGTTCTTATAAAAAGTCCAGCGATTCGTTGGATCATTCCTCCAGAATGACCCCCCCCGATCCCTATAGACCTGAGCACTTCTCTCCTCAGTACACCAACAAGTCTTACCCAAATAAGTCTATTTCAAATTCCTGTTCACTTAGAAATGACAACACGGGTAAGAACACTGAAAGAGATTATTCCAAGATTCATTCTCTCACCAAGGGCTATAAATGCAAGGGTTACGGCCATGTTACTGGCAACTGTCCCAGTCTAAGTAGGATCAAGATAGTAAAGGGTACTGCTGTCATCGCTGATGAGCCCGACAATGAGTTTATTTATGAACCTCATGTAAGTGATGACTTTGATGAAGAAGAGAATGACTAGCTGCTCAACTGTATTCAGTCTATCCAGTCACCTCCATTGAATATACCTGAGTCACCTATTCCTTCCCAAGTCACTTGGCAACCCATAGATTTTATCTCTGTGTTAGATCATCACAAAGTCACTGAGTCTGCACCCACATTTGCATTCCGTATTCATAAATTGTATAGAGAAATTTTCAAGGAAATTAATGAGAATAATTTTAACTACAAGTTAATAGCAGTTACTTGAAGAAAATTTAATACTTTTGATATTGGTGACGAAGTGATGGTTCGGATTTGTTCGGAACGGTTTCCAGCTGAATCCGTTAAGAAATTGAACACGTGCTACAGGCCCATTTAAGATTCTACATAAAATCAATGATAATACCTATGTCGTTGACCTTCCTGAAGGTTTTGGCATAAGTAAGACTTTCAATATTGAGAATCTTCTTAAGGCTCAAAGTTTTAACCATAGAAATTTTCTCATAGATGAGCCTACCCTGCAGCCTAATGGTGAGATTCCCACATTTACCCCTCAACCTGATACTATTTACCCACCGACAGAAGAATTGAAAAATATTTTAGATGATCAGATAATCTCTATAAGAGATGGTGGTATTCATAAGTATTTGGTGAGGTGGAAGAACAAGCCGAAGTCGGATGACACTTGGAGTGATCGTGAGGAGCTCTCGCGCTTGGATCCAGATCTTTTGGCGCACTATGATAGGATCACCTATTTTAACTCGACTGGGTTGAGCTCTCTCCCATCCGGAGAGAATGATGAGGACATCAAATCTGTTTTATTTTGTTTTGGCAATTATAGCCATATGTAGTAGTTTTACGATTTGTAATCTTTCTTTTATGCGTTAGAATATTTCTAAGATTTTAGAATATTTTGAGATTTGTTTCATGATTTGTTTGAGTCTATATATAGGCCTTGTGATTAATGAGAAGTTGTGCTATTCTTGAGTAAAAAAATTATTGTGTTTGAGTTTTGCTCTTTATCCATCTTTTGTGTGATACAATTGAGATCCAATTATTAGGGTTTGTGATAAATCCTAATAAAGTTTAGGGTCTCTAAAACTATATCCCAAAATTCTCAAATCAATTAAACCCAAATCCTAATTCCCAAACTTAAATTCAACCCGAATCCATTCTCCAACTACTACTTCTCGGTCTCCCGACGCCCTACCGTCTCTTCCTCTCCTCTTTTTCTTCCTCCAAGCTCCGACCGAAAACCCCTTTCCCATGATCGACTTCGACCCCGCCCCAAGTCGACCACCGCAACCGCACACCCTCTCCCCGACCTCTACTCCTGCCGCCTTCCCTGCCTCCTCGCCCACGCCCCCAACCGCCAGCCACTCTCGCCTCCCTTGTCGACGAAGCCCTTCGCTGTCGCCCCCTTGCCGACGCCTGCCGCCGACGATCACCGTCGCAGCACCAATCCCGAGCTTCGATGCCCCACTGGCGCTGCCTCGCTGTCTTCCATCGCAAATACACACAATCTGCAACCCGGTATTCTCTTTCCATTTCTTTTTTTCAAATATTTGTGTTATACTGTCTTATCATCTCTATTATATTATTTGATTTATCTGTCGTCTACAAATATTGAGAGTTAGCGTTTCTACTTGCTAATTAGAGTACAAATCAATATTGCATCATTTACTTGCTAGAACGCTTAGGAATATAATTATTGATTGTTAGAACTGAATCGTTAATTGGGCTTGTTAAACTTAATTCAATTCTTGAAAATCCATCGAACCGATTAACTGTTTTAAATTCTAACTTGATCCGCATTACATGTTGGTAAAATTAATCTTTTTAAATTCTTGAAAATTCTCTATTTAGGATTACGTTTTACATCAGTAACCAGTGTTAAACTAAAGAAAACGAACAGAATGACTATTTTCGAATCCCACAATGTCAGTGGTGTGTGTATATGCAAATAGTGAATTGGGGGGTTTGGCGCAACAAATTAAAATTTTCTTAGTGATATTTGCACAAAAACCCTATTAAAATATAGATAAAAAAGCAAGTGCCATGGTCCTGCTATAGGCCACATGCCGACACAGTGGTACAAACATGCATACATATCATTTCCAAACCATGATAGTAGAGAGATCCACTACTAAGAAAAAAGGGTTACTCAACCTCTTTATCAGGGTTCTTATGGCTTCTTTCTGTAACTGGAGCTGGCAACGTGATCAATTATACTCGATGACCCATGAGAAGATGTACTTATTAGTTAATTATAGGATTTGCTTGGGGATCTAAATTCATTTAGCATGTCTATAGAGAAGTTTTTTTTCCCAGGACCCTATGAGATCCACTTGCAATCCCTCTTATGTTTTTGAACATTCCAACCCGAAAATTCTGACCATGAGCTTTCTTTGGTTTATGGAGTTCCACTGCTACTAACACATTTTGTTTTATCCATCTTACAGGATGGTAAAGTAGTTCAACAAGCCTCTAAGTTCCATAGTAGTTACTCAAATAGTAAGAAGTCATTAGACAGACAATAAACGCGGACAGGGAAGCTCCCACAAGCATGACAGTTCATCAAATTGGAGATAAAATATCCAACCAGAGGTCTGACCTTTTGATCTTTGTAATCTTCTTTCATCCATTTCGACGTTCTTAGGTTAGAATATCAAGTTTTATTTGATCCATCTCACTGTATTCTTACCTCTTGGAATCAATCATCTCACCTATTTTATTATTAATTATTTGTTATTGAATGTAATATATGTTGTATTTATTTTTTCTTTCATGTTTTTCATGTGTTGTATTGTTTTCAGTGTTATTTTGTGACATATGTATTATATCTTCAGATTGGTATTCTTGTTCCGGTAGTTTCTTATTAATATATTATACAATATATGAAACACAGAGGCCTATAGTTGGCTTTGTCTGCAGCTGTTGTTTTCACAAGCCTACTCCAGTTTGAAGTTGTTAACAAGTGAGGCCAGTCTATCACAGGCATGAAACTGTGCATGATTTATGTCCTCGGAATGCAAAATGCCATCTTTGATGTGTTGGGGATTTGTTTAGATATTTGACGCGTAACATGCTTTCTTCAATCTGGCTAATCTTGTTTTTGTTGCTTGTATTTTTGTTTTCCTGAGGAGGTTGAGCCCAGAAAATCTTGGTAGCACTCAAATTTGATGTTTGTACCCAAGAAGGTGATGGAGTTTTTCTCCTGATGTCTTGCGATTGCCTTTGCCTTTTCGCAGGTTCTGGCCAACATTTAGTGGTTATGTTCTCCCTAGGACTACTTGGCCATGCTCCAGCAAAGCCATTATTGGATGTTTGTACTTTTTAGAGGCCTTGCCAACATCTGTCTATCTACAAGGCTGGTCAGGTGTTGGTCTACTGGATTATGGCTAGAACCCTACAGTTGCTCAAATGTCTGCTTGCCATGCTCTTACAGAACGACAATTTCAGACAGATGTTAGCTTCCAGATCTTGCCCCCCTACAGAAACACAAATGTTGTGAGACCATGCAGAGATACTATCGTCAAATATCAGTTAGGCCCTTTCATAAAATACAACCGTCCAAGAGCAATAATATCCTATGACTTCTTCATAGGAGGCAAGAAATTCCGAACTCTAATAATGGTAAACCTTTGGTTTCTTCTTTGTTGCTGTTTTTTTTTTCTTGTGTGGGGGCAATCACATGACGGGTTCTGATTTTAAGGGAGAAAGTTTAGATCTAACCATCAATCTTGGCCAGAAAATATGGTTGAGAACTCTTTGTTGTTGAATCTGCATCGTTGAGTGCTTGGATCTAGATTGGACAATTGGGATATTGCTGCTGCAGAAAGTCTGAACACTGGGATGAGGCCCCGGCGAAAAACCCTATGACGCTTAGAGTCAATTCAGATTTAATAGTAAAGTTTTGATGAAAAAGTTTGATTACCTGACTATCTGACTATGAAGGAGGTGAAGCGTATTTATATCCCATGAGTTAGTTCCCAAAGATATACTTAAAAAGTTTTTTTTTGGATTTAATTGCTGATTAGCATTGTTATGAGATAGAGTTAGTTGATAACTCTGTTTAAGATAAAGAATTTGGTTGACAGCTTTTAGTTAGCTGGAAATCTTCTAGTTGGTCTTTAAATTACCCCTAATTGTAGGCCTGCTTGAGTGATGGATCCGAAAATGGCCCATGTTGTTCATGCAGGCCTATAGCTAATATAAAATTTTCATTTTGCCCCCAGAGAGCTTTAAGATGCGCACCGAATTGTACGACCTTGATTTTATCCACATCATAAGCCCCCCCACTCCCCAAGGCTGTATTTCGTTGTCTTTGATGAGTAGTTCGCCATTTTTTTGGGATTAGGGGGACACATTAAAGTTTCGGGGATGCTTAGAATCTTGTTCGGAGCTTCTTTGGGTAGTGGTGACTTTGTAGAACTTCCAGTAATTTCTCTGGGTTTTTTGAAAATTTTAATTATTTTTTCAGAATTTTTAAATCAATTTTTTGAATTTATAATTATTAAATGAAAATTTTAATTAAAATCAATACTTGGCGTGAAATTTGGAGCAATCTGGCACCTTCATCAGGTGGGCACGAATTTCTGGCTCCTTCATAAGGTGGGCACGAATTTCAGAGAGATTTAACTCCCCAAATCAGTCGCAACGCGTGAACAGCTTGAATGACAATTTTCCTGTGCTGCTCACTAGCTCGGCGTGCCTCCGAGCTATTGCTGACGTCACGTATGAGCTACTGTTGACATCATATGTGATATCAGCTAACCTGTCGGGTAGCGAGAATGTGCGAGCAACTCGGATGACGAATTTTTCGAGCTGTTTATTGAGCTGGCTACTACGTGGGACTTGTGATCTCGCCTTTTGCTGAGCTGGAGCTTTGCTAGCGGCCACGTCAGATACGCTTTTTCATCGTTTGTAGTCATTGGATTTGGTGAGATCAATGGCTCGGGGAGCGCTACACGTCCAGCATTGGTCTCATGTTTTGAACGAGTAGATTGACGCCACATGGCTTGGCTTGGGATCGGGCCGCGCAGATGCCGCCACGTGTCCCAATCGTTACTATTCTCTACCGTTGCCATTCCCTCTCTACATATTCTCTCCCCTTCCACTTTTCTTCTCACTACTTCTCATTTTCTTATTTTCACTCACTATTTAGGCGAGAGCTTCTCCATAGAATTTTCACTCCAATAGGGTTTCTAGCTTCCGTCTTGTCGAAGTTCGCCATCGACGCGCTAGGTAACTTGTTATAATTTCTTATAAGTTATGTCTAGGGCTTCATCGGGAGACTCCTCTCCCCCCCTTCCTGTTGCATCGTAGAAGGTGTGGTTTCTTCTCGTCCTTCTAAGGAGGAGATGGGAAAAGATATAGTTAGGACTTCGGTATTTGTAGAGATGATAATTGAGCCAAACAAGGAGTCTTCAAGGAATTTGTTCGATCAACCCCATCATCCTCAAGTACCATTTCTTATCCGCTAGTATCCTATAGATCTGGGAGACCTTATTCGGCATGGTATGCACCACGAGGAGCCCAATTACGTCCATACTACCAGGCAGAATTCAGTAAGACTATTTTGACGAAGGAGGATTTGGTGAAAATCAGGGTTGCCTTCGGGACCCCTTCTGTGTATGAGTTACTCCTTCCTGGCCCAGGAGTCAGAGGTTGTTACGGTTTGCTCCCTGAATTTTTCTTCTTCCCTTTCGACGCCTGGCTGCGCCTACCACTCCATCCTTTTTGAGAGTGGTTCTAAATTGGTATAGGTTGTGTCGATGCAACTTATGCCAAACTGGTGGAGACACTTGATCCGTTTTTTTCTTCAGTGTCGAGCCAAGTTTGTCTCTCTGGCTGAAGCACTTCTGAGTGATTTAGCCGAGCAGACTGGAGGAGTAGTTCTACATCTCCCCTCGCCCAAAGATGGGAGGGATCGGGAACCATGACTCGATCAAGCATTGGAAAAATAAGTTCTTCATAAGTTGCAGTCCACGGCTGTAGTGTATACCCACAAAGTGGAGGGAAAGTGTGCCTTCGGTAATGAAGGCCGATCCAGAGTTGACCGAGGCAGAGAAACAAGCAGGTGACACCCTCCTTAAGCAAAAGGCTTTGAGGTGGAAAGATGTAATCGAGGATGTCCCTTTTTTGGTTTTGTTTGTTTGTTTGTTTGTTTGTTTGTTTTTTTTTTTTTTTTTTTTGGGGGGGGGGGGGGGGGGAGCCCGTTGAACCTTAGTATAATTTTTTGCTAATTTTAATTGTTTTTTTACTTTCCTATTCAATTATCCAGTTGTTCTAGTTCTTTTGTTTTCTTATACTTCACTTTTTTTTCGTTTTTGCTGATAAGGAAGGCATGGACTTTGAGGATCTATTTGCTGATCGGGTTGCTCTCAGTAACAAGGCGCTCGAGGAGTCGAAGAAGAGGAAGAGGATGTCAACCAAGCCTCCTTCTTCGAAAGTCGGCCAAGAGTTCTTCGAAGCCGACCATGAGTTCTTCAACCTCTACCCAGATGGCTCCCTTGGAGTCGCCCACGGAGGGGGTGATGAGTCCTACTGTGCCCTTCCCTACCTGCAATCGTTGTCGGCAATGTTCTAAAAGTCGCTAGGCAGTAGTCGGGCTACCGATGGGGGCCTAGCGCCTAGACCTTGTAAGCGAGGCTTAAGCGGCTAGGCGCTAGGTGGTTTTTTTTATTTATTTAAATATATATTAGTTTATCGATCTTTTGATTTTGTTTTGTTGTTACCCATTCTTACTCTTTATTGCTACCTATTCTTACTCTTGAATTTTCTCACTATAATTGTTGGTGTATGTCCTAGAGGCCAATTGTGTATTGATATTACTAGTTTACATTGTATCATGACATTTATTTCATATATGAGACATTTTATTTATTGTGTTATTTATTGTGATTAAATGGACATAATAAAGTCCTTAGAATAGTCGGTTCAATATCATGGGATATCAAGTGCATGACTTGATTGTGAGATCCTATTGGTTGTAATCAGAACACTATTCGTAAATGTCCCTAGTTAAGTATTATTGTGAATTAGGACAACAATAATACATGAGAATAGTATGTGTGTAGACTGATGACCATATCTCACGGGTCATGGATATGAGATATCAAGTCTTCACATGGGTACATATTAGAGTAATAATGTACTGGACTGACCCATCATGAGAACACTACATGGATCGTTACGTGAGTGTCATATGCGGTTCTCACAGTGACCATGATGTAAGTAGTTCTTTGACTTGAAGTCTACGGTTCCCTACATGAGAAGTTATATGTTTTAATGTTGTCAAACGTTGCCTGTAATAAGGTGATTATAAAGTCGACTATTGGATATACTACAAATCCTGCGAAGGGATGTGAGTGACTTACACAGGATTTGTCCCTCTTACATAACATGAGTGATATCTATGGGTCCCTTAATTAAATGAGACTGCAAAATGCATTGCCGTGCTCAAATCAGTCAATATGAGATATTGATCTCATTTGTTTTAGTAAGTCTGCTCAGACATCAAGAAACCAAAAATTGATCTCATTTGTTTTAGTAAGTCTACTTAGACATCAAGAAATCAAAAATTGAACTATACAAGGGTGACACGCTATATGCCTTGTGATCAATTAAGATATCTGGACAAAGGGATTAGACTATATGGTAACATTAATCACGGATAGGTTATGTCAAATCACTAACATTTTTGTTACTTGAGTAGTAGTGATGTATTTCTAGTCACCGCTCACTGTTTCTAATACTCGAATATGATTCTAGTATTACTGTCAACATAATGGGAACCTACGGGGTACACACTTAGATTGGATCGAGATTGGATTTAAATTCATGAGATGAATTTAATTAGGAATTCTAGCAAGACTTGGACTCCTAACATGGTTGGGTAATTAATTAGAATAAATGGGCCAACTAAAGTTGGAAGATCCACACACGAACCTGACCCAGGTTAAGTTGTGAGCCCAACCGCCTATATATATGATGTATTTATGTGGAAAAAAAAACGCATGAGAACAACCCTAGCCATCACAGAAAATTGTATGAGAGAGAGAGATCGTGAGGAACATTCCCTTCCCGCAGCTAGCACCGCCGAGTGAAGGAAAAATTGATTTGATCTATTCGTGTGGACACCGTAGAGGCACCGCAATATTGCAGTGTTGTGATTGACATACTGTGGAGACAGCAGATCCTTCTTTAAGGTATAACTTCTAAACACAATTTATGGTTTTCACATGGATCCATGGCTAGGTTTCAATATTTTTTTTGTAATTTTTTCGCTGTGTATTTAATATGAGATTACCCTCGAAAGCTTACAATAATTGTAGGAGAGCTTTACAAAGTCGAATTTGTGTATTATTGTATCTGTGAACATGGAGAAAACATCCAACATTACAGCTCCTCTTAAGGATTGCACTGCCCGCTTAGGCATATGAATATAAGAATATTAGTCTCTGTCAGCTTCAACAAGCTATAGTTTGAATGTTTTATGGCCAACATTTATAAAGATGTCATATAAGTATAAATGTTCAATTGTGTTAGTGTTATTGACATTGTCTGTCTGAATTGCAAAAAATTATTTATTACATGGATTCACACCAGTAACCATTTAGTACTAGAACCTTTTGTTTCTTAAATGATCAATCTTTAGCTAGTTGATTGCTTATGCATTTATATCTCACAATGGACTATTCAGTAGTCATTTAAAAAGTAAAGTGTTGTTTCTGTTTAATCCCCCCCCCCCCCCCCCCCCCCCCCCCCCCCCCCCCCCCCCCCCCCCCCCCCCCGTTCCTTACATTTAATAATAGTTCTCAAACAGATTGGTGACCATTTCCATAAATACTTATTTTCCTCATTTTCTAAAACACTGATTTTGAATTATAGATATGCAGAAAAAAGGCTACAAACAAAGATAGCATTTATCCATCATATAGAACAAAATTAAACTATTTCTTCAAATTATATGACCAACAATTGTACCGAAAGGTAACAAAAATAAGCAATAGAGTTCTAACCTTAACCCACAATTCCTTCAGAGGATGGAGAGTCAGCAGAGCTCTGATAGTAATAGTGGTTAGCAGTCCCTAAAATAAAATTTAAAAATAGTTGAGAGCACAGATGAAAATGCCAAATCATATTTTTGTAGAAAATTTAACAAAAGAAGGTACTACCTGCATCCCTTAAACAAGTATGTTGACTGTTTGAGTAAATAAGATACTTCCATTAATCAACTGCAAGGTGATACTTTCAGTAAAACTGAACTTTTTAAAAAGAAATATGAACATACCCAGCTCATTCTGATCTTCTTGAACAAACCTAACAACGGTTCCCACTATTCGCTTCAGAAAAGAGCTAGCCTTTAGCTTCTGGAATCTGGATAGAGTATTTCTAATTAGTTAACCCTGTTAATTCACCATCCGCTATTGCAGAATTACATTATAATTTCTCATTGGATATAAAATTCTTGATACCATATTCACTCACAAGGAAAACACCTTATGCCTGCAACAAGTACATAATGCACATGACAATACAAATTCCCAAGTCTTAATAACAGAATTATCAATACATCAAAATATTTGTTATTCGCAGTTGCAAAGAGAACATGCAAATAATTAATCATGATAGCATCACCACATCTAGGTGCAAAGAACAAAGATGAAAATAAAGAAAATGATGAATGTAAGTTCACATTAAGTTCACATTAAGCTAGAACAAACAAGCTAGAACTAAATGAAGAATGTGTGATATCTTCTATACCTTCTATGCATAAGCATATTGACCGGCATGACTGGTATCCAGTGTGTCCACCTACACCAATATATGCATGAGCATATAGATTGGCATGACTGGTATCCATTGTGCCCACCTACACCAATATAAAACCTGCAAAACAAGTGATTGATGTTCTTATATATATATATATATATTAACAAAAAGCAAATTGTAAGTATCAGTAAGCAATATGTAGATCAGCTATATAAGAAAGTAACTAATTAAAGATTACGCAAACAAAAAAAGCAGAAATCAGTAAGTATTTTAAGCAGCAAAAACACAATGCAGCAGTCGACATTTGAATAAAATGCAGCAATAAACATTTTAACACAACACAAACACATCCAAGAAGCATTAAGCATTTTAACACAATGCAAATTTTTGGCAGCAATAGGCAGTAGTAACAGTAATAGTAAACTAAGTCTCTAACTCCTCTTCTCCATATCCATCCAAGGTTTGCTCTCCAACCAATTCTAAGTTGTACTCCTCATCACATCCCTCATCTTCCGTGACATCGTCCGATTCAGTATCTTCTTCATGGAGTTCTCTTACTTCAACATTTATTGCATTTCTCCAAGGTTCTAGTGTGTTATCCGCTCTGGACGCTTCTCCAACCATTCCCCAAGTAAGTCCTGATCCAGGCTCAACTTCTTCATCATCGCCGCCATCAACAATCCATCCTTGCGCGTGACCCGCATCACTAAGAAGTAGTATTTCCATTTGTCTCTCTTTCTCCCTTCTCTTCTTGTTGATGATTCTAGAATTAAATTGAATTTAGACTAGATGCTTCAACCTTTTCGTATCTAGTCTATTCCTCTTCTTTGTGTGTATTTACATAAAAAACAAAAGATTAAAAAAAAAGAAATTGTTAAAGTCTTGACTCTAGATTACTAAATAATAACTACTTAGGAACTCACCCCTCAGAAGTACTCCAATTCCTTTCACATCCGGATGAACTCGTAGTTAATTAGAGAATCTTTGTCGCCATCCTTTGCAAATTAGGTGTATGATTGCCATAATTGGACCACAATCCGACTAATAATTAAAGAAGCACAAATGAGTAAAGCAAACTTAAAGTATTAAAATAAACTTAATGCTTAATAACAAAAGTAACCAATTATTCATACCCGGGCCATAATTGTCATCATTTTTGGAGCACCCAGCCGCGGTCAAGGCTCTTCCAAACCCACCCCCTTTGTTCTTATACTTCAACAACTCCACATTTACAACAACGTTTTGCATATAAAAAATCGTCAGAGAGGAATTTCTCAACACAAGTAAAGATACCATCCATGACAATAGGATCTTCTCCTATGGTTTCATCTTTGTAAAAGTAGTAGGGATTCAATAGGTAGTCGGCCAAATGTAAAGGACTATCATGTTTATGTTGAGCTTTTTTATCAATAACATCAAGAATAGGCCGATAGTTAGCCTCAACATGTTTGAATGCCACTTTGATATCTTCTTTTGCTTGCTTTAGTTCCCCATACAAAAAGCCCATTGATGGCTTCTTATCCCCATCAACAAGTAGAAACACCTTCACTAAAGGAGCAAACATTCTCAAATATAATGTTACATAATTCCAAAAGGACATACTCAATACCGTAGCATATGCAGCTTTTTCCTTAGTAGTCTTTGAGTATTTGCAAGCTTCCCACATATTACTTGTAGTCATAGTTCTCAACTTTTCTTTTTTATCCATCAAACTTTGCAAGGTTAAGATAGAAGTTGAAAATCTAGTGACCCCCGGCCTCACAATATCACTTTTATTTGTGCACTTCCTTATCATTGACAAAGTAGCATGATGTGAATATATATAGATAGTGAAAGCTCTGCCTTTATCAATTACTCCTTTGAACTTTGGTTCCTTGCCAATTGCATCAAGCTAGGTTCAAGGTGTGTGTGCCACATGAACTCCAAAACATGTTTGGTCTTTCCGCCAATAACAAATCCTTTCCCGCCAGATTATTTAATGCATTGTTCGTCACAATTTGAACCACATTTTTTGGCCCAACATTTTTTACACACTCGTTAACATAATGATATATGTATATGTATTCACTGGTGTGGGCATCTTCGGAAGATTCTTTGGAAGAAAGAAAAGTAGTGCACACAAGTTCATGATACTTCATCTTTTCCGATCGGTCCAAGCATCAATCATGATTGAGCAACCATTCTTTGTCCACTCATCTTCTTGCTTCTTAAGTAAGTTTTTTGTTCGAGCATGCTCTTCCTTTAGAAAAGGCTCTTTCAAAAGGTGTTGGTTAGGAGGTTGGTAACCGGGTCCAAATTGACCGACCGCTTCACAAATTTTTTTGAAGCTATTATTATCAATGACATTAAAGGAATGTCCGCTTCATACAACCATCGCTCCAAATATCGATGCACATCGTGTAATCTTTTTTTAGAAATTACATCATGGATACTTTGTTCTTGTGTCTTCTTGCTTGCCTCCGATGAAGTGGAAGAATCGGGGTTGATACCCGATGTAAACTTATCCATAACCCCAAGAATGTATGGCCTCTTCTTTAATCCTTCCTCTTCAATTTCTTCTTGTAGCCCTTCATTAGTTATTACAACTTCTCCTCTAACTTCCTCTAAGTGCTTTTGCTTATTTTTCTTTTTAGCTCTTCCTTGTTCGATCACGACTTTATACTTGGCTTTATCGTCCTCAGTAGACTTTCTGCACGGGGGCCACCTGCCCTCTAATGTTCGCTATATGATGCTTCAATCGATAGACCCCTCCACTCATCTCCTTTTTGCATAACTTGCATTGAATTTTGTCTTAGTGGGATTCACTAACACGTACTCCCACCCAAAATCTTCGGAATCACATTTTAACACTAATCCTTCGGAATCAGTCATGACATTAGATGCCGTAGAGGACACATTTTCAGCCATTTACTGTAAGAATTAAAAATGGAGAAATCAGTGCTAAACATGTATCAGTCAATCACTGATATGGTCAATGTTCTAAACATGTATATTCAATGCATAGTATAACATGTATTGTAATCAATGTATAACCGCAAGTACCAAACATGTATAATCAAATCATAACACTATAACATGTATAACAACAAGTACTATTTGACTTTGAGTATTAATTTCTCTATTTCAGTAAGGATATAATCAATGTTCTAAACATGTACACAGATTTTTAAAACACTTGATATAATAAGTCTTGGTGAGAACTCCACCATTGGCCTATCCATTCAAACATGTATACGTATACACCAATAACTCCCTACAGTATCTACCACCTAAGCCATGGAAAGAGATAGTCAACATGTTACAAAGAAAAGAAGAATTAGGGATCTCTAAGTAATGTTGAATTGTTGATGATGATAGCTAAATGCATTCTGGAAATTAAAAACTAAAAATTAAAAACTAGAACACTAAAAATTAAAAAGTCATCTGTGATGATAGTTGAATTTTCTATCAGTTTATGTGACCAAAAAAAATGTAAAATAATATAAAATTAGAATACTGGAAAACTCGAAAATTAAAACACTGGAAATGAGAAAGAGATAGAGAGAACAAAAATTGAAAATTAAAAATTAGAACACTGAAAAAATAAAAAAATTAGAACACTGGAAGAGAGAGAGAGAGAGAGAGAGAGAGAGAGAGAGAGAGAGATGACCTGAAATCGAATAGGGGGGGACTTGCAACATGGAAGCCTAGAAGATTGCTTGTGTAGAAGTTGAAGCGCGGAGGGAGGCGGAGGAGGTGGTGTTGAGCTTGTTGACGAGACGAGGGAGATGGAGGCTCGGGAGAGAGAGAGATAGAGAGAGAGAGAGAGAGAGAGAGAGAGATTGGGGTTTTCATATCTGTAAAGGAAATGAAATGATGGGGATTGGGAATTTAGGGTTATAATCAGGTTGGGTGGGAATGATTCGGATCAGGTTTCCAACTCGCTTCATTTAAAAACCGGTTTGGGTCCTAAGCGGGTCTAGACCGCCTATACCCGCCTAGACCGATTAATACCCACCTAGACCCCGCTTATACCCGCCTAGCCCAATTAAACTGTTAGCCCCTAGGCGAGTCATTGAAAGGGCGCCTAAGGCGACCTAGACCGATTTTTAGAACCTTGGTTGCCGGTAACCGCCCCCCTCGACAGTCGAGGCCGATGCACTCTGTAAGCCCTATTTTCGTAAATACGTATTTTCTGTGTATTTTCAGTATTTTAAATTTTTGTAAATTAGTTTTCTGCTTTCAAATTCTTTTGTTAAAATGTATTATTGGATCTTCTGTTAAAACTTATTCTAATCGATAATTTTATTTGTGATTATTTTCCAATGAATTTATATCGTATATCAAATCCTATAATTATTATTATTATTATTATTATTATTATTATTATTATTATGTTTATGTTTATGTTTATGATTATGATTATTATTGTTATTAAATATATTGTTTATTAATTTTTGATAGCCTACTGAGCCTACTCTATATTTTATTATTGTTGGAGTGTAATTTTATGTACACTATATGATTTAATTAAGTAATATGTACCACTATATATTGTTATTTATTTCATTTTTGCCTAATCTATTATTGTTATTATTCTTTGAACTCGACTAAAGCACGATCTATCTGGCAATTTATATATAGGCATTATTTTGTAAGCCACTCTATTTTATTTTATTTTATTATGTTCAGTATTTAATTAATCTAGTATTTTATTACTTAATTATTTTATTGGATTTTTTATATAACCCTTTAAACCCTATTGGATCTTTTAACCTCTACTCGTTAGCCCAATAATACCCATTATACCTGCTATACATCTAAACCAAATTCTATCTGTATATATATACATCCTATATATTTACCTGTTCATCTCGTCCACCTTTTTTAACCCTAGCCGCCTTCTCAACTATCCCCTCTCCCGATCCTTGCATCCCCTACCTCTTTCTTCCTCGACCTCTCACCCAGACCCTTCGGTGCCAGTGCGTCCCCCTGTGCGCCTTCCTCTACAACGACGCGCACCCTCCCTGTCGTGACCTCCCGTCGCAGCAGCGCTGAACCACAGCGCCGAACCACAGCGCCGACCATCCTGGTGCTCCTTCCTCCCGAGCGCCAGCCAGTCGTCAACCAACAGCCAGGGCGACAGCGACGCACGCCCCTGTGTGCTGTTTCCCTCCGACGGCAAACCACAGCCAGCGCACAGCCACCTCGATAGCAACACCAGGCCGACAATCCCTGTCTCCCCCTCTCGAAGATGCAAACATCATTAACAGCACCACCGATTTTTTCCCCCTCCGCTGTGTTCCTCTGACGTCTGGCAGCACACAGCCATGCAGTGTTCTTTCCTTCGTCGACAGCAACAACGAGCAGCTAGCAAGCCCACTATTGCCCTGGTTTGGTGATCGGTTGAACCTTGGCCATCCGATCGATTTCTATCGTCAACATCATCATCTTGATCTTGATCTTCGATCTCAGCCGCCCGTTCGATCTTGATCATCATCAAGATCATGATTATCAGATCTCCACCATCATCTGCTGGATTTGGACCATCCGATCTGATCTGATTGTTATCATCATCAGCTCTTGGATCTCAGCCATCTATCATCTTGATCTTGATCGTCACCAAGATCCGTGCCCGTCGTGATCATCTTGTGCATCTTGTTCGTGATCCATTCGTTGGTATTGTGTTCGTGATCGGTTGTTCGTGGTTATCCATTCATTGTTATTGAGTTCGTGCCCGGGAATCCGTTCCCGTTATTCTCGTTCTTGCTTCGTTTTCGTCGTCAATAATAAGGCAAGTAACTTGTATTCTTTTTGTTGTGTAATACAAGTACTAAATACCGCCTGTAGTGTAGGTTTGTTCTAGAGATAAATTCTTGTGTAAACCCCTATTATAGCTAGTCTCTATGTGTTGATTTTCCCGTAGTTATCTCATTACACACACGACATGAATTTAGACTTAGTGATAATCAATTCTTGTATATATGTATGTGTTCGTGATTATGAGGTGTTGTATGATCTTGTATGTTTGATGGATTCATTGTAGTATAACTCGTTGTAGACTTGCTAAACACTCTATACTATGTTGCTTGGATATCCAGTATACCCTATTTCACATTTGGTTATGACTTGGATGTGTTTCATATGATCTAGTTAAATTTATGCATGAAGAATAATTCTGTCCTTGTTGTTACCCTGTTTTTGTTTAGTATTTTAGACCATATTAAGGTCAGTATATGGAAATTATTTGTGAATTTGAATTATAGAGAATTCTATCTACTTTCCAGATTTTCTGACAGATCTCAGTTTCAATTTGTGAGTTGCATGATATGGCTATTTTACAACAGATGTGTAGAAAACTATAGATTCGGTTTTAGATAAATTCTGGAGAGTAAATTATTTTATACTAATGTTAAAGATAATATTGTAGCACCCCGAATTCCTAACATAGGAACTCGTGACACTCTCCAGGATCTTCCTTCAAATGAGTTACAACACAACAAAATTCATAGAAAATTAAAAACTTTTATTACATCAAATTGTTATTACAATGTCCAATGATTACAACATTTACAACTAATTGTTACAACAAGAAAATAAAATTTGGACAATAACTTTCACTTAGATGCTTTCCCCTACTAGAACTTCCTCGCGATCCCAAGTTGGCAATCCTGCACTGATAACTGTGGGCACGTCAGTTGATTACAACTGACAAAAAATGCTATATTCGGCTATCCTCTCTATGCCATAATATAAAATTTTGATGGGGCACGTCAGTTGATTACACACTCCCAACCAAACGACGTTCTTCAGTTTGATGGGGCTCGTCCCTCGCTATGCATCCTACTCTTGTGCTCTCTCCTGTTTCTGATTCCAGTGATGCTGAGGCTGCAGGCTTACCCTGCTAGTCGTTAGTGGTATCCAATCCTCATAGTTTTATCCACTATGCTCGGGACTCTAGTCACAGGCTTACCCTGCGTGACTGCTCAGTCGCAGGCTTACTCTGCGTGACTGTAATCAAATCGGCTTACCCGATATGTTGACTTTAATCCAATCGGCTTACCCGATATGTTGTCTCTCCGGACCTCACCAAAAGCTGATATACGGGCACCAGGGCTTCCCGTTGGAGGACTTAGAGTCTTTCCCGTAGAGTCTTCCTTTGTGGGGACTTCCTCTAAACCTCCTGCCTGCATCGGTCAACAAAGGACATGACGGATATAAGGTTTCCCCAACTCCACTACACTCGTCCTTACACTAGAGGAGAACTTGCAGTCGAGATGACGTCCCCCTGATAGGCGAACACCCTCGCTAGTGCCTGTCCTTACAATCAACCAAGACTTGATCTAGCCCTACCAAAGTATCAAGGCTACCCCACTCTAAGATTAAAGGTTAAGGTTGAATTCAAGATTTGTTTTATCGACCGACTACTCAAACCATCACTCTAGTCAACTCTAATTCTTTTAGTTAGGCAATCTATCTACCGCTTCCAAATCCCTAACTCGATAATCAACTTGCTTGCCATGATCAACTAGTTCAATTCCATTAGTAGACTTTCCCTAGTTAGTCCCCTTTATCAAAATAAATCTCAATCCATTTCACACTAGGACTCAACTAGCTCTCTAGTCCGGCCCAAGAGTTGACCCGCCTCAGCCCACACTTGGCACGAACCTCCGACGAATCGTCCCCATCGATTGCCGTAACCACATTGACGCTTGGAGTTTGATTGCAACCTCGGTCCGACCAACAAATAGCTTCCTGCTAAACTTAACGCTCCAAGGACCTCGACAAGTGGCAGCTCCAAACACAAACCATGGAATCCATCCATGCACGGTAAGTACGTCGGTGCACGAGTTATCTCCTCCAACGCGTTCGATGCGACACGGGGCTTATTCTACCCGTTTAGGTTTGCCACAAGACTTAGTCCTAGAGTCTCAAAACTCAACCAACGTACCCTAACAAGGTACACCACACTAGGAGTAAGTCCTAACCCATGAATACCCAAATCGGGGTTCTAAGAGTCCTAAAAACTACAATTTAGGATTCCAAACAGCAAATACACACTTGGCGTTTATGCCAAAACGAAGTCATTCCCGGTCCCGTTCCCTTGAGGAATCGCAATCGGGTGCTCTCCATGCTTCTACTCAAAGTAGACAGCAAGTACAAGCACACAATGGGCATGAATTTCATCCCAAAGTGGTCTACAACCATACCCCCAACGTCCAATACAAATTTCACTTCGAAACATTGAACAATGTGGTCTATAATGGGGTCTACAAGCAACTATGGGCTACTCTTAGCAAGAAAATTTTAGATAATTTAAGTCCTAACCCAAGTACACATCTAGGACATGAGTCTTGACCTTAAACAGCAACTCTGAGCTAACAAGATACAAGTTTAAACTCATCTCAATGATCATGCTGCAAAACAGTAAGCTCTAAGATTTACCGTGTTTCTGTCGTCACTTGTAAAAAGCATATAAAATCGAATACTTTTCCAAATCAGGATTTATTGGTCATTCCAGAAAGGTCTATGTGTCTACTAAAACTTCTTAGTTTCAAGTTCCTTCATACAAGGTCATTTACAAAATCTTATGGTCTCATCTTTAACAAGTGTACAGAATCTTAGAACAGAACATCATGTCAACACAGTCATGGGGTAAAATCAGATTAAAATAGTAAACGGTGTCATATCATCATGAAATTTTAGAATCTAGTTCCTGACACATGATGTTAAAACTCTTCCAAAAACCAAATGGTTCTACCAAGTATATTTCCATTTATATCCTTTTGAATATCATCCAAAAACAGGGCAGTAACAACAGCAGATCTGTCCACTAAAATATGTAGCTCAGTTTGCATGATTTTATTGACATAGCTACAGTGGTCCAAATTTCATGAAATTTGAAACTTAGGTCTTAGATAGACTTAAAAAAGACATACTAAAATTTCAGATCATTCCCATAAGCATGTAGTAAGATACAAGTCATTCTTTCCACAATAGTAACAATAAAAACTGCTTCATTCTATTCTGACCAGCATGCAAGTTCGTAATTTATTTTAATAGTAGAAAAATCCATAAAAATCACTGAAGGTGTAAGACACCTATATGATCATCCTCTAAAAATTTCAGATAAAAAAACCAAGTAGTGTTCAAGCAATGAGCTACGGACTGACAACAAAAATTCTGTCTTTTAACAGGATTTTCTGGTTTGCTCTACTTAGCACAAAACAAGTTGTTAAAGTTCATTCCTAGGGCATGCATATCACTTTTTCAGTCATCAAACACCATTCAACCATCTAAAAACAAAACAAGAGATTGGAAATACCCACCTTGATAGTAGCTTGTTCTTGTTTGAAGGCCCTCCTTCTTAACTCTTCTAGCTCCTTGCTTCTTCTCCTTTGTTTTGGCTCTTTGTTCTTCTTCTCCTTAGCTTCCCTTCTTCTTCTCTCCCCAAATCAGTAGCTAAGTGTATTAGGAATAGGGTTTGGAGGTATAGGAAGAGAGTAAAAGTAGTAGGAGAGAGTTGGAGGAGTGAAGGGCTTTTAAAACAAAGTGTTGAAGAGAGTGAGAGGGGGCAGGCCAGATTTTCAACCCACGGGGAAGAGGAGAAGTGTCTCATCAAGTAAGAGGTTGGCTCTTATGGGTGGTGATGTGATGGGTTCTTACAAAAACTCATCATGGTGTTTTTGGTGTTCAAAACCCTAACCCTAATCTCATACCCTCTCTCTTGTTTCCCTCCATAAAGTGGCCGGCCATACCCTAGGGTTGGGCTTGACCCACTTGATTGTGTTCATGTGTTTCCTTGTGGTTTTGTTTCATTTGGGCATCACAAGTCCAACTCAAAACATGTACATGTATGTATATATGTTTATATACACATTCATATGCATAATTGTAGGTTATTAGTAAAAAAATAATTTCTTTAACCAAAAATATAATTTTATAGCTAGTAGGACCTAGTTCGTATACAAGACGTATTCGTCAAAAATTAGGGTTGTTACAAATATTTGGATCTAATATTTTGCTGAGTACAACTAGACTTGATTGGGATTAACCCCTAATTTTTATGGATTTAATTAATGACTTTTACAAACTATTCTATGCATGCAAACAACGACTATACTTACAGAATTTTCATGCTGTTCAGTAAAGAACCTTAATTTCAATATAGTTCTATTTGCTGTTTATAAAAACTTTGTGAATATGAATTGTAGCGTACTGTATCTATTTATCACCCTTTTGACGGATCTAGATTTTGATTTATATTTTGTAATCTATTGCTGTTTTAGTACCGCTGTGTTTATGATTCCAGATTTACAAAACTGTTGTATCTTGTTGCTTTCTGATTTTACTTAACTATTCTATCTATGTTGGAAAATTATGAAACTTTATTTTCTGTTACTAAACATACTAGGGAATACCCCAGTTTTTTTTAGATTTAATCAGTAAGTTTCTATGTTGTTTTCCTGTTTATGAATACAAACTTCTGATTTCTGGCTGAACATGTTTTCTGGATACAATTCCGTTTTGAGTCCTGTTTTTGTGAAATACCATATGACTTATATATATTTGCTGGATTCGGCCAAGAGTCTATTTTCCAGATTTTCTGACAGATCCAGGTTTGTATGTTTGTGGCAACAGGAATCCCAGATTTAGTGCAGTACTGTCTTTCTGTCCTGAACTAGAATTTTTGTTGTCCAAATCTTTTATGAGTTGTGTTTCACCTGTACATGTTTATCTTCTAACCTAAATCTGTTATTTGTTCATGCCATGTTATTCTTGCCCTGTTTTGTGCACGTATATGCTTGTTTGATAATAATAACAAATAACCAAATTGGGGTTAAGGAAAAGGTCTAGTAGTGGATAATATAGGAGTCTGTACTCGGAAGGGGACTCGTGTTTCCCGTGTGACATGTTACCGACTAAGTTAACGATCAAGTATACCGATCAAGTTTATCGACCAAGTTAATTTACCGATCAAGTTTACCGACCAAGTTTTGTAATCCTGTGAATACTCAAGTACATGATGTATATAATTCCCTACGAAATCTAAACGTAACTTATTTGAATGTAGCAACCATGCGGTAAATGGATGGGGTGCATGTAGTGCTACCTAGATAGAAATAAATACAAGACTTGACATAATATGACACATGTTACTCGCTTACCTGTACATGCTAACTGACACCTGTTACATGTTTACCTGCTTGCATGATCCCTGTTATCTGTCACATGTCACATGCACCCTGTTATCACATCATATTACTTGTTCCTGCTCCTGTTTTATGTTAACCATTCTGTCGACTGTATTCTATGCTATGTTTACTTCCGCTGTTACTCTATACTTGTTTATCCTTTCCTGTACTTATTGCCTGCACTACAAGCGGCCCGTAACTTGTATTGACGGACGTTTTGTTTCTTTTTCCTCTCTGCAATTTGTTCAATTACAGACTTTGGTGATCAGCTACCCGATGGAGTAGGTGATCTGAGAGTCTAGTTGGCTGGAGCTCTTGCTATATCTATTTATTTCATGTTGCTTATATTGAATAATTGTACATGGTTACATGAATTATTTTGTATTGGACTTTGTGTCCCAGACTTGTGTTTTGTTCCAGACCTGATTATTTGAAATTCAGTATTCTTGTTTCTTGTTTCAAGTAATCTTATTGACTATATTGATTCAATTATGCATGCATGGTTGATTTCTCCTTGTTATCTCTTGATTATTCCTGAGAAATATTGTAAAGATCCCGACAGCTTATGGATGATGAAAATTATTCGCTGGACTTAGTTACATATCCGTATTCCGTCTTTCTTTTTGGAAAGCGAGGCGTGACACACTCTTTACTAAGTTGAAGAAAAAGATCTACGTTCCCAACAGGAACGTGAAGTGTCACAATGGTTTCCTGGGCAATTCGGTCACTTGCCTATACGCCTTTTGGAACCTCGCGACCCCATTGGATCGGATGAGGTTAAGGAAGGAGACGTCAGTTGTTTCTATCATGGAAAATGTCTGAGCCAACATAGCGGTACGTATTACATTTTGCAGTGTAGTTCTCATATTCCTGTGAGTGTTCCTTAGTCCTGATGTTTTTCCTCCCTGCAGATCACCTGTCATTTCGACCACCTGCTTGTGCAGGCCGAAGGAAATGTGTTGAAGGATCAGGTTGGTCACATCGAGCGAGAGAAGATATAGCTAGGGAGCTTGATGCGACTGTGGGGAGGGAGGAGGAGCTTCATCGGGATATCGAAGAGTCCAGGAAGATGGTCGCCAATGTTGAGGCTGAGTGAGAGGCTGTGAAAAACGAGGCGAAGGCCGCTAAGAGGGAGTTGCCGGCTGCGCCGACCAAGAAGGTGGCCGAGGTTGAAGACAAGGCAAAAAGCAAGTTGTAGAGTGTGATGGACAAGATGTATGCAAAGGCAATATGGGACGTGGCCAAGCGAGTCCCGGGTTTCACTGGAAAAGAAGACCATGTTGCTCTTCTACCTGGGGAAGTACCTATCGAGGGTGGGGCTTGCAGCAAAAAGGAGGGGAGGATTGAGAGTAGGGGCCAAAGGAGTCCATGGGGGAGGTGGTGGAGAGCTCGAAGGGAGGGGGAAGCACGGGAGAAGGAGAAGAAAGTGGTTGATACTTTTTCTCCAGCAGCTCCATCGACCGAGGTGGGCTTTCTTGATCATTCTCCTTATGTTTCTGATTTCATTTAATTTGATTTTGTAAGAATGTCTAATAGCGGACTGGCCACCGCTGATGTATCTTCTACTTAGACTGAATGAAGTACTTTTCGGTGTCCAATGCTTATGTCTCCTTTGTGAGTGAGAATTTTGGACATGGCTTTTGAATTTTGTAGTAAGCCCCTATTGTTCTTTGGTGGCAAATTATCATGTACAATGAGGGGGGGGCTCAAGATGTCGACATTGCCCGCCTTCGCAACTGGTTGTGTGTGACGGAGTTGAGACCTTTTTGTTCACGCGAGAAGTCATGTGGGATAGAGCTAGAGCTTGCTAGTCTGAAGGTAGTTCTAGTGAAGAGAGACTTGGGGTTTGTTTGTCTAAGGGTGGCTTATCTCGATTGTTCTAAATGATCCTGTGCGTCGAGGCAAAGGAAGGATCTTGAGGGAACAAAATCTTGGCGAAAAGGTTCAACTCACGGAGTTGATTATCGAGAATAATTTACAAATCTGCTGCTTGGAGGTGAAACTTGGAGGGTTGCAGACGCAGACGCAAAGTATTCCTCGTCCTAGTGGGACTACTCCGAAAGCGATGTCTAGAGAGGTAACTTCAAATGCTTAAGCAACTCATAAGAGCCACGAGGATGCCTAAAGTAGAATGGTTGGGGATTCAAGCACGACTCCTGTCAGGAAAGCGGCGAAGAGCTGGTGGTCATGAGGCTAAGACCAAATCTGTGGGGTTGGCACCCTTCTCGAGTGGATCGGGTGGCCAAGGTGGTTTTTCGGTGGTTCAGAGGCATAACAAACAGACCATGTCTCTGAACCGAAGTGGCCCTCTTCCTCGCTACCGGGAGTGATGGGAGTTGTAGAGATCACCATGTACATCAGATCTTAGGCTTTCTCTAGAGTGGAAAAAAAGTTTGAACTTGTAATGAGATGTCATCATGAAATAAAAAATCTTCTAAGTGTTTGAATATTGTCATTTGCCTTCTCTGTGTTGCGGCCTTTTGTTCAATATTGCCGAGTCATGGGAGCAGGGCTCTGAACCTGACTTGTTTTAAACTAGCAAGTTGTAGGGGGCAGCCTATGTGGAGAGGCTAAACTTCGAACTTGCCTCTCTGGAAATCAACGGGTTGCAAGAGAAGTTTCGGACGAGCTGGACTTTGAGCTCACATATTTGCGATGTGGGAACGGCATCAAGTTATGATTTTGGACACTAAACTTTTTGTTCAGAGATTTTAACCAGCTATGGGAGCAATTCGAATGGCGAGTCGAGCTATGAACTTGCTTGTTTGCGAATTGCGTGAGCTACTCCGAGCCACGAGTTTTGGACTCTGAACTTGTTATTTGGGGGGTCATCGAGTTGTGGAGCATTTTCGAGTGGCGACCCCAGCTCCGAACTTGCTTGTTATTGAGTCGTGGGGGTAGCTTCGAGCCATTAGTTTGTACTCCGAACTTGTTATTTAAAGTTAGTTAGTTGTGGGAGTAACTCTAAGGAAGAGCTGGACTCTGAACTTGCTATTTGAGGGGTTAATGAGATGTTGATGTAGCTCGATAGAGAGGGGTAGAACCTAACCCATTGTTCACATCCACATAGTTGTACATGAACTTTTTGCAAAAGCAAATACTAAGTTTTTATTGAAAAAATGAACCCAAAGGCTGTCTTGATGATTGGCCTTTATTACATGCTCTGGTTGTTATAAGAGTTGATTTTTTTACTAATTAAAAACTTACTATGGGTGGAGGGCATTAAGCGTCCTCATTGTACTTCATGAGGTGCTCGGTGTTCCAAGTCCTTGATATTTTCTTGCCCCCAAGTCTTCAATTTGGAGCAAGCTTCCTCTGCTTGCGCGGATTAGAGATTTCAAGCTTCCGGGGGACCAAGTGCCCCACTCTGTGGTTTGCTGGGCGAACCTTTTTGTTGTAGTACTTCTCCACCTACTGCTGATAGATACTTCATTGTAGGGTAGATTTCTCACGAACCTCTTCAATGAGATCGAGTTGTCTCGAAGATCATTTGAGTTATGTTCTTTATTGAAAGACAGAAGGCAGGGGGAATGTAACCCCTGTTTTCCCAAAAATGTATTTTCTATATTTAAAATTTTCGCAAATTATTTTCGGTTTTCAAATTCTTTTGTCAAGATGTATTCTTGACTCTTCTACTAAAATCTAATATTTCAATCAATAATTTTATTATAACTATTTTATATGATTTTATATTGAAATACAAATCTTATTATTATTATTATTACTATCATTATTTTACTAGTATTATTTTAGGCAGTGTTATTATTTGCATTATTATTTTTATTATTATTATTTTTTTTCATACTCTAATTTATCTAATGAAGTTATATTATATTTTTTATTGGATCTTATAAACCGTATTTTCCTTATTGGGTTTTTTTTATAAACCCAATAACTTATTTTTAAAACCCTATTGGATTTTCAACCCAATTATCCATTACCCTATTTTAAAACCCATACCCATTATATATTTACTAAAACCCATTAAACCCAACCCAGACCATTACCCATCTGTTTTTCCCAACCTGAAACCCACCTACTTAAACCCCCCCTGTGTACCCACACCCGTTTGAAAACCCTAATATATTTCTTCATCCTCTATATATAAACCCTTTCGCCCCCTCCACAACCCAGCCGCCTATTAACCCATCTTCTACACCATGATCACTTTGTCTTCCTCTCTTCGACCCTCTCCATCCATCTCCCTGCCCTTCTCCTCGCGACCGCGACGAATGCACCAGCAGCGACAGACTGAAGCCGCGACAGCGCCGTGTCGCCTGTCTGCTACCGACATCCGTCCGTCCAGTCGTCAGCCCATGCCGCCTTCTCTCGACTGTCGAAGCCAGCCTGTGCACATCCCCCTGGTCGACGACTACAGCCCAGCCTGCAGTGCTCTCCCCTGCCCTATGGCTTCCTCCATCGAAGCGGCAGCAGCGGAGCAGCGCCCTGGTCCCTTGGCCACCGGGGCTAGTGCCTCACCACCTGGCCAGCTCCCAGTCGAAGAGCAATTCCCCCCTCCCCCCACACCATGCTCTGTTTGGCCATGGATGTGCTGTTTGGGTTTGATATTTTGATGTGAGCCGTCCGTGGATCTTGACCTTGACCTTTGGTTTTGATCAAGTGAATCGTGGGCCGTTGATCACCATCTTGATGAGCACATCGATTGTGAGCTGTTCGATTTGATCTTGATCTCATCATCTTGGAGTTTTTGATCATCTTTGATTGGTAGCCGTCTGATCGTTGATCTGATTCGATCATCATCTTCATCATCAAAATATTGATCACATCTCGATCTTGATCTTGATCTTTGATCAGAGTTGTCCGATCTGATCCGATTGCCTTGATATCTTGATCTCATGATCTTAGCCGTCCGATCGTGTTCATGGGTTATTTGTTCTTTGGATTCGTGATCTTGTTTGTGTTTGCTTGTTCGCGATTTTGTGTTCGTGCCCGGAAATATGTTCCCGTTATTCTTGCTCTTTGATAAGTTGGATTCGTCATCTCTCAGGCAAGTAACTTGTACTCCAATTCATTTGTTTGATATAAGTCAAAAAGTTCACCTATAGTGTAGTTGGGTTTAGAGACGACTCTTGTTTGTGATTTGCTTGATGCGTTTTGTCTCTATTGTGAAAATTTGACCATAGATGACTCACGACATAATATGGACATGAATTAACTTAGGTTTTACTCGTTCTTAATTTTGAACATGTATGTGAGACTTTTGTGAGAATTCGTGATTTGGTTGAGACCCATGTGATATATTTGGTGTGGTCATGTTAGATACCCTAATTCATGATGTATAGACACTTGGTAGACTTGATTTCATATTTGGGTGTGTTTGGACCAATTTTCTTGAATCTATGTCGATTTTGTTTTCAAGGGAAGAATCTGTAGTTTGTCGCTATTTTGTTTTGTTTGCTGTTTTGGACTGTTTTAAAGTCAGTATCTTAATTTCGGTATAAAACATGAATTTTAGAGAATTTCGTCTATTTTCAAACTCCTTTGACCTTGCTTGATTTTGTTTTCGTATGAGTGACTTATGACTGTTTTACTACAGAGGTGTTGATCTTTTCCAGATTCTGTTTTTCGGTAATTTTGAAGACAAATCATTTTAAAGAACTATGCTACATATATTATTTTGATCCAAAACTCCGGTCAGTGTTTCTTTATCTAGTTACATATTACCCAAAATTTTGGTGAAATTTATTGATGAGGTTTATGTGTCGTTTCATGCTCGTTTATGAAATCTATACTTGCTGTATTTTGCTCGCTGATCTGTAAAGAACCTTATTTTTACTATGATTCCTTTTACTGTATGAAAAATATTTGTAAAATATGAAAGTTAATATATTTTTTCTATTATCATATCCCTTTGGCGGATTTGGATTTCGTTTCACTGGTTGCGAGATACTTCAGTTTTCGTACAACAGTGTTGGGACTTCCAGATTTTCCAAAGCGTCGTTTCTTGATGTTTTCGTATTTTTGATAGCTAAACTAATTTCTCTGGAATATTATGAAACTTTATGTTTTGATGCTAGACATATAGGGGAATGCCCCAGATTTTTCCTAAATTTATTTGAGAGATTTTGATGCAGTTTTGCTGACTGAGAATTCGTTTTCCTGATTTCTGACTGAACATGTTTTTTGTTTTCAAATCTGTTTTGAGTAATGATGTTGTGAATTACTATGTGACTTATTTGTATTCGCTGGATTTGTGTGGAAGTCTATTTTCCAGATCCTTCGACGGATCCAGATTTGCATTTCTGTAGCGACAAGAATCACTGTTTTAGTACTGTACTGTCATGCTGTCCTGAATATGAACATACACTGTTTTGCTCGTTTATGTGACTGCCGTCTTCTATGCATGCTTATTTGTCACCCTAGACCTGATACTGATTATACTATATTAGTTTGACACGGTTTCATGCTTATACATGCCTGTTTGAGAATAATAATAAATAATCAAGCCGGGGTTTAATGGGAAAGATCTAGTAGTGGATAGTACAGAAACGTGTACTCGGAAGAAGACTTGTGTTTCCTGTATGACATGTTACCGATCAAGTTTACCCATCAAATTAATATTCTGTTACCGATCAAGTTACCGATCAAGTTTACCGATCAAGTTATCGACCAAGTTTACCGATCAAAGTTTACCGACCAAGTTCTGTGATTCTGTGAATACCTGAGTACGCTGCCCTATATGGTTCCCTACGAAATCTAAAACGAAATTGTGTTGACTGTAGCAACCATGTAGTAAAAGGATGGATGCATTAAGTGCTACCTAGATAGTAATAACTACAAGACTTGATACGTGATACTTGAACATGATACATGCTTGCTTGATACTTGACTACATGATACTTGAGACTTGAAACTTGACACTTGATACATGATTACATGATACTTGACACTTGATATATGATTACATGATACTTGATTACTTGACACTTGATCCATGCCATTTACACTTGTTCACTTTGCCATGCTAGTTGTTTATTTTGACATCATGCTTATACCATGTTGCTAGTTAGTTTCCCCATGTACTTGTATCCTACATTATAAGTGGCCCATAACTTGCAATTGATGGGAACTTGTTTTTCTCTTTCCCACTTCCCTGCATTCGTTGAATTGCAGATTTTGGAGAACAAGTTCCAGATGGTATCGGTGACATGAGATATTAGTGCTGGATTTGCTATTATTATTTCTTGTTTTCTTGCTTTGAACAATAATTGTATCTGGTACTTGAATTTATTTGTATTTGGAAGATATGACCCAGGATTATTTGTGTTATTCAGATCATGACTATTTGAGATATATATATTTGGTTTCAAGTATTATTGTTGGTAATTGGTTCATATGTGCATGTGGTTGTTTCTTTGCTTTCGACTCTGATTATTTTGTGAGATATTGTAAAGATTCCTGAACAGCTTATCGATGATGAAAATTATTCACGGGGCTTTTGTCGCATATCCATATTCTGTATTCTCTTTTGGGAAGCGGGCGTGATAGGGAAGGAAGTCCAAATTCTAGTGGGATCAATGCTTCAAAGCCGAAGATGAGGTTGAACGAAGACTCCTATTGGGGTTCTTTTTGAGGCTTTGTAGAACCAGATAACACTTGGGAGCTCTTCGAACCTTGAGAGTTTCATCTAATCTCTTTTTGAGTCCATCAAGAATTTGTCGGTTGGCATTCTCGGTTTGGCCATTGGTTTGAGGGTGTGAGATGAAGGAGAAGCATTGTACAATTCCCAGATCAATGTAAAACTTGCGGAATCCCTTGCCGATGAATTGAATCGGGGGATCCCAAACCTGCACACAATGTTCTTCCAGAAAAATTGGTGAATTTTGTGCTTGGTGATTAAAGCTAGTGATTCCGTATTGATCCACTTTGTGGAGTAACCGATGGCTACCAAGAGGAAGTTTATTTGTCCAATAACGGGGGGGGGGGGGGAACGGTCATAGTAAGTCCAATCCCCACATGGCGAAGGGGATAAGATTTGACATGGAGCTGAGGTTGGTTTGGGGCACCCGCTTGATGGAGGACTGCTTCTGGCAAGGGGTACACTGGTCGACGTACCTTTGGGCATCTTCAAGGAGTGTGGGCCAAATAGTGCCCATGGTTGAGGATCTTCCGTGCAAGAGACCTCGTGACCTGGTGGCCACCATCAATTCCTTCATGTACATCTCTAAGGACATAGTTTCCCTATTTGGGGGAGAGGCATCTCAGGTAAGGTCTTCCATCTAGCAAAGTGCAGGAACATTTGTAGAGGATTCCCTCCATAAGTGTATATCTTTTATCCTTCACCCAGATCTTTCTTACTTGTTTTGGATATGCTGGGAGGATTTCATTGTCGAGGAAGTTGATAAGTGGTTTCATCCAATAATCTCTCGGTGTTTGGGGGGGGGACATGAGCTCTAATGCTCCTTTTTTGATGCTTGGTTTTAGTAGGACTTCAATGAGTGCTGTGTGGTCGAGTCCATCGAAATAAGAGGAGGCTAAATTAAAGAGGGCATCTGCTTGTCCGTTTTCCTCACGAGGAATGCGAGTGACTTCGACTTCTTTAACTGTGGCTAAGAGTTTATTCACACAAGCTAGGTACCTGACCCTGCGGTCATCTTTGCCTTCATGGTCCCGTTAGATTTGGTACACTACCAGTTCAGAGTTGCTAAACACCCCGACCCTTTGTGCCTTTGCCTCTGAGCTAGGAGGATGCCGGCAATCAGTGCCTCATATTTGACTTGGTTGTTCCAAGCTAGGAAGTTGAGGCGTAGCGAGTACTGGAGAGTGAACTCATCGGATCCGAGCAAGATGACTCCGGCCCCAGTCCCTTCGAGGCAGGATGACCTATCAACGTAGACATTCCAGACTGGGGATCCTTGGCTTCCTCGGGGGGATCTGTAATGCCCCGAATTCTAAACACAGGTAATTCGTAGCACAACCAAAATCTTTACTTCAATTTCATTAAAAAGAAAATATGGAATTTAAAACTTTACAATACAATAGAGTTCTTTACATTGCACAGCGGAAAGACACATATATAATACAACTTATATCATCATAAATCTTCAATCTTGCAACATCCCTCATCACTAGCTCACACCAACACCACTCGCTAGTCAGAGTCCTGCAACACATAAGAACTGCGGGTACGTCAGTTGAATACAACTGACGTAATGCTAAAATAAAAGCGATCCTTAACTTTACAATCACAACTTGAATGCAGAAACAAAGTATGGAAAGTGACTATCCTAAGTATGTCAGTGTATGTTATGAACTTAATGACTAATGCACAAACAATATGTACACGATGCATCTCTAATACACACTTGTTCAGATTCTATGCCGTCCATACAACATAGGTCCAAAGGCAAGCCCTTAATGTACTCCTCATTGTAGAGTTTTATCCTTAGCCATGAAATCCTATAACGGTGACAAACGTCAAGATTTAGACATCCCGCGAATATTGGTTCCAGTCCCGGAATCCACCGCCCGGTTATACATAACTCTCATCGTGTGAACATCCCGTGAGTGTCACTCTAGCCCGGAATACTGAAGATCCGCCTCCCTTCCGCCCGACTATTCATAATCTCGGAATCCATCGCCCGATCATTCATACTCCCGCAAATAATTGAGACTCGTCTCCTCCGCATGACAATCACAGTCTCGGAATCCACCGCCCGACTGCAACTATAGTCCCAGAATCCACCGCTCGACTATATAGAGCCCCCTACTCACGTTTGCCAAAGTTTTGTTACAACTCCCCTCTAGTGCCTATCCTAAAATTTTAGGAAGAAACAAAACTCTTCCTAGAGCTAGCGTAACCCAACTTGACTAAAGTCAACCAAATCGGAATCTCTAGCCCCACTGGCTCATTCCCAACATTTCATATCTTTGCTGGTACCCTCGGTCCTCTCAATATCTAGGACTTAACCAACACAGGACATCGCACCCCAACCACCCTAGGGTTATCTACGATCGCCCCAAATCATCTCGAAAGAAAACTACTTGCCTCTCAAAAGTCTAATTTATCCATTATTCTCAACTCATAATTTCCAAATCAGTTTATAGTTCTCCACATAATTAACTCAATCCGATCCGAAGTTTATTTAGTCCAAACCGAAACAAATTAAATCTTAAAATCAAACCTGAAACTGAAATTAATAACCCCCTCAATCAGAATCAAAACGCCTTCTAAATCCACACATCCCAAAATTCATAAGCTTTCTAGGTTATCCTTAACCTCTTTTATAATCAATACAAATTCCATTCATTCATACATCCGATTCATCTCTTATTCATTCTTTCCAACTACTCATCCTTAAATAATTAGGTAAAATCTCAAAGTAGTTATAATAGGACTTCAAAAGCCTTAGCTTAATAAAGAATCATAAAATACTCCAAATGTAATTATCAAATATGTAGTTAATCATTTAGTTTAAAAAATGTGGAAATTAATCCAAAATACCTATACAAATTTCTATTTAAGCAACACTCCAAAATAAAATCTTAATGTTTAAAATACTCAAATTATGAATTTTAAGCAATAATCCGAACCCCACATGATTCGAACCCGCAACCAACACAGCACCCTAATCCACGCACTCTAACTGAGCTATCAAGCCTCATAATCATGTCATCAGCCAACACCAAAAACAAAATTTAAACTCAATTTTAATGGAAACATTGCTTAGTAAAAATTAATATGCATTTTCAATTAATTTACCAATTTAAAATTTGTATAATTTAATCTAGATAAAGCATCTAATTAATATAGTTTAATCTATTTAAATTCAAAATTAAGGTAGAATCGATCTAAGAGTCGAGAACAATTTAAAGAGATTAATTTTAGTAATATTCAACTAAATATATGTTTAAACCAAAAAAGAAAAAAATCAAATCTGCACCCTAGCAGATTCGAACCAGAGACCACCCAAGCACCCCAAATCACATGGACTAGCCAGGCTCTCAAGTCTTCCTTCACTATGGAAATCAATATAATCTTGATCGGTCGGATCCTGATACTCTCTGGATTTGAATCTGAAATGAGTCAAACTTCTCAAATTCAACTACATTAGATTCTGCCTCATGAATCAAACGTTCAATAGCACATTGGGTTTCAAATTTTAATATTTATAAAACAATATCATATAATGGAACTATTCATCAAACAATATATTTTCAATAAAAAAAATAATTATACTCCCTCAAAAATTAATTAGCACACTAATGACAAAATTTCCAATAATAACATTCAATCATGGCATAAAATAATTTCGTACGTCTCATCATGCATTTTATTAAGCCTCATGACTAATATTCCAACACAAAGATGAAGGTTAATATGTACCATGCTCTCTACTTCGTAACACTTCAACTCATAGAATAATCAAACTAGCATACTACCATTAAAATTTCAAATCAAAAGTTTAAGGGACATTCACACATTTATGTATTCTACAACATAGTATGCCACTGAGAAAAATAAATTAGAATGTTGAGAAACACCAACACATATATATTTCACATACATAATCTAACCACAATCTACACACAATCTAAGCATGAAAACTACTATATAAAATTTAGAAAGTTGGAGAACACCCACCTAATAGTTTCCGACATCGATTGTTTCTAGACTCCAACGAAATGATCCTAGGTTGGAGATGACGTTGAGTATATATATATATATGGGGTTGGTTTAATGGAGGAGATTAAGGAGATGATGGGGGTAATAAGTGGAGGAATTATTGGAGTGGATTAGGAAAAATATAGTGGGTTAGGGAGGTTAGTTGGCCAGTTAGGAATGAGTGGGTTTTGGAAGTAAGTGTCTATATGTATAAGTAAATGAGTGTATGTGTGTATATGTATCAAAATGTACTTATGAAGATACGTACGAATGGATTTACAAAAAAATATTTGAGTTGGTTCAAAAAGGAGAAATGAAGTCAATTACAAAAATGAATTCGACTAAGTGATAAAATAAATAATTGAAATAAGTAGAGAATACACAGAATATTTATATAATGTTACAATTATTACACATAACGGTACAAAATACATGTGTGTTACACTTGTGGGAAAAAAATTTCATAACTCAATTTTGCGGGGCGTTACAGGATCGGGATTTGTGCTTTCAACTATGAACTCAGCTAAGACCTTGGCTTTGATAACCATCCTTGGTTAGTAGCTGATGTCGTGTTGGCTATGTCAGAATTACGATCAACAATACTTCAGGATCTTGTTCTTAATGGGAAGCAAGGCCGACCCCCTAGTGAAGGCAGGGGAGGCGGCCGTCTTAGCCCCCCATTTTCCCCCCAATTTTATGGGCTCCCAAATTTTCCTTGTATTTATATATTTGCATTTTGCGTGTAATATTTTTTTAGGGCCCCCAATGTTAATTTGTTTGGGCTTTAGTTTTTAAAATTAGTACTTGGGCCAACTTATTTTTGTTGGGCTTGAGTTTGTATGGAGATTTTTTTTTCTCAAAACCCTTAATCTCCATCTAATTCTTCATATATATCGGTTTTTAAGAATTGTAGCAAAAATAATTCCAAAATTTTTTTATCAATTTTTTTTTTATAAAAAAATTGTATGGGGGCCCAATTTCGGGAGTTTTCCTCAGGCCCCTGTAAACTCAGTGCTGGCCCTGATGGCAAGAGTATTTAATCACAACACAGATGAACACAAAAGTTTACGTGGAAAATTCAAAACAGGAAAAACCACAGGTTGAGCTTGGAGCTTGGAGGGGTTTCACTTTGTTGGAACCAACAAAAGAGTACAAGGCACACAACACACCTACTACGTCAACTTCCAACATACACAAGTAACATTCACCCACCTCCAACAACAACTAAACACAAGAGTTCCCTTCAAACAAGATAGAGAAACTCTCCTTCACTCACACTCTCTATACTTTCAAGAGAACAAGTGAACACAACACTCGTCTAAGATCCAGAAGTACTTAGGAGACTTCCTTGATTTCCTTAACAAGTATTATGTCTATTTATAGACTTGAGTGAACTCTCTAGGTCCTTCTCATCATCTATTTACATTCATGAATGCATAGATGCTCTTACGAATCCACAAACTTAGTCAAAGATTCAGAATCCTTGAAATTTTCCACGCACCTAGAATGTGAACAGGTAGAGTAATTTCAATGATCATAACTTCTCCAGTACAACTCTGATTTGCATGATTAAAATCTTGTAATGCACCTCGTAACCCTATACAACTTCTGTGTTGAAGACTGAGCCTAATAAAGACTAAAACATGCTATAAACGTCCATCCAAAAGTGATACTTGTCACAAAAATTCTTGCTGCACCAAGATCCTTCATGTCGAACTCTTTACTCAACATTATTTTGAGCTCATTTATCTTTGACATTTCTCGACATGCAATCAACATGTCATCCACATATAACATTAAGATAATCATGTGTCCATCCTCAAATGTATGTGAGTAAACACAAGAATCATACTGAAATCTCTTGTAGTCAATTTGGAGCATAAAGGAGTCGAAGCACTTGTACCATTGCTTGGGAGATTGCTTGAGCCAGTATGAAGACTTATTTAATCTGCACACAAGGTCTTTCTTTCCTGCTTCCATGAATCCTTCCGGCTGAGCCATATAGATAGTTTCCTCCAAATATCCATGAAGGAAAGTCGTCTTCATGTCAAGTTGTTCCAGCTTCATGTCCTGCTGTATCACAAGAGATAACAACATCCAAATAGATGTATGCTTAACCACCGGAGCGAAAATTTATTCATAATCAACTCCTTCATTTTATGGGAATCCATTCGCAATTAACCTTGCCTTGTAGGTGGGAGCCTCATTCTCATTTATATTTTATTTCTTTCGATAAACCCACTTGGAGCCGATGACCTTTCGATCTTTGGGTTTGGGAACTAACTTCCAAACAGAGTTCTTGTGGAGTGATTCCATTTCCTTCGACATAACACCCATCCATTATTGCCGCTCCTTGTTTTTCACTATTTCTTGGAAAGTTGATGGATCGTCTCCACTAGCTAAGACAGCGTAGTGTGCTTCATCTTCCCATCCAACCTGTTGAGGAGGTTTGGTAATCTTCTTGGCCTTGACTGAGCAATACTTGTAGGTTCTATATGAACCTCTTTGGATTGTTGTTGTTGCTCCACTTCAATTTGGCTTTATTGGATAGAACCTTATTTTGAGAAAGAAATTTCAATATGGTTCTTTTCAGGAACTTTATCTTTGTTATCAGCTTTTACTTCAAGCATTTCATCAAACAAAGCATCTCTACTTGGTACATTCTTTTTGTTTGTCAGATCCCATAACTGGTAGCCCTTTACTCCCTTCTTGAAACCGAGAAGTAGGCACTGAAGAGAATTTGGCTTCAACTTGTTCCGTTCATCACTCAAAATATAAGCATATGCCTTGCATCTAAAAACCTTCAAGGTAGAATAATCAACATCTTTGCCCGACCAAACTTTCTCTGTGCACTTAAAATTCAACAAATTTGATGGTGATCGATTAACGAAATATGCAACGAGGTTAACTGATTATGGACAAAAAGATTCGGGCAAACCTGCATGAAGTGTCATGCATCTTTCCCTCTCCATGAAAGCCCAATTCATTCTCTCAGTTGCACCATTTTGCTGTGGAGTCTTCTTCACAGTGAAATTTCGAGTAATGCATTCTTTTTTGCAAAACTTCATGTACCTTCCATCTTGATATTCACCTCCATTGTCACTACACAAGTATTTATTTTTTCGCCCTATTTGGTTCTCAATTTCAGCCTTCAATTCTTTGAACTTTACAAAGACTTCAGATTTCTTCTACATGAAGTAGATTCAAATCATCCGTGAATAGTCATCCATGAAGGTGACAAAATAGCGGGATACACCATGAGATTTTGTCGGTATCGGCCCCCACACATCAGAGTGAAGGAATCGGGAATCCCCTTCCTGCAGTTCTCTTTTTCTGGGACGTTGAAAGAGACCATGGTTTGCTTCCCAAGTACATAATACTTGCAGAAATTCAGCTTGTAAGACTTCATGTTCTTTAATAATTTTCACTTGTGTAGCTCCTTCATAGCCCCTCCACTCATTTGGCCCAGATGAAAATGCCATAGATGAGTTGATCTATCATTCGAGTTCTTTGGTGTGGATACAGCAGCTCCAGCTGAAATAGTATCTCCCAAGAGCATGTATAAGTTGTTTCGAAGTTTCTCTCCTCGCAAGATCACCAATGAACCCTTGCAAATCTTGATCTTGCCTCCACTTGATGAGTAGATGTAGTCGTTTGCATGAACAGTGCCCAAAGAAATGAGATTTTTCTTTAGGTCAAGCACATATTGCAGGTTGTCGAAAGTACGAATGATGTTGTCGTACATCTTCACTTTCACAGTATTAATGCCAACATTCGTGCATGTGATATTATTCCCCATGAGGACTTCACCGCCATTATTCTTCTCATATATGTCAAACTAATCCCTATTTGCACATGCGTGGAAAGTGCAACCTAAGTTAAGAATCCACGAATCTAAAATTGTTGAACTTGAAGAAACCGAAAGAAGTTCAACATTGTTCTCTGTGGTAACTTTGGTCGTATTGATGTTTTCGGGTTTCTTCCCTTCCTTCTGACCAGCTTTGTACTTCTTGCAATATTTCTTGTAGTGACCCTTCGTGTGGCAATAATAACATTCCACATTTTTACTACTCCTTGATTTTGGTCTTGACTTTCTGCGGTTGTCAGACTTGTTGCCTGCCTCCTCGGAGCAATCTCAATGATGATCATTCGACCCTAATGCGCAGTCCTTCAATCTTCATGTCATCACCTGAGCTCTTGTTCTTCTTGATATGAGAAATGATGTCTTGACAACCTCCTCGAACCAAAGAGTCTCTTTGCCAAACATGAGTGGGGTTCAAAAATGCTTGAAAGATGATGGTAACGACCATAGCAAAAGTAGACCTTTATCCTCATCCACGTACTTTACCTCCACTCGCAATAAATCATTTTACAATGATTAAACACATTAAGATGCTTCATAATATCATCTATATTATATAATTGATCTTTTAAGGAAAAGAAAACTTATTAGAGAGTGTCTTACCCATGTAGAGCTTCTCTAGTTTCTCCCACGTGCCCTTGGTGGTTGTCTCGTCATTATAGGTGACTTCATTGAATAAGTGTAGCTCAATGGAGTTCATCGCCTTAAGATCTGCCTTGTTCCAAGCCTCCATGGACATTGCCTCCGGCTTGTGCTCCATGCCCAAAATGCACACGTGGAGATCTTGTTGAATCAAAAAATTTCTCAATTTTCATTGCCATAGTATGCTCCGTCCATCGAAGGGCTTCAACTTGACCTTCACGCCGCTGATTGATGACTTATCTTATGCCATCTAGAACACTCCAAATCCTCACTCTGATACCACTTTGTTGGCTTAACGATCAAAACCACTTTAGGAACTGATTCTTAATGTCAAGAGTAAATAATCACAACACAGATGATCACAAAATTTTGCGTGGAACCCAAAACAGAAAAATCCATAGGTTGAGATTGGAGCTCAGAGGGGCTTCACTACGTTGGAAGCAACAAAAGGGTACATAGCATACACCACACCCGACTACGTCAACTTTCAACATACACAACATACACCCACCTCCAACAACAAATCAACGCAAGAGTTCACTTCAAACATGAAAGAGAAACTGTCCTTCTTTGACACTCTATACTTTCAAGTGAACAAGTGAACATAACACTCATTTAAGATCAAGAAGAGCTTATGAGACTTCCTTGATTTCACTCTTCAAGTATCATGCCTATTTATAGGCTTTCATGAACTCTCTACGTTCTTCTCATCATTTTCCACGTTCATGAATGCAAAGGAGCTCTTGGGAAACCACAAGCCTAGTCAAAGATTCAAAATCCTTGAAATTCTCCATGCATCCTGAATGTGAATAGGTAGGGTACTTCGAATGATCATAACTTCTTCAATGAAGCTCTGATTTGCATGATTCAAAGCTTAGCATGCTCCTGGTATAATCCTCTACAACTTTTGTATTGAAGATTGAGACTAATAAAGACTGCAACATTATCGAAACGTCCAACCAAATACTTGTCACAGAAAACTGCAACTTGACTAGGTTGAAAATCGAGCCAACCACCAATAGACTCAACTCGATGGACCACTTTATGAGCCACCTAGAGTTTTTTGGCTTATGGAGTACTTTCTTGAGAGGCTGGTTTCGGTGGAATGAAATGGAAGTGCTTGGAAGTGGGGGCAAAGTTTACTAGCTGTCGTGATCACGACATAAGCCATCTTCTCCATCTTGGAATAGCGAAGTTCGGCATTGTGGAGGACTTTTCTCACATAGTAGTTTGGCTTTTGTTTCATGTCATTTTCTCTTACCAAGACGGCACTGAGAGTTTGATCGGAAATGGCAAGGTAGAGGTATAAAACCTCACCTGACTGTGGCTTGTTAAGGAGTGAGGGATTGGTGAGATGTGCCTTAAGCTGTTCAAAGGCTACTTAATGTTCTTCTCCCCACCCTAAACATTTTGTCCCTCAGAGGGCTTTGAAGAAAAAAAGACACTTCTCCCCAGAATTGGAAAGGAAACGACCATTGTAGTGCCCCGAGTTCCGTACCCAGGAAACTCGAGACACAAGCCAGAATCTTTATTTCAAATAGTCTCACAACACAGAAAAAACAGGAAATTAAAAACTTTTATTGCTTCCCGAAAAGTTACATTGTACAATACAATCTTACATAAATTTTACATCATGAATTACATCAATAAAATCTACTAAACAAAAATTTACAATCTACACTTGGACGTTCCACGCAGCTCGAGTCTCCTGCTTCCACGATCCACTAGTCCTGCAACTAACCAGACTGTAGGCACGTCGGTTGAATGCAACTGACACAAAGCTGATAAAACCAGTGACTTCCTAAACTCAATAACCAATATTTGATGCAAAAAAGAAAAATGTGTAGTCAAATCACAAGTGTTAGTGTATGCCATGCTCTAAAGTCTAATGCACAATTCAAAATGCACGCAAAGCACTTACTCTAATCCAACTCATTTAGAAATGTATGCATACCATACTACATACTTTTCCAAATGCAACTTCAATGAAAACATATGCATCCCATACTACATACTTTCCAAAGAGTTCGTAGTCTCCAGATCACAGGGTTTGATCCCTCGCTATGCATCCTACTCTTTTGCTCATACCAGTTCCTAACCGTTAACTAGTTATTGACGAGGTTGCAGTGGTTTGGTCTAATACCACCACTGCAGTCAAAAGTGGTATCCAAGTTTTCCATTATTCCTCGGCACCCGGACCTCACTCAAAAGTTGCTATGAACATAAATGTCGCCCCGCGGTAACCCCTACTACCGAGATGCATAGAGTCTTACTCATTTGGTGTCTTACTCTAGCTCACTGTCCGTATTAAACAACATAGAACTTGACGGATTGGTAGGGTCCATCCTCTACTTCCGACAGGAGCACCTCCCGTTCTTATCACTGTACTTTAGGAATTAACAAACGAGACTATGCATCCCGTGCTCCCAGCTAAGTGGGAAAACACCGCACGTGTTCCTTTGACAGGCGAGTACAATCACCCGACTAGTGCCTATCCTAACAAATAAAATATTGACGTAATCTATCTGGTCTTTAAGACACTTCCACTAGTTCACCAATCCTAACTTATACTCATGAGCCTTGCTTTTAAAATAACTTGCTATCATTTATTAGTGGAAGGATTAGTGAAAATGTAACAACTCGAATTCCATTTACATGTAATTCGTAGTACACCGGAATCTTTTACTTCAATTCATACAATTTTACAAGAAAATTAAAACTTTTCTTTTATTACATAACAGTGTTTATTACAGAGTTACACAGCGGAATAAAATACAACAAGAAGTACAACTCTAATATCAACAGCTTAAATCATGAATATAATCTTTTATCATCAACCGTCTTTAAGTCCTTGCCAATCCAATCAAGCCCTACACTGAAAATCTGTGGGCACGTCAGTTGCTTACAATTGACACAGTATTATAAATAGCAATTCTCTCTATGCTGAATTATAACGAAATCTCTTACTTTAACAATCACAAACTTGAATGCATATAAAAGTGTAAAGAGTGACTATCCTAAACATGTCAGTATATGATATGACTTAATGCCTAATACAGATGTTATACTAGAATGACACTAATGCATACTTGTTCGGATTCTGTGCATCCCATACTACATAGGTCCGAGGGCAAGCACCTACGTACTCCACATTAAAGGGTTTCATCCCTCGTCATGATAACTACCCAGTAATAAAATAAAGTTTAGACATTCCATGAGTACGGATTCCAGTCCCAGAGATCGACCGCCCGACTATGCAGAATCCGCGTCGTGCGCGGTACATGCATATACACTGGAGTGTCCCTCTAGCCTCGGTACATGCATATACACTGGAGTACGACCTACTATCCACCCTGACTAATCATGATCCCGGAATCCACTGCCCGATCAATCATAATCCCGAATTTAATTAAGGCTCGCCTCCATCGCAAGCAACCTCAGTCCCGGAATCCATCGCCCAACTGTGTCTATAGTCCCGGAATCCATCGCCCGACTATGTAGAGGCCTCCACTCACATTTGCCCAAGTTTACTACATCTTCAATTAGTGCCTAATTCTTAAGTTTGAACATGAATAAGTTATACTACCTAAAGCTAGTTTACCCTCCTGCCGGTCTTACACAAAAATACCGAGAACGACAGCCCATATTGGCCACTTCTCAAAAATCAATTATTCGTTTCCATTACTTTTGCCGGTACCTGGGTATCACTAAGCTTCTAGAATCAACAACTTTCCATGTTCAACAACTTGGGGTACTCATACTCTTATAACTCATGTTCATGTACTTCATTCAAATTCTTTCATTCATTCTTATTTATTCATCAACAAGTACAATCTCAATCTATTCATTTTCACAATACACTTTGCATATTCATCAAAACCTTCTCAATACAAGTTAATTAATATTAAAACATAATCTCTTAAAATTCATCATTGAAAACTCATCTCATCATATTCCTTTGATTTATTTTAAACCAATTCCTAACATCATTAACCATATATATATTTCTTGAGTTCACATCTCATCCAAGCATGAATATGATCTTTATTTTCCCAAAATATAACTTAAAACAGCGAGAATATATTTTCAATCACCTTGTTTAAGTATCATTTGCAAAACAGTAAATTCAAAGTCAGAAACTGCATTTCATGCTATTTGTAAAAATCATAGAAAATTATATACTTTACGAAACTTTGTGTTATTTATATCAAAATAAAGGTGCACAAGTCTACTACAATTTCTTAGTTATAAGTTTCCTCAAAATACTGTATCTATAACCCTGAATTCTTCGAAATATACAATAAGGTCGAAATATTGAAATACTGCTACTGTAGAGTCTTGTAAAATTCATATAAAATTCAATTCTTTGTAAAAATTTTATTTCTTAGACTTTTTAGAATGGTTAACGAGTCCAGTACAACTTCTTAGTTCTGACTTTTCTCAAATTATTTTATTTACAATGCTGAATTGATCAAAAACCGAAATGTGTGCAAATATCTAGCAACCAGTCAACTACTAACCAGTTCTGAGTTTAGATTTTATTATAATAGTAAATTACCTACAAATATTATGAAATTTTAAAGGAATGTTTGTGACATATACAAGATGCTCCCAAAAAAGTTTTAGTTCTAGATTCCAACTATTTTATTAGATACGGTTTTCTGATGTTCAAACAAAATTCAAAACAGTAACTTTCTTAGCATGACATAGCAACTTTGGGTACAATTCTATATACAAATCATTTAATTTAATCATGATCTACTACCATGCACCCAAACAACATCATTTCAACTTATCTACAAGATAATCTTTCAATTAGCATGCAAGATAATCTTTCAATTAGCATGCATTTCATTTAAATATCATCATCACAAATTAACCACTACTCATATGTATAAATAATTTTAAATATCAATTTTTCTACACATGCATGATACTATAATTTTAGAAAGTTTAAGAAGACACCCACTTTAATTGAAAAAAGAAAATGAACTCCTAGTAGATAGCTCATAGCTCAGAATGGGACTCCCCTCTTCTCCTAGCAAGTCTTCCTTTCTCCAAGCAAGAACTCAAATAACTCTCTTCTTCTTTTCCTATCTTTTTTTCTTATCATTCTTATCTTTTCTTTTCTTTTGATTTTTGGTGCAAGATTTTATGAAGAAAATGGGTGGTATTTATAGGATTAAATAGGTGAATGAAGAGACAATCATCACCCAAAATATTAATGTCCATTATCAAATTTAAACACCCACCACCATTACTACCACAAACTCCCAACTCTTCATTTCCATCATGAATTGGCCAACTCTTGGATTTCCCACATGTGCACACTTCTCATTCATTTGTTTAATTATTTGCTTATAGCCTAGATGTATATACTTGTTACATGACAAGTGTAGGATTAAAAGTATTTATTAAAAAAAGGTATATTAACTTATGGGCTTTAAAATAAACTTTAGGCCTATGGGTTTTTAATAAGATAAAAATACAAAATGTGAAATAAAATGAGAAAGAAATGTGCATGACAACTTAGAAAATTTTAGAAATAAAATGCACATAAAATCTTACGTGCAATGCACATAAAAATATTAAAATTAATTTGGGAGAATGAAAACAGTCAGAATACAAAACTTGTATATATAATAATTTTACGGATTTTTCACGTAACGAAAAATATACGTAATCACATGTATTGAAAACACGTGCAATGTACGTAAAAACAAAAGAATTAAA